>CM046659.1:41420301-42020301 GCA_025594165.1 Tamias sibiricus | reverse complement strand
ATATCATGCAGTACCTCTAAACTAATTTTTCTGTTATACTACCCAATAAACTGAGCTTAGGGAAGAAATTGAAAGGGCACAAAACTTGTTAAATATTTTTAATGCAGCAAAAAAATTGAAGCGATAGGAGAATGTTAATTTAGTAAGTGAAAATGTCTATATTCTAATATATGATGAAGTCCACCAGAGGGCTAAATTTAAAAAGTAGATTTAGGGGCTGGGATTGTGGCTCAGCGGTAGAGCGCTTGCCTAGCACATGCGTGGCCCGGGTTCGATCCTCAGCACCACGTAAAAATCAAAACGCATTGTGTACAACTAAAGCAAATAAATAAATATTAAAAAAAAAAAAGAATGCCCATTTGAATCTTGATTTAAAAAAAAGTATATTTAAAATAAAAATTAGCTTCAACACAAAGGAACAAAAATTATTATGGAGTAAAGTAACAGCCAACACTCCACTCGGTCAATTAAAAATAACAAAAACAAAGCCAGGTATACTGGCACACACCTATAAGCCCAACTACTTAAGAGGCTGAGGTTAATGAGGAATCCTGGGAAGATGGCTGACAGGAGGGAGGTGCTCTCTGGACATAGTTACTAAAAGACGCTTAGTGGGAAGTTTGAGCGCATTACTAGCAATTCTCTTGCAACTGAAAGGGAGCTGAGACATTCGAGCACCTCTGGACGGTGAAATACAACGATCTCCGGACCACGACGGGCAGGGGCAGAGTTGGAGCAGTCCACAGTCCGAAGCAGCGCTGTCGGTGCTGCAGGCGCAGCCGCCCGATAACATTGTGGTAAGGGGACGATCCACACAGCGGCTTTGAAACCGATCAGCGAGGAAGGATAGAAAGGAGCCTAGAAGCGCGAGCGGTGCCCACATAGAGCTCTTTCACACAACTTGCCAAGCCGATCCTGCATGCTCTGGAGTGACACAAAGGTCTGTGGAACTGCTGTTGAGCAGGAGGAGAGCACCGCCATCTTGGAGGAAAACAGTGGCTGACCCGGACAAAGGAACAAGGCAGAAAGGAAGAGCAGCTGCAGACATCCAGGGAGCCGCCAATGCTCTGAGAACAGCGCACATCTGGGTGAGGCTCGGGCAACCAGCAGGGGAGGGCGTGTCTGAGGCCAGCACAGCGGCCCCAAGAAGCTACAACTGTGGGTGGGTGTGGGGAAAGGGTGCCTTCTGGAGGGTCCCTTTCCTGGTGCCATTCATCTGCTGACACACAATCCCCCTGAGCCACTCTTCCACTGTGCCATTCTGCCACTGGCCAAAGGCGCAGCCTTGACTCTACTAACAGGATCGCTGACTGTCTAGACGTGATCCGATACAATTGGCTTAAACTGGAAAGGAAAAAAGGAGGGCTTCCCAGGGTCCATTTTGTTTGAGGCTTGTTCCTGGGTTCAACTTTTTTTTTTGTTAATTTGTTTGTTTTGTTGGTTTTTTTTGGTTTTTTTTTTTGTTGTTGTTGTTGTTTTGTTTTGTTTTGTTTTGTTTTTTGCATTGATGGTCAGTGTGTTTGATTGCTTCTGCTCCTCTTTTCTTTCTTTCTTTTCTTCCTTCTCACTTTTGCATCTTTTCTTCTTCCTTCATCTTTCCTATTTACACCCTGCCAGTGCACACTCAACAGAAGCAAAAACAAGTTATATGCAGAATTTGGGATTTCTAGAATGGGCGCAATTGAACTATATGGCAAAGTGGTGTTATCTATAGTTTATTCTCTGTTTTCTTGACTCTCTCTCTCCTCTCTCTTACACCAATTCCTACTCTTTTGTCATTTCTTTCTCTTTTCCATCTTACTTTATTTCTTTTCTCAATAGCTGCATAAGTTAGGTTTATATATAAATTGGTCTTTCCACCTAATTGTTCACTCCATTCTCTTTCCTCTCTTGTCTACTGATACTAAACCACTTCCACTAAACCACTTCCATAGAACTCTCTTTTCATACTTTCTAAGAAAGAACAATTCAGCACACTCACTTCCTTCTTCCTAAACATATCACCTCTGTGTCCAATACTTGAAGCTACAAAACCCCATCAGAACCATACAGAGTAAATTGGAAACAATATCTGGGTTAACTAAATCTGTACATTGTGATCAAACTTGGATTTTCTGAATAGAAAGTGTTAGATTTTAAAGTGTAAAGGAATTATAAGGGGATCTGATAGCATTGTACTATAGGAGCAACATAAGGCTTTAAGGTAAAATCAAAATAGTCAAGGTCCCACAGTGCAGGAAGAAAAGACATGCAAGCAACATGAAGAAACAAGGGAAGAAAGTTACACAAACAAATCAATATACTTCATCAGTAGACTCCATGGCAAGCACAGTTGGTGAAATGCCAGAAATGGAATTTTAAAATTACATATTCCAAAGGTTTATGGAACTTAAGAATGAACTAAAAAATGAGATGAGGGAGCAAATACAGGTGGCAAAAGATCATTTTGACAAAGAACTCCAAAAACAAATACAGGAAATAAAAGATTACTTCAATAGGGAAATAGAGGCTCTGAAGAGAAACCAAACAGAAATTCCAGAAATGAAAGAAGCAATAAACCAAAATAAAAGTTCAATTGAAAGCATCACCAACAGAATAGACCACTTGGAAGAAAGAACCTCAGACAATGAAGACAAAATATATATCCTAGAGAAAAATTTAGATTACACAGCAAAACTCGTAGAAAATCAAGAACATAACATCCAAGAATTATGGGACAACATAAAAAGACCAAACGTAAGAGTGATTGGTGTAGAGGAAGGGGCAGAGTTTCAAGCCAAAGGAATGAGTAATTTATTTAACAAAATAATTACAGAAAATTTTCCAAACTTGAGGAATGAATGGGAAAACCAAGTTCAAGAGGCTTACTGAACACCAAACAAACAAAATCACAACAGATCCACACCAAGACACATTATAATGAAAATGCCTAATATACTGAGCAAGGAGAGAATACTAAAAGCCACAAGAGAAAGGGAAGCAGATTACATATAGGGGGAAACCAATCAGACTATGTTCAGATTTTTCAACCCAGACCTTAAAAGCAAGAAGATCCTGGAGTAGCATATTTCAAGCTCTGAAAGAAAAGGGATGTCAACCAAGAATCTTATATCCAGCAAAATTGAGCTTTAGATCCAAAGATGAAATAAAAACCTTCCACAACCAGCAAAAGTTCACAACTCGAAAGCCAGCACTTCTGAACATCCTGAGCAACATTTTTCATGAAGAAGAAGAGAAAAATAACAACAAAAATCAACAAAGGGAGATATTAAACTAAGGAAAATACCAACCAGAAGAGAAACCAAATCAAGCTAAAGACCATAATACAAATAAAAATGGATGGGAATAAAAATCACATCACAATAGTAACTCTGAATGTTAATGGCCTAAACTCGCCAATCAAAAGATACAGATTATCAGAATGGATTAAAAGAAACGACCCAACAATTTGCTGTCTCCAAGAAACACATCTCGTAGAAAAAGACATCAACAAACTGAAAGTGAAAGGCTGGGAAAAGTCTTATCACTCACATGGCCTGCAGAAGCAAACAGGGGTTTCCATTCTCATATCAAATAAGGTAGACTTCAAACCAAAATTAATCAAGAGGGACAAAGATGGATATTTCTTACTACTTAAGGGCACCATTCATCAACAGGATATAACAATCATAAATCTATATGCCCCAAATAATGGAGCACCTACACTCATCAAACAAACTCTTCTCAAGTTCAAGAGTAAGATAGACCACAACACAGTTATTCTAGGGAACTTTAGCACACCTCTCTCACCAATGGATAGATCATCCAAACAAAAGCTAAACAAAGACACCTTAGGCCTCCTTAAAACAATTAATAATTTAGACCTAACGGACATATATAGACTATTTCATCACTCAGTAAAACAAATACACTTTTTTCTCAGCAGCACATGGCTCCTTCTCCAAAATAGACCATATATTAGGTCATAAGGAAACTCTCAGCAAATATAAAAAAATAGAGATACTACCCTGCATTCTGTCAGACCATAAAGGGATGAAATTGGAAATCAATGACAAAAAAAGGAATAAGAAAAAAAAAACTACTCCAACAACTGGAAGCTAAACAACATGCTACTGAATGAACAAGGGTTGAAGAAGACATCAAAGAGGAGACTAAAAAATTCCTAGAGGTAAATGAGAACACAGATACATTGTAATAGAAATCTCTGGGACACTATGAAGGCAGTAGTAAGAGGAAAATTCATTGCACTGAGTTCATTCCTTAAAAGAAAAAAAAAAAAAAAAACAACAAATAAATGACTTAAATCACACCTCAAAGCACTAGAAAAAGAAGAACAGACCAACACCAAGAGCAGTAGAAGACAGGAAATAATTAAAATCAGAGCAGAAATTAATGAAATTGAGACTAAGGAAACCATTCAAAGAATTGACAAAACTAAAAGTTGGTTCTTTGAAAAAATAAACAAAATTGACAGACCCTTAGCAATGCTAATGAAAAGAAGAAGAGAAAAAACTCAAATTACTAACATTCGTGATGAAAAAGGGAATATCACAACAAACACCTCAGATATACAGAAGATAATCAGAAATTACTTTGAAAACTTGTATTCTAATAAAATAGAAAATATTGAAAACATTGACAGATTTCTAGAGTCATATGATTTGCCTAAACTGGATCTGGAGGCTATACACAACTTAAACAGATCGATTATAAGTGAAGAAATAGAAGACGTCATCAAAAAGCTACCAACAAGGAAAAGTCCAGGACCTGATGGGTTTACAGCCGAGTTCTATAAGACTTTTAAAGAAGAACTAATACCAATGCTCTTCAAACTATTTCAAGAAATAGAAAAAGAGGAAGCTCTTCCAGACTCTTTCTATGAGGCCAATATTACATTAATTCCAAAGCCAGGCAAAGACACATCCAAAAAAGAAAACTTCAGGCCAATATCTTTAATGAACATAGATGCAAAAATCCTCAACAAAATTCTGGCAAATCGAATACAAAAACATATCAAAAAGATAGTGCACCACGATCAAGTGGGGTTTATCCCAGGCATGCAAGGCTGGTTCAACATTCGGAAATCAATAAACATAATACATCACATCAATAGACTTAAAAGATAAAAATCATATGATCATCTCAATAGATGCAGAAAAAGCATTTGACAAAGTACAACACCCCTTTATGTTCAAAACACTGGAAAAACTAGGAATATCAGGAACATATCTCAACATTATAAAAGCTATTTATGCAAGGCCCCAAGCTAACATTATCTTAAGTGGAGAAAAATTTAAAGCATTCCCTCTAAAAACTGGAACAAGACAGTGATGCCCCCTTTCACCACTGCTATTTAACATAGTACTGGAAACTCTGGCCAGAGCAATTAGACAGACGAAAGAAATTAAAGGGATCCAGATAGGAAAAGAAGAGCTCAAATTAGCACTATTTGCTGATGACTTGATAATCTACCTAGAAGACCCAAAAAAATCTACCAGAAAACTTTTACAACTAGTAAATGAATTTGGCAAAGTTGCAGGATACAAAATCAATACACATAAGTCAAAGGCATTTTTGTACATCAGCGACAAAGCCTCTGAAAGGGAAATGATGAAAACTACCCCATTTACAATAGCATAAAAAAAAAAAAACCTGGGAATCAACTTAACGAAAGAGGTGAAAGACCTCTATAATGAAAATTATAGAACCACTAAAGAAAGAAATCATAGAAGAACTCAGAAGATGGAAAGACCTACCTTGCTCTTGGATAGGTAGAATTAATATTGTCAAAATGTCCATACTACCAAAAGCATTATACAGATTTAATGCAATTCCAATCAAAATCCCAATGTCATTCTTCAAAGAAATAGAAAAAGCAGTCATGAAATTCATCTGGAAAAATAAGAGACCCAGAATGGCCAAAGCAATCCTGAGCAAGAAAAGTGAAGCAGGTGGCATCACCATACCAGACTTTAAATTACACTATAGAGCAATAGTAACAAAAACAGCATGGTATTGGCACCAAAACAGACGGGTGGACCAATGGTACAGAATTGAGGACACAGAGACTAATACATATAATTTCAGCTATCTTATATTAGACAAAGGTGCCAAAAATGTACAGTGGAGAAAGGATAGGCTCTTCAACAAATGGTGCTGGGAAAACTGGAAATCCATATGCAACAAATTGAAATTAAACCCTTATCTCTCACCATGCACAAAACTCAATTCAAAGTGGATCAAGGACCTAGGAATTAGACCAGAGAAAATATGCCTAATAGAAGAAAAACTAAGCTCCAATTTCCAACATGTCAGATTAGGCCCCAAGTTCCTTAATAAGAATCCTGTAACGCAAGAATTACTACCAAGAATTAATGAATGGTATAGATTGAAACTAAAAAGCTTCTTCTCAGCAAAAGAAACAATCAGTGAGGTGAATAGAGAGCCAACTAATTGGGAACAAATATTTAATACATGCACATCAGATAGAGCACTAATTTCTAGAATATATAAAGATCTCAAAAAACTTAACACCAAAAAAACAAATAACCCAATCAATAAAGGGCTCAGGAATTGAGAAGACACCTCTCAGAAGAAGATACATGATTAATCAACAAATAAGTGAAAAAATGCTCAACATCGCTGGCAATTAGAGAAATGCAAATCAAAACTACTCTAAGATTTCATTTCACTCCAGTCAGAATGGCAGCTATCAAGAACACAAACAACAATAAATGTTGGAGAGGATGTGGGGAAAAAGGAACACTCATACATTGCTGGTGGGACTGCAAAATGGTGCAACTGTTATGGAAAGCAGTATGGAGATTTCTTGGAAAACTGGGAATGGAACCACCCTATGACCCAGCCATCCCACTCCTGGGTCTATTCCCAAAGGACTTAAAAACAGCATATTACAGTGACACAGCCACTTCAATATTTATAGCAGCACAATTCACAATAGCTAGGTTGTGGAACCAACGTAGATGTCCCTCAGTAGATGAGTAGATAAAGAAAATGTGGTATTTATACACAATGGAATTTTACTCAGCAATAAAAGAAAATAAAATAATGGCATTCGCAGGTAAATGGATGAAGTTGGAAGACATGATGCTAAGTGAAGTTAGTCTCAAAAATCCAAGTACCAAATGTTTTCTCTGATATAAGGAGGCTAGTTCACAGTATTGTTGGATGAGGGTACATAGGAGGATTAGAGGAACACTAGAATGGTCAAAGGGAAGGGAGGAGAAGGGAGAGAGTAAGGGGGGGGGAGGGAGGGGGAGAAAAGAAAAGAAGAAAAAAAAAAGAAAAGGTGGTTGAATGAGAGGGATATCATTATCCTAAATGCATGATTGATGACGTGAATTGTACGAATATACTTTGTATACAAACAGTTGTATGTAAAAAGATGCTATATACGGGCACTATGAATTGTAATTATTATAAATTAAAAAAAAGAGGCTGAAGCAGGAAGATCACAAGTTCAAGGCCAGCCTGTCCCAATAATCATCTAATATATTAGCAAGACCCTGTCTCAAAATAAAAATAAAAATGCTGGAGACTAGGTCAGTGGTAGAGCACCCCTGGTTTCAATACCTAGTACCACAAAAAATAAATAAAATAAAAATAGTAACAATAAGTACATATCATGTGTTTGATACGGACAAACAGCAGACCTGAACCAGGCAAGGTGTCACAGGCTGTAATCGCAGCTACTTATGAGGCTAAGGTAGAGGATTGAAAATTTCAGGCCATCTGCAATTTAGCAAGACTTTGTCTCAAATTTAAATAAATAAATCAAAATTTTAAAGGACTGGAGATATAGTTTAGTGGTAAAGTACTTGACTAACATGTGCAATGCCTTAAATTCAATCCCTAGAACTAAAATACCAAATAACAGGACTGGTTTCTATAGGTTATGGAATCTGTCCCTGGAAATATCTCAAAAATGAACATTAAGTCATTTGTCCTGGATAGACTTTAGACATTCTCCTTTGAGGGATCTAGATCCTTTCATGTTTCTAATTACGATGTAATTTTAATCACTGGGGAAATCTGCTTAAACAAATGATAGAATGCATGCTTAAAGTTAAATACCATTATGTTCTGAGAATTCCTTAAAAGGAGTGTGGTGGTATGGAAATAGTAGGTATATTGTATGGTTATAAAAAGTAGAGTGACAGAGTATACAAAGGAGTTGGGATATATTAGATGATCATTATTGTCACTAATAATTCATTTACAATCATGTAGATTAAAAAAAGTAGGCTACTCTGTCAAAAAATAACTTCCTTAAAAATATCTTAATTGATTAAGGATTAATTACTCAAAGCTGTCTTTCTTTTTAATCTTCTTTCCTAGCAAAGTGTAGGGGTCAAGGAAAGCAAAGGAACATGAGTGATCCTTAGGAGAGCCACAAACCTTGAAATCAGAGTAATATTTGCTTTGTATCCTAAGCACTACATTTCCCATAATTCTAGGGCCTCTAGGTCCAAGTGTCAAGACATTCAAGGTGTTGGATCCTGATGTGTGCTCGGGTGAAACATTATTTAATATCTAGGGTACTCATGCCAGTGGTTCTCAAAGTTTGGCTGCTAGACCAGCTACAGCAATAACAAAAGTGTCTGGGAACTTGTTAAGAGATTAAAATTCTCAGGCCCATCTTATTGAATCGTAAAATCTGAGGATGGGACATAGAATTCTGTGTTTTAATTGACCTCCAAGTGATTCTAATGCATGCCCAAGTTTGAAAATGATTCATTGCCTTATTGAGGAGCCAGTCCTATGTACAAAGTGGGGTTGAGCCAGGATACTCTCTCCTATGGCCTCAGAGTCAAAATAAGGATTTCCCTTTAAGGCCATAAAAAGAACTATTGGCTCAAACGCAAAGGAGTCTTTTTCAAGAATCTTTCCTGTATGACTAGGAGCTAATGTATAGGTATAGATTAAAAATATAGACACAGATATTAATAAACAACAGAACGTGACTGTATGTGTGTGTCTCAAGTGAGAATTGCTGTTATCACCCACCCTGCATCCTATTGAGGGCACAGAGTAGCTAAAATAGATAAAAATTTCACCCAAGAACACTGATCTAGCCGGGCGTGGTGGTGCACGCCTGTAATCCCAGCACTTTGGGAGGCTGAGGCAGGAGGATCGCGAGTTCAAAGCCAGCCTCAGCAATGGCAAGGCACTTAGCTACTCAGTGAGACCTTGTCTCTAATAAAATACAAAAAAGAGCTGGGGATGTGGCCCAGTGGTCTAGTGCTGCTGAGTTCAATCCCCGGTACCAAAAAAAAAAAGAACACTGATCTATTATTTCTTGATGGTAAACACTGAATTATTTCAGTGAAATTAAACAATGACCAGAAAATCTACTAGAAAGTCTAATGTGTTAGAAGAGAAAGAAAGACCAAGATTTTTAAAAAAAGGAAAGAGAAAGAGAGAGAGAGAGAGAGAGAGAGAGAGAGAGAGAGAGAGAAGCTGCCAGTCAGAAATAGAGAGGGGAGACAGGATTATTAGATGCAGAGGGACATAAGAAGGTGCCACTCAGTGGGGAACACACCTTTACTATTATACAGAAATACAGGTTTAATAGAAAAGCCTATGATTTCTTTTAAAAAGGTGGGGGGAGGAACAAGATAAAATCAATTCATCCAACTTAGCAATTTTCCCTAAATAATTATTGATTGAGTCGAATCCTTTTGATGTCCTCCTGTTTTATTTTGTTCTCATATCTTAAATACAGTGTCCCCAGCTACTGTCTAATAACTTAAGAAACACACTATAAATCAAAATATTATAAGGTTAACTGCTTAAATCATTTAAGATTCCTCCTTGCCCTTTTGCACATAACAAATGCCTTAAAACCCTCTGATTAATTTGATGCCTTTTAAAAAAACATTTTAAAAAACTGACAAACTTTACTTTTTATTATAGTTTTAGATTTACAGACTATTTGGACAGATAGGACATAGAGTTCCACATACTCATCTCACTGCTACCTCCTCTCCTCACCCCCACAGTTTATTCTACATATCTTATTGTTAACAATAAACCAATGCTGATATGTTATTATTGACTATACTCCATAGTTTACATTAAGGTTCATGCTTTGTGTTATACAGTTCTATGAATTTTGACAAATGCATAATAGGTAACCAGTATTATATCTTTGCAGAGAATAATTTATTGCTCTAAAAAGCCCTCTTCATCATTAAACTAACTTTTAATTGCTCTTTAAAATATTTAAAGTTACAAAGATAACACATTTTTAGGATAAAAAATGCTCTGCAGGTAATAAGGTTTTTAGTCTCATGATCACTATTAGAAATGAGAAAATGAACCCCTATACAAATAAAAAATTATAGAAGTTTAAAGATATAAAGGATCTTGGGCTGGGTCATAGCTCAGTGGTAGAGCGCTTGCCTAGCATGTGTGAAGCACAGGGTTCAATTCTAAACACTGAATATAAATAAATAAATAAATAAATATCCATTAACAACCAAAAAACTTTTTTTAAATATAAAGGATTTTATTATTTAACTAATCTCAGATTCTTTGAGGCTTTGTCCCTTGGCTTCCTGTGCCATTAATCTACTGATTTTGCTGGGGAGAACTAAATAGATGAAGTAAAACAAAACAAAAACAAATTTTCATTCTAAGTAACCCTGTTAAGCTCAATTTAATCAAGCATGAATTCTTTTTTATTGCCTGTTTGTATTAGGAACATAATTACTAGCTGCAGTCTAATTTAAGAATGTTAATTATGAATGAAAGATAAAAAGGATGGAGACTTAAACTTTTCGATACTGTCAGTTTAGGTCTTTTAAAAATGAACTATATACTCTATGAAGAATTTGTATTCCTTCTTTTGCCTTGACAACAGTGCTACCATGACTGCTAATAATAGAATAATAACAGGCTTTATTTACCTGTTTTTTTAAGGTATACTTATTTTATATCCTCAGTCTCTTGAAAACTTTTATTATCAATCTCATTCAAATCGACAGATCAATTTTGTTACAGGCTATACGAATACTTATTTACTAACTCTTCAGAAAATTACTACTATATTTTTCCACATTTTTTATTGGTGCATTAGATTTGTACAGATTGATGGGACTTGTTTGTTACATATTCATACATGCACACAATATAACAATATAATTTGGCCGATATCACTCCCTAGCACTTCTTCCCTCCCTCCCTTCTTCCCAGCCCTTGGTCCCTTTCCTCTACTGATCTCCCTTTGAACTTTTTTTTTAGTTTTTAGTACAAAGTTGGGGTTCTTTATTCACACAGAGTAAGGCACAGGCCAAGTTGGAGAGCTGTGTGGTCTCTGTGCCAACAAGTTTCAAAGGTAAAGTCCTGAAGTTTCTGAAAGGAAGCTCTTCCCATCTCAGGAAAAACACCTGTTTTGTTGAGAACAAAAGCAGGCAATCTGGCCACAGCAAGGATGTGGGGTCGCCAGTCAGTCCTTCTGGAAGTGCTTAGTGAGAGTGGCCCGCAACTCCTGCTTCTTCACCCTGCCCTTCAGCCTGTACAACTTGTAGGCCTCTTTCATGGGCACGGTGAGCTTGCCAGTGTGCCCTTGGTAATGTGGGCCTTCATATACCTCCACTTTGGGCCTTTTGCTTCCAGAACCTCATCATCTTGTTTTCACTTGCTAACATTGACCTCAGGATTGTAATCTGGTGGGTAGACAAGTTCCTTAAGCTCATCTACCAGGGAGCCCAGTCTTATTCATTGCTTCAACCTTGGGCAATGTCAGATTTACTACTTGTTCAGGCTCCCATCAAATCCAAAGCAAAGGCCTTCAGATTTCTGAAGTGCTGCTATAGCACTAGGTTCTCAAGCTGTGACTTCTGTATTTGAAGCACAGCTTCTGAACAATGGCTTTCATCTTGGCTATCTGTTCAGGGTTGGCTATGACATTTTTAGTAAGGGGCACTTTCCATTTATCATCAGCATTGGGTAGGAAGCCTGGAGGAGTCACCTGAATTTTCTGGTCATCCAGTTTTCTTCCTGTGGCACCAAAGTCACAAAATAAGGGAGGATGTTCTCGTGGGGTATTTTATCTGCATACTGCTTTGACCACCTTCTCCAGACTCTTGGTAAGCAGAGCACTAAACAGGTTGCGCTCCCATTTACCAGGGATTCCTCAGAGTAAATGAACAGGGAGGGTCTCAGGTAATGGTGCTTCTTCAGCATTAGCAAGGGCTTAAAGTCAAGAAGAATCAAACATGGTTCATCAAACTGCTTCAGCTCTTCTATTTCCTCTTTCTCTAGTATAATCTGACAACCCCCATAGGTCTGAGATCTTTTGGTATTATCTCTAGGCAGAAGCAAACTGACTGTATTTACATTAAATGTGTGGGTTTTAGGAGCTGGGGTTGTGGCTCAGCGCAGAGCGCTCGCCTCACACGTGTGCGGCCCGGGTTCGATCCTCAGCACCACGTAAACATAAATGCATTGCATTGTGTACAACTAAAGTAAATAAATAAATATTTTTAAAAATGTGTGGGTCTTAGTTTTTACTGGTTCATTTGTTTCCCTGGAGGTCATTGAGGAGGCTTGCTAGCCTTCTAGACCAAGTTATAAATGCTTACAGAGAGCGCTATACCACTATGCCATTGTCGAGCTTAAAATTTAACCTGGACAAGCTGGACACCGTGGCACAAGCCTGTAATCCCAGCACTTGGGAGGCTGAGGCAGGAGGATCACAAGTTCAAAGCCAACCTCAGCAATGGCGAGGCACTTAGCAACTCAGTGAGACCCTATCTCTAACAAAATACAAAAAAGTGCTGGGGATATGGCCCAGTGGTTGAGTGCCCCTGAGTTCAATCCCCAGTACCAAAAAAAAAAAAAAAAAAAAAAAAAAAAATTAACCTGGACAGCACTCGTTTCCTGGTCTCCTTGACACAAACCTTCCTCAACAAGTCTTCCAACTTGCTTGATTCCTCAAAGTGAACTCTGAGATCCTCATTCTCTGCTATGCTGATGATATCTCTGTAGAACAAGGATATGTCAAAGCCCCCCCATGTTTCTTCAGGTACATCAAGTCAAGGACGATTCCTGTGTCACGGAGATCACCAGCTTTGGTCCTGGCCCCAGATGGCTTTGGCACTGTCATTGCCATGGGGTTGTCTTTATTGGTGAACAGCTGATCCTCTTATGACTCATCTTGAACTGGACATTGCTAAAGAGGTTGGCACAGACCCACTCAATGAGCCAATTAGGTCTTAAAAATGGTGTTTTTCCCTGTTGCCTCTTAAACTGGTCAAGCTCCAGCATTCATTTTGCACCTGGATTATTGAATTATTTTAAGACATAAACATTTTGGAAATTCACTGAATTTTCATTTCTCTTGGTACTAGAATAACACTGCCAAAAGATCTCAATCACTGCTTATGATCTGACTGGAATATACACTTTGGATACACTGGATGCTCATTGCAAAAGGAGTCAATTTATCTTCAACCTGAGATTCAAACATGGCCCTGGAGGCATCAACCAAAAAAAAATCAAACTATCTCTTCTTGAATATTTATATTCTCTACCTGCTTCAAGGCTTTCCTCTTGTTCTTCTTCCTCTTCATCATCCTCAGTTTTTGTAGTAAGACTCCCATCCTGACATAATGGTTTCTGCTCACTTTGCAGCAGGGAAGAGATCAACTATTATAGAAGTCCTTCCCTTTGATTTTTAGGAGAGCCGCCCCCACTTTTGTTTTCTGTTTTTTTCTCTAGCTTTGTCATGTAAGAGAAACATATGATACTTAACCTTCTGAGTTTGATTTCACTTAACATGATGGTCTAGTTCCATCCATTTTCCTGAAAATGGCACAATTTTATTTTTCTTTGTCTGAATAAAACTCCATTGTGTATACACATTACATTTTCTTTATCCATTCAACTGTTAATGGGCATCTAGGCTGGTTTCAAAGTTTGGCTATTATGAATTATGCTGTTATAAACATACATATGCATGAATTACTGTAGTAAGGTGACTTTGATTCTTCAGGGTAAATACCAATATAGGCTTTTGTTTTGTTTTTTGTTTTTGTTTTGGTACTAAGGATGGAATCCAGGGTGCTTTACTACTGAGCTATACTCCCATCTCTTTTTATGTTTTATTTTGAGAACAGGGTCTTGCTAAGTTCCTTAGGGCATACCTAAATTGCTCCCTAAATGGCTTTGAACTTGCAATACTCCTGTCTTAGCCTCCTGAGTTGCTAGGATTATAGGCATACTCTACCATGCCCAGCTTGGTGTAGTTTTGGTTTTCATTTCCCTGATTGCTAATGATGTTGAACACTTTTTCATGTATTTGTTGGCCATTTGTATTTTTTCTTTGAAGAAGTGTCTGTTAATTCATTTGCCCATTTATTAACTGGGTTATTTGATATTTGGTGTAAAGTTTTTTGTGCTCTTTACGTATTCTAGATATTAATCTTCTGTCAGAAGAGTAGCTAGCAAAGATTTCCTCCCATTTGATGGGTTTTCTCTTCACATTCCTAATTGTTTGCTGTGCAGACGCTTTTTAATTTGATGGTGTCCTCTTCATTAACTCTTGGTATTAGGAGCTGGAGGGGTCCTATTGAGAAAGTTTTTGCCTGAGCCTAAAAGCTGGAGTGTTGATCCTACATTTTCTTCTAAGAATTGCATAGTTTCTGGTCTAATTCTGAGGTCATTTTGAGTTGATTTTTGTGCAGGGTGAGCAATAAGGACCTAATATAATTTTTTTTTTTTTTTTTTTTTTTTGCACCGGGGATTGAACTCAGGGGCACTCGACCACTGGGCCATATCCCAACCCTTTTTTGAATTTTATTAGAGACAGGTTCTCATTGAGGTTCTAAGTGCCCCGCCATTGCTGAGGCTGGCTTTGAACTTGCAACTTGTTGAAGGCATTCTCTGCATCTATTGAGATTACTAAGTGATTTTTGTCCTTAATTCTGTTAATGTGTGGTGAATTACATTTATTGATTTGCATAAAACCATCGTTGCATCTTTGGAACATGTTATTGAACATGATTTGCTAATATTTTATTAAATATTTTTGCATCTAAGTTCAGCAGGGATATTGGACTGTAGTTTTCTTTTCTTGATGTATCCTTCTCTGGTTTTGGTATAAGCATGATACTGGCTTCATACAATGAATCTGGAAGTGTTCTATCCCTTTCTGTTTCATGGAATAGTTTAAGGAGTGTTGAGATTAGTTCATCTTTGAAAGTCAGGTAGAATTCAACTGGTCCTAGGCTTGTTTTTTTTTTTTTTTTTTTTTTTTCTTTTTTCTGTTGTTGTTGTTAGAAGACTTTTTATTACTGCTTCTATCTCATTACATGTTATTGGTCTTTATGTTTTCTGTGTCTTCTTGATTCAATTTTGGCACATTATGTGTGTTAAGAAATGTCTTCATTTCCTCTGTGTTTTCCAATTTATTGAAATATAAGTTTTCAAATAGTCCCTAATGATCTGCTGGGTTTCTGAGGTGTCTATGGTGAGTTCTCCTTTTTCATCCTAATTTTATTAATTTGGTTTTTCTTTCCTTTTTCTTTTGGTTAGTTTGGCTAAGGGCTTATCAATCTTGTTTACCTTTTCAAACAACGAACTCTTTTTTTCATCAATCCTTTGTATTGTTTTTATTCTCAAGTTCATTGATTTGGGGGCTGATCTTAATTATTTCCTCCCTTTAATCATTTCCTACTAGTTTTGGAATTAATTGGTTCTTTTTCAAGGGCCTTGAAGTGCCCCACTAGGTTGTTTATTTGGGATCTTTCTGATTTTCTTATGTAGGCACTCATAGCTATACGCTTTCCTCTTAGAACTGCCTTTAGGGTGTCCCAGAGGTTCTGGGATGTTATACCACCATTCTCATTTGAGTCTAAGAATTTTTAAATTTCTCCCTCGATTTCTTCTATCACCTATTCATTATTCAAAAGAGTATTATTCAATCTATATGTGTTTTTATAGTTTCTGCAGGATTTGGTTATATTGATTTCTAATTTCATTCCATTATGATCTGGTAAAAGAGAAGGAGCTCAGGAGGCTAAGATGGGAGAATCTTGAGTTCAAAGCCCAGCCTCAGCAACGGCAAGGTGCTAAGCAACTCAGTGAGACCCTGGCTCTAAATAAAATACGAAATAGAGCTGGGGATGTGGCTCAGTGGTCAAGTACCCCTGAGTTCACTCCCTGGTACCAAAAGAGAGAGAGGCGAGAGAGAGAGAGAAAGAGGGAGGGAGAAGGAATTATGTCATTTTGTTGTATTTGCTAAGAATTGCTTTGTGGCAACTCTTAAGGAGTTGTTTTGGAGAAGTTTCCATGAGCCTCTGAAAAGAAAGTGTATTCAGCTGTTGTTGGATGAACTATTCTATCAATGTCTATTAGGTCCATTTAATTTATAATATTTTCAGGTCCAATGAGTCTTTACTGAGTTTATGTCTGGATGACCTATCTAATGGTGAGAGAGGTATGTTGAAATCACAAAGTATTATTGTACTGGGGTCTATCTGAGACTTCAATTTGGGTAGTATCTCTTATGTAATTAGTTTCATCCACATTTTGGGCAAAAATATTTATTATTGTTATATCTTCTTGTTGGATTGTTCCACTTACCAATACAAAGTGATCCTCTTTGTCTCTTCTGATTAATTTTGGTATGAAATCTTCTTTGTCAGTAGCTAATTCTGCTTGTTTGGAGGCTCCTTTTGCATGATATATCAATTTCCATTCTTTCACTTTCAGTCCATAGCTGTCTTTGCCTTTAAAGGTGCATCTCTTGCAAACAACATATAGTTGGATCTTGTTTTATTAATCCATTCTGCCAGCCTATGTCTTTTTATTGGAGAAGTGAGGCCACTTATGTTCAATGTTATTATAGAGAGATATTAATTCCTGCCATTTTGATTTAGTTATCATGTTTAATTTGGTCCTGTTTCTCATTTGCTTAGCTACTCTTCCAATTAGGTTTCTGCTTTTGTGAACTCTGAGATTTGTTTTTCATTTCTTCGATGTGCGGTATTTCTTTAAGTAAGTTCTGTAGTGCTGGTTTAGTAGTCATGAATTCTTTTAGTTTTGACTTATGGTGGGAGGTTTTTATTTCATCTTCAATTTTGATATAATAGCTCGATATAGCAGTCTTGGTTGAGAGTTATTTTCTTTCAATGAATTCTTAGCTTGTAGAGTTTGTGCAGAGAAATTCTAATTGGCTTGCCTCTAAATGTGACTTGATGTTTTTCTCTTGAGGCTTTTAAAATTCTATCCTTCTTCATATGTTAGGCATTTTAATTATAATGTGTCATGGAGAGGCTCTTTTTTGATATTGTCTACTTGGGGTCCTGAATGCCTCCTGTATCAGGATGTCCATCTTATTCTCAAGACTTGTGAAACTTTTTTGTTATTATTTCCCTGGAGAGTTTACTCATTCCATTTGCCTGTATCGCACAGCCCTCCTCAATTCCAATAATTCTTAAATTTGGTCCCTTCATGTTATCCCAGATTTCTTGTATATTCTGATCCTATGATTACTTCTTTTCCATTTAGTACTGCCTGAATATACAAGGATGACTAATTTGTCTTCCAGCTCTGAGATTCTGTCTTCAGCATGGTCTACTTTATCAGAGACTTTCAACTGGACATTTTATTTGATTTATGATGTCTTTCATTACCACAATTTCTGCTTGTTTGTTTTTTTCACTATTTCTATCTCCTTATTGAATTTCTCATTCATATTCTGTGCTGAATTCCTTAATTCATTAATTCATTCAGTTGTTTTTCTGTGTTCTCTTGGAATTTGTTGATCATTTTTATAATGATTCTTTGAATTCCTTATCTGATATTTCATCCATTTCAATATTTTGGGGGTTATTTGCTGGTATATATTATGAATTTTAGGAGGCATTGTGTTAGCTTGCTTTTTCATATTTCTTATGTTCACATGGTAGGTTTTATCTTCTACTCTATATATGGACCTTTGTGTAGGGCACAGTCTTCACTTGCTAAAATGTACTAGAGTGATCTGGATTGAGACCCCTTGTAGGTGTTCAACGGCTTTTGTGTTATTTCTCTCTGTTTTTGCTATAGCAATGGATATCCATAGGTAGAACCTGGGGGCCCAGGGGCCCACCCCTAGTTGTTTCTACTTGGGGCCAGTCATTAGCTTGGGTTTTTATCTCTTCTATTTCTTATATTAAAGTATAGCTGAAGCTTGAATGTCATTAATTTCTGTGTGGAGCAAGGTGCACTGTGTCTTTTTTTAAGATTAGTTCAGCAGCAAAGTTTCTATCCTGTGTACTTGTAGTGACACTGGAGGTTCCCAGCACCTCACAGAATAAGAGAAAACAAATAATATCAACAACCAATGCAAAGAACATATAGCATTAAACTAAGTCCTTGGTTCCTACTATTACATCTACAATGTTAGTTGCAAAAAAAAAAAAAAAAAAAAAAAAAGAAATGGTAGGGTCAGAAATTGCCAACAGCAAAACCAATAAGTAACTATTAACTATATCTGGCATTAAAGCAAACAGCAGGTATCAACTATGTCATCCACAGCAGTAATAATTACAACAGCATTAATAGTGGGGACAGGAGTTATATAAACCAATTACTGCTAAAAGACGATAAGAATACAGTTAATTAAGAGAAAAGAGGGCTGGGATTGTGGCTCAGCGGTATAGCACTTACCTAGCACATGCGTGGCCCGGGTTCAATCCTCAGCACCACATAAGAATAAAGGCATTGTGTACAACTAAAACAAATAAATATATATTTTTAAAAAAGAGAGAGAAAATAGAGTGTGATGGGAAGGTAGGAAAAAGTTCATAATCTCAAAAAGTGAGCAGGGAGAATGCAGAAAAGATGTAGCATGTGATAGTTATAAAGGAAGGAGAAGAAGAAATAGAAATAACATAGTAAAGAGGAAAAAAAGAGACAACAATAGAATTTTGTTGTTAGCAGAAGAGAGAGAGAAACAAGAGAAATTTACAAATGAAAAACAATACAAAACAAAACCAAAATATACTAATCAAAACCCCTAACCCTCAAAAGACAAGGAAAAATAACTACATTTTAAAAATGCTACAAATGAGAAAAAAAGAAACAAATATGTACATATGCACATGAACCAATCAGCACAGCAAATGCACACACAAAAATGAAAACAAACAAAAATAAAAAATATTTTAGTGAAAAATTAAGGAATAATTTCCACTGTGGTGGTCAAAATAGTCAACAATAATAGATGAAGGGGCTGGGGTAGAGTGCTCGCCTAGCATGTGCACAGCCCGGGTTTGATCCTCAGCACGACATAAAAACAAAGGCATTGTGTACAACTAAAACAAATAAATAAATATTAAAAAAAAAAAAAAGAATAGATGGACACTGTCTGTGCCCAACTGTCTTTCTTTTCATTTCTTCTTGGGCTATGTACTGCAAATAAGAGCAAGGGCTGGGGGTTGTTAACCCCTTCCTCTTTTTGTGTTGCTCACCAAACTGCCAGTTGGAGTGGCCTAAGACTGAAACTGGTTCAAATAATTCTCAGCTTCTCTTCTCCCTGGTATGAGATAGAATGGAAGGGAATTACTGTCAGTTGGAGTTTTGTCAGCACAGACCAGATCAATGCACTTCAGGGGTGGGGGGCTGCTGCTGCAGAGTTTTATGAGTGGAGTTCCAGCAGGTGAGGCTTAGATCTAATCAAGCCTCAGTGGCTTTGCTGGATGGTTTCTGCTTTGTAGAGATTAGATAAACATACCCCAAGGGCCTGGCAGTTGCCAATCTCTGCTGGGAGTGTGCATCTCAGGAACCTCTCAAGAATTCTTCTTGTGGGTTAAAGGAGCCAATCCTTCACCCCTTCTGCTGGCCACAAACACAGTCTTTCCAGACTTCCCAGGCTTAATTCCTGAGTGTATTCACACCTGCCCATTCAGATTCCTGACCACTTCAGCTAATCACATGAGCCACCAGACTCAAAGGGGGAAGTGAGTTAGGCTCCCCTTCACTTTTTCAACTTGCATCCCCCTGGGCAAAATATATTGTGTGCCTGTTTTGCTCTCATCTACACCCTAGGCTATACAGAATGTGGAAGGCACTTGCTAGGACAGTGTAGCCATGTTTGCTCACATCTGCCAGCTCCCACAGCAGCAGCTGCAGCATGGCTGCCTCAGGATGGCTCCCACCTCAGCTCTAAATAGCCAGCTGGGAAATACAGGGCACTTTTCAAGCACCAATGCACAGTACAGCCTCTGCATCAGCTAAGGGCAGGCTGGCTTTCTGATCTCAGGTTTTTCCATACTAAATCTGTCCATTGTGTTTCTCTCTGTTCCCCTTCCCTCTGTGCTGAACCAATGCCACTACCACTGCTGTCACAAACAACTTGGCTCCAATGTAGTCTTTCTTCTTTGTTTAATGTACCCAAATTTCTGAATCTCTAAGACACTCTGACTATCCAATATTGAGTTTTAGTGAAATCCATCCTTTACCCACCTTGCAGAGAAGTATAGTACTCCTGTTGCTCTAGTCTGCCATCTTGAATCTTTCAGAAAAAATTACTTTTTTTTTTTTTTTTTTTTTTTTTTGGTACCGGGAATTGAACTCAGGGGCACTCGACCACTGGGCCACATCCCCAGACCTTTTTTGTATTTTATTAGAGACAGGGTCTCACTGAGTTGCTAAGTGCCTCACCATTGCTGAGGCTAGCTTTGAACTCGTGATCCTCCTGCCTCAGCCTCCCAAGTGCTGGGATTACAGGCATGCACCACCGTGCCCGGCTAGAAAATTACTATTTTAAATTTACTTCCTGAAAGGTTAATTTTAGAACTTGAACTGGATATATTTGCCTGACCATTTAAAGTGGATCATAATTATGTTACTTTTCTTCCCAAACTCTGTGTTTTACTTAAGCAGCATGTGTCAAAAAATATTTATTGACAATCTGGCAAATAAGCAAGAATATGGTGAAAATTAAATGACTTGTAAAACCATAAAGTTCTAATAAAAAAAATCCAAGGGTGAAAAAAAAAAGAAAATTAAATGACTTAGGTTTATATTTTAGCATGCCAATGAAGTTAAGAAAATAAGTATTTTAACTATAGCTACTTTTTAAAAAAAAAATAAATCAGGGGTACTGAAAAAGAAGTTTCTTTATCCAAAGATATTCCTGAAAGTTAAATTATCTGAAATATGGATCACTAATTTCCTGTTTAATCCAATAAGCCATAAGAAATATTAATAAGTATATATAAGGTATGTTCTTTGCCTATAAGATTCCCAACTGTTATTACCCCTAGCAAGAGGGTGGTGAAGAAGCTAGCAGAGATTGGTGACTTCTCAAACCATCCATTCCATAATTTACTCCCAGGTCTCTATGAGACCTTATATTCCCAATAAAACTGATCTATTTACTTATTCCCCTGAGTATCAGCAATTAGAATCTTTCTCTGCCCAGAGGGAAGGACTAACAGGCAGCAGGACTGGGGATGCCAGCAACCTCACTGAGTGACTGGAAAGAAATGCAATTTAAAAGATTATATGTTATTACATAAAATTTGCTTTTATAGCTTTTACAGGTTGGATAATCTGTTAATAAATAATTTTATCTAATATTATAATCAATAACAGCCTCAGCTTGCTAAACATGATTCATTACTACCCACAAAGCATTTAGAGAATGACTAGTTATCTCATACCTAATAATTCTTTACTAAATATTTGTGGTTATGATGGAAAAATTTTGAAATGTGCTGTTTATTTTTACAGGAGCATGAGAACTCATTCACATCCTTCAGGTACGGAACAAATTCCATCACATATTTCAGTGTGATGTTTGGTGTCCGGGAGTTGCCTCTGGTTCTTGAATAGTAGAGTAGTTAAGAGGAAAAGAATCCTTTTGAGAGCCTTACATTTAGAAGCTCTGCCTCAAAGCCTATCCTCAGACTACTTTTCAAATGGCCAGGCATTGCTTCCCATTTCTTTTTCTGTGCTGGTAGCATTTGGTTTTGCAGTTACCTAAATTTAATCCATTAGGCATGAACTAATCCAAGACTAGCTCAGCAGGAAGGATCCAAACTACAACAATAATAGGACCCTGTTATCCTTGCTGATTTGTAAGGGGGATTGTGCACAACTAAACTTTTGGTAAATATAATCACTTAGCTCCTCTTTTCTTCCTGCTTTTATCTTTAGCCTCTCACTATCAGGTGATACTGTTTAATGTTCTGAGGAGAAGAAGTTTCTTCTTTATATAATCCCTTGTCTAATAAGATAACTTGGAATAACAAACTTTTGACATGAATGTTGTTTATAGACATATGTGGGTATCCCTCCATTTGCTGGCTACTGACCCACTTCCAAGTTTCTTTCTAACTTGGGAGATGAAATAGGTCTCAGCTTTAGTTATGCATATAAAATAGTAGTGTAGGGGGACTGGGGTTGTGGCTCAGCGGGAGAGCGCTCGCCTCGCACATGCGCGGCCTGGGTTCGATCCTCAGCACCACATAAATGTGAAAGCAATGTGTACAACTAAATAAATATTTTAAAAAAATAGTAGTGTAGGGCCAGGTACTGTAGTGCATGACTATACTCCCAGCCACACTAAAGGCTGAGGCAGGAAGATCACAAGTTTAAGGCCAGTCTGGGCAACTTGGCAAGGCCCTAAGCAACCTAGTGAGACTCTGCCTCAAAATAAAAAATTGAATAAAAGTGGTTGGAGTATAGCTCAGAATACTCCTGGGTCTCTCTCTCTCTCTCTCTCTCTCTCTCTCTCTCTCTCTCTCTCTCTCTCTCACACACACACACACACACACACACACACAAATATTGTACAAGAAACAGTAACATTTAACTTGGTTTACATAGAAAAAAAAACTTCAAAAAGCTTGAATACTTTGAAAGAATTTGTAGTCATATTCATGAGTCCTACCAAAGAGAGAAAGAGAGAGAGAGAGAGAGAAGAAAAAATGATCATAGGATAGGTACAAATTATAAAAATGGGATTTGCTTTTAGGCTTTCCCATTGGGTATTAATGTCCAAAAGTACTGGATAAACTTCATGGTAATAGAGGCCTATGTTCCAGTCATAGCTTTGAACCTGAGAACATGGTAGGAAAATGCTATTGGTGTTTATAAGAAAAATACAAAATTTCCTTTGTGGTTTATAGAATTTTCATCTGTCAATTTCTACTCCAAATTGTATTTTGTAAAGAATTCAAGATAATTTTTAGAAATTTCAGAGATGCCTAGTACAGGCAAATATTTTCCTTGGCAGTTTTATAAATAACATTGTTTATAACTAGTACATTTTACATACAGTCTGAGGCATTCATTTATTTGGCTTTGGAAATTTGAAATTAATGTAGGGCATTGATACTTTATTCTATATGTGACTAATTCTTTCATTATCTTCTGCCACAAACTCAATTTTGATCAACTGAACAAGCATTTGGTGCCTGGCTATATTACATATGAAGCACTTTGGTAGGTTCTGGGAGAGAGTAAAAAATAACAGGACATAACATTCTGAATTAAAAAGTAACAGGACATAACATTCTGAATTATGTTATTTGTACATGTCATAAGGCCTTTAAAAGTAGAGAATATTTTTAGCTCAGGAGAAGAAATCATGCAAAACTGTGAAGGAGGCAGTTTTTGAGTTAGAAAAGGGAAAATGAGGATACCCTGGATAGAGAATGATGTGAGCTACATCAAAAAAATGGGAGAGTGCAGGGCAGTTCAGTTCAGTTTAGGGAGTAGTAAGACATACAGTTGGAAAGCAAGGCAGGAGCCAGATACAGAATATTTGCTAAGAAATTTGCATACAACTGTTAGGTAGCTAAAGAGGAGCTGCTAAAAGGTAAGGAAATGACAAAATTGGTGTCTTGTTTGGGATGATATGCTGACTGCAATCTCAGAGATAGAGGAGGCCCAGAAGTAGAGACCAGTTGGGAAGCTGTTAAAATAGTCCAGATGAAGGGTAACAAAATCTTGAACCATGTAAGAAGCTGTCAGAATGAAAATAAGGACAAAAATACACAGTCAACAAGTTAATGGCAGCCTGCCTGTGAGGACAAGGAAAAAAAAAACTGAGGATGATAGTTTGGGAGACAACATAGCTAGAAGGAGTAAGTCCATAAAATGAGGTGTAGAAAGGAATTAGTGGAAGGTTGAAAAGGATGAAGAAATCAGCTACTGAACACTGAAGTTAGCATCAAAAGCCCCAGGTTTGAGATCTAACTATCTCCTCTGATACATGAACATTTAATTTTTCTGGCCCTCAGTTTCTTTTTTTTGTACCGGGGATTGAACTCAGGGGCACTCGACCACTGAGCCACATCCCCAGCCTGTTTTTGTATTTTATTAGAGACAGGATCTCACTGAGTTGCTAAGTGCCTCGCCATTGCTGAGGCTGCTTTGAGCTCATGATCCTCCTGCCTCAGCCTCCCAAGTGCTGGGATTACAGGCGTGCGCCACTGCGCCCGGCAGTTTCCTTTTTTTAATATTTAAAAAATTTTTTTGTGGTTGTAAATGGACAGCATGCCTTTATTTTGTTTATTTTTATTTTTTATGTGGTACTGAACCTCAAACCCAATGTCTTATACATGCAAGGCAAGCACTCTGCCACTGAGCTACAGCTACAGCCCCTGGTCCTCTGTTTCTTTAACCATAAAATGTATGTGCACATGGCTCAGGTGCTGGGACGAGGAGGACATGAATCACTGTCTTAAGACCTTTTTGGCAATTATGATATTTTAAGCTGATATGTTTGTAGTCCTGGTAGCGGCCCATCTTTTAAAATCTAGCAGGCAACTTGAAATGGGGCTCTGGAAATCAGGAGCTAAGCAAAAATACAATGAATGAGCAGCAAAGTTCACTTTGAATTTGTTAAATAACAAGGCTAGTACAATATACAAAATTGGCAACACAGTTTTCTACAAAGTATTAACTATTTTCCATGTTTGTTTTCTTTCATGTGCTTTTTCATTTCTCTCTCCCAATCTTCCCATTTTTTTCCTTAGGCTTGTATAGTTTTTCAGTTTTCCCCCTGATTAGCATTTCTTTTCCCCTGTTCACCCTCATCTAAATCATTTTTCCCCATTCATACACTCTTACCCTTAACACTATTTATTCCCCCAAAAGCCAAATCTTAATATTTGTTGCATTAAATTTAGTCTAAGTGTAGACTAAAAATTAGTCTATAATTCCAATTTCTATTCTATCTAGAAACCAGAATAATAATTGCTCCCCAAAATAGTAAATTTCTGGTAGTATTATGCTCATCTGATTGACATTCAATGCTAATTAGGGACAGTGATCTTTAATAAATCTCTCACACCACTCAGCAGTTTGAGAGAATTTTATTTTTTATCTCTTCAGCATAAGGTTTTGGGTAAAATGATACTTCAAACACACCTTTTTTTTTTGGTACCAGGGATTGAACTCAGGGGCACTCGACCACTGGGCCACATCCCCAGCCCTTTATTGTATTTTAGTTAGAGACAGGGTCTCACTGAGTTGCTTAGGGCCTCACCATTGCTGAGGCTGGCTTTGAACAGGCGATCCTCCTGCCTCAGCCTCCCAAGTGCTGGGATTACAGGCATGCGCCACCACGCCCAGCCTAAACACACCATTTTTATGACATGCCTATGTGCCTACATGACAGGTTCCAGGCTGAACTTGTGTCTCTTTATCTAAGTCCATCTCTCTCCTTTCTTGATTTTTAATTTCTTGTTCTTCTAGGCTTTATTCTCCTTAGCTTTTCTGATTTCTTTACACTGATCCCAAATGATAGGCTTATCTATGCTCCCATGCTATTTTTCCAAGATAGAAAGAAATGAGACAAAGTATATAGAGAGGAAAAACACTTACGACTTTCCTCTTAAATATTACAAATCATATTCCTTAGAATCCTAAGCAGTCAGGTTCATTCCCTGTTTATGAAGGCTGGTCTAAAAATAAAAAGGGAAGGATGCCCCTAAAATGAAACAGGTTTGTGAAATCTAACAATGAACACCACTGGAGAGAATTAAGGCAATTTTTTTCCCTTTTGTTTCTGCTTTATTTCACTTAGCATGTTCCATCCATGTTATAGCATATGTCAGAATTTCCTTCCTTTTTAAAAAAATTTTTTTATTATTCTAATTTGTTATACATGTTTGCAGAGTACATTTCAAGGCATTTTTTGATGAGATGGTTAGAACATAATTTGAATTTAAGACCCAAATTAAGTTCTTTCTCCTTCTGTGCCTTTTTCTCTCCTACTTTTGGCCTTTTTCTTTCTCACTTCCTCTCTAATGATCTCTTCCACTTTCCCCATTTTTTTTAATCCATTTTCCCTCCACCTCTATGCTCTCATATCAAATCCTCTTCTAATTTCCTCAACACTGTGCCTCACCTGTCTCCCCTTTTCTCAGGGGAACAGAAGTGAGGAAAGGAAAGGAAAATAGAAAAAGACAAAGTTGACTAAAAAAAATGTGTAAGAAAACTAAAGGTAAGTAACTTTTTTTAAAGTATGAGTTTCTTAGATTTAAATGATAGATATGATACTTTCAGAAAAAAAACTGTTAGTGGAATCTTTTAATAGTAGAAGTGAACAAAAGTAGTGAATCTTACAAAAGAGGTGGAATACGATGTTGAGGGGTTTGTAGTGGTTTCTGTCTTAGAATCTATCATGGGTCAAAAGGTAATATCAGCCTGAAGAGGAGTAGGGGGAGCTCTGGTGAGACACTGGAAGAGGATTATGTGCTGCTGCTGCTGCTGCTGCTGCTGCTGCTGCTGCTGCTATAGTGATTCTTCTCACTCACACACCTACACTTCTTTGCTTCCTCATGCTCTTTCCCAATCTTTTTTCTTAAAGACCTCTTCATTTTAAAAGAAATGGGGGGCAAGCTCTCATGAAAATAGAAGGTAGACCAGTAGTATAGAGAAAAGGGCTCAGGGGGAGAGAGGAGTGGAGAGAAAGGGGAAACACTAGAGAATGATATTGATCAAATTATATTGTTATAAAATGGCCATACTTCCAAAAGCACAATACAGATTCCGTGCAATTCCCATCAAACTTCCAATGATATTCTTCATAGAAATAGAAAAAGCAGTCATGAAATTCATTTGGGAAATAAGAGGCCCTGAATAGCCAAAGCAATCCTTAGCAAAAAAAAAGCAAAGCAGGAGGCATCACTATACCAGACCTTAAATTATACTAAAGAGTGATAGTAACAAAAACAGCATGTTATTGGCACCAAAATAGGCATGAAGACCAATGAATAGAAGACACAGAGACAAACCCACATAAGTACAGTTATCTCATACTTGACCAAAGGTGCCATAAACATACATTGGAGAAAAAAAATATCCTGTTCAACAAATGGTGCTGGCAAAACTGGAAATCCATGTGTAGTAGAATGAAATTTCACCCCTATCTCTCACCCTGCACAAAACTCAAAGTAAACCGAAGACCTAGGTATTAGACCAGAAATCCTACACCACCTACAAGAAAATGTAGGCCCAACACTCCAACATATTGGCTCAGGAACTGACTTCCTTAACAAGACTCCTGAAGTGCAAGAAGTAAAATTTAAAAATCAATAAATGGGATGGCATCAAATTAGAAAGCTTCTGCACAGCAAAGGAAACAAGAGCATGAAAAGAGAGCCTACACAATGGGAGAAAATATTTGCCACCCCCACCTCATATAGAGCGTTAATATCCAGGGAATACAAAAAAAGCTTACCACACACACACACAAAAAATCAATCATTGGGGAAAGGAACCAAACAGATACTCCTCAAAAGAAGAACTATGTTTATTTAGTTTTGTTATGTGGTGCTGAGGCTCAAACCCAGTGCCTCATGCATGCTAGGCAAGCACTCTACCACTGAGTCGCAACTCCAGCCCATCAAAAGAAGAAATAGGAAGTCAAAAAATATGTGAAAAAATGTTCAAAATCTCTAGCAATTAGATAAATGCAAATTAAAACTACACACTGAGATTCCATCTAACTCCAGTCAGAATTGCAATTATCAAGAATACAAGTAACAATAAATGTTGGCAAGGATGTGGGGACAAGGGTACACTCATACATTGTTGATGGGACTGAAAACTGGTGCAACCACTCTGGAAAACAGTATGGGGATTCTTCAGAAATCTAGGAATGGAACCACCATTTGACCCAGTTATCCCACTCCTCAGTATACATCCAAAGGATTTAAAATCAGAATACTACAGTGACACAGTCACATCAATGTTTATAGCAGCACAATTCACAATAGCTAAACTATGTAGCCAACCTAGGTGCCCTTTTAACAGATGAATGGATAAAGAAAATGTGGTCTGTATATACAATGGACTATTACCGAGAATGACTTTATGACATTTGCCTATAAATGGATGGATCTGGAGACTAACATGCTAAGTGAAATAAGCCAATCCTCAAAACCAAATGTCGAATGTTTTCTCTGATGTGTGGATGCTAACACACAACAAGGTGGGGAGGGGAAGAATTCATTGGATTAGACAAAGGAGAATGAAGGGAAGGGAGGAGGGCTGGGACAAAGAAAGACCGTGGAATGAATCTGACATAAGTTATATTCTGTGCATGTATGAATATGTAACAATGAATCTTACCATTGTGTATAATTATAATGCATCAGTAAAAAATATGGGAAACACCCCTCTTTCATACCCAAATTATAAAAATATTTATAGAAAAACCAACAGTGCTGTCATGTACAGTTGTGCAGCTTGTATACTGCATTGTATAGGGCATACCAAAGTGTAGTTTTGTACAGTCCATAACCTATACAACTATATGTGGTTTCCCTGTCCTGCCGTATTTGGAATTTGAAACACCAGCTTTGCGGTAAGTTGCTAAAGAACAGAATTTTTCTTAGCCATGGTAACAAGAACCTAGGAGCAGAAAGAGGAAGCAATGTAACTTTAGAGGCATTGTTTTTTTCTGTCTCCCCTATCATAGCTAATACTCTGGGTGCCTGCATGTGTGCAGGTATGTTTAAGCACTGAGTTGACAGAATTGGAAAGATTGGTGAACCAGGCATGGCCTTGGCAAGAATCACTCGCCCATCTTGTCATGGTTCAGCTGATGGAATTGAGGAGCACACCCTTCTGCCCCTCTTCTGCCACTTCATTGCCAAAGCAGCTTAGCACTTGAGCACTCAGTTTATTAACAGAGCCAAGATAAATACCCTGGATTGGAGGGAATGCACTTTAAAGGAGAACAATGTGGCCCCAAACCAAATTTCCATACGCAATAATCCCTTGGCTGCACAAGTCTGTATCTGATCTTTTGTTATCTCTTTTCCTCCTTAAGAATGCCTGGCATCCCCCTCACCCCCAAAAAAGAATGCTTTTAATATTCCCTTTAGCTTGTTTTGTGCTGGTAGACAGCGATGGAGTAGCATACAAAGTGGTCTCCACATCCACCTAGGGAAAATTCCAAGTCCTGCCATGTCTCAGTATAGTTGAGAATTTTGAAAAAGTAATCTTCAAAATATAATTCAATATTTTACAATGATTTGTTTCTTTGATATATTCTCTAACAATGAAATTTCAAAAGATTAGGGTCTCATTGAGAGAAATTCACAAATAAAAAGAATGGGGAAACAATATAAATACTTAAATTTTAACTTCTAAAATTTAAAAAGTGGCTCATAAATACTTAAACTGAATTACTAATATTGAGAAAAGGTAGATTTTTTTAAATGCTCAAGAAATTAAGCATTAATTAATTACTAAGAAATACTACAGGGGCTGGGATTGTGGCTCAGCGGTAGAGCGCTCGCCTAGCACATGCGCGGCCCAGGTTCGATCCTCAGCACCACGTACAAATAAACCCATTGTGTACAACTAAAGCAAATAAATAAATATTAAAAAAATAAATAAATTTTAAAAAAAAAGAAATACTACACATTTAATAAATAAATACGTGAAAGACTTCATCTTGTTACAACTTAAATAATGTGAAAGTTATTTGAGCATATTATGATGTATGTAAATCTCATGACCAAATTTACAATGTAGTTCAGTTTAGATGAAAAATTTGCAAATAATTCAGTGACATTTATATAATTTTAAAGAACAAAAACCACGTAATAACTTGAATGTTCAGGTTCTTAAATGGGGATGGCTTCTAAAATAAACAAAAATTTTAAGAAATTAAAATTTGGAGAGGTTTTAAATATTGCTTCAAACTCTTAAAATTTAAAAAAATGAGACCTGGGTATGTAGTTCAATATTTGAGTGCCTACTCAACATTCACAAGTAGCACTAAAAGTAAATAATTAAAATTTAATCTGGCCGGAGGAGCTTTATTTTTTATATTATAAATTAAAGCTGAATTATAAATATAATTTTACTTTTTTAATCACTTATTTCACTTGTATTAGTTTTCTAGTCTTGAAAGTAATAATTTTAAAAATATTCTGCATTTAAAATATGGAAGCCGGGCGCGGTGGCGCACGCCTGTAATCCCAGCACTTTGGGAGGCTGAGGCAGGAGGATCATGAGTTCAAAGCCAGCCTCAGCAATGGTGAGGCACTTAGCAACTCAGTGAGACCCTGTCTCTAAATAAAATACAAAAAAGGTCTGGGGATGTGACCCAGTGGTCGAGTGCCCCTGAGTTCAATCCCTGGTACCACAAAAAAAAAAAAAAAAAAGGAGAGGGCTGGGGTTGTGGCTCAGCGGCAGAGCGCTTGCCTCGCACGTGCGCGGCCCGGGTTCGATCCTCAGCACCACATAAACATAAATGCATTACATTGTGTACAACTAAAGTAAATAAATAAATATTTAAAAATATAAAATAAAAAAAATATAAAAATAAAATATGGAAAATTCTGTATTTCAGACCTTTTGAATTAAATGAACTGGCTTTTTTTTTTTTTTTTTTTTTGGTGGTACCAGGTGAACTCAACTTGTCCACTGGGTCACATCCCCAGCCCTTTTTTGTATTTTATTTAGAGACAGGGTCTCACTGAGTTGTTAAGTGCCTCGCCACTGCTGAGGCTGGCTTTGAACTCGCGATCCTCCTGCCTCAGCCTCCCAAAGTGCTGGGATTACAGGCGCGAGCCAGGTAAATACAAACCACCCAACTAAACAAGCTCAGCTCAGGACCATGCAAGGGGAAAACAAAGAGTGTCTTCTGAGTAGCAGAAATAAAGTCAACTCCTAACCATTAAGAATTCACATTTATGGGGCTGGGGTTGTGGCTCAGCGGCAGAGCGCTCGCCTTGCATGTGCGCGGCCCGGGTTCGATCCTCAGCACCACGTAAACATAAAATGCATTGCATTGTGTACAACTAAAATAAATAAATAAATATTAAAAAAAAAGAATTCACATTTATGTCAATCTAATTTCTTAAATATTAACTATTTTAATTGTGGATGTCTATTTTATTGGAGCTAAAGAACTATGCAAAACTATACAATTTTCCATTTATATACTCAGATTTTGTTTTATAAGGCTTCTTTTCTTTGAGGTTGTTAGAAAAACTTATTATTCTGTATGGTTTTATTTTTCTCCTTTTCAAATAAGAAAATGAGCCAGGCATTGTCTTTGAAGGTATGGACTATGTTCTTTCCATCTTTGTGTTATAGCTGAGTTCTTGGAGATGATATTTACTGAATCCATAGAGTCATTTTCATTTAAAAATTAAAAGGAAACTATAACCAAGTGCATAGCTCAGTGGTAAAGTGTTTGCCTAGCATGTTCCAGGCACTGGATTTGATCTGCAGCACTGAAAGTCAAAAACGAAAAGAAATTAAAGATGGTCCCTAGCTAGGCACGGTGGCGCATGCCTGTAATCCCAGCACTTGGGAGGCTGAGGCAGGAGGATCGTGAGTTCAAAGCCAGCCTCAGCAATGGCAAGGCATTTAGCAACTCAGTGAGACCCTGTCTCTAAATAAAATAGAAAAAAGGGCTGGGGATGTGGCCCAGTGGTCGAATGCCCCTGAGTTCAATCCCTAGTACCAAAAAAAAAAAAAAAAAAAAAAAAAACAAGACAGTCCCTGTCCAAAGAAAATTTGAATAATTTGAATTCTTAAAAGTCACCTCTTATTTTCTGAAAGCTACACTGGTCATTCTACAACCTGCTTTGCATGCACTATCTCAGTCTCCACCGTAATCAAAAAAAATACTATTTTCCCTGTTTTATAGATGGTGAAAAGTAAGCTGAGAAGTTATGTGTTCAAGGTCACACACAGAAAATGGTAAAGTTAGCATTTGATCCCAAGCAGCCCTACAGCTAAGTTAAAAGCAAATTTGCAATTCAACATTAGAACTCATTCATTTAGATTAGAGAGAAAGGAAGTTAGATTCTTAAGAGACTATAGAAATCTATTTAATTCAAGTTTCACACAAATAACACTGCATTTCTACCGCGAACTGAGTTGCAAAGCTACTCTCTCTCACCTCATCTCCTCTATTCTGTCTCACATACAACCCTCTAGAACTTTGCAGTCCAATATGGTAGCCATTAGGCCCATGTGGCTGTTGAGCACTTAAAATGTGGCAAGTGTGACTAAGAAATTGAATTTTAGATTCCTTTTAATTGATTTAAATTTAAATTTGAAAACTAAAGAATTCTGGGATACTTTTCATTTAAACACAACTTTGTCATTGGTAGGATTACTATTTTAAAAATTTTGCCATCTGGGAATGGAATCCAGGGCCTGTCACATTCTAGGCAAGTGCTCAAACACTGAGAGGCACATCCCCAGCAGAGTGGGGCTACATTTCTCATGTCGGTTTTTGGTAATTTAGCATCTAATTTGAGATATACTTTATATGTAAAACACACATCAAATTTTTTAAATCTTTGTATGAAAAAGAATATAAAATACCTTATTGATAAGTTGTATATTGACTTCAAATATTTTTTATATATTAGCTTAAATAAAAATATTTAAAGATTAATTTCATGTTTTTTTTAAACTTTTTAAATGTAGCTATTAAATTATTTGTCACAAAATTACATATGTATTCATGGTATATTTCCAGTGGACAGGCACTGCTCAAGGGAAAAATCCTCGACTCATTTTCTTTGCTTACAGCTCAGGGGATTCCTCTTTTTCCTTTCGCTGCTGCTCTAAAGGTGGAAGGAGTATCTTTTCCATTTCCATAATCAGGAGTAAAAATGATTTCCATAAAACCAAGAAGAGACTACCATTGGGGACTTTAAAATCAGGAATATATATAAACCAACAGTTTCTAATTTGGAGATAGTGGCCCCCTTGTAGAAACTGCTTACTTTTGATACAGATTATCTGTAACAAATTGATTCTTTAGTGATGATAGTCATAACTATGACTGATTATTACTATCTAGTAAGAGGTCCTTCAAAAGGTTGGTATGTAAGTGCTTTGGAAAACAGTTTGGGAGATTCTTAAAAAGTTAAGACATTCTTAACATATAACCAAAAAATTCTACTTCTAAGTATTTACTCAAGAAAAATGAAAACATATTTATAACAAGACTCATACAGAAATGGTCATAGGAGTTTTATAATAGCAAAAAAAAAAAAAAAAATCTGGAAGCAATCCAAATGGCCATCAACAGCTAAGTAATTAAGCAAATTGTGGTATGTTCATACAGTGATACTACTTAGCCACAAAATTGCTAATAAATGCTACAACACATAAGTGCATTTTAAAACATGTTGAGTGAAAGAAGAGCTAGATACCAAAACAGTACATACTATATGGTTTGCTTGAACATTTAGAACACAAAACTAACTTTAAAAGATAAATCAGCCGGGCGCGGTGGCGCACGCCTGTAATCCCAGCACTTTGGGAGGCTGAGGCAGGAGGATCACGAGTTCAAAGCCAGCCTCAGCAATGGTGAGGCACTTAGCAACTCAGTAAGACCCTGTCTCTAATAAAATACAAAAAAGGGCTGGGGATGTGGCCCAGTGGTTGAGTGCCCCTGAGTTCAATCCCCAGTACCAAAAAAAAAAAAAAAAAAAAAAAAAAAAGATAAATCAGTGACTGCAGGAGGAGGGAGGGGAGGGCATTAACTGCAAAATGGTATGGGGAAACTTTTTTTTTTAATATTTATTTATTTGCTTTTAGTTGTACACAATGCGTTCATTTGTACGTGGTGTTGAGGATCGAACCCAGGCTGCGCACATGCTAGGCGAGCGCTCTACCGCTGAGCCACAATCCCAGCCCCAGTATGGGGAAACTTTTTAAGAACATGGAAACATTCACTTATTTGGGATAGTGGTTACATTGGTGTATACATTTTATTAAACTAAATGCTTTAAAATGGGTGATTTTATTATTTAATTTATACCTCAATAAGTCATTTAAAAGATAATACTGTATATCATAGACTGACCTTGAAGTTCTTTTTTTTTTTCTTTTGTAATGAGGTATTTTATTTAATTCTGAGTCACAAATAGATTTTGCATTTCCCTAAATGGATAGACTTTAGAATATGAAGTATTAAGTAATGCAAATTATTAAATAATTATATAAACACTGGCATAATTTAATTTTTTAGAACTTTAGTATTATTGTAATTTAATTTCTTAGAACTTTAGTATTATAGAGAGGTAGTCAGAGATAAGGAAATTATAATATATTTATTACCACACACAATAGCACTGACTATTCTATAGCAACCTTGAAGTTCTGTAATTTGGATCATGAAAGTCTCCTGTAGTGCTATTGGGAGGTACCTGTGGTACTACTGGGAGGTAGTATAACCTGTAGGAGGTAGGGCCCAGTGAGTGGGAAGTAAATTTTTTGGAGGAGTACCCTTGAAGGGGATATTGAGACCCTGGTCACTTCCTCCCCTCGCTCTCTATGTTTGCTTCCTGGCCACCAGGAGGTGAGCAGTCTCCCCTGCCATGTGCTCCCACCAAGATGTATTGTGTCATCACAGGCCCAAAGCAACAGGTCCAAGCAAACGTGGATTGAAACCTCTGAAACTGTAAGCCAAATTCTTTATTAAGTTCACTTTTCTCATGTATTTTGCCACAATGACAGAAAACTGAAAAATAGTTTTTATTAGGTTTAAAAAATAATACACAAGCCTGCTTGTTCTTAATAATATACTGAATGTTTTCTTTTTTTAAATATTTATTTATTTGTTTTAGTTGTACACAATGCTTTTATTCTTACATGGTGCTGAGGATCGAACCCGGGCCACACATGTGCTAGGTGAGCACTCTACCGATGAGCCACAACCCCAGCCCAATAATTTTTTTCTTAACATAGGTTTTGTGTTCAAAGAAAACTCATAAATATCCAATAACTTTCTGCAATATTCATTATTCTTTTTAAGAATGCACAGGACAGTTTCATTACATTTTCCATTTAAATTTCCCTAAGCTTTTAAAATCTTCTACTTTTAAAATTATTTTTTAGTTGTAGATAGACACAATACCTTTATTTATTTATTTATTTATTTGTGTGGTGCTGAGGATTGAACCCAGTGCCTCACATGTGCTAGGCAAGCACTCTGCCACTGAGCCATAACCCCGGCCCTCCTTTTTAAAAAAAAAAATTTTGGGTAATTGTGGATGGACAGGATGCCTTTATTTTATTTGTTTTCTATTTTTATGTGGTTTTGAGGATTGAACCTAGTGCCTCACGCATGCTAGGCAAGCACTTTGCCACTGAGCTACAGCCCCAGCCCCTAGTACTCCTTTTTTACTTATATTTCTCAAATCAACCCATTATAAAAATAATTCATGGAGTAACATATTGATTTCTCAGAACAGTACTGTCTAATAGATTATCTGTGCTTTTGAAAATGCTCAATACCTGTGCTGCCCAACATAGACAATTATAGATTTAAAATATAATTCTTAAGAACACTTACTATAAGGGAAATATATTCATTACTTATTCTACTTTAAAAACAAATTTGAGCTATATTTTGGAAATCTTTAAATAAAAGGCAGATTTTTTTCCATATGAATGTACAAATGAGTGGTACATACAAACACCAGATATTAATGTTGCATGTATCTAGCTATCAAATTAGATGGACTGGTCTGGATAATGTCAGTACTGCAGAAAAATTTAGCTAAAGACCAATAAGCCAATTACACAGCTGTTGCATATGAATGCAAAGTGTTACCTTCCCAGGAAGTAGATCTTCATGATTTAGATATGAAATCACTTCTTAAATGTAAAGTACTTGAGTTAGAAGAGCCCTAGGATATAAACAGTCTAAGACATTAGCAGTACACTCTTCTTCTGTCACCACTACTGATACAGGAGCCTGTGCGACAGAGACAGGGCTTATTTTCCCCACTACTAGAAATGCTGCTGCCAGCACTGCATGGTAACAGGAGAAAGCAGTGGTTCAGGGGTGGATAAACAGCATGAGTATTCACTGCTGACAATCAAATCCCAGTGTGAGGTTTTAACTTGGAATACATTTCCTAATAGACTTGTAGTGAAGTACTATAGGAGCTATCTTATAGATCAAATGAGTTTTTTTGCTGTGTGTGTATGAGTGTATGTGTATATGCATGTGTTGAACAGGTATAAAAATGTCACCATACGCTGGGTGCAGTAGCACACACTGTAGGCAACATTGTGGACCCTATCTCAAAAACAAATGGACAAAAAGGAAACTCATTATGCTAATTTATTTGGGGGAAGCCTTATACCTTCAAACACATCAAGCAGATTGAGAATTTGGAGTGCAGAGTCTCTATTGCTCCCTGAGAGGAAAAGCAAGAAAACTTCTGAAAGGGAGAGTCATGCCACAGGAATGTATTAAAGTTTTCTGAGGACTAAATTTGAAGACAAGGGCAACTGTAATGAAGTATGAACTTATTTGAAATTTTGGCATCTTTTGACAGAGTGCCAATCAAAAATATTTAGCTGGCCAGGCACGGTGGCGCACGCCTGTAATCCTAGCACTTGGGAGGCTGAGGCAGGAGGATCGCGAGTTCAAAGCCAGCCTCAGCAATGGCGAGGCACTTAGCAACTCAGTGAGACCCTGTCTCTAATAAAATACAAAAAAAAAGGCTGGGAATGTGGCCCAGTGGTCAAGTGCCTCTGAGTTCAATCCCCGGTACAAAAAAAAAAAAAAAAAAAAAAAAAAAAATTTAGCTGTGGTGAAAAGTAACCCTGCTATGGGAATTTGGTATTTCCTTTAGTACTAATAAGAAAGGAATGGGTAAGGATTTTCTACAAGAACTGAAGTGGGCAAATTAGATGAGGATGGGAGGGTTTGGGAAGAAAGCAGATAATATAGCTATTATTAGCCATGAATGTGGACACAGACAATACATTGTGATAATGGTTTGGGCATTATTTGATTTTATCTACCCAATTCTAGTGGTTCTTTACTTAGAAAGCAGTAAAATCTCTAAAGCCACAAATAAAAATAATCCTCAGGGTTGGGGATGTAGCTCAAATCTAAGGCTGGCACTCACCTAGCCTTATATTTGTAAAGCCTGGGTTGGATCCCCAAGACCACAAAAGCAAGACAAAACAACAACAAAACAAAAAATATGTCCACAAATACTTGACATTCCTCACTGCAATAGGGGGAGCTTATTTGCCTTCCCTTGACTGTGGACTAGATTTAGTGATTTGCTTCTAACCAATAAAGTGGCAGTGGGGTGTGTAACTTTGGAGACTAAATCATAAAAACACACACCACCACCACCACCACCACCACAACAACAACAACAACAAAATAACAACCCTATGGCTTCTGTCTGGATCACTCTTGGATCCTTTTCTCTGGGGGAAGCCAGCTGTCAAATCCTACAGAGAAGGCCAAATGACAGGAATTGCAGCCCTAAGCTAACCGCCATGTGAGTGAGCTTCCCTAGAAGCTGACCCTTCAGTCCCAAGTCACACCTTTAGACGACTGCAGTTCTAGCTGACATCCTGATTGTAACCTCAGTAGAAACCCAATTAAATTGCAGAGCCACCCAATTAAATTGCTTCTGGTTTCCTGACATACACAAATGAAAAGCTTACATTTGTATATATATAATTTTGTACAAAATCTCATTTATCCCTAATTCTAATATTAAAAGAGCTTGTCCTTCTGGATTAATTTTATATGAGAACTTCCAAATGTTTTATGAAATGATGTTAATTGAAATTTTGGATGTCTTTTGAATCTACTTCATTTCTTCATTATAGCAAATTCACATATTTTACCAAGATCCTAGGTATATTCATCTCCTATATTTGTTCTAAATTTAAAAGGAAAAACATTGGCACATTTTTATTTCTGGCGCCAAGTTCTCAGCTCACCAGGGCCCTGAACTGAGATTACAAGGCTTGAGAGACTTGTTTGCTATTCTGCCTTCCTGCAATGGCCAGAAATGTTACCCAGAGGCTATGAGGCCTGAAAGCTTTCAATAAGTATTTGGTTAATCAGACCCTGGTATGAGCTCCATGTTGTTTACATTTACTTGATTTAGAACAGTTTATATTTCCAAATATGGTTCGAAACATTCTTCTAAAAATTACTCTGGAAAAAAAGGACAAGAAACCAGTATACTTTTCCCTCAATGGCTCTAAAGGGACCCACTTTGCTGCTCCAGATCTCTCACTCCACCAATATACTTTTAAAAACCTGGCTGGGGGCCAAGGTCTATCTATTCCAATTCTACTGGAATCTACCACATGGGAAGGTTAGGACTTTTCTGCAAGAGACTTGCAAGGTCTTATATATCTGCTTCCACCGATGTTTCTTAGAAGTTCCTAGTTAGAAGCACTTCCTATACCTTATCTGTAATCTGAAATTCCCATCCTGCTGTTGACAATCCCCAGTCTCATGATAAAGGTATGTATGTTCCAAACTGACACAGCCATTAAAGGTTCTCACACATAAGACTTTTGCAATATGCTGGGTTAAGTGTCAGAAACTTGGTTCAGAAGTAAAAGTTAAGTGCAAGTAATTAGTCATATCTATTTTTTTTGAGGGGACATTTTTTAAACATTTTTTTTTAGTTGTAGATGTAGATGGACCACAATACCTTTATTTAGGTTTTTTTTTTGTTTGTTTGTTTGTTTTTTTTTTTTTTTTTTGGTACCAGGGATTGAACTCAGCTTGACCACTGAGCCACATCCCTAGCCCTATTTTGTATTTTATTAGAGACAGGGTCTTACTGAGTTGCTAAGTGCCTCACCATTGCTGAGGCTGGCTTTGAACTCACGATCCTCCTGCCTCAGCCTCCCAAGTGCTGGGATTACAGGCGTGTGCCACTGCACCTGGCTTATTTAGTGTTTTTTTATGTGGTGCTGGGGATCAGTGCTTCATGCATGCTGGGCAAGCCCTCTACCACTGAGCCACAACCCCAGCCCTTTGAGGGAACATTTTGCTTTCTAATTCTCAGCTGTAACAATTAGATGAGGAATTATTATAGTAGCTGGAACTATAATAGTTCCATGAACCATAGGAAAGAGGTAGTAAAGGACAATAGTTTTGTTTGCATTTGCCAATGTCTCTTCCATCTCCTTCCTATCACATGGAAGCAGGGTACAGTCTACATTCATATCACCCTGAATGCATCCAATCTTGTTTGACCTCAGAAGATAAGCAGGATCTGTATCTGGTTAGTATTTGGATGGGAGAAAGGGACCAGGGGACAACAGTGATAATCCTTATGTTGAAAATTTTCTTAAAATGTGTTGTAGGTCAAATATTTGACAAAGCTGAAGCTTATCTTTGACCCTTTCATCATTCCTATTCTACCTACTTATGTTCTATTTCACTCATTCAACAAATATTTATTGATTACCATCAATATATTGGGTACTATCCTAGATGCTGAGGAATCTAAAATAATTTTGAATAAAATAGACAAAGTTCATGACTTTATGGAGCTTGCATTCTAGTTTGGGGAGATAGATAATAAACATATAGTATTCAGATGGTGAATAAGAACAATGAAAAAGTTAGATAGGGGTGTAAGGGAGTGCTGGGAGGTGGGGTGTGGGAGATGTTGCTATTTATCTAGAGCAGGACAGGCCTCACTGATAACATTTGAAATGAGACCTAATGGAAGAGAAGGAGTAGCCATGTAAAGACTAGACATTTCAAACATAAGAAATAGCAGGGGCTGGGGTCGTGGCTCAGAGGTAGAGCACTCACCTAGTATGTGTAAGGCACTGGGTTCGATCCTCAGCACCACATAAAAATAAAATAAAGATACTTTGTTCACTTATAACTTAAAAAAAAAAAAAGCAAATCCAAAGGCTTTGAGGCAGAAGCTACTGGAACATGTGAGGAGCAATAAAGATGTTTGTAGTTTGATGTGAAATGAGAAAAGGAAAGAGTAGTAAGAACTGAGGTTGGGGAGATCACTCGGGCTGCTATGTTGAACTGGAAAGGAAGTTATTGCAGTAATCCAGCTAAAAGATGATTATGGCTTGGAGTAGAGTGGTAGCACTGGGGATAGGGAGAAGTGGTTGAAATCTGGATATATTTTGAGGGTAGATATGACAGATTTCCTGGTGAATTTGTGCAGTGTGAAAGAATGCCTGATCATCTGGAAATGGGACAAAAACCAATAGTTCTAACAGTTAAATTTGCAATGCTCATTAGAAATTCGAATGGAGACATTGAGCTGACAATTGAATACATGATTCTGGAGTTTGGGGCAGAAGTTCAGACTAGAGATAAATTTGGAGTTAACAGTGTATACATGGAATTTGATGCCAAGAGACCAGGTGAAATCACTAAGGGAGTAAGTAATAAATAACAATGATAAGGCTGGGGATATAGCTCAAAGATAGAGCACATGCCCAGCATGTGCAAGGCCTTAGGTTCAATCCCCAGCACCACACACAGACAAAAACACAAAAAAGAATAAAATAGGATGATAAAAATAGTTAATGCACATTTTGCTGGGCTTTGTTCTAATCACTTCATTTTTTATTTTTTACTTTTGTTTTTCTTGTGGCACTGGGGGTTGAACCCAGTGGAACTCGATCACTGAGTTACATCCCCAGTCCCTTTTTATTTTTTATTTTGAGACAAGGTCTCACTAAGTTGCCAAGGGTCTTTCAAAGTTGCTGAAGCTGGCCTTGAACTTGCAATACTTCCTCAGCTTCCCCAGTTGCTGTGATGACAGGCATGCATCACCATATCCAGCTCCTTTTCACACATAAATTCGCTTAGTAGAATGGCTACTTTTATTATTTTCATTTTACAAGTGAGGAAACTGAATATCTGAGAAATTAAGTGACTTTATTCTGGTCAGATAGCTAGCAAGTAGGATTTAAACCCAGTCAGATGGTAGTAAATTATTTAACGGTAGAGCTCTGGGACACTCCAAATTTTCAGCATTCAAGGAGATGAACAACAACCAGCGTAGGAGACTGAGAAGTTCCAGTGAGGTAAGAGAAACACAAGTATTTTCAGGAGTGTTTTCAGAGAAGAAAATGGAAAAAAATGATCAACTGTATTAGATTCTGCTGACAGGTCACATCAGATCAGGATCCCAAATTAACCTTTGCATTTACCAAAGTGGTTGAAATCTGTGATCTTTTTTTATTTGTTTTATGCAGTGCTGGGGATGGAAAACCCAGGGCTTCATAAAAATTGAAAAAGCACTTTTTCACACCCCCCAGCCCAACAAAGCTGATTTTTTGTTTGTTTTGAGATGGGGGTCTCACTATGTTGCCCAAGCTGGTCTTGAACTTCTGGAATCAAGTGAACCTCTTGTCTCAGCTTCCGGTGTAGCTGGAACTACAGACAGGCACATATCACTGCACCTACCACAAAAGCTGTTTTGAAGCATTAGTGGAGTTAAAATTAAATCATAGTGTGTTCAGGAAGGAATAGAAGAGGCATTAGAGTCCCATTCTTTGACATTCAGGCCAGATACCCTCAGACTCATTTGTAAGTACTCACATATGAATATAAGTTAAAGCAGCATTTGAGATTTGTTTCCCCCACACAAAATGGAAATTTGATTGGGAGCTTGGTGAGAGGAAAAATACAAGCAATTTTTCAGTCCTTTCCAAGAACGAACTTTTTTGACAGTCAGCCTTTTTTTGACATTGTCTTGATCTTTTCTTTATTTGAAAATTTTCAGAGTTCCAAATTTACCTACATCTTCTCTCCCAAATAAAAATTCTCATGAACGATGTTTTATATATCTAAACATTCCCAGGCTGGAAAAGGACCACTCAGAAACATATAAATAACAAGTGTGATAAGTGACATCCTAATATTAATATTAAATATACTCCCCGAGGTTATTATTGACTTTTATTTATTTATTTATTTGGTGCTGGGGATTGAACGCAGGGCTAGTGCATTCGAGGCAAGCACTCTACCAACAGAGCTATATCCCCAGCCTGACTTATTATTTTTTCATAATAAGTCCAAGTATTTTTTCTTTTTTTTTTTTTTTTTTTTTTTTGTGGTACCGGGGATTGAACTCAGGGGCACTCGACCACTGGGCCACATCCCCAACCCGTTTTTGTATTTTATTTAGAGACAGGGTTTCACTGAGTTGCTAAGTGCCTCGCCATTGCTGAGGCTGGCTTTGAACTCGCGATCCTCCTGCCTCAGCCTCCCAAAGTGCTAGGATTACAGGCGTGCGCCACCGCGCCCGGCTAGTCCAAGTATTTTTTCTATGTGTACTTGTCAAATTTAGATTTTTTTTTTTAAACTGGGGATTGAACACACTGTCTTGTGCCTGCTAGGTAAGCACTTTATCATTGAGCTATATCCTTAGCATGCCATTCAAATTTAGAAAAAGTTTTGTGTCTTTATTTCAAATTAAATTTTAAAAAAAAAAAATTTAAATTGATAAATAAAATCTACTCTCAGGGATTTTCAAGTATACCATATAATAGTCACCATGTTGTGTCTTTAGTTTATTCCTCCTTCATTAATTTATTCCTGACTGAAATTTTGTATCCTTTGATCAATACTTTCCCAACTTGCCCTGCGCCCATGTCTAATTTTTTTTAAGCCATGCATAAAGTTTTGGTTTTCACTGCAGTTTATTCTTTGTTTCTACCTACCCCATCCCAATTAGCTAGGAAAGTTCTTCTTGATATAAGACTTTATCTTTCTTTGAATCCACAGAGCACCTGATTTTCATTTGTCATACTTTCCCTGGTATTTTATTTGTCTTATCTTGTCCCTACAGCATAATAGCACAAAGAAGTGCTCAGTATAGCTGGGTGTGGTGGCTCATACCTGTACTCCCAGTGACGCAGGAGGATAGCAAGTTCAAAGCCAGCCTCAACAATTTATCAAGACCCTCAGCAACTTGGCAAGACCCCATCTCAAAATAAAAAATAAGAAGGACTGGGTTTCTAACTCACTGGTTGAGTGCCCCTGGGTTCAATTCTCAGTAACAACAGCAACAATAACAACAAACCTATTTTTTACTAATGAGTGAACATGTGTTAAAGTCAATTCACTTGGATAATACTAACCTGTACTAAATTATACTAATGCTAACTGTAAACAGTGGTACTTTCTATTCCATATAATATTTACTACATAATGTTCTTACCTTAGGGACATAATATTTTTAGTTACATCTACAAAAGGTTAGATACTATTATAAAATATCAAACTAACAATACTAAGTCCAACCAAATTAGAAAAGCTTATAATTTCCTTTTTGTAATTTTGTTATCTTAAAATTTAAGCACTTATTCACTAATTTTTATATCTATTTGTTTTATAACTTCCCTTACTTCTGAAGCAGTGAATACTCTGCCTTTAATTCATATTATCTCTGCTGATCTGGTTCATACAATTATAAGTGATTTGGTTATGAATTCAGTTATGAAAACCTAGCTTTTACTAGCACAAAGAGGAGATAAAATAGCTTAAAGATTTCACCAATAATGGTAAATGGTAGAATCTTGAAAACTGAGATTTCAGACCTGTTACAAATGACTGAAATGGAATATGTTCCCCCAAACTTTTAATGAAATAAAACAGCATGACATTTTACTACATAAATATCTAATAAGGGATATTGGCAGATGACAGGTAGACAATTGCCCAGAAGGAAGAAAGTTTTTTTTTTTTTTTTTAACTTGGTTACTCTCCTTCATTCACTTGATTACTCACCCATAATATTTAGTTACAAATTTGCTAGGGTGACTCAGCGGGTCAACTGCCTTATGACAAGGATAAACAACTCTTTAGACAGGAGGTTTTAAAACAACTCATTACCCATTTCATTCTATTTGGGGATGAGTATTATATTCTCTTGACCTCCTATGCTATTCATGTTATACTTCCAATGCAGAGGATGCCAGACTCTTAAAACCAGAAACAAAATAAAAACTTTCTTATGTCACAGATGAGAAAATTGAGGCCCAGGAAGATTATCACACATCCAAATCCCAGAATTAGTTAGCAACAGAGCCAAAACTCCAATCCAATCATCTTGCCTCCAATTTCTATACCTTCCACTCTTCCAGCTTCATTTTTATTTTCATATAAGACCAGTTTGAGTATTCTAGAATGACTTTTCACCAGAGAGAAGATTTTTCATTCATCTTTTAAAATGAAAATATCTTTAGAAGGTAAAATACTATTTGATGTCACTTTATAAAGGAATTTCTATAAATTGGAGATTAGTAGCTGCTCTGTTATTTCACACTAATAAGTGGTCATCATTTTATTAGAATGAGATCCTATAACTTAGGAATCTAAGCAACTGGGGAAGCAAGGATAAGTACCTGGGGGTTCATTTAAATGGAGGTGATTTGGAAAAAGGCCTGGACTGAGATATTGGAAGGTATGATGAAGAGATATTATCTAAAGAGATCATTTTTTCAACAGTTAGATTAGTGATCCATACCTAACAGGAAGCGATTTTGATCCCCAGAGGACCTTTGGCAATGTCTGGAAATATCTTTGTTACAATTGGAAAGGAAACAACTGGCATCTAGAGGTCAGAATGCTGGTAATCATTCTACAACACACAGGACAACTTCCACAAGACGAATAATCCAGCCTAAATGTAAATAGGGCCAATATTGAGAAATTGTGAACTAGAGGGAGAAAAATTCATTGAGGAGGTGGAGGAAGATTCTTGGCTTGTTATCTTATGTATTTAAATTTATATTATGTGTTTTTGATGCATTTTATGTATTTAAGACACTGTAATCCCAGAGGCTTGGGAGGCTGAAGCAGGAGGATCAGGAGTTCAAAGCCAGCCTCAGCAGTTTAGTGAGGCCCTAAGCAACTCAGCGAGACCCTGTCTCTAAATTTAAAAACAAAACAAAACAGGGAAAAGCAAATAAGTTACACATACTAATCTTTGTTGTTGTTTTTCCTGTTTGGATGTGGCTAACAATTATTAAGAATCCTGGAAACTGTTTACCTGTAGTTCTCAAATTCATGGCAACTTTGTGGAGGCATATAGATCAAGAAGACAGTTCAGTTGAAAAAATTTGAAGCTGGCTGTCCATTTGTACTTAAAAGTCTATGGAGGAATATTTGATGGCAAGAGGATTAAGGTCTCTAGTAGCATTGCAGCAGAGTTCTTTCCTTGGCTCTGTGTTATTTGACATTTATAAACAACTTGAAAAAAAGACTTGGATAGAATGCTGATCAGATTTGCATACAATGATCTGGAAAGGAAGGAATCCAAAAGATCTTGACTACTTGGAATGATGATTTGCTAAATTCAGAGCACCACAGTTCACTAGGAACATAACACCCCACACGCAAAAAATGTGAATGTGGGAAGGACCTGGGAACATTGGAAATGACAATAAGAAATACGGTTAGAAAAAATGATGAAGGACAATAACTTAAGTGAAGGCTTTGAGTGAGGATTATCTATGTATGGTGTGACCCTTGAGGAATCTGGAATTAATCTGAATAGGCAGATTTGGGCTTAACAGAGTTTGATTAGCAAATATTAGAACTGTTCAAAGTCGGATAAGAAGCTTTGTAGAGTTCTTGCTTACTATCAAAACACACTTTATGATATTAGAAGAGCTGAAGCAAGCTAGAGGCTTTTGTTATAAGTGTTGAGACAAGCTGGCTGGAGGCTGGCGTGTGCCTGTTGTTTCAGTGGTCTCAGCTACTACGGAGACAGAAGTGGGAGGGTCGCTTGAACCTAAGAGTTTTGAGACCAACCTGGGCAACATAGAGAGACTTCATCTCACCAACAACAAAATTAGCGCTAAAGCAAATATTCTGGTACAGTATTTCTGCCTATACCCTATTTCAGTCTGCTCTGAATTCCGTTCCCCCTGGACTCGCTTTCACAGCACCTTCCCGAGTCCCGCCCTATTCAGAGGGCGGCGGAGGCATGCTCTGGCCTAGGTAATTAAATACCCTCTGGAGAGTTTCTGTGAAACAGCCGTGGCCCTTGGCATCTTTCCTTTCTGGTTTGCAGAACTCTGTCCCGGCTAATAGCTTTTCGGAGTCGTATGTGGAAGCAGGGAATTCTTCCGTGGGACGCTACACACATCCAGGTGTTGTGTCGTGGTTGTTTTTTAAGCAAGTGTTAAGATTTTGCGACGTGCCTGACAGTACGTGAGGAGTCGGCTCAAGGGGGATCGGATTTTTCTCAGGAGATGACTGTCAACCAGGGACAGAGGGCCACAGGGCTGTAGAGCGTTCGCCGCTCCCGACTCTGGCTCAGAGAAACATCAGATCCTCACAAAACCCAACCACAGGGTCAACCTGAAGCAACTCTCCAATTCCTGGGAGCGCGACGCGGTTCGCATTTTATGGTTAGAGGAGCGCGAGTGCGCGCGACCGACCGCACGGAGCCACAAAGCCGACCAATGAGAGGGAACTCTCTTCGCGCGGGCTCGGGATTGGGGGAACCGCGCCAGCCTCTCGGCCTGACAGGGGGCGGGGCACGCCGGGGAGGGACTGGGATAGGCGCGTCCGCTGCGCCAGAGTCCCGGGGGCGCGTGCGCGGTCTCGCGGCGGCCGCGGGGGCCGGTCTCGCGCGGTCTCGAGTTAGAGTTGCAGGCGGCGGCGGCGACGGCCGCGACGGAGGAGGCTGGCGGTGGGGAGGGGGTGGAGACTAAAGATCCTGAGGTGGGGAATCGGGAGTTTCTGGATTCTTTATCCGGTATTTTGAGGACCACCGGAGGGCTGTGGCTTTTGCAGTGCTTAGGAGCGGCTGGGGCGCGAGGATTGGCGGCGCCGTGGCGCGGAGGTAAGAGGCGGATCGGTGGCAGCTGGGTTGTGGAGATCTTAATCAACAGGTCCGCGGGAGCGCGACGGGGGAGGGGCGGCAGGGCTGCTCCCCTCGTTCCCTCCCCCACATGCCGCGCGCTCGGGCGGGGGCTGGACCCCTAGGCTGTCCGGCCGGCAGCCCCTGGCAGTGGGACCCGTGGCTGCGGCGGATGCGAGCCCAACCTTTGTCCCTCAAAGGAACGCTGCCTGCGCGGTGCCCGCTCCCTGTGTCTTGGCCAGGGACGCACCTTGGCGCTGGCTCCAGCCCGCCCCGGCTGAGTTGCGGGACGCCCGGCTTTGAGTCGTCTGCCTGCTGAGCCCGGGCCCGGAGTTGGCGACACCGGGGACGCCTTCCTGGCCGGGTCGGGAAATCGGCGGGGGAAACACTTTCCTTTAGAAGACGGAATGTAGCCAGCGTTCCACTGACTGAGTCAGCTCCTGGTATTCTGCTACTCCTTGCGTTCTTTAAACAGATAAACAGTTCCTGCTTCCTTGTGACCACTTTGAAAGAAAAAACCTAATTTCGTTAATGTTTTCTGATAATTTACTCTGAGATTGTAAATTAAACTTTGAAGCCTGTAAATTGTAAGCTATTTTCATTGAAAGGCGCTTTAGACGATCTCTGTTGTAAATTATGTAACTTCCTAATGATAGCTCATCTTCTCTTGAGTTGATTGACACGGTAATGCGTGTGGAATTTAGGTTTCGGTGGAAAGATTTTTCCAGGCCCTTTCTGAAGTACCATATAGTGTGTGTTTTGTCCCGGTACTCTTTTACAAGTCTGAGAATTTAGATTTGGAAAGTCTGTATAACAAAAATTGATTGAAGTATTGATTTGACCTACAAGGTGAAAAGTATTAATATTTCTGATCTTAAAAAAGCAATTTCATGTTTTAATGATCGTACCCTAATTACCCTTTTGAATTATACCAGACATTAATAACCTATTAAATTCTGCAATAGGAACAAGTGACGTGTTGGTTATTGGTGTCTTTGAAGTGTAAATATTGACAGTAATGAAAATTATTAAATAAACTTTCTTGAATATGAACTAATTTTTACGAGATTCCTGTGAACATAACATTACAGGTTTTAAAAGCCTGTCTAAACTATTGTAGCATACTGAAGTTATTAAAATGTAAGCGCTTTATGTATGAAACAGGCAAAAATATGAAAAGCGATTATTTTATCGCTGTTTAAAAAAGGTCGAGTGAATCTTACCACGTATGACTTACTTGGATGACTTGGCTAAGACAGACTTGACAAGTAAGGGGGGGGCTCGATAATATTAACTTGATTTAGAATGTTAAAATAAGAGAGTTATATAAATTCTACATAAGGGTGACTCAGGTAGTACAGTGGTTTAGCTATTTATATGACCTTCCTGAATTATCTTTATTAAAAATCTCTTCAGAGATATACCAAGAAATTTGGTTTGTTTATGTTTCAGTACACTAAGATGGCCTATTTCTTTGATTTTTTTCTGATTTCAGTGTGTTTGGAAAAAAATATTTTGACGTGATTTAGAACATAATTTTTTATTGTATATTTATTGAATCACAGAAGTATTGAGTTGGGAGCAATTGTAGTGGTTATAGAGTTTATCTTCATTTTCTAGGAAAAAGAAGGTGAGGTTTGTGGAAGTAGCCCATAGTTTGAGTGCTAGCTACTGATGGACTAGGAACTAAATGCTGAAATGATTGTCTCTATATTCCAAGTTGAGTGTCTCTTTACTTTATCTTAAATAAATTTATTACCATCTCCAAATCATATAAGTGGTTGGTAGGGTCCATTCTTTCCCTTATGCATTCCCCCGCCTTTTTTTTTTTTTTTTTTTTTTTTTTAAGAGTGGAGTACTGGGGATTGAACCCAGGGATGCTCTACTTTGAATTACATTCCCAGCCCTTTCTATTTTGAGACAGGGTCTCCCTAAGTTGCTGAGGTCGGCCTCTAACTTGAGATTCTCTTGCCTAAGCCTCCAAAGTAGCTGTGATTATAGATGCATGCCACCATGCTGGCTTCCTTTTCCTATTTTCAGTATTTCAAACAATGTTAAATGAATATTCTTGTGCATGTCTAGAGCACATGTGTGTTGGGAATACATGCCATTTGTAAAGGGCAATTGCTGATAATAGGTTGATGTTCATTTCCAACTTTACTTGTTACAGCCAAATTACCCTCTAAAAGTGGGTAATGATTTTCATTCCTACCAGCAGTGGTTTCTCATCTTTGCCTACAACTGGCATTGTCCGATTTTAAAATTTCTGTCCATTTGGACAAGAAATATACATTTCCTTTCCTTTCTTTTTCTTTTTTTTTTAATATTTATTTATTTGCTTTAGTTGTACACAATGTGTTTATTGGTACGTGGTCCTGAGGATCGAACCCAGGCCGCGCACGTGCTAGGCGAGTGCTCTATCACTGAGCCACAATCCCAGCCCCTACATTTCCTTTAAAAAAGATTTTGGGGGCTGGAATTGTGGCTCAGCGGTTGAGCGCTCGCCTAGCATGTGCGCGGCCCGGGTTCGATCCTCAGCACCACGTACAAATAAATGCATTGTGTACAACTAAAGCAAATAAATAAATATTTAAAAAAATAAAAGGTTTTGGACTTTATACTACCAGTCAATATACAGAACAGTTCCATCACCTAAAATTCCCTTGTGTTACCCTTTTGTAGTCAACTTTCCCCTAAACCCTACTTTTTATCCCTGGGAATGAGTGATCTGTATCTCCTTGTAATTTTCTTTTCTTGAATATCATTTAAATGGAATTATACAATATTTAGCTTTTTGTTTCTGCTTTTTTTCATTGAGCATATATTGGAAATTCAGCCATGTCATTGAGCAAATCTACAGTTCCTTATGTTTTATTGTTGAGTATAGTATTTCCTTATATGGATGTGCCATCATTTGTTTATCCATTCACCAATTGAAGGATATTTGAGTTGTTTTCAGTTTTTTTTTTTTTTTTTTGTGACTATGAATAAAGTCGCCATAAATCTGTGTGAATAGGTTTTTGTGTGAACATGTCTGCTTTTCTGCTGGGTAAGTACCTGAAAGTGGGACTGTTGGTCATATGGTAAAGTTGCTTAGCTTTGTTAAATAAAACAAAAGAAAATACCTAGTCTGTGATAGGCAGAATAATAGCCTTTAAAGATATTTTTGCAAGTGCATTTGGTGCACATCTGTGACCTCAGTGGCTGGCTCAGGAGGCTGAGGCAGGAGGATTCCAAGTTCAAAGCCAGCTTCAGCAATTTAGTGAGGCCTTAAGCACTGTAGCAAGACTGTATCTCAAAATAAAAAATAAAAAGGGGTAAAGATGTGGCTCAGTGGTTAAGCACCCCTGGGTTCCATCCCTGCTACCAAAAAAAAGTTCTAATAACTAGAACCTGTGAATATGTTTGGTTACATGGCAAAATTGAATCAAGGTTGTTATTAGCCTTAATACAAGAAGACTATCCAGGAGGGCCCAAGTATCAGAATTGCCTTTTTAAAAGGATCGAGAAGGGGCTGGGGTGTGGCTCAGTGGTAGAGCATTTGCCTCAAATGTGTGAGGCCCTGAGTTTGATCCTCAGCACTACATAAAAATAAATAAATAAAATAAAGGTATTGTGTCCAACCACAACTAAGAAATAAATATTAAAAATAAGAAAGTAATGGGAAAAGCTATAGAGTCCGAAAAAAACTTGTAACAATGGAAATAGGATCAGTAAGGTGCAGAGTTGCTGGCTTTGAAGAGGAGAGGAGGCCCCACCCAAGGAATTTAGGTGATCTTTAGAAGATGGAAAATGTGAGGAAAGGAATTAATCTTTAGAGCCTGCAGAAAAGAAAACAGCCCTGCCAACACCTTTATGTTAGCCTAGAGAGAGTTGTAAACTATAGATCTGTATACAGATTGTTCTGTAAACCTGTAGATCTGTAAACTCATAATTTATATAGAGTTCTGTAAACCTATAGATCATTTCTCTGTATACAGAGTTCTATAAACCTATAGATCTTTAAACTGGTAATTGGTGGGTGTTTTTTGTTTTTTGTCCCAGGGATTGAACCAGGGGTGTTTAACCACTGAGCCCTTTATTTTTATTTTTATTTTTTATTATGAGAAAGGGTCTCAGTTAGTTACTTAGGGCCTCCATAAGTTGCTGAGGCTTGTCTGGACTTGCATTACAGGTGCTCCTGCTTCAGCCTCTTGAGTTGCTGGGATTACAGGTGTGCACCACCTTGCCCGACTCAAATTTGTGGTAGTTTGTGGTCTAGTTTGTGGTAATTTGTTACAGCAGCATAGTTTCTGTCAAACTTTTTAAAACAGTTGCTCCTGCTTCAGCCTCTTGAGTTGCTGGGATTACAGGTGTGCACCACCTTGCCCGACTCAAATTTGTGGTAGTTTGTGGTCTAGTTTGTGGTAATTTGTTACAGCAGCATAGTTTCTGTCAAACTTTTTAAAACAGTTGAACCACTTTGCATTCCCGCTAGTATGTAACTTTATATTCTCATCAGCATGTGGTATGGGCAATCTTTTAATTTTAGCTATTCTAATAAGTATATAATAGTATCTTATTGTGGTCTTTAATTGCAATTCCCTTGTGACTAATCATGTTGAGCAGCTTTTCATGTGCTTCTTTACTATCTTTCATCTTTGGTGAAGTGTCCATATCTTCTGTTGATTGATTGATTGATAGGGTCTGGCTCTATTGCACAGGCTGGCTTTGAAGTTCTGGGCTCTAAGGATTTTCCTGCCTGAGACTCCTGAGCTGGGAGTATATGCATGCTCTACCTTTCCCAGCTTAGATTGTTTTCAAATATTTTTTTTTTAGTTGTAGGTGGACACAATACCTTTATTTTATTTATGTGGTGCTGAGGATTGAACCCAGGGCCTCACACATGCGAGACGAGAGCTACCCCTAGATTGTTTTCTTATTGTTAAAGAGTTCTTTTTTGGGGGGCAGAATGTTGGGGATTAAACCTTGGGCCTTGTGCATGCTAAGCAGGCACTCTGCCACTGAACTGCAGCCCCAGTGCCAGATTTTGAGAGTTCTTTGTTGTCTTTTGTCAAATAAGTAGTCTGCCAAGATTTTCTCCCCGTCTGTGGCTTACTTTTTCATCCTCTTACTAGTGTCTTTTGAAGTACTGAAATTTTAAATTTATTTTTTTATTTTTATTTTTTGGTACCGGGGATTGAACTCAGGGGCACTCGACCACTGGGCCACATCCCCAGCCCTTTTTTGTATTTTATTTAGAGATAGGGTCTCACTGAGTTTGCTGAGGCTGGCTTTGAACTGGTGATTCTCCTGCTAAGGATCGAACCCAGTGTCTCACACATGCTAGGCAAGCGCTCTACCACTGAGCCACAACCCCAGCCCAAATCCAGAATATTTTACCTCCTTAGGATAGTTTTGGATCTCCTGAATTTATGCTTCTATGAAATTCCTACCTGGCCTAGTAAAGTGAAGTCTCACTAGATATGTTTCTGAGAACAAGAACAGCTGTCATATACTGAGTACCTATTATGTGTCAGTGCTTTACCTTTATTACCTGCATCTACCTTCTTGAGTTCATATTGCCTTCTAATAACCCTAAGAGACAGATACTGTTATTTCCATTTTTTTCAAGTGAGGAAGTCTTAGAGAAGTTATGTAACTTTGTGCAGGTCACAGAGCCATCGTAAGGCAGAGCTGGGATAAGCATTTACATCTTACATCATTCAGACTCTAAAACCCCTGCACCTAACCACTGGGTACTCTCAGTGTTGCCCTCAAATTCCCCACTTTTCCACTCCCTCCCTAAGCCCCCAGTTTGACTTGATATTGGAATCATTTCTTTCTCTCCTTGTTCCTTACTGGATGCAACTGACTGAGAACTTTCTGTCTGAACTTGTCCCTAAACAATCTTTGTCCACATGTGTCACAGCAACACAATAAAGAAATCTCTGCACTAGAAGATGTTAACTTCAGATGTCTCCTGTTTTATGAAAATGATTTAACCATGAGAAACAAAAAGCCTAGGAACCTTATTACAATATTTTATCTTTCTTATTTATTGATTGATTGATTGGTACCGGGGATTGAAATCAGGAGCCCTCGACCACTGGGCCACATCCCCAGCCCTTTTTTGTATTTTATTAGAGACAGGGTCTCACTGAGTTGCTAAGTGCCCTGCCATTGCTGAGGCTGTCTTTGAACTCATGATCCTCCTGCCTCAGCCTCCCAAGTGCTAGGATTACAGGCATGCGCCACTGCGCCCGGCTAAAAATATTTTTTAATTGTAGGTGGACACAATACCTTTATTTCATTTATTTATTTTTATGTGGTACGGAGGATCGAACCCAGTACCTCATAAATACAAGGCAAGCACTCTGCCACTGAGCCACAACCCCAGCCCTGAAGTTTTGAGATCTCTTAATTTCTTAGCTTTGTGGCAGTAGTGAAGTATTTTCTGTAAATATTTTAAGCTTTGTGGGGCATATTGTCTCTGTTACAGGTACTCAGTTCTGCTTTTAGAGTACAAAGGTAGCCAAACAAATGAACATGATTATGTTACAATAAAACTTTACAGTCATGCGTCACTTAATGACGGATGTGTTCTGAGAAATGTCTTAGGTTTTTTAGGCGATTTTGTGTGTGAACATCATGGAGTATACTTAGACAAATCTAGATGGCATAGGTCAGTCACTTGATGTAAGTCACTTTTGAAGCTGTAAAGAGATGCAGAGAATATGAGTTACATAAGGCTGCTGTCAGTTTTAACCCAGCATACTGTTTCACTTTTATAAGTAGAAGGATTACACTCTAAAATAATGATAAAAAGTATGGTATAGTAAGTACGAAAACCATAAAATAGATATTTGTTATCAAAATCAAGTAAGCACTGTACATAAATTATGTGTTATACTTTTATATGCAGTTGGTTTTGTTTACACAAGCATCACCACAGACTTGTAATATATTGAACTGTGACATAACTAGATGATAGGAATTTTACTCTCTGCTATAATCTTATGGGATCACTGTTTTATATATGGTCTGTCCTTAAGTGAAATGTCTTTTCCTTGTGTTGTTGTACTTATAAAAGCAGGACATGACTGATTTGACCTTTGAACTTAGTTTGCATACCTCTGCTTCAAGGCAAAAAATCAGTAGGGGAAAGGACAATAATTATAGTATATAAAGTTCAGAAGTTTAAATTTTGAGGAAGACCAATTTTGTTAACTTTTTAAATTGATTTCAATTTCGGTGTTTTATCTAAAAACTGTCTGCCTCAATCCAAGGTCATAAAGAGTTTCTCTTATATTTTCTTCTACATGTTCCATAGTTTTTTTTTTTTTTAATATTTATTTATTTGTTTCAGTTGTATACAATGCCTTTATTTTTTTTTTTTTTTTTTTTTTTTTTTTTTTTTTTTTTTGTGGTACCAGGGATTGAACCCAGGGGCACTCGTCCACTGGGTCACATCCCCAGCCCTTTTTTGTATTTTATTAGAGACAGGGTCTCACTGAGTTGCTAAGTGCCTCGCCATTGCTGGGGCTGGCTTTGAACTCGCGATCCTCCTGCCTCAGCCTCCCAAAGTGCTGGGATTACAGGCGTGCGCCACCGCGCCTAAAAAGTATGGTATAGTAAGTACGAAAACCATAAAATAGATATTTGTTATCAAAATCAAGTAAGCACTGTACATAAATTATGTGTTATACTTTTATATGCAGTTGGTTTTGTTTACACAAGCATCACCACAGACTTGTAATATATTGAACTGTGACATAACTAGATGATAGGAATTTTACTCTCTGCTATAATCTTATGGGATCACTGTTTTATATATGGTCTGTCCTTAAGTGAAATGTCTTTTCCTTGTGTTGTTGTACTTATAAAAGCAGGACATGACTGATTTGACCTTTGAACTTAGTTTGCATACCTCTGCTTCAAGGCAAAAAATCAGTAGGGGAAAGGACAATAATTATAGTATATAAAGTTCAGAAGTTTAAATTTTGAGGAAGACCAATTTTGTTAACTTTTTAAATTGATTTCAATTTCGGTGTTTTATCTAAAAACTGTCTGCCTTAATCCAAGGTCATAAAGAGTTTCTCTTATATTTTCTTCTACATGTTCCATAGTTTTTTTTTTTTTTAATATTTATTTATTTGTTTCAGTTGTATACAATGCCTTTATTCTTTTTTTTTTTTTTTTTTTTTTTTTTTTTTTTTTTTGTGGTACCAGGGATTGAACCCAGGGGCACTCGTCCACTGGGTCACATCCCCAGCCCTTTTTTGTATTTTATTAGAGACAGGGTCTCACTGAGTTGCTAAGTGCCTCGCCATTGCTGGGGCTGGCTTTGAACTCGCGATCCTCCTGCCTCAGCCTCCCAAAGTGCTGGGATTACAGGCGTGCGCCACCGCGCCCGGCTAATGCCTTTATTCTTATGTGGTGCTGAGGATCTAACCGGGCTGCGCATGTGCTAGGTGAGTGCTCTACTGCTGAGCCACAACCCCAGCCCACATGTTCCATAGTTTTTATATTTAGGTTTATCATCCATTTTGAGTGAGTTTTTTTTTTTTTATAAAGTGTGAGGAATAAGTTGAGTTTCATTTAATTTGTCCACTTGTTCCATAACCAGTAGTTGAAAAGGCTGTCTTTTCTTCATTGAATTGCCCTCTTAATCAAAAAACTATTGACTCTATCAGTATTTATGAACTCTTGTGTTTTACTGAACTGTATGTCTATCCTTTTGACAATACTATACAGCTTTAACTACTTATGTCTTTAAATCAGATAATGTGAGTTCTCCAATTTTATTCTTTTTCAAGAAATTTTTGAGTTCATATAAATTTTAGAATAAGCTTGTCAATTGCTATAAAATTCTTTTTTGTAGATTTTGATTGGAATTAGGCAAAATCAGAACATTTAAAGATAATTTAAGTATTTAGTTAAAAAAATCTTCAAAGGGTTGTAGAAACAAGATTAACTGAAACTACATAAGAAAGTATAGATTTCACCAAGTGCTGTGGTACACGCTTGTAATCCCAGCTTCTCGGGAAGCCTAGGCAGGAGGACTGAAAGTTCTAGGCCAGCCTAGGCAACTTAGACCCTCATGCAAAAAATTAAAAAAAAATGGTTAGGAATGTAGATCAGTGATAAAGTGCTCTTGGGTTAAATACTCAGTCCCCAAACTAAAACTAAAACATATACATGTTTCTATTATTTTGCAGTACACAGTGTATTACATATGATTATTTAGGTTTCTAAGATATCAAGCAACCTATTTTTGTCTTCTGATAAGGTGTTTTGTTAAAATAATTTAAAAACCTATTCAAAAGCCTAGTGTTACCTTTTTTATTTTTTATTGTGGTACGAGGGATTGAACCCTACGGATACTCTACCACCAGGCTATACTCTGAGCCCTTTTTTATTCTGAGTTAGGGTCTCCCAAAATTGTGGAGGCTAGCCTTGAATTTGCAATCCTTCTGTCTCAGACTCCTTTGTGGTTAGGAATTATAGATGTGTGCCACTGCTCCCAGCCCCAGTGGTAGCTTTTGAAGCCTCAGGCTAATGTCTGGGTCCCTAAAGTGTAACTCACCAAGTCATCATCTTTTTTGATTGCTCCTTTATGTGTACAGTCAAAATTAATCTTTTTGTTCTTTTCGTATACAGTTTTTCTTTTGGTATCCATTAACATCCCAAATCTCTGAATGTGCTTGTCTTTTATGTAAAACGGTGCTGTATTTGCATATAGCCTCTGCACATCTTCCCATGTGCTTTAAATTAAATTTGTCTTGGTTGCTTTTTATACCTAATAGTGACAAAAGATGTCTGTACCTGTTTAGTACGGATGGGGTTTTTTATTTAAAATATTTTCCATTTACAGCTGGTTGAATCCATTGATGTCAAACCCATAGAAATGGAGGGTGGAGTATAATTGGTCGTTTCTTTCTCTCAGGCTTTATTCTTCCATGCTCTTTACCTAGAACTTTGGTGTTCCAAGTCTTGACCAGATCCATAATAAGAAATATGTTTTACCTAGGGAACCAATTCATAATGTTTTTGCATTAAAGTTTCCTGAAACATTATCTTTAGTTATACATGGTATATTCCGGTTTTATATTCTACTTTGTTTTTTAAAACTTTTGTGTTTTTTGGTTGAGAATCACTAAATCCATTTCATGGCTCACAAATGTGTCATATCCTGCAACATGAAAACCACTGATCTAGACTTGAATAACTTCTCCCCAGGAATCTGTGTTTTTTTTTTTTTTTTTTTTTTTTTTTGTACCGGGAATTGAACTCAGGGCACTCGACCACTGGGTCACATCCCCAGCCCTTTTTTGTATTTACTAGGGACAGGGTCTCTCTGAGTTGCTAAGTGCCTTGCCATTGCTGAGGCTGGCTTTGAGCTTGTGATCCTCCCTCCTCAGCCTCCTGGGATTACAGGCGTGCGCCACCACGCCCGGCTATGTTCATTTTTTTCATTTAAAATTCAACTTGTCCAAACTCTTGCTCCCTCTAGGAACCTTTCATATTCCTGCCATTGCTTTGGAAAACTATTTATTAATTGTTTTATATTCTTTCTTCATAGTTAATTTGTAGCTTATCAAGGGCTGTAACTATTGTTTTGTATTCATTTAACTATATTCTGGACACAGTCTATTTCCTGACCAAAAATCTAGAAGAAAATGTTAAGCATTAAACAAATTCTTCTTTTGGTATTCGAAATCAAATGGCCTTCCATTGAAAAGAACTGTATGAACTCAACTTTATATTTAATAAACATGTGAATTTAACTTATCTTATTAAATAAAAGATTCTAGTATTGTGAAATTATTTTGTGAATGTGATTGTCATTTGGGCCCTTCCTCCAAAACATACACAGTTGTGTATATATATGGTGTTGCAGGGGCAGAGTTTATGGAAATAGAGGCAGATCCTTTGAAACAGGCAATTCATCTAGGGTCTATATAAGTGACCTGCAAATGTTTTTCAAAATGATTCACTTAGGGGTAATCAACAGATACTTAGGAATTGACAAAAGGAAACAGTAGTTTTTTTTTTTTTTTTTTTTTTTTTTTTGTAGGCATCTTAAGAAGAATTTCATCTTTTTATACTTTATACCTTCTTTTACATTAAATTTTAGAGCACAATTGTTAGTTCATTTGATCAAATCCTAGTACATTTTGCTTTCTCCTAATTCTTATCCAGAATTGTATCCCTTGCTTCGTTGATGTTAAACAGTATACTATATTCTTTGTATATATTTCTTAAGATTACTAACAACATTTTAAAGTCTTTATCTGTATTATACATTTTAGAAGGAAATTGAGACTCAGAATATTTTACCCAAAGTTCTATTGTAAGTGATAGCACATAGCAAGGATTAGAATTCAGTTTATTTTACCCCAGGCCCTTGTTTTTCTACTTGGTATTATTGCATGCCTTAGGAACTTTAACATTGTCTTGTTGATAAGATTAGAATCATTTTGAAGAAAATCATCTTTGACTTAGTGTTTAAAATATACTTGAATTAAAATGAAGAATTTTGAGCAGATAAATTGTAAATAAGCTCCTTAAGGGTAGGAGCTATAACTTTTTAATCTTAGTTTCTCAGTGTTTAATGTGGTTGTGATGCAGTAACAAATATGTTTGATCTTTGTCCCTGTTCCTAACATGGAACTTTTAAATCCCTTGGAATTTCTTTAGTGATAGGAGTGATAAGAGTGACATTTGTTGCAAGAAGGTGAGGTACTTCTTGCCTGGGCCCCTAGATAACTTCAGGTTGGGAGCCAGGAGGATCAAGGAATGATTAGAGATTGGGACTTTAAGTCCCATCCCTTACCTCTGGGGAGGTAAAAGGGGTTAGGGTAGTTAGTCACTAATGGCCAGTGATTTAATCAGTCATACCTGTGAAATGAAAGCTTCCAGAAAAGACTCTAAACACTGGTGTTAAGAGATTGTTGGGGTTGGTACATATATCAGGTGCTGGGAGGGTGGTATACATGGAATCAACCCTCCCCTCCCAATTCTTCTGTGCTTTGCCCTGTGCATCTCTTCCCTATGGCTATTCTTTATAATAAACCAGTAACAGTAAAGTGTCTTCCTGAGTTCCTGAGCTATTCTAGTAAATTATGAACATTAATGGAGGAATCCTCCATTAATATCTGCATAGTCAGAAGTACAAGATGCCCAGGATTGTGGTTGGCATCTGAAGCGGGGGTGGGATGGGGTGGGGGAATGGGGCAGGCTCATGGAATCTGGGACTCTAGGTAATGGTACAGAAGTTAATTGAATTGTAGAATACCCAGTTGCTGTTTGAATGATTAGAGATTAGTTAGTATGAGGAAGAGAGATCTTCACATTTGGTGTCCAGAGTATTCAGGGTGATAAGCAGATCAGAATGGCACATACTTTGTGCTTGGTTCTAGTTTGTAGTTTTTATCCTTTGTTTAAACTTGAGCTTTGTGGGTTGTTTTTTGTTTTGTTTGTTTGTTTTTAGTGATACTAGCGATTGAACTCAAGACCTTGTGCATGCTAGGCAAGAGCTCTACCACAGTGCTACATCCCCAGCCCAATACTTTAGCTTTGATTGTGAGCTTAATATCAGAGGCTGTTGTAATTTGCCACTGAAAACAATTCTGTTTATTCTGGGTTTGCTATAAATGTGTTGAACTGGGGGGGAAAATCTAACTCCCCCCCTTTTCTTTCAGAGCCATATGGGGTCCTACTCTGTTGCCTAAGTTGCTCAAGTGATCTTCCTTCCTTAGCCACCTGAGTAGCTAGGACTACAGACATGTGCCACTGTCCTTGACAGAGATCTAACTTTCATTTGTTTTAGATTAACTTGAATTTACTAATGGCTTTATCTTTCTTTTCCACTGGCATATACTAAGAGGCATCATAGTGCACTTACAGTGGTTGTACAGACTCTAAAGTCACCTTTTGCTGAAATAACTTCTAGAATTGTGTGACTCTGGGGAAATTAATTTATCAAAACTTGACTTTTTATCTGCAGAATGGAGAGAATATTAATGCCTAATACAGTAGGTCTTCTTGAGAATTCATTGAGATGGGGCCTCAAGAATGGTAGGCATAAGCTGGGCATAGTGGCGCATGACTGAAATCCCAGCAATTTGGAAGGCTGAGGCAGGAGGATTACAAATTCAAGATCAGTCTCAGCAGCTTAGGGAGACCATGTCTCAAAATAAATAAATAAAAAGGACTGGGGGTATAGCTCATTGGCATAGCACCCCTAGGTTCAATCCCCAGTAACAACAGAAAAAAAAAAATAACGGTAGGCATGGTATCTGGTATATATTAAGCATTCCAAAACATTAGATAATCAAATGAGGTAGTTAACCTTATATCTCTGTGACCAAAATACCCTCCCCCCAAAAAAAAAATTAGGAGGAAAAGTTTATTTAGGGCTTATGGTTTCAGAGGTCTCAGTCCATAGATGGCCAATTCCATTGCTCTTGGCTCAAAACGAGGCAGGATGTGGGGGAAGGGCCTGGTGGAAGAAAGCTGCTTACCCCATGGCAGCCAGGAAGCAGAGAGAGGGAGAGAAGGGGCCTTAGGGAAAATGAACCCTTTCAGGGCGCACTCCCAGTGACCCACGCTTCTAGCCATGTTGCACCTGCCTTCAGTTACCATCCAGTTAGTCCTTTCAAACTAGGATGGACTGATTGGGTTATCTATCTCACAGTCTGATAATTTCATTTCTGAACAATCCTGCATTAACACAGATGCTTTTGAAAGACACCTCATATCCAAACTGTAACAGTAGTGATGAGCTGTTGAATTTAGATATGTTTTAAATAGATTGTATGATTATAAAATTTTTGATTCAATAATTTTATACAGTTGTGGAATTGGTTGTCATAATCTGAGTCAGTGATGAATAATAGTAATTGTACATTGATGTCAGCTTTTTCATCTCTGAAATAATAGTGAGAGTTGATGGGGGAGCAGTTTGCTGCCTTACTTTAAATAACTTATATAGTGAGATAAAATTCTATTCAGCTTTATCAGTTTTTCTGTTTAACTCTTTTTTTTATATATATTTTTATTTGTTTTAGTTGTACACAATGCCATTGTTTTTATGTGGTGCTGAGGATCAAACTGGGTTGTGCACTGCTAGGAGAGCGCTCTACCACTGAGCCACAACCCCAGCCCCTCTGTTTGACTCTTAAGCATTATATGGAGTTGTTTTTCATTAGGTTGTTTTCACTACACATTTTTTTCCCTTTTTTGGGGTACTGGGGATTGAACCCAAGGCCTCACCCATGCTAGGCAAGTGCTCTGCCCCTGATCTGCACCCCCAACCTACACTTTACATTTAAAATGACAGTTTCAGAGTTCAATTTTACTGTAGTGATTTAAATGTTATGTTTGGATAAAGCATTGAATTTTACCAATGTTAATATGTTTGTATTAATTTTATTTTCTTTTTTTTCCTTTTGCATAATGGATGCCTTTCCTATCTATCTTAGGCCTTATAATCTTTATACAAGTTCTCTTAGGATGCTATTCCTCTGCATAACCCTTGGGGCATTTTCTACAGTTGTAGTACAGCACTTACCAAACAGTATTATAATTGTATTGGGGATTTTTTTTTTTTTTTTTTTTTTTTTTTTTTTGGTGGTGGTTGTTGTTATTTACTAATTTGATTTCCATGCTAGATTTTAAGTTTCTTAAGGATAAAGATTGCCTTTGGAACTTTTTCTTTCTTTTTTTTTTTTTTTTGGTGCCAGGTGTTTTGTACCAAGTGAGTACTTATACTGTTGAATGAAAATGTAATTTAGTTATCCCTTTTTTTAAATTATAGGATTTACAGGTTTTTTTTTTTTTTTTTAATGGAAATAGAGGGATTCATTTATTACTTTTTGGTTTACAAACAAAGGCACCCAATAATGCTTCTATTTACTGCTTATAAAAGATTATCTGTTTACAATTAAAACAAAAAATACAAAACAAAAAATCCTGAATCAGTTCCTGCAGACAAACACAAAGAAAGGGGAAAAATGTTTTTCCCCCTTCCCTGCTTCCAAGCTTTATTACACAAATTCAAAGAATCTTAATTCTATGCCATTCTTAGGTCAAAGAACAACATATTGCCATGCTTATCTGCACTGAGTTGTAGGACATATAGTGTCGCCAGACCAAATTTAAATAAACTCTTAATGACATCACAATTTAACACACATATTCCAATTAAGAGTGAAAAATGGAAAACATCTAAAACGTTTTAGAATACAGCTTTATCAAATGAACTAAATGAAATAAATCTATTTTATAAACTGTCCTGTTAAACGAGTTTGTGAGAAAAATACAAACAGAACTAAAAACATTGTCTACAAAATGATACAAAGAGAACAGATTTCCAAAATCTTTGAATCTGACTTAAATCCAAAATCTAGTTGGTGAGGATTAACAATCTATATACTCTTTATACTAACTTCCGAATTTTAAGTCCCAGGATGACATACTTAATTTATCCATTACCTTTCTTTTGACACAATTCTAAACAAACACACAAAATTAATACAGTGGCCTGAGCACCCTCCCAATACATATTTAACTTAAATTATAAGAACAGTAAATCAGTTTGGAAGACAAACACTCCCTAAGCACTTCACAGGCCTGCCCGAGTTGTACCTGATCCTCTTTTGTTAGCCACAAAGAAAATTCATCTGATTCTAGGTATATTTGGCAGAAGTACAAAACTCATACAAATGTTAGCGTGTTTTCAACATGTTATGGAAATATATTTGGAGAGATGGAGTACTCAATGTAAGTGGGCCACCTTAAATCCAAGGCATCATTATTTAAAGGAAATCACCTTCTTCCATGCAGGTGTATAATCTTGAAAAAGAAAAAATGCTTCCATGTTGAAGCCAGATTTTCTGTTAAAACTTTTAAACATTATTTTAAAAGAAATATGTATGTAAATAGCTATATATTCTTTGGAATGATACTAAAGTCTTTGGTCCAGGACCTTACTGTGTATAAGGTGTGAGAGACCATGACAGTGTGACAATGGATTTACAGTTTAGTAACCTTCTACATTGACCTTTTATTCTTATCTCTTATTATTTAGGATATCCCTACGTTTTCCTCCCCTCTAAGTCTGGCCAAAAACATAACATTATTCATATCCTCAGTGAGCAGTACCATAGTACTAAAAGTTAATTGGATTCTAAACTTGGTGACATTTGTATTCTCATCAGTCTTCCTTGTTAGATTCTTTCCCTTTCCTCTTCTGGTGACACAGCCAGCCTACATTGCAACTGCTTCAGTCTAATTTATAGATAACTTCAGGTATAAGTCTTTATTAGTTTTAATTTTGGTTAATATTCTTGCTTTGATATCTCTAAAATGCTTATTATGTATTTCATCAGTGACAAAGCATTCCCCCCTCCCCACCCTCACCCCCATTTTATTTGCATACCAATAAGCCATCTAGGTAGAGGTAATCATCTACTAATTGCTGACCTTTGGCGCATATTTTCCTCTAGTAAGCTGTAAATCAGAAGTTGGAATATCTTGTAATGCTTTTTTAGAAGTCTGAAACTTTAAAAACATGTATTGGGAAAAATAATTGGAGGGAAGGAAAAAATCTGTAAGAAATACATTGAGAACAAAGAAACAGCTGTATGAGTTGAGAAATTAGGATTCTTTTGAGTGTCTTTGTGAGTTATTAACATGATAAAACAACCAATACAATCAAAACAATGAACCTGAAGTTAAGTATATTTTTTGTAGTGCTAGGTATCAAACCTAGTGCCTCACTAGGCACCCTGCCACCAGCCCATATCCCCAGCCCTGACATATTTTAAAGTGTTGGTGATCCCACTGTAACTTAAATTTCTGTGTTTTTTAAAAAGTAATGTGTTTGTGTTTTTCCACAAAGTTGGGATGGCAACACTTACCTTTTTGTTTGAGTTATCCAAATAATACAGAAGTTGGAAAGTAGAAAGTGTGAGGTCTGCGATTCTTAATTTTCAGGGATTTTAATTAAAAAGTATTGTGTATTTTCTTCCAAAATTTTTGTTGCTAGCTTTACAAACATTTTAAATGCATTGTCAAAATAGATTATATGCAAATGCTATTCTAAAATTTGCTTTTTTCATTAGCATTTGTTTTTTTGTCAGTTCATATAGAGCTTCATGCTGTAATAGCTACTTAAAAAAAAAAAAGTCTTTGATGTGTAGCTCAGGGCTAGAATGTGTGATTAGCATGTATAAGGCCCTGAGTTTGGTCCCTTGATCCCCTTTTTCCCACAAAAATAAAAAGCAGGTGAACTTAATTTTAATAATACATTTTATTTAATACAGTATATCAGAATTACTTTTCAACATATATTAAATACAGAAATAATGAGATAATTTGCATCTTTTCCCCCCACTTTGGGACTAGGGATTGAACTCAGTACTTTGGCACTGAGTCCCTGGTACTAAATATATATATATGGTCATGTGCCACATAGCAATGTTTTGGTCAGTATGGACCACATATTACAGTAGTCCCATAAAATTGTAATTGAGCTGAAAAATTTCTATCATCTAGTGATGTTGTAACATTGTAGCATAACCCATTATTCATGCATTTGTGGTGATACTAGTATAAAACAAATCGGTGGTACCAGTCATATGAAAATATAGCATGTACAGTTACAATATATAGTAGCTGGTAATAGGAATAAACAACTGTTACCTGCTTATATATTTTCTATACTGTACTGTATTTTTGTTTTTATTTTAATATATATTCCTTCCACTTATTAAAAAAAGTTTACTGTAAAATAGTATGCCGTCTTAGACTGTCAGTAGCCTCATGCATCTCATGTTTACTGTGTATATGTTGACTGTATCAAAAGGACATGATGAGGTTTATTATTATTATTTTAGGTGCTGGGGATTGAACCCAGGGCCTTGTACATAGTATGCAGGTGTTCCACCGCTGAGCTATATCACCAGCCCAAAGGCCACATTGAACTGATTTATATCATCTAGGTTTGTTTAAGTATGCCCTGTGATGTTCACACAATAAAATTGCCTAATGAAGCATTTCTGAGAACGTATTCCCCTTATTAAGTAAGGCATAACAGTGCTTGATCTACATTTAGGTTTTATTATATTTATAATTGAAAAAGTGAACTCACATACCCAAATTGTTCCAAAAATATTTAAGTTTTCCAGTAATGGAATCAAGTATCAGTTGTCAAATTAGTTAAAATGAAATAAAATTTAAAATTCAGTTCTTCAGTTATTCTAGCTACATTTCATTTGTTCAGTATCCACATTTGGCTAATAGCTGCCATGTTTGACAGTATAACTTTAACAGCTTCACAGTATTCCATTATATAGACTTTCTGTAATTTATACAATATCCTATTTTTGGACATTTAGATACCCTCCTCCTTGATATTATAAACAATGCTATAGTGGATATCCTTATAAAAATACATTGTACAGATTTCTAGAAAAGAAATTGATCAACGGTTTATTTTATTGACTTTGGAAGAGGTACTAGGGATTGAACCCGGGGCACTTTACCACTGAGCTATATCCCCAGTCCTTTTTATTTGTTTTTCTATTTTTTTATTTTGAGGCTGGACTTGAACTTGTGATCCTCCTGTCCTGCTTCCCAAGTCACTGGGATTATAGGCAAGTGCTGACATGCCCAGCCTATCAATGGTTTATTTCAAATATTTGGTAGATATTGCAAAATTTCCCTCCCCATACGTTGTGTTGTTTTAATAGAATCAACAATACATAATGTTTGTTTTCCTGTATAGTTCCCAGTACTGAGTGGGCATTATTGATCACTCACACAGACACACAAAACCTTATACCAAATAACTATTTTTGCAACCAGTTTTTCTTTTACTCTAGTTGGAAGAAAAGGATCATTTCATTATAAATATTTCCTTGAGGAATACAACAAAAAAGAAGCCAGAAGTCAGGGGATATAGCTCAATGTCTCAAAATAATTTTACCCCTCTTATCAGGAAGCTCTTGGAGGACTCTGAAGGGGGGTGGGGAGATTAAGAAAGAGGAGGGATGTGTGAGGAGAATTCTCCAGGATAGGGATGAAGAAATGATGGCTCTAAGCACTATACATTGAGAGAAGGATTTCAGATTGAAGCATGGTTCTGTCAGATCCCATGAAATATAGTGATGGTAAAATCAACCACAGTAATGCAAGAGAGTTTAATGAAAAGACTGTTCACAAAGGTTTAGGTGATGATGAGGGAATTAACAAAGGATCCTAAACCAGCCCAGTCTTAGCAACATGAAGGAACAAGGGAGGAATAGTTACTATAATTTACCTAGAGCTCTAGCTATAGAAGTGGATTGACTTGATTGGAACTTGATGTGACCTTAGAGAAATGTAACCTTTGCCAGACCACAGGAGGAAACTGGGAGAATGAATAACCCAGAGACTTTTTCCTTTCTTTCAGTGAATATGTCCCATAGGTCATGGGTACTTCTCTCTGTAAGATAAGAGAATATACATCACAAAGTCTTTGTGATCAGCCTTCTAGAACTTGGAGTAGATGGAGAAGGATGATGAATGGATCTGAGAAGAGGGAAAATATCCCAGTAGAGAGAGGAAGATGGAGGACTCCAAAAGTCATCCCACATATGAACACAAAGAAGAAAATGATAGATTACCTGATTAGTTTGAATATATTGATTCTTCAACCAGAGAATGTGGGGATATGTTAGCATTTTAACAAAGAAGTGAAATATAACTTATTAGAAGAGGTAATAAGAGAGAGTTAATTCTCGTCTTCCATAGAAAATGGTCAACAGATATTAACTGTGATTGAAAAAGTCACAGGAAGTGGCATATATACATATATGTGTGTGTGTGTGTATACATAAGATATGCATGTGGTCTCTTTCTGTGCATGTTGCTAGAAATATGGAGGTAAGTTCAAGACGAAAACAGCTGAGTTAAAAGTGATTTTTCTGAAAAGGAACACTTTTGCACAGTTGATGGGATTGTAAATTAGAACAATCACCATAGAAATCAGTTTGGGGGTTCCTCAAAAGACTAGACATGGGACCGCCATATTACCCAGCTGTATGCTTCTTGGCATTTATCCTAAAGAATTGAAGTTGTCATACTTTTTAAGGATATGTGCGTACCCAAGTTTACAGCAGCACCATTCACAGTAACCAGACTGGAACCAGCCTAGGTGTCTATCAATGGATGAATGGATAAATAAAATATGGTATATATACACAGTGAAGTTTTATTCAGCCATAAAGAAAAATGAAATTATATCATTTGCAGGAAAATGGATGGTACTTGAGAATGTTATGTTAAGAAAAATAAGCCAAACTCACAAAATTAAGGGTTATATGTTTTCTCATGTGGAAGCTAGAGAGTGAAAAAGGAAAAGAAAGGTGAGAATCTCATGGAAGTCAAAGGGAGATCAATAGAGGAAAAGGACTAGGGAGAAGAAATAAGGGAGGAAAAAGGGATATTCTGAGGAATGATATTGGCTAAATTGTCATATTGTATACATGTATGAATATGTGACAACAAATCTCACCTTTTTGCACAACTACAACACATCAATTAAAAAAATGAAAACAAAAAAAAAGTAGTGATTCTTAAGGCAGAACTCAGGTAGAGGGGGTGAGGCACTGAATTAGTCTTCTAGTAAGTTTTATGGAACTATTTGCTTTAAAAAAAAAAAAAATATTCAAATATGTAGGTTTTTTTTTTTTAACACAACTGTATAGACATCACAAAAGTGTATCAGAATCCCAGTATGTAAAGTAATTGAAAAACATTCCTATCATGCTAGTGATTATTTGTATCAGTTTATTTCCTTATTATTGTCATTAATGAATTTGCAGACATTTCTCTCCTTGGATTATTAAATGCTTTGAAGTAATAGTTATGTTCCTCACCCATTGTTTAACTACTCATTCAGATTTAATGTAATAGGTACCAAGTTTATGATGTGAGCATACACAGCACTGTGTAGGGGCTGGAAGAGCCACTACTAGTAGATTGAGATTGTTACTTATATGCAACTACTAGTAGATGAGGTTGGTACACATAGGCAGAAAATTAATATATGACAATGCCGTGTAGGACATATTAATCACAAAGTAAGTAGTACAGAAAAATAAGTGCTTTAGGACTTGATTATTAAGTCAGAGACATCAATAGGTCCTTCTGGGGCTCCCTCTGTACTTGGTGTAGAAAAGATTTTGATGAGTATAGGCCGGAGGCTTGACATGGAACCTGAAACTTGCATGATTTCAGACTACTGCCTTGATAATAACTCTTTGAAATCATTTAATGATTCTTTTCCTTTGAAAAAATAGGTTTGTGTGGTTTTAACTTTTAACATTGTCATAAATATTACCCTAGATGTTTTCTGCATATATGTGTTATGTATATATACACCCTATTTCTTCTTTACTTTCTTTTTTCTGGTGCTTAGAATTGAACCTGGGCCTTATATTTGATAGTCATGTACTCTACCACTGAGATGTATCCCCCCCCCCCCCGCAGCCATATATCCTATCTCTATATGTGTACACTGTGTTTCTGTTTGCTATGGTCTTGGTTTTAATATAACCCAGAGTAAAATATATAAAATAATGGACTGTTTGTTGAGGGGAGAAAAAACAAAGGGACTTTTCTAATGAGTCAGTATAATCTGTTGAATGTACTTTTACTTCATATTAATTTAGGAATATCTGTATTTCACAAATAGATTTAGACCTTAAGGTTCTTTTACTTTAACTTTCCGTTCATTAAATTTATAGACGTTGTGGTTCTTAAGTCTTGGGAACATTGTCTCCAGAAGTGATATTGAAACAAAAATACTTTGTTATTCTTCCTCATCATTTAGTTTTGTTGTGCTGGGAATCAACTCTTCCTTGTTTCAAAGGAAAGTACATGCTTAATGGAAGAAGAATGGCCATAACTCAGCCTCTCATGAGCATATCTCTGTTAAATAATATTCTGACCTTTGAATGTATTTTAAGTTTGATGGCCAGCTTACCATTTCTCAGCAGACCACATTGACTTAACTGTGTGAAAAATTATGAATGAGAACATTTATAGTAAGAAGCTTCTGCTCTCCACGAAAAGTAGTTCTTTGGGCAAAAAGATTTTCATTCAGAAAAATATTTGTAGCACAGTAGTCCCTCCTTGGGAACAGTTTTAAGACCCACAGTGGATATCCAAAACTGTGGATAATATCAAGCTCTATGAATACGATGTTTTTTCCTATACGTACATACCTGTGATAAAGATTGGTTCATAAATTAGACAGTAGGTTAGTAATAGTAATAATGAAATAAAACAATCATGATGATGTACTATAAGAAAAGTTATATGAATGTGGTCTTTCTGTTTCTTTTAAGATATTATAATCTACTACACCCTTCTTATTGACTGTAGATAACCAAAACTGCAGAAAGTAAAACCATGGATTGGGGGGGGGACTGTATTGCATGTAGTATAAACTTATTAGATATGAAGTAGACACATATTAAGCCTCAGAGGGCTTGCGATCTACTGAGGTTGATAAAACTAGTAAACATTCTGATTTCAAGGTAGAAAGTAAACGATATAGCAGAGACAGATTTAAGTATATTGGAATGGTAGGTTGTGGTTGTGAACAGATGGGTTTAAAGAAGATTGCATAAGAAACTCAGTGGAGGAGGAAAATTTAACATATTAAAAAAAATAAGTGGAGAGAATTTTTTCTGGGTATAAAATGTCAAAGCTGTGGAGATGGGAAATTGCAGTGCTAGTATGGAAAATAGCAACTGATTTGATTTGAGAGATACAGGAAGAAGAAATAGAGTGGGAATAGTATTCTAGAACTAAGTCAGAAGGAGCATATGAATGTCAGGTGAAGGAATTTGAAATGTGTCATACAGAATAATTGTTAACAGTGCAGTGGAGGCAAACAGACTCCAGAACCAGCTATGCCATTTAGCTTTTGAAGTTGGGCAAATTGCATATTTTGCTAAGCTAATGTACAGAAGTGAACAAAGGGGTGTTTTGAAGGTTAAATGAGATAATTCATGCCAGGTGCTTAACCCGGTACATGAATGGTACACAGTAAGACTTCGGTAAACAGTAGTTAACAAAATGAAAAAGCAACAAAAACTTTTAAAGGAACATTGCCATGGTAATAGGGGTGCTTCAAGAAAAGTTACTCTGGCTGGCTATACTATATGTAAAATGACAGAGACCAACTTTGATAAGACTAGTTAAGCAGCCTGTTTAAAAAAAAAAAAAAAAGGCTACTCAAGAAATAAAGTGTAGCCAGGCACGCTGGCGCACGCCTGTAATCCCAGCACTTTGGGAGGCTGAGGCAGGAGGATCGCGAGTTCAAAGCCAGCCTCAGCAATGGTGAGGCACTTAGCAACTCAGTGAGACCCTGTCTCTAAAGTTCAAAGCCAGCCTCAGCAATGGCGAGGCACTTAGCAACTCAGTGAGACCCTGTCTCTAATAATAACACAAAAAAGGGCTGGGGATGTGACCCAGTGGACGAGTGCCCCTGAGTTCAATCTCTGGTACCACAAAAAAAAAAAAAAAAAAAAAAAAAGTGTATGTGATTAAGGTAGTGGCATGAGAACAGAGAAGCTGGGGTATATTGATATTATCAGGTAGAATTGATGCAAATTAATACTCTTGGTTATAAATGCATTTAGGGATATTACAGGTATGATTTTCAAGTGACTCAAATTTTATACCAGGAGAATAGCTAATTAATCTAATGGGCTATTCTGTTCTACTTCCAGGATATTCTTTTTTTTAAAAAAATTATTTATTTTTAGTTTACACAATGCCTTTATTTTTATGTGGTGCTGAGGATTGAACCCAGGCCATGTACATGCTAGGCGAGCGCTCTGCTGCTGAGCCACAACCCCAGCCCCCAGGATATTCATTTTTTAAGCTATAAATGAATGTTTTATTATTAAAAATAGCATCACTAGGAAACTAGAATGTTGGTGGCTTAGTTTCACTTTTCATGTTCGGTAGAAAATTCACATTTATTTTTGCCATTTCTCCACTTGATTGTGTCTGCTGCTTGATTAACTCAGTTTTTAGTAACTGAGCAATAGATGTTAATCAGTTGCTAAAATAAATTGTAGTCTACTAACATATATAGTATGAATCATTTAAGGGGAAATATTAGTTTTCTCTGATCATATTTTAAAGGCAAAAGAATGATGTAATTATGTGACTTTTAAAGGAAGCATGTAATCAGCATGATATCATCTTATAGAAATGTAGTACTGTGGATCTACATAAGGGTTCACCCATCTGGATTTTAGTTTATATCCTATTCTAGCCATGTAATCTAACTTTTCAGTGCTATTTGGAAAATGGGACTATTTGGCCTATCTCCTTAGTGTCCTGTTTAGTAATTAACTGCTTTTAAAACTCCCACTTTAAATGCAATACTTTAAAAATGGAATTAATCCATTTTTCCATTTCTTATGCCATTTCTTTCCCATTCTCCTGCCTCCCTAAGGGTGAGAGGAGGGATCTGATTCTTTGTATTTTCCTATTTTAAGGTTACATAACTCTCACAGATTCAGTTGTTATATTGAGTACTTTAGAATTGTGTGTGTGTGTATGTATATAGATAGATAGAATATTATATTCCCTGGTTTACAAGTCCTGTCAAATTATCCTTTGTAATAAACATTGTTTGAAACTATCCCTTTTCTTTCCTTTCACTACTACTTTTATCTTCTCATCTGTAAAATAGTATTACTATCTTTTTTTGGCTGCTTTATTTACATTTTCCCCTAGTCAACTCTGGTTACAGTATAGATTTAGCTTTCAGAAACCTGTTGTCTCCCATTGCTTGCAGGAAAAAATTCGAATAATTTAGCTTAGCAGTCAGAGTCAACCCTGGCTTTATCTTCTATCTCTTACATTGGCTCTGTTCCTTATCTAGACTGCTTTAATTCTCCAACTGGGCCTTATATATTCTTGATTAGAGCCATATATGGAAAAGCCACTGTGCAGGTTATTTTAAACCATGTTTTGGTCAGTTTGAAAAATGTTACAAATTACCTTTAGTCCTAATATCTTTTTCAAAAACTTTGCTAACCTTTGGATGCATTAAATCTTTTATTACTGAGGAATTGAAGGTGATAATAGGGCAGTTCAAATAACCAGACATTTGATACCTTTGATACTATTTGGCTTCTAACCAATTGCTGCCATGAGTGTGGTCTTTAATCTCCAAAGACCTTGAACTTTGTGTTTGATATGTGCAAATACAAAACTTACCACTGCTTAAAAACAAAATATTTTAGTTCAATACATATAGAGGGATCCCAATTGTGTGGTTGAGGGAAAAAAAAAAAAAAGATCATGGAGGCTAAGGATGTAGTTTAGTGGTACATTGATTGCCTAGCGTGGATGAAGTCCTCGGTGCATCCCCAACATGAGCAGCGGGTAAGGGGAGCAAAGAATTATGAATCTTGTTCCCTCACTGTTTCTTATATTTCATAGTACTGTTATAACAATACTATTCAGATTTGTGAAGGATGATCCAGTATACAGCCCCATTGTTCTCTGGAAATACTTAAGACTAAAGCTAAATTTTAAGCATTAAAAGAGCAAGAAGAGGGGCTGGGGTGTGGCTCAGTAGTAGAGCACTTGTCAAGCATGTGTGAGGCACTGGGTTTGGCACCACATAAACATAAATAATTAAAATAAAAGTACTGTATCCATCTACAACTAAAAATAAATAAATAAACAATTAAAAACAAAACAAAAAAGCAAGAAGTGGTTATTAGGTATTTGGATCTATGATTTTGTTTTTCATGGAATTTCCTCCTTTAAAAGAATTTTTTGCTAAAAAAAATTTTAGAAATGTACAAAAAACACTAAACTGAGAATTAATCTTTTTTTAAAATATTTATTTATTTGCTTTAGTTGTACACAATGCATTTATTTTTACATGGTGCTGAGGATTGAACCCGGGCTGCACACGTGCTAAGCGAGCACTCTACGACTGGGCCACAACCCCAGCCCCAAGAATTAATCTTAATGATCAATAGAAGTTTTTTTTTCCTTTCTCTTAGTGTTGGGTCATACAAACTTGGTATGAGTCTTAGCTATGCCACTTAGAATTCTGACCTTGAGAAACAACATAACCTCTTCTTTCTTTTTTTGGAGGGGTGCAGTGGGGTGGGTACTGGGAATAGAACCCAGCGGCATTTAAACACTGAGCCACATCCCCATCCCTCCCCCTTCCCCCTCATTAAAAAAATTTTTGAGACAGGGTCTCACTAAGTTGCTGAGGGTGGCTTTGAACTTGAGATCTTCCAGCCTCAGCCTCCTGAGTCCCTGAGATTACAGGCATGTACCACACCCAGCACTTAACCTCATCTGTAAACTGAAATTAATTGAGTTGGAAGGATTAAATGAGAGAATATATGGGAAATGTTTGGCACCATGACTGCTAACTACTGCTGCTGCAGTTTTACTATTTTTACTATGACTACCATTATCACTAATTACTAAAACCATTAAAATTAATCACCCTGCTTTTGTTCTCTGTAAAATAATAATAATAATTACTTTTAAATTGCTATGCAATAAAGATCTTAAGGGTTATATGATATGTTTAATGGACATGAAACCATTTACACAGTCATGTAACTATTTACACAGAAGTACCTGCTATAATTGTTGAATGTTTATTTTGAGGTTCTGTGTAGCACTTTGCTTCTTTAAACCTGCCTCCTTATTTGTCTATCAGGATAACAATAGTACTCTTAAACCTGTAGTTTTATTTGAGGATTAATCATATTTAAAGTACATAACACAGTGTGCAACATAGAGCGTGTCAAAATGGTCATTTATAACCATTAAATGTTTTTTCTGAATCTGTTTTTAGTTTTTCCTTGTGTGGGCCATTCTTAATGTAACTATCATTTTATGTGTTGTGCCTTACCAGCCAGATTGTAAGCAATTGATGGGTACTGCATTGTATATTGGAATATGTTACTGAAAGTGTGTTTGCTTTCTTCCTCAGACCCCAATAGACAGTGTAAGTCAATTTATTTGGTGGTTTAATTCCCTTTGTTTTTATTATTATTCTGTTGGTGATCATTATCTTGTTGACTTTTTTTTTTTTTTTTCGATCTCTGCCTCTAAGTATTTGTATAATTTTGGCAAATGACTTAAAATTTCTGGATCTTCCTTTGTCATTTGTAAAATAAGAGGAATGAATCTGAACAAGGTTTTTTTGCTGTTGTTAATTTCTTTGAGACAGGGCTCCCCTCTATTGCTCAGACTGGCCTTGAACTATTGGGCTCAACTGATTCTCCTTCCTGAGCCCCCCAGAGTAGCTGGGACTATATGTGAGTGCCACCATGCCCAGCTTTATTTTGTTTTTTAAACATTTAAGTCAGCAGAACTTTTATTCTCTTGAACCTTTAAAAATTAAAGGATAAAAAGGTGAAGTGAACTTCTGCTCTTTTCCCATCCACTGTGAAGATGACCCTTGAAGTTCCTTCCTGAACATTTAATGATTAAATTAAATATCTTCCTGAATTGAATGATATCTGAGGTCTTTCTGCTTCATTGTTTACTAGTTACTTGGAAATCAATAATTCTTAACACATTTGAAACACAATAAGTAAAATACCACTGTTAGTTGTTTAGCAAGGAAACTTCACTAAATTTTATATGTGTGAGAAATATCCTAAATATTGAATGACTGAATGCTTCAGTGAAAATAATATATCCAGGTTGGCTTTGTTTAACTCAGAGTTTCTCAAGTTTAGCATTATTGACACTTTGAACTGGATAATTCTTTGTTGTGGGGAGTTTTCTTGTGCATGTTAAGCATTCTAGCCTTATTAGAGATGAAGTAGATGCCAGTAGTACCCTTCCCTCCCCAAGTTATGGCAGTTAAAGTTGTGTACAATGATTGTTAAATTTCCTAGGAATGGGGGTGGGAGGAAAAGTCACCCTGGTTAAGAAACATTGGCATCCAAAAATGTTTCAGAAGAGCCAAGGTGATTTGGGAATAAATTTTTCTTAATATTTTTTTTAAATGATAAGTTGACAGTTTATAGTCATTTGCATTTATGGGATACAAAATGATCTTAGAATTTATGAATACAATATGGAATAATTAATCAAGCTAGTTAACATATCTATTCTCTCAAATGCTTAACATTTTTCTGTGATGAAAACATTTGAAATTTATTCTCTTGATAATTTTGAAATGGAAAATACCACGTTATGCAGTAGATCCTGTGTGTGTGTGTGTGTGTGTGTGTGTGTGTGTGTGTGTGTATTCCTCTCAGAGTCCTCCTGAGATTTTTACCCTTTGACCATCATCTTCCCATTCCTTTACCCTCTGGCCTCTGTAACCACCATTTTGCTCTCCACTTCCTATGAGTTTAATTATTTTAGATTGCATATGCATACTGTATTATGCCTGGCTTATTTCACTTAGCGTTCTTCAGTTTTATCCATGATGTCACAATGACAGGGTCTTTTATATGATGTCAGCATATGTCTTGTTTTTTGGAATATGCAATGGTATTCTAAAAATTATTTCTTTGTATGATTTATATGATGTCGTTTTAAGTGTATATTTTGATGTTTTATTTTCTCTTAAAATCAGATGAATAGGTGTAATATAGTATTATTTACTCATTAAGAGTTCAACTTAATGAGTTTTAAAAACAGCTTTATTCAGGTATATTTCATATCCATGAAATTCACATTTTATGGGTCCAGTTTGTTTTTTAATAAATTTTATGTAATTGCACAGCCATCACTGAAATCTAATTTTAGAACAATTCTTTGACATGAAATATTCCCTTTGCTATTTTACAGTCAATCTTTGCTCTGACCCATAGTCCTAGGATACCACCAAATTGCTTTCTATAAAAGTACTAGTTTTCCTTTTTCTAAAAATTTCATACAACTGGAATCATACCATATATACTGTTGTGTGTGGCATTATGTTTTTGAGACAATCTGTGTTGTTTCAGTAGTTTATCTTTTTTCATTGCTGAATAACACCCCATGTTTTGTTTATCCATTCACCATTTAAAGGGTACTATGTCCAGTATTAAGATATTATTGATAATGCTGCTACACATATTCCTTACAAATATTTGTGATTTTTACAAATAAAAATACATTTTTATTTCTCTTGTATGGAATTGTTAGGTCATATGGTAAGCATATATGCTTAGCTTTTTAAAGAAACTGCCAACCAGGCTCTACCATTTTAAATTCTCTGTGAGGGTTTCAGATTTTCCACATCGTCTTCAATGCTTAGTATTATCAGTCTTTTTACTTGTAACCAATTTATTGTTTTTAGTGGTATTTCATTGTGTTTCTTAAATAATTTTATTGAGATTTAATTTACATATCATACAGCTCACCCATTTCATGTGTATAGTTCAATGACTTTTAGTATCTTTTAGAGTTGTGCAGCCTTTATCACAATTAATTTACCTCATCCCCCCAAGAAATCTACACCCAACTATAATTCTCCTTTTCATACTCCTACCCCTAACTCTAAGCAACCATTAATCTACTTTCTGTCTCTATAGATTTGCAAATTCCGGACATTTCATAAATGGAATTATACAGCATGTGTGGTCCTTTGTGATTGACTTAACTTTGGTTTTCAAGTTTCATCTCAGTTGTAGCATGTTTCAGTACTTTTTTTTAAAATCTAATAATTTTTAATCTAATAATATTTCATGTATGAATGTATATACCTTTTTATTTATCCCTGATTTTGTCAGTTGGACATTTGAGTTTTTGCCACTGTTTCTCTATTATGAATAGTGCTGTTATGGACATTTTTGCACAAATTTGTGTGCATGTGTATAGAAGTATGTTTTTATTTCTCTTGATTTTTACCTGGGAGTGAAATTGCTGGGACATATGGTTTCCCTTTGTTTATCTTTTTGAGGAATTGCCAGACTGTTTTCAATATGAATGCACCATTTGACATTTCCAACAGCACTGATTTTAATTGTTTTCTGTTAGACACAGGGGTGATGATGATGTATTTTTATAACTTTGTACTAAGAAATTCTAGTTCTCTGCAAACAGAATTAGATATCATATGGAACTAACCTTTCCCTCCTTTCTCCATTCCTCAAAAACAGATTTTTACATTTGATTAATCATCTGATTTTTTAATTTTACAGAGTAAGAAAGTTATCCTGAGTTTTGTGAAAAACAAGGGAAGAGAAACTAAGGATAGTAGACAAGGTTTTTTTCCAGTTTGCATAATGTAAGTTCTTTTCACTATTCTTGGCCTGAATCCTGTGTTAGCTGACAAAGCTGTTTCTATGGAAACAAATAGTCCAGCCTCTTAGAATGTTGGAGGAATGCTGATCACTTACAATGAGACTTCCCAGCTGCTGGTCAAAGGGCATTAGTTGCTGGAAAAGTGGAGGAAGGATGAATTGGAAAAAAAAAAAATTGAAGAGTTCTGGATACTAGTATAGACTGTGAATGTATTAATACGTACAAAATATGTCTTTTCCATTTGCCCCTGCCTAAAAATTAAGTTACCGAGATTTTGGAAATTGTTTTCCTGCTAACTTGTCTTGTTTCCCAGCTCTTACACAAATGATTCTGTTTGTTGGTACTGAGTTTTCAGTGGGCCCATTTTGGTTAAGCTGTTTCAGTCCTCGCAATCTGAAGCATTTGCATGTATTGACACTTATTTAACTTTCTTTTACCTTCTCCCAACACCAGTTCATGCAAGCAAAGCCCTTTCTCCCCAACTAATTTGAAGTTATTGAAACAGCTTTGGCCTGCCAACCTGAAAATTTTATTTTCTTGCTTTGAGAACTGTGTAGAGATTTATTTTTATTATATTTGTTTTTGGGGTGGGAGCAGGAATTCTGATGAGATTTTAAAATATAGGCCTTTGAAACTTTCCTGTATCTAGTGTACCATTGGAAGATTGAAAGGGGGAAATAAGGCTAGTAACTTATATATTCTGTTATGTTCATAAGACAGTCTATTATTTATATATCAGGTGGTAATTCTCCAGTTCAGTCATTTACCAGTTTCTTAATTGTCACACAAAAGCTTTTTTTTTTTTTTTAAAGGGGGAGGAGTGTAGTTCCTTTGGTTTTAGTTTCTTTATTGATATATATTGAAAAAAGTATATAAACTAGAATATTTGTGGATTGCATGCTTTAAAATTATAATATTAATGCAAAAACTGTGGGACACACATAATGGTTGGTTTGTTTTTTTTTTTTATTTGTTTTAAGAACTTTAGTATATTTCATGGCCTTCACGAATTAGCTTGTGAACATGACATAGTCTTTTGGATTATTTTATGGTGAGCTTGTAATTTAACCCAGGAGGTCTAAAAAGATTTCTTGGAGAAATTAGGGACTGGAGATATGTGTTGAAGGTAGAAGATGAAAGGAGATATAGTTCATACAGCATTTGGGCAGGAAACAGCAACAAAAAGGGCATGGGATAGGCATAAATGAGGAGGCTAAATTAAAAGTCTCATGCAGGAAAGTAGTAAAATACTGTTAAAAGCTTAGATTCACCTTGTGAGTTTAGACTTTATTCTCTAGATAGTATTAAAACTATCAGAGGTTCTGAACAGAGGAATGATTTGTTCATATACTTGATTAAGCATTTATCCCTTATTCTAGTTATCATGGCTATAGAGATGAACAAAACAGACCCCTGCCAATTAGGTAATTTAATCTGTGTGATCTGTAGCCACCTTGAAATTAATGTGTCTGGAACTAAACCCCTATTTTCCTTTCCTTCTGTCTGATTCCCCTTCTCTGTTCTCTGTTACACTTCATGACATTGTCATCTACCTAGCAACCCATGGGTAATGGTTAAGAGTATGGACCTGAGATCACACTGCCTAAGTTTATATACTGAAGTTTTTTATTTGCTTGGCCTGGACATAAGCAGTGTTGTAGATCCAGAGTTGAATCAGCCTAGTCCAGACCTCAGGCATCTTCTATCTGATGGAGTAGAAAGACAAATATATAAATAGTTATAATCTATCTTAATTGAGAATGTGTTAGGGATTGGAGAATTCCACAGATATATTTGAGCTGAGACATAAAAGGAGAGTAGAAAAGACTAGATCCTAGGCATTCTGATTGGAAGCCATTTTCTTTTCTTTTTACTTTTGGGTACTTGGGATTTAACCCATTGGCGCTTTACTACTGACCTACATCCCCAACCCTTTTTATTTTTTATTTTGAGACAGGTTCTCACTAAATTGCCCAGGGACCTTGCTAAATTGCTAAGGATGGCCTTCAACTTGTAATCCTTCTGCCTCAGACTCTCAAGTCACTGGGATTACAGATTTGAGCCACAACATCAGGCTTGGAAGCTATTTTCTTAAACATTGTGCTGTCTTGAGTAACTGCATGGATGTTACAGAATTAATTAGAATTGGAAGCAGAGGACTAGGTTCAAAGAAAATATGAACAGATTAGAGAGAAATAGGAGTTTCATTCTGTACACATTAATTACTAGGTCCCTGTTGGAAATTTTGGTAGCTAGAGTAATGGACAGGGATTTTATCTCTGTAACCCTAGTGTGAATGTTCAATTAAATTTATGTATAAATCACCCCCTTTTATAAACATTTAATGACTCTCATTATTGTCTTCAGAAGTAAGTTTCAAGATGTTTCATAAGTTATCATATGCTAGTCTCCTGTTTTAGTCAACTAGCCTTACTTGTACTTTTCCCGCCTTTTGTCTTCCTACCTTTGATTCTTTTGGCCCTTCCTCTTACATCTCCTCTTCAAAGCCTAGGGCATTTTTGGGCCTAAAAGTTGTCTTGAGGATTAAATGAGTGAATACTGTGTGAAGTGCTTATTGCACAGTAGTCTTTCCTTATACTTGGGAGATACATTTTAAGATACTCCCCCAGCAGGTGCCTTAAACCCAGTATCAAACCCTATGTATACTATGTTTATTCTTATGTATATAATAGTGACAATGGAGTGAGTAGCATGGTTATAAGAGTGTGGATATTCTGGACAAAAGAACAATTTACATTCCATGTGGAACTAAGCTAGATGGCATAAGATTTTGTCACGCTACTTAGAATACATTCAGTTTTAAAATTACACATTATTTATTTCTGGAAATTTTCATTTCATATTTTGAGGCCACAAGTAACAAACCACAAAAAAGTGAAACTGCAGAAAGCAAAACTGAATAAGGGCAGACTACTGTATTTCTGGCATATAAAGAAGTATTCAGTAAATGTTGCTATTGTTACTAGTACTTCCTTTTCATCCTGTATCTCTTTTCTTTTTTTGTCCTGCTATATGAAGTACACACAAAGTTCCACTGATCATATAATCCATATATTTCTTTTTTAAAAATACTTATTTATTTGCCTTAGTTGTACACAATGCATTTATTTTTACGTGGTGCTGAGGATCAAACCTGGGCTGCGCACATGCTAGGCGAGCACTCTACTGCTGAGCACAACACCAGCCCCCTATATATTTCTTTTTTTTTCTTTTCTTTTTCCTTTTTTTTTTTTTTTTTTTTTTTTGGTACCTGGGATTGAACTCAGGGACACTCGACCACTGGGCCACATTCCCAGCCCCTTTTTTGTATTTTATTAGAGACAGGGTCTCACTAAGTTGCTAAGTGCCTCGCCACTGCTGAGGCTGGCTTTGAACTCGTGATCCTCCTGCCTCAGCCTCCCAAGTGCTAGGATTACAGGCATGCGCCACCGGCTCCCTATATGTTTCTTAAATGTAATTTTTCTTCATTTTCGCTCTCTTTGTTCAGGACCCCTTTTCTTATAGGTACTTTCAAATCATTCTCATTGCCATCTTTCAGTCAACCCTCTATCCTTATATGGGAATAATATATCTATAAAACTAAGTGTGATTTTATCATCCACTGCTTAAAATCCTTTAACAATACTTAACTATTTTCAGGGTAAAGTTCTTTAGTTCATTGTCCCGTCCTTTACTGCCTTGTTATTTTCTGAAGGTGCCATTTTTTCATATTGTACCTTCCTATTGGCTATGTGATTCTGCTGTCTGGAACAGACTCTTCCTCTATGTGGTTAATTTTTAGTTGTCCTTTGAAAAGTAGTGCAAAGAAATGTATCTTTATGTTTTCAGTCATTCTTCACCACAGACTAAGTTTTAAATGTCTGCATGTTCTCCTTACATTTGTGACATCTGAGGTTTAGTTAACAAATATTTCTTGAGCATTTTCTATATGACATGATAGTGTTACGTACTAGGTGTATAAAAATAGCTGTCTCTAACACATTTGGCTCTGGTGAGGAGAAATCAACTGGAGAATAATCATTCATTCATTCATTTATACCATCTTTCCCAGTGTACTGTGAACACCAAAAGAGAAAACCAAAATGGAATTTTAAGTGGATTAATATCCGGTTGCAGAAACTTTCTAAGAGTAAAAGACTAGATCCAGAAAGATAAGCATCATGATAATAATCCGCTCATAAGAATTCTGACCCAGATCACCTGGCCCAGTCTCTCTTGCATGGTCTGTAATTTCCCTCATGATTTAGTGTAGTGAATGTGCACACATTCTTAAGAGTTTTTAAGAAACTCTTAAACATTTTAAGAGTTTTAATTTCAGATCATAATTTTTATAGACTAGTATATATGTTAAAATATTTTATTAAGTTTGATTTTTAATAATCTAGTAATTGTTATAAATAAAGAAGGTTGAGAGTTAATTTTCTGGATATAAAATTAAACATAGCACTAGGGTAACTCCTACAAAAATTTCTACTTGCTTGTAATAAAAACATTAAATAAGCTGAATTTGCATCTGTGTCATCAAAATAAAGCTCAAGAATCACCTAGCATAAATCTAATAGCTCCCATTTTAATGAAAAAAGAATACAAACTAATGGTAAATGAGGCACTTATTTGTGGGTAACATGATTATAAAAATAAAGAAGCTAAAATTTGAATTGAAGACTATAATCTACCAGAATCCTTGTGAAAATGTAATTTTAGTGCCACATATAATTTGTCTCTGTTTTCCTGGTAGCCTAGGTAGGTTTGTTTTAAGCAATTTCTGTTCCTATTTTCATTGGGGACCTGATATATTTTTAACAAGTTAGACTAATGTTAGGAATATCGTTTAAAAACCTGGTTTTGGGGGCTGGTGCTATGGCTCAGCGGTAGAGCACTTGTCTCGCTTGTTGAGGCCCTGGGTTTGATCCACAGCACCACATAAATAACATAAAGGTATTAAAAAAAATAATAAAAACCTGGTTTTTAGTTGGCATTCTGCTCCATCCATTTTCTTTACTGAAATGATGTTCAATTCAAGGAGGTAGTAGGTTTATTATTGTAAATATTTTTAAAGCCTTGAGTAAAAGAAGGCTAATTATATTTAATGTGTGGGTTTACACATGTATAAACAATCTGCCTACTTATGCACAAGAAATGGCTTGATGAAAAGCCAGTGTCATCCTATAAAATATTTTTCTTGTCTAAAATATGTTGGGGCATTTTTTAAATAGGAGAAACAAATTAATACTAATAACTAGTATATGTATCTTCACTTTATAACTTGCATACATTATTTAAAGCTAAGAACAATCCTATGAATAAATTTTTTAAATGAATCTGAAATTCAGAGAGAAACTGACTGGTCTGAAATCATAAAGGAAGTGGCAGAGTCAAAATGAAAATTTAGTTTTCTTGTCTCCAAGTTCAAAATGTTCTTTTTCCTGTACAGTACAACTTTAAATACTTTTTGAGTAGTAATAGATACCACCTTTTCTCTAAACAAATTTTCAAAAAAGTTAACTCTACTTCTTTTTTATAAATGTGGCCAAGACAGATAATCTACCTGGTCCTTTCTACTTTAATGTTTAATAGTTAGATGCCTAGATGCCTTTGCTCCTAGTTGAAGTTTCTCATTATTTGGGTACTTCTTCATCTCAAAAATTCCTAAAAATGAATTAATTTTGCCCCACAGTACTGCCTGTATTTCAAGGGAGCCACCAATATGACCTGCTATGTGCCAGATTGATTGCTGTCAATGACTTTAGCAATTAACTAATTCCATGTGTATTAAGTGAGCACAAAATAGTATGTTGAGGCAGTTTTGAAAAGGATAAGTTAATACTTTTTTATACTTCAAGCAACCTGTTTTTTTTATGAAATTAGTACCCAAAATTTTTTATTCTACTTTGCTAAACTTTGTATTTTATCATTTTGCTTAACCATAAGATTGAATAGTATACTTCAGGTTCTTGGGAGATGACCTTTTTTTTTTTTTTTTTTTAAAGCACTTTGATTTTCTTAGCATTAACTGTAAATTAAAAGGTAATGTACTTAATCTACATAGCAAAATAGTATTGTATGCTTATTAGACTTTTTTTTATATTTTGTGGAAATGGAAGTGGGCTATGTAAAGTCTGCTTTTATATTGTAATTCTTACACTTTTTCTCCCCCATCTTTCCCCTTAGATTTCCCTCATGGATACTTTTTCATAGCATTATTATGTGATGTGAGAAGTTTTTTTGTTTTTGTTTTTGTGAAGTAACATGGATTTTATACTACAGAATCAAGAAAATTGGCTTTATAGGAAAAATTGATTTATAAAAAGTGGTACAGGTTTTTGTAGATAACCATGACAACATCCCATATGAATGGGCATGTTACAGAGGAATCAGACAGCGAAGTAAAAAATGTTGATCTTGCATCACCAGAGGAACACCAGAAGCACCGAGAGATGGCTGTTGACTGCCCTGGAGATTTGGGCACCAGGATGATGCCAGTAAGAAGAAGTGCACAGTTGGAACGTATTCGACAGCAGCAGGAGGACATGAGACGTAGGAGAGAAGAGGAAGGGAGAAAGCAAGAACTTGACCTTAATTCTTCCATGAGACTCAAGAAACTAGCCCAAATTCCTCCGAAGACTGGAATAGATAACCCTATGTTTGATACAGAAGAAGGAATTGTCTTAGAAAGTCCTCATTATACTGTGAAAATATTAGGTAAGTAAACATAGCAGAATAATAAAAAATGTTTTGCTTTGGTTTATATGTGCCTTAATATAAATGCCTATAGGAAAGAGCAAGGGTTTAGGAGAATGTAAGCAATGGCAATTTGAATTCCAGACCAAGATCAGTTCTTTCCTTGGGAGGGCCATATAACCATCATTATTTACTTTTGGTCACATAAAGTGGAAACATGTAGCTTAAATGTTCGATTGCTGCAACGTGTATGTGTAGTTTTTTTTTGGTTTGTGTGTGGTACTAGGGATTTAACCAAGGAGTGCTCTACCATGGAGCTACATCAATCCCTATCCCTTTTTTATTTTGTTTTAAAACAGCTGATGCTGGCCTTGAACTTGAGATTGTCCTGCCTCAGTCTTCTGAGTTGATGGGATTACAGGTGTGCACAAAGTTTAGAAACTCATATTCTATATCCGACTCACAAAATTTTATATCAGAATACTAAAAGCAATTTTCAGAGTTTAATTTTCTGATTTCATTAAAGTTTGTAAAATGAATAACTGCAGCTTAAATTGTATTTGATTTCTTTAATGACTCAATAAGATAAACAAGTGCTGTTCATGTGGCATCATACACATAAAATGTGCCTCAGATTCCTTATACTATCTCCAAATTTCATAGTATGAAAAAATAAAACTAGTTCTGTGGGGTTTATTTGTTTATATATAAATTCTGTGACAAACTAACTCAAATTCTTAAGAAAACTGGGTTAAATAGCTTCTCACGGGGGCTGGGGTTGTGGCTCAGCAGTAGAGCACTCGCCTAGCACGTGCGCGGCCCAGGTTTGATCCTCAGCACCACGTAAAAACACATTGTGTACAACTAAAGCAAATAAATAAAATATTTTTAAAAAATAGCTTCTCACTTCAGGACTTCTTTGAGTGTTTATAATCTTAATAGGCATTATGAATCTAGTGAGATTTATAACTGATATCAAACATATGTTCCCAAACTGACCATTGAATTTACTGCCAGGTTTCCTGCATGTGCGGGTGCTCACTTGAATTAGTGTTAGAAGTTGATAGAAGTCAGTTTGAAAAATGCCTCCTTAAACATTAATTCTTGTTCCCTTTAAAACTAAGCTAAGTCAAATGAAATGTTTTATTTATTAGTGGTTTAGTATTTTTTAGATGTGAAAGAGATGCTTTCACTTTTTTATGGAAGGAGAATTTTTGTTACTGTTATCATTTTGCCATTCATTTAAATGTCTATTGAGCCCTATATGAGGTGCTCTAGTAAGCATCATTCCATGTAATAATATTCAGGGTAATCCTGTGAACCAAGGATTCTGTAATCTCCATTTGAGAGAGAAAGAAATTGAACCTCAGTTAAATCACTTAAGTCACAAAGCTAATAAGTGGTAGAATCAAGTATGAATTTGCCAGATCTGGAGTTGATACATCCTGCACAAAGTGGAGAATTTGAATGGAAACTGACAGTGGAGCCTGCACTTTACTCACCAGGCCAGAGCTGTGGCTACCCAGAGTAAAGTATTTTTTCTGATTTGCTGATATGCACCATGTATATTCTACATTTGTCTCACTAGGTCTTTTTAATTCCAAGTCTGAAACAGTTTCTACTATCACTTCATCTGATTCTTTGTTGTTGTTAGAAATGTATTCACATTTCAAATGTGCATGTTTCTCTGTTTTAAGAAATTGTAGATAATGTGTTGAGTAATAATGAAGTTAGCTAAATGCTTTCAAGATGTCATAATTAGGGCTGGGGCTAAAGCTCAGAGGTAGAGCACTTGCCTGGGTGCGATCCTCAGCACCACATAAAAATAAATAAATAAAATAAAGGCATTGTGTTTTATCCATCTACAACTAAAAATTATTTTTTTAAAAAAGAGTTGACCAATAGTGTTATAAAAAAAGATGTCATAATTACAGTGTAAACTAAAAGATTACATATTAATTTAATTATGTGAAAGACATTTTTTTCTTTTTTAGTGCTTATTTTTTCTTTTTTTAATATTTATTTTTTAATTTTTTACATTATGTGGTGCTAAGGATCAAACCCAGTGCCTCATACATGCTAGTTGAGCACTCTACCACTGAGCCACAACTCCATCCCCCTCTTTCTTTTCCTTTTGTGTACTGTGGATTAAACCCAGGGGTACTCTACCACAGAGCTACAGATCCCTGACCCTTTTTGTTATTTTTGAGACAAAGTCTTAAGAAATTGCCCAGGCTGGCCTAGAACTTGTGATCCTTCTGTCTCAGCTGCCAGAGAAGCTGAGATTACAGGTGTGAACTCACCATACCCAGATATCTATGAAGGATTTTTTTTTTTTTTTTTTTTTGCAGGGGTGGTACTGGGGATTGAATCCAGGACCTTGTGCACACTAGACAATTGCTCTACCACAGAGTTATATGCTCCAGCCCTATCTGAAGGAATTTTAAGGTTCTTTTTCCTAAGGGATTTTTTTTACAGTGATGAAAATACCTCAGTCCTAATTGCCTCTTACTAGCGTTTATTTTCACCACTCCTTTATTCTTCCTCCCTCTATTTCCTTTCCATTCTCTTCCTCCCTATTCTGTTAATATTCTTTACTGAAGAAAATTTATGTTATAATATATCCAACCTGGATTGATTCTGCTTTTCTGTTTGAAGTCCTCGAAGATTAATGTATCTGTCCATTTGCATTACATAGAATCAGGCATAAATATTTATCTAATAGACAATATTCATATAATTACAATAAAGAAACAATATAGCTTAAAATAAAATTCACTGAAGGGAAATTTTGTGGGGTGTTTTGACCTAAGTATAGAAAACAAGATCATTTCTCCTCTCTCTCTCTCAATCTTGTTTCTTTTTCCTGTTTCTTTCTGGTGGTTTGCTTGTTTGTTTGTTTGTTGTTTTTGTTGTTTTTTCTTCTTTTCAAAATTTTCAAAGAAATTCTCACTTTGTTGCCCAAGTTAGTCACAAATTCTGGTGCTCAAGTGATCTTCTCACCTTAGTCTCTCAAATGGAGTCGTGCAACCACTAAGCCTCTCTGCTTCTTCTTTTTGTTTTTTCCTTTTTCTTCTTGTGTGGTGCTGGGAATGGGAACCCAGTGCTTCACACAAGTGGTATGCCACTGAACTACATCCCCAGGCCCCACTTTTTCCTATTTTTCCATTGCTGACTTTTTTTTACAGGTTTAGAAGACAGCTGTTTCTTCCAATTTATAATCCACTGCGGTTTTCATAAATAACTTTTGTGGGGTCCTTGAACTTGAGGCTGTTTTACACATTTTACTTTAAAATAATTTGAAATTACCAGGTATTTGTAATTCATATCTTAAATAGAAGATTTAATATTTTGAGAAATAAATGATAGATTTAATATTAATCTATTTAGTGCAGGAGTGTTAATTGTAGTATACAAGAAAAATTAGCATAAGAGTTGTAGATTGTTATTGTCAGTCATAGCCTCAATTTTTACATATATTCAGTTTTAAGTTTTCATTTAAAATGCAGTGTAATACCGTTTGCCAAACATTTGTTTTCTTGTTCATAATCTGCTAACACATCAAACTACAATAGAAATACTCCCTTAAAATTGTGTCTCCTTGTCAGTATTTTGATTAATACACACATGACAAGAGACAGCTTTTCAGTTCAGCTTTTCCACAGCTAGAAACAGCAACCTTGTTTTAAATGAGAAAAGGATGGGGCAACTGATTTATTTGAGAGGGAGCCTTCGGTTTCCAAACAGTACATCATTTATCTGTAAGTAGACACAGTACTCTTTTGGGGATTTAAAATGTGATTGGCAAGATTATATACTTTAACTGGGTAGTTTTTAATGAAAGTGTTGCTATACTTGGCAATGTGTAGAAGGGATAAACTGAATTTTACTTAAAAACAGAATCTTATTAAAAATTAGAAAATTGTGATTTGGGAATGTGGTTTCAAATGAATAATTAATACTAATACCATAAGTTAAAGAAATTCAAAGAAAAGGACAATGCAGGTTATGGTGGAATGAGATAGAAAAGGTTAAATATCAAATACTTCTAGGTTATGGATTTCACTGTTTTCATGTTCACTCTTAAGTAATTTGGGGTCAGGATAGAGAGAATATTTAAAGGGAATGAGCTAGGGAAGGATGCCAGCTATCATATATATGGCTATATAATTGTCACACCTTTGAAGAAACATCAGGAAAGAGCATATAGTGGGAGGAGCTGTTTTGTGGTTAATAGGGAGACTCTTGAAATTTGTGACTAGGAGTTTTTCTCATTTATACCAAATACTTTAGGGTGAAGAAAATAGATGACACACAATGGGAAAGGAAACTAGAGTGAATAAAGCTAAAAAATGAGATGTTTTCATAATTTTAATAGCATGTTTCAGTCTTGGTTGGTGTATACATTTTTCTTCGGATATTCAAATTATTTGCAAGAGTGTTGACATTTTAAAGTAAAACATCTCTTCCACATTTCTTTCTGACATTAACTTATTTTTGATTGACCATGGGATAACTGGAATTTTGTCTGATTGTGATAAACTTGTTTTTAATAAATAAAATTTATTTAAATCCAATACATAAAATTCCACAGTCAATAAATCTAGGGTTTTATCTCAAGTTTTTGCCTAACTGCTGTATATAATTCCAAATAAACTTTATTAATTGTTCCTTCAGGGGACTTTTGTGGGGTTTCCCCCCACTTCCTGGAAGTGAAATGGTTAAACCTGATGATACTAGGTTTAATGCTTAAAAAGTGTTGGGACCATTTAAGACTATTATGATTTAGTAAAATTGCTGAACTTGGAGCTTTGTACATTTAAAAAATCCATTGTGTACATTTAAAAAAAATCCATTGGACTGTATATATATGTGTGTGTGTAAATTTTGGTTATTAACACATAATTCTAACTGATTCTGGGGATGTAGCTAAATGGTACAGAGCTTGCATAGCATGTCTAAGGCCCTGGATTCAAACCCCAGTACTAAAAAAAAAGAAAAAGAAAAAGCTGCATCACTTAGTCGACATAATGTATCAAAACTTCATTCTACTTATTAAGTAATAATAGTTTTTTAGCTTTTTCCTTCTTGCAAAGATTTGCTTCATTAGTTGATGGCATGTTAAAAATGCTTGACACAATTGTTTATTAGACAGTGTAGGGAAGTCAGAGTTGGAATTGAGTACTTTTTAGTCAGTCCCTTAATTGCTGTTGATCTTGGTCATGTTAATTTTTCTGAGCCTCAGTTTCAGGACTTTCTTGAGGACCAAATGAAAAAATTATATGCAAGTAAGTCACACAGTGTAGGTTTGAAGAAAATGTATGTATGTATTTAGTGTTGCTGGGGATAAACCTAGGGCCTCAGAAATGCTGAGCTACATCTCTAGCTTTAAAATTTAATTTTTGTAAGAACCAGAAGCTACCAGAGAGATCATCTAATGAAATTAATTTATTGACCTTAACTAGTAATTTTTTGTTACATTTTTAAAATAATAGCTTTATTAAGATATCATTTTTGGGTCTGGGGTTGTGGCTCAGCAGTAGAGCATTCACCTAGCACGTGCACGGCCCAGGTTCGATCCTCAGCACCATGTAAGAACAAAGGCATTGTGTACAACTAAAACAAATAAATAAATAAATATTTAAAAAAAAAAAAAAAAGATACCAACCGGGCGCGGTGGCGCACGCCTGTAATCCCAGCACTTTGGGAGGCTGAGGCAGGAGGATCACGAGTTCAAAGCCAGCCTCAGCAATGGTGAGGCACTTAGCAACTCCGTGAGACCCTGTCTCTAAATAAAATACAAAAAAGGGCTGGGGATGTGGCCCAGTGGTCGAGTGCCCCTGAGTTCAATCCTGGTACCACAAAAAAAAAAAAAAAAAAAAAAAAAAAAAAAAAAGATACCACTTACATGTCATAAAATTCACATTAAAACTATACAGTTCATTAGTTTTTACAATATTCAGAAGGTTATACAAGCATCAGCACTATATAATTACAAAAATATTTTCATCATCCTAAAAGAAATCTTGCACCCATTCTTTTCATTCTCCTTTCCCCCCAGCCCCTAATAATCACTAATATACTTTGTCTCCTTGGATTTACTTATCCTGGACATTTTATATGAATGGAATTAAACAATATGTATCTTTTGATGACTTGCCTCTTTTCACTTAGCATTCTGTTTTCAGGGTTTATCCAGTTGTAACATGAATTAGTACTTTATTCCTTTTTATGGCCGAGTAAAATCCCATTAAACAGATGTACCATATTATGTTTATCTCTTCAACTGTTGATAAATATCTGGGTGTTTTTCTTGTTTTAGCTATTGTCAATAGTGTTGTGAGAAATACTATATACGAGTTTTTGTTTGAACAACCATTTTCTGTTCTTTTGGATATATATGCAGGAGTACAATTGCTGGGTCACATGGTAATTCTGTCTTTCATTGCTATATGCTTTCACAGTGGCTATCCTATTTGACATTTGTACCACTGATGTATGGAGGTTCCAGTTTCTCTGCATGTTCACTGCCACTTCTTAGTGTCTTTTAATATTTGTCATCACCCAGTCATTTTTTATGAACTAGAATAAATAGAAAATAGGAAGTATATTGCACATTAGTATACATAAGTCTTTTACTTAAAAAAAGAGTATGTATACTGGGTTAAAATTAATTATGTATTTTTAAATGCAGTTACCAACAAATACTTGAGAAATTCTATTCTAGTCAAACCCCTTCAATCTTTTTTTTTTACTTTTTATTTTTATTTTTGGTACAGGGGATTGAATCTATGGACACTTTACCACTGAGCTACGTCCCAGCCCTTTTTATTTTTACTTTGAGACAGGTTTTGCTAAGGATTAAGTTACTGAGGATTTTGCTAAATTGCTGATGTTCGCCTTGAACTTGACTCTCTTGCCCCACTGTCCTGAGTTACTGGGATTACAGGTGTATCTTACCATGCATGCTTCAAACCCCTTCATCTTATAGAAAGTTCCAGAGACTTGAGGTGGGTTATCCAGTAACATATAATACAGTTAAAGAGTGATCATGGGCTGGGATTGTGGCTCAGTGGTAGAGCGCTCGCCTAGCACGCGGGCGTCCCGGGTTCAATCCTCAGCACCACGTACAAAAAAAAAAAAAAAAAAAAAAAACGCATTGTGTACAACTAAAAGCAAATAAAATAAAAAAAAAATTAAAAAAAAAAAAAAAAGAGTGATCATTTGCAAAGATGTAGGCATTCTGACTCTAGATTTAGGACTTTTTCCTTACCTTGTGGGTTTCAGTTTTGTCCAAGAAACAATTATGAAGCTTTTGTACTTGATTGAATAAAGGTCATTTCAAGACAGTTTTCCATTGTCTTTCTACATTTAGGAGTAAGATTGTTGCTTTGTTGTCTCTGAACTATCCTTGAGCATATATTCCTCTAACATTTTGGGGCCCCCTGGGCTTTTGTGTTGGAAGGGTTTTTATTTATTATTATTATTTTTTTTAGTGCTGGTGATCAAACCCAGGGCTTTGTGCATACTAAGTGAGTGCTTTATCACTGAGCTACATACTAAATATTAATCCTACCTAGTATTTGTTTTTAATTTGTCAACTAAGTTGTTAATGAGTTATTACTGTTCAGTATCTTTCCTAAGCTTATGATTATTTGATAAAAATTCAGTTCAGGGATCTTTATGTTCTTAAATTTAAACAAGAAAAGGGGCTTGGGACATAGATCAGTTGCAGAGTAATCTGCTTAGCATGTGCAAGACCCTAGATTCAACACTGTCCCCCACCACCAAAAAAAAAAAGAAGAAGAAGAAGAAAAGACTACCGATATTTAAACAAAGAAATCTTTTTTTTTTTTTTTTTTTTTGTGGTACCGGGGATTGAACTCAGGGGCACTCGACCACTGGGTCACATCTCCAGACCTTTTTTTTTGTATTTTATTTAGAGACAGGGTCTCACTGAGTTGCTAAGTGCCTCGCCATTGCTGAGGCTGGCTTTGAACTCGCGATCCTCCTGCCTCAGCCTCCCAAAGTGCTGGGATTACAGGCGTGCGCCACCGCGCCCGGCTAAGAAATCTTAATACTGAAATAGATCACTAGAAACTGTTTTCTTGTGGGGTAAATGGGAGCAATAAGTAAAAATAAATTGAATTCAGAGTAGATGAATTTAGAGTAAATCTGCTTTGAAACTTCTCCAGAGATGGAGATGCCTTAGCTTCCTTAGGTAATTTTAGTGTTTACCTATATAATCAAAAAATTCTCCCATACTGCTGCCAAGAGTGTTATGTATTTGAAGATAGGATTTCATATAGAGTAATTCTTGGTGACTGCTTTTTATAAAAAAAATTTTTTTAGATGTCGATTAACCTTAATTTTATTCATTTATTTAATGCGGTGCTGAGAATCGAACCCAGTGCCTCACACATGCTAGGCAAGCACTCTACCACTGAGCCACAACCCCAGGCCTGGTGATTGCTTTTTGTTGCCTGTTTTAGAGTCTTCATTCTTTTACATTTTAGATTCTCAGGAGAGGGCCAAGGCTGGAGAAATAAAGGGATGGATTTGTGGACTACTGCATATGTTTATATTTAATCTGATTAATTGTATTCCAAAGTCAATAAAACTTTTTTTTCCTTTAAGATCATTTAGCCTTTCTTTTAACATAAGTAATCAGAATTTAAGTATTATATGAAATGTTAGAGACCATGATGAAACTTAGAATAATTTCTACTGAAAATCAAGTGAGGAGAAATAGATCAAGCTTCAGGGCAAGGAATTTAAACTACTATATATATAAAGAACGTCCTTGCAGAAAAATTGTTATAGAGTAGAACTGATTACCAAAGGCAGATTTGCTATGCCTGCCTCTGCTTCTTCTCTACCGTATATCCCTATTCTGCCTTGCTCTGGATTCTTTTCTGCCTCAGTACTCCCTTCTTTGTCCACTCCCTGACTTATTACTTATGTCAGTCTTTCGTGGTAACTGTGTGATTTTCCATGTATCTTTTTCTATATATATGGTTCTTTCTCCTTATATCTTTTGTCTGTAAATGGGGTTATGGAAAGAAAGCACTTCTATTGGTATTCTGTCCTCTCTTTTGTGTGGTGTGTCTTTTATCATTTTTGTGGTGCTAGAGAATGAACTCAGGACCTCAGGCATTCTAGACAAGTGTTCTACCACTGAGCTACACCCCTCATCCCCTGTCTTCATCTTAATTACAGAAGCGTGTACATATTTGACAGTATGATTTAGTATAGGATCTGATTAGATTTTTGGAATTCCCTCTGAAATTGCACAGAACATTGAAGAATTTAATTTTTATTTTAAGGTATAAACATAGCCACCAGAGAATGGAACATTTCTCTGAATGAGTGGAAAATCATTTTGGAAAAATGTGTATTTATGAAGTACTTTTTCTTTTTTGGTAGTGGGGATTGAACCCAGGGGCACTTAACCACTGAGCCACTCTTCAGCCCTTTTGTTTTGAGATAGGGTCTTGCTATATTTCTTAGAGCCTTGCTAAGTTGGTAAGGCTGGCTTTAAACTTGTGATCCTACTGTCTCAGCCTCCTGAGCTGCTGGGATTACAGGCATGAGCCACTCTGCCCAGTTTATGAAGTATGTTTTAAGATGTACCCCTTAGGAACAAAGTTGTTTTCCATCTACAACTAAATATTCTGACCTTTGAAATTAAGAATTTTTACATGGAATCAAAATATGAATCCCTGCATTAATGCTGCCGATTTTATTATTCATTATGACATCATTCTTAATATCAAAGGAAAAACCCTTGTCAGAATATAGTAATGAAGAACTGATTAAAGAAATTGAACTCATTTCATATCTCATAATCAGCAATAAGACTAATGCCATAGGTATTTATTACTTTGTATGTGATCTTTTTTTTTAAATATTTATTTATTTGTTTTTAATTGTACACAATGCGTTTATTTTTACGTGGTGCTGAGGATCGAACCCGGGCCGCGCACGTGCTAGGCGAACGCTCTACCGCTGAGCCACAACCCCAGCCCTGTATGTGATCTTATAGGACAGAAACCATATCATTTTTAATGTCCTTTAAGTTGCTAATCTTATTTGTCAGTGCATACTAATTTTACCACAGGGCATGTGTCATTTGGTATTTCAGATTTTCTCTATTAAAGTAATTTATTTGTTTCTGCTATATCTGGTTTTGTTCATATCTCCTTGTATTAATGCTATTTGAAAACACTTGAGTCTTTGGTAACTTGATCTGTTCTACTTGTTAATTAAACATTTCAATCAATAGATTAGGTTTTATATGAAGAAACAACAAAAAGACTTAAATGGGAAGATTCTTTTTTCCATATGAGTTGTGTGTATGAACCAGTATTCACTATAACTTTTTCCCGGGTTCATTTATAGGTTTAATTTCAGTCAGTAACTCAATAGGATTTTCTTCATTGAAAAATGGGGAAAGAGGAATGGGAGGTATACTGAAAAAATGATTAATTTTAAAAGTCAAGAAAAAATTTAAAAATGATGACTTTTAATGTAATGTCCTTTTATTTTAGTGCTCTTACATGTAGACCCTTTTGAGGAGCAGGGAAGAGACTACCAGTGCTTCTTAAGGGAAGAGACTACCAGTGCTTCTTTTGGAATAACCATTTCCCCAAAAAATGTGTGTGTGATATATGCATTTAGGAGACCTATGATACAGTATAGATGCCCAGAACTTCAAGTACAATTTTAAGAGATGCACATATTTATTAGAGTTTTAGGGACAACAGAAGTACCTGGTAAACATGAATAATCAAAGTTTTTGAAAATGATGACTATTGATAAAAAATATTGCTAATGGGATTTAAATTTGCAAAAACTCCCTAGAAGTCTGTTCGACCTTCAAAATGTCAGAATCTTATGTAAAAGTTCTGTTTCTAGGAACTATTTTAGTAAAATATAAGTCTCAGATTTATATTTAGCACTGATTATTATATACTGAAATATTTATTATTACTTACAATAGCAAAAATGGAAGCAACCTAAATGTTCAACTTTTGTGTAATGGTCATTATAAAGTATGGTTTAGCCAAGTAAAATATCATGGAGCCATTATATATGTTTCAAAAGACTACTTAGTGATATGATAAAACAATTACAATGAACTACTAAATGAAATAGGAAAATATGCTAAACGTTAAGAAGTAAAATTGCTTCTAGGAGTTGGGACTGTTAATGGTTTTAACTTTATTAATTTGTTTTCTTCCCCTCATTTATTTTTATAATGAGCATATATTAGTTTGTAATTAAAACACTTTTAAAAGCCAGGCGTTGGGCTGGGATTGTGGCTCAGCGGTAGAGCGCCCACCTAGTACGTGGGCGACCCGGGTTCGATCCTCTGCACCACGTACAAATAAAACACCTTGAATAAAACGCATTGTGTACAACTAAAAGCAAATTAATAAAAATATTAAAAAAAAAAAAAAAAAGCCAGGCGTGGTGGTGCACGCCTGCAATCCCAGCACGTGGGAGGCTGAGGCAGGAGGATCACGAGTTCAAAGCCAGCCTCAGCAGTGGTGAGGCACTTAGCAACTCAGTGAGACCCTGTCTCTAATAAAACACAAAAAAGGGCTGGGGATGTGGTCCAGTGGTTGAGTGGCCCTGAATTCAATCCCTGGTACCAAAAAAAACCCCAAAAAAACCACTTTTAAAAATGCAAGTTATCCTCTTGTACAGTGTTTAGAGTCTTACTTACTTAAAAATCAATAAAATGGCATGGATTATAACACTCCAAAATATTTGCAGGTTTTGTTTTTTTCCCTGAAAATGTAAATTGATTAAAGAAATTTTATCTTAAAATACATGTTGAATTAAGACCAGAGCAATTAATCTTTTGATACTTTTTCTTTCTTTTACTAGAAGTGGAAGACTTGTTTTCTTCACTTAAACATATCCAACATACTTTAGTAGATTCTCAGAGCCAGGAGGATATTTCACTGCTCTTACAGCTTGTACAAAATAAAGATTTTCAGAATGCATTTAAGATACACAATGCTGTCACAGTACACATGAACAAGGCCAGTCCTCCGTTTCCTCTTATTTCCAATGCACAAGACCTTGCACAAGAGGTATGTATTCTAAACTTGTTGTTGACATCTATAAGGTAATAGTGATAGTTAGTTAATATTATTGTAAAGTATCTGATGCGGCTATAAAGTTTATTAAATTAATTACATGTTAACAATTTTTGTGATAGGAAAAGTTGGCTATGTGCATTTTGTCCTGAAAAAAAAAAAGTGTATATTTAGTTCAGAGAATTTTATTTTGTGTAGAAAGTTAATTTTTTGTATAAGATTATAGTAGTAGTAGTAGTAGTAGTAGTAAAATTTATTTCAATTACTATAGGGCAAAGTTTTTAACATTTTTAGTGTGGTTTATTCATTTTAAGCATTGGACGTTATAAACTCAGAAAAAGGAATACTGATACAATAAAAGTATAACTGAGATAATCAGGGATCATAAATGTGTAACTCTTAAGATTTATTAATTGTAGGTATTTTGAAGTTTTTTCCCTGTAAAAAAAATTGTGTGGACGTTCCAAATTACTGAATTCTAACATACTGTAAAATTTTCTTCTGTTAACATGCCGACTTTGAATTCTAGGTTTTTTTTTTTTTTTTTTTTCCCCAGTTGATGGACATTTATTTATTTATTTATTTATATGTGGTGCTGAGAGTCGAACCTGGTGCCTCACACATGCTAGGCAAGTGCTCTACCACTGAGCTACAACCCCAGCCCACAAATTCTAGGTTTTAATACTAGTTGATAGTGTTTGATCTGTCAGCAAATATCTCTCAAATCGAAGGCTTAAAAAGGATATAAATAAACCACCTCTTGTTGCAGGGGAATGGATGTTATGTCATTCTTCTTGAGCTTTAAGTTATTTTTATATTATAAAAATAATAATTATAGGGCCTGGGGTTGTGGCTCAGTGGTAGAGCACTTGCCTTGCACATGTGAGGCACTAGGTTCAATCCTCAGCACCACATAAAAATAAATATAATAAAGATATTGTGTCCATCTACAAATAAAAAATATTTTAAAATATAATTGTAGAAGCCTTTCAAGTAAATGTATTTTTTTAATCCAATCACGAGGTAGAAAATGGACTGCAGGGAGGGTAAGATTTTCAGGTTAGGAGATAATTTTCAGATTAGCACAAAGTGGTTCCAAAGGGAAGTTATTTTCCTCATTGAGGTGTCTAAGATGGCCAAGACCTAACATGCAAGAACTTCAGAGAGAAGTCTAGTGTTATTCAGAACTAGGAAAAAATGGTCTAGGGATCTGTTCCTAAAGAGGAAACTTTCCATCCACCGGAGTTTAAAAGAAAGAACTACTTAAATTTTATTCCTTGAGCTCATCTTTTATTATTGTTTTATTAAAAGAACTATTAGATGAGATGTAGCTCAGTGGGAAAGCACTGGTATGCTGAAGCCCTGAGTTCAGTCCCCAGCATCACTCACACATGAGTTGAGAGAAATTCCAAATAAATCATTATCATCATTCCCTTCCCTCCAGTTAGGTGAAGAAAGGTTTATCTAGCAAGCCTTTGTTTTGCTGAATAGAAAAATGGTTGGAGAAGAGAATGAGAAAAGCAAGAGAGTTCCAAATTGCTCCAATTGAGAAAAGTTAACTCACACCATGGAAAATACTTGATAATTTTTTGTTATACTTGTTGGTGGTGGAGTGTGGAAATGATAGTGACCTGAACTGAGTGCAGTTTTAAAATGAGTGCAAATGGCTAACCTAGTCAGGGCCACAATACATGGTTGTGCTTAGATGTGAATTGTTTCCCTTGGAGTTGTACAGTGCATGGTTGTGAAATAGCCCTAACTTTCAGAACATTACATTTATGAGAAAAGCACATACTAATAGTTCTCATCAAAGAGGACTATTAAATCTGATAACAAAGTTCTCAAGGTTAAATCAACCCATTGGGTTTATTTTACTGGGAAAAATATCTTAGCTCACCTGGTCCCCCACTCCACCTCTGCCCCATTTTGTATTTCTGGATATTAAAGATGAGATTTTGTAGACACAAAATAAGAATTACTAGGCTGCTCATATGCCCATAGTTTACATTTTAGCATTCATAATTAACAACAATCTGGAATTTAAAAGAAAAAAATTACCTCATGCTTCAGTTGTATCTTTTTTTGGGGGGGAATGGGTGGTACTGGGGATTGAATTCGGGCACTCAACCACTGAGCCACATCCCCAGCCCTATTTTGTGTTTTGTTTAGAGACAGGGTCTCACTGAGTTACTTAGCACCTCGCCATTGCTGGGGCTGGCTTTGAACTTGCAATTCTCTTGTCTTAGCCTCCTGAGCCTCTGGGAGTACAGGCATACACCACTGCTCCCAGCCAGTTGTATCATTTTTAAATGGAAATTTAATCTAAGTAATAAACTCAAGGACTTTTGTAAGGCATTAGTGTTCTTTGTTTTTATACCCTTAAAATATCAGTTAAACATTATTATGTAATTATGAAGTCTAAGAAAATTTAATATATTAAGATATAAGTTAAATCTTTGATCATCTAAGGTATTTATTAGTAAACACAAAACATAATTTGGGGTTATTATAGTGCTTTTATAAAGAAAAGATTGAGAACTTGGACTTCATTAAGTGAACTTATGCTTATCCAAAAACATCTTAGAGTATAATGCAAGCCAATAGCACAATGAAATGTGCCAAATTCTTTGTGTGGTGGGGATGAGGGGAGTGATAGAAATGAGGAAGAAGCATAGGAGATTTAATTTGCTGAGTCTTGAAGGTTGATTGAGAAATTACCAGGAAGCCTAAGAAAGAAAAGGCATTCTGTTATCAAAGGGCACAAAGGTGATAGTGCTTGAGAAAGCCTGACATGTTTCTTGAACAATGAGTAAAGGGTAGGATATGATCTTAAAAGATGGAATCTAGGTCCTGAAGGCCAAGTAAGTTATATTAATAAATTTAAAAGTATCTTATGATTGATCTACTTTGGTAGAATTTTTAATTAATTGAATAACTAGTTGAAAGGAGAAATCAATTTGATGCAAGAAAGACATCTGAAAAAAGTTTAATACTTTTTCCTTGTGATGAAAATTCTTAGCTCAGGCATATTTCATTGGTTGACTTGACAAAGAATAATGCTGGAAACCAATAACATCTTATTGAATGGTGAAACAGCCAATACATTACCTTTTTTAAAAAAATTTTTTATTCTAGTTTGTTATACATGCTTGCAGAGTGCAATTCATTTCATATTACATATAAAGAGTGCAGTTTTTCAAGTCACTGGTTTTACAGAAAGTATTTTCACACCATTTGTGCTTTTGTACATGTACTTAGTGTATTGATGTCTAATTCATTCTGCCATTATTCCTATCCCCTTGCTGTTCCCTCCCCTTTGTTCTATTTAACATTCCTTCATTCCTCTCATCTCCCTCCCTTGCCATTGTAATCAGTATCATCATAGCAAAGGAATCGTTTAAACTTTGATTTTTTGGGGGATTGGCTAACTTCACTTAGCATTTTTTTTCTCCAACTCCATCCATTTACCTGCGAATGCCATGATTTTATTCTCTTTGGTGGGACTCCAAATTGGTGCAGCCAATCTGGAAAGCAATATGGAGATTCCTTGGAAAACTTGGAATGGAACCACCATTTGACCCAGCTATACCACCACTCCTAAGTCTATACCCAAAGCACTTAAAAACAGCTTACTACAGGGACACAGCCACATCAATGTTTATAGTCGCACAATTCACAATAGCTAGGTTGTGGAAACAACCCTGATATCCATCAATAGATGAATAGATAGGCTAAATTTGGCATATATACACAATGGAACACTACTTGACTACTGCATTAAGATTAAAGATACCCAGACTCACCACTAGGATTCAGCATTTTTCTATAAATAGTAGTCACTGCAATAATACCAGAAGAAGTGATAAAATATAAAGTAAAGGGACAGGTAAAATACAAATTTGTCCCATTTTGAATGAGTCATATTAGTTACCTAGAAGAACAATAATAAAAAATTTGATATAATGATATTCAACATATTGACTGCTAAAATATGGGTATAATTTGTACATATGCACATATATATTCTATTAAGATATTGTATCATATAAATTGTTAACAAGGCTTTCACTGAATTGGTAGATAAATAGGTAATTTTTTAATTTAGATTTTTATGTGTCCATTTTTATGTGTTACTAAGGAAAATGTAGTGCCTCGCAGATGCTGAGGCTGGCTTTGAACTCAAGATTCTCATGCCTCAGCCTCCCGGGCCGCTAGGATTACAGGCATGTGCCACAGTGCCCAGCTTAAAGTATTATTCTAATAAGATTGTAGAAGGTATGTGAGGTCAAGAATGGAGGCATAGAGAGCCTATTTGTTATTGTCCAGATGTAAGATTTCAAATAGTAATTTGGACATGGAATTAGGAAAATTTGAACAGAAAATTAATAGAACATACTGTCCTTATATGGGGAATAAAGGTAAAGGAGGGGCTGGGATTGTGGCTTAGCGGTAGAGCGCTCGCCTAGCACGTGGGCGACCTGGGTTCGATCATCAGCACCATGTACAAATAAAACTCATTGAATAAAACGCATTGTATACAACTAAAGCAAATTAAAAAAAAAAAAAAAAAAGGTAAAGGAGACATTAAAGGAGGACTCCCTGCCCTCTCCTCCTTTCACTAAATTCATCAAACATTTGAGTGCCATTTACTTTGTTGTTGTTTTTGATACCATGGATTGAATCCAGGGGCACTTAACCACTGAGCTACATCCCCAGCTTTTTTTATGTTTTTTATTTTGAACCAGTGTGTCACTAAGTTTCAGAGACTGGCTTTGAACTTGCTATCTCCTGCCCCAGCCTCTTGTGTCACTGGTTACAAATTTGAGCCACCATGCCTGGCTTGAATGCTGTTTTTGCAAAGCATTCTGCCAATAATCAGATATAAAGTTGAATAAAATGCCATTTTATCTTAAAATGAATGCAGTCTAGTGAGAATCCAGTCCATTCACAATTTTAAATAAAATGTGTTTAGTCTTATAAAATGAGTATATAGTATCTAAGCAAATGGAATAAGGCAATTCAGGTAGCTGAAACATCTAGTATAATCACAGTTAAGTGTGGAGGGACAATATAGCATTTATAGGAAACAACCAACAGTTTCATGCTGGAACAAAAAGGTTAAGACATGAGTAATGCCAGAGCTGGAAAAGAGGAATCAGATGATGAAAGTCCTTATATTTAATGCTAAGGAGATTAGATTTGATCCTTCAAGTGACAGAGCCAGTGAGAACTAGAATGGTCAAATTCCTGCTTTAGAATTGAAAATGATATTTAATGACAGTAGAAAAGTATAATGTTTTAATACTTTATTAGTACCAAATCAAAGTAGCTTAAAAAGACTGTTATAAAAGTATGAATAGCATTATCTCTTTGGTAAAAATAAGTATAAAGAATAACATGCCAGGCGCGGTGGCGCACGCCTGTAATCCCAGCACTTTGGGAGGCTGAGGCAGGAGGATCGAGAGTTCAAAGCCAGCCTCAGCAACGGCGAGGCACTTAGTAACTCAGTGAGACCCTGCTTCTAATAAAATACAAAAAAAGGGCTGGGGATGTGGCCCAGTGGTCAAGTGCCCCTGAGTTCAATCCCCAGTACCAAAAAAAAAAAAAAAAAAAAGAATAACAAAATATTATAATTAGCCCTCATGTCAGCTGCTTTCACATCTTCAGATTTAGCCAACCTCATTAAAATTCGCATCTGAACTGAATACATTCATTCCCTAAAATAATAATATAAGTAATCTGGAGGTGATTTTAAATGTCTGGGCAGAAAGGTATGTAGGTTATATACAGACACTTGAATGACCTTGAATTTTGAATTTTGGTGTGGGGGTGAGGGGTGACAGGTTTTTTTCAAAATTATGGGTGCTTTTTCTTTTTTTGGTAACTAATTTTTTTGAGTTATAGTCCACATACACTTAAAAAATGGGTGGGTTTTTTTTTTGTTTTATGTTTTTTCAATGTGTTTTGGCATGTATGTGTATCTATAAAATCTACCACCACGTCAAGTTATAGAAACATTCATTATTCCACAAAGCTCCCTTATGGCCCTTTGTAGACAATAACCACTTCTTCCATTTCCTAGGCCCTCTTATCATCCATAGATCATGTTTTGATTTTATGAATTTTGCAGTCTATGGACATTTCATTTATGTGGAATAGGACAGTATGTAGTCCTTTGTATCTGACCTCTTTTGCTTGGCATAATGTTTTTGAGATTCATCCGTGTTGTACATGTATTAGTTTGTAACTGTTTCTCCCCTTCCCTCTTGCTGACCCAGAGTCTCACACATGCTAAGCAGGCACTACCACTGAGCTAAATTTTTAGCCCCAGTAATTTGTGACTTCTTACTGAGTAGAATTCCATTATATGACTATCCCACAGTTTGTTTAGCTGCTTACCTATTGTAGGGATGCATATATGGGTGTTTCCTGTTTATCGTTCTGTCAAGTGTGTAGTCCTTTTTATCATTCTATCTGCTATATAGTGCTATCTTGTTTTAATTTGCATTTCCATCATGCCGCCTGAAGCGCTCGGAGCACCGGAGCCGCGGGAAGAACTCAGAAGCAAACTGGAGACAAACAGCTTTTTATTCTGAGCTCTGGTTCTAACAACTAACTCACGCCAAACACACACCACTAAAATGGCGCTGACCCGATCAGCAATTTTCACTCCAGATCCCGCAACAAAATCCCCATTTCTCCACCCATAGTCAACTGCAATTCAAGCCAATCCCCAAACAGGGCTCCTGCACAATGACTACTGATATTATTTTTTCTGTTTATTGCCCATTTCCCCTATCTTTCATGAAATGACTGGTTAGATCATTTTCTCATTGTAAAAATTAAGAGTTCTTAATATACATAATCCTTTGCCCCGATATATATGTCAAGATGAATAGTTTGGTAAAAACAAGTATAAAAATAAAGGTAGAATATATATTGAGATGAGTATCTCTGGGTATAGTAAAAGGTATTCCTTTTATATCTTTCCTTTTGATTATATTTTTCTAATTTTTCACATTTAATATATATCATTTCTGTAATTTAAAAATTATTTCTAAAGTAAAAAAGAAACTTGTCTCTGAAGAAAAATAGGAAATAACAGTACAAAGTTAAGAGAGTATTTTTTAAAAAACATTTATCTCCTCAAATATTTTTTTAAATATTTATTTATTTACTTTAGTTGTACACAATGCAATGCATTTATGTTTACGTGGTGCTGAGGATTGAACCCGGCCTGCGCATGTGCGAGGCGAGCGCTCTGCTGCTGAGCCACAACCCCAGCCCAGAGAGAGTATTTTTTTTAAGATAAACATTTAGAGCATTTTTATAGGCCAATGGGAAGATGTAGGAATAGACTTAATGCCTTATAACTTTGAGAGGTAGCTGATGATGTACATTGACACTCAATAGGTAAATTTGGGTTAATAGGGGAAGGGAATGAGTACTTACAGGAGTTCTACATGTCTTTAAAAGGGAAGATCTCAGAGATGTTTAAGAACTGACTTTGATAAAGTTTAAAAAGGAAAACACCTTATTTTAAATCAGCCTTTTGTTATCCATAGTTTTAGATCATGGCTTTTGTCCATTAGTAAGATTTTTTTGTTATGTTTTTTGTAGTTGTAGTTGGACAGAATGCCTTTATTTTATTTGTTTTGTGGTGCTAAGGATCCAACTCTGTGCCTCACCTGTGCTAGGCAAGTGCTCTTCCACTGAGCCACACCCCAGCCCCCATTAGTAAGATTTTAATGGAGTTAAGAAGATAATATTTGCAGTGCCATTTCTGTTTTTACCCAGAGAGCTGCACTATTGGATACACATTTTTCTAGGTACAAAACCAGAGGACAGACTGATTTCAATACTATTATAATTGCTGTGATATACTTGTGGGAAAATTAATTGATCCCCAGTTTATCATCCCTCGGGTTTGAATAGGGAATTATATAAAATAGCCATGAAAGGGAGGAAATTACTGGGTTTCTTTTTAAATCATGAATTACTCTTATTAAAAATTCTATATAGCTGGGCGCAGTGGCACATGCCTGTAATCCAGGCACTTCAGAGGCTGAGGCAGGAGGATCTCTAGTTCAAAGCCAGCCACAGCAATGGTGAGGCACTTAGCAACTCAGTGAAACCCTGTCTCTAATAAAATACAAAAAAGGGCTGGGGATGTGGCCCAGTGGTCGAATGCCCCTGAGTTCAATCCCCAGTACCAAAACAACAAAAAAAAAATTCTATATATGGATTTACTTCTATATAATTTCATTAATAGTGTTAATTTTGGTTTTTTTAATCCTAATTATTGCCAAGTGCTCTTTTTGGTGGGTTATTCTGTTTGGAGATAGAAAAGGGGGGGAAATCAGAGGTCTTGACAGTAAGCACATGATGTAATCTTTGGGGAAAAGTGATATATGTACAGAGAAAAATTTGTACTTTTCAGTAGGAGAGAAAAGATTGAAAATAAATGAACTTATAACTCAAGTGATTAGAAACTGAAAAGGGAAATAAAGCAGAAGAGAATTAAAATTGTTGAGGAATGGGGATGTGACTCAGTGGTAGAGCACTTGTCTAACATGCACAAGGCCCTGTATTTAGTCCCCAGCACAGGGAAAGAAAAGGTGTAAATTATTTAAGTGGAAGGAACAATAGATTTCACAACTTTCCAAAGGTGAATCTTTGAAAAGAATAATAAAAGTTTATTGATTTAGATAATTAAAAAAAAAAAAGTAGCATTAGGAAAGAAAAAAAAAAGGGGGCATGAATGCAGACACAGATTGAGTTTATCTCGTGAGTCTGTGAAGAGCCTTTAAATGGTAAGTACCATCCTATAGGTGAGGAAACAGAAGCTCTCCCACCCACCCACAATTCATCATTACGATGGGTATCCTAGGAGTTCAAAGATTGTCCTACTTTGGGGAAATTTTTTAATGCAGTTTGTTATGTTATAGTATTTGCTCTATTATGTGCATATAAATTTGTTTTGTTAGTCTGTAACTTTGTCATCTCAGATTTTAAATGTAGTTATGTAAACATACGATTAAAAACTATAAAATACCAAAGTGAAAACAGTTTTCTTCCCTTATGTAATCATTATATAGTATGTTAGGAGAAACTTGCAAGATGAAAGTACTTCATCCATAGGTATAAAAACACCAAAATCTTATTTAGTGTTTATTTTAAAATAAGGAATGCTAGCCAGGCACGGTGGCGCACACCTGTAATCCCAGCACTTGGGAGTCTGAGGCCGGAGGATCACGAGTTCAAAGCCAGCCTCAGCAATGGCGAGGCACTTAGCAACTCAGTGAGACCCTGTCTTTAATAAAATACAAAAAAAGGGCTGGGGATGTGGCCCAGAGGTCAAGTGCCCATGAGTTCAATCCCGGGTTCTTAAAAAAAAAAAAAAGCAGGGAGGGGGGAATGCTATTTTTACCCATAAGATTTAAAACTGTGTGAAAAGTATATTCTGACATTTTTCTCATAATTTTTTTTAGTGTTTTTCTTTCTTACAAGTTGTTTTTATTTTTTTAAACTTTTTGATTTGTACTGCGTAGGTGCAATTGATATTTCCTATAACCTAGAAAGAATCATCTTTGTTTTTGTTTCTTAGGTACAAACCATTTTGAGGCCAGTTCATCAGAAGGAAGGACAAGAATTAACTGCTTTGCTGAGTGCTCCACATATTCAGGTAGAAAACAGAACATCGTATGTATGATTTTTATGGAATTTATCTGGGTTTTTTGTTTATTTTTTCTAAAATCAAACTTCTCTAGGGTTGGAAGAGACCTCAGACATCATCTAGCCAGTCTTGATGTTTGCAGTCTCCTCTACAAATTGATTGTTATTGTTGGATTATAAATTTTCATATTTAAAATTAATCAAGTTACTTTTTAAACAACTCCTTTTTCTTTCAGTATTGGACAAAAGTTCATATTTTGGTTATTTCTCATAAATCTTAATTATCTAGAGTAATTATGCCTTTACATTGATTTTTTTTTTTTTTTTGTATGAAGTTTGATAAGCATTTTGGACTTTCATAATCCATTTCAGAGTATGCACTGATACACAATGCCTTTATTTTTACATGGTGCTGTGGATCAAACCGGGGCCGTGCACATGCTAGGCGAGCACTCCACCGCTGAGCCACAACCCCAGCCCCCATTTAACACATCTTTAGTGATCAGTAGTTCCAAAAGATACAGGGTTACATCTATACTAAGTTGGAAGGTTTGGAAATGGTTCGGCACATACAACTAAATATAGCACTTTTAAAGATTTAATGATCAGAATACTACATACATGATAAGGTTAAAAATCTCTTTATAGAAATAAAACATGCTGACACTTAAAATGCTGTGGATTTCTTTGAAACAGGCACTTTTATTGGCCCATGATAAGGTTGCTGAGCAGGAAATGCAGCTAGAACCCATTGCAGATGAAAGAATTTATGAAAGCATTGGCCAGTATGGAGGTGAAACTGTAAAAATAGTTCGTATAGAAAAGGCTCGTGATATTCCATTGGTAAGTGTCCCGCATCTCTGACCAGTGATTCTTTCTATACAAAGATCTCATATATGGAAAGTAGTGGAAGACCCCAGTATATTCTTGGTTGTTTTCTTAAAGTAATTTGCTGGAGTTCTTCTATGTTATGGCTCATTTCATACTCCTTATTCAGTTGAGAAAAATTTGTTAATTGTATTTTGGTTTTTTTTTTTTGTTTTGTTTTGTTTTTTTTTTGGTGTGTGTGTGTGTTGGATTTTTTGTTGTTGTTGTTTGTTTGTTTTGGTACTGGGGTGATTGAACTCAAGGAACCTTTGCCACTGAACTTCATCCCTTGTCCTTTTTCTATTTTTATGTTGAGACAAGATCTTACTAAATTGCTGAGGTTCTCACTAAATTACTAAGGGTCTTGCTAAGTTGCTGAGCCTGACCTCAAACTTGGATCCTCCTGCCTTGGCCTCCCAGGTTACTGGGATTACAGGTGTGCACTACTACTTCCAGAAGTAATGGTGTTTTACTCATAATTCCATGAATATAATAGCTTGTAAAATAGTTATTGAGGAATAAAGAAGGGATATGTAATTTATTTCATTATTCTCCCAATTTACTTTTTTAAAACAATAATTAGAAACTCTGATCTTTTAATTCAATTGAATTTATTGAAACACAATTACTTGTATACTTTAGATATTCTTTAAAAAGTATATATTCCTTAGATCCATGCTTGAGCCCAGACCAAGGCCTAGGTCAGGTCCAGGACTGCCCCTGCCAACCCACCCAGGAGCCCAGGCCTAGCCCCATCTCTGAAAATGGTTGCATACATCTTGAAACATTGCTATCTTGAGTTACCACTGTTGCCACCACCACCTTTAGTTGCAGTAGCATCCATCTTGGAATACCAGCCGGAGACTGGAAGCCCAACACCAAGGTAAGGTACAGGTAATCTTCATGGATACTACAAGATTATGGGATAGAAACTGCAAGAAAGGAAGACACATTGACAACATGAAAAAACACAAGGGAAGAAAGTGCCCCAGACAAACCAAGATATTACAATAGAATCCATTGACAGAACAGTTGATGAAATGTCAGATAAGGAGTTCAGAATGTACATGATTAAAATGTTCTGCGAATTAAAGAATGGCATAAGAGAGCAAATACATGCAAAAATTGATCACACCAACAAAAAGATAAGGGAACAAATACAGATAGCAAAAGATTACTTCAAGAAAGAGAGATTCTGGAAAGAAAACAATCAGAAATCCTTGAAATGAAGGAGACAATAAACCAAATAAAAAGCTCAATAGAAAGCATCACCAACAGACTACATCACTTGGAAGATAGAACATCACATATGTAGACTAAATATACAATCTTGAAAATAAAGTTGACCACACAGTGAAGATGGTAAGAAACCATGAAGAGAACATCCAGTGATTATGGGATAGCATCAAAAGACCAAATCTGGGCTGGGGATGTGGCTCAGCGGTAGAGCGCTCGCCTAGCACGTGTGCGGCCCAGGTTCGATACTCAGCACCACGTACAAATAAACCCATTATGTACAACTAAAGCAAATAAATATTTAAAAAAAAAAAAGACCAAATCTAATATTTATTGGGGTAGAGGAAGGCACAGAGATTCAAACCAAAGGAATACACAGTCTCTTCAATGAAATAATATTAGATAATTTCCCAAACATGAAGATTGAATTGGAAAATCAAATACAAGAGGCTTACAGGACACCAAAGTACAAAATTACGACAGATGATGAAAATGCCTAGCGTATAGAATTAAGGATAGAGTTTTAAAGGCCACAAGAGAGAAGAATCAGATTACATATAGGGGGAGACCAATGCCAATCTCAGCAGATTTTTCAACCCAGATCCTCAAAGCAAGGAGATCCTGGAACAACATATGCCAAGCTCTAGAAGAAAATCGATGCCAAACAAGAATCTTTTTTTTTTTTAATTTTTTATTCTAAGTTGTTATATATGACAGCAGAATGTGTTACAATTCATATTACACTTATAGAGCACATTTTTACATATCTCTGGTTGTATACAAAGTATATTCACACCATTTGTGTCTTCATACGTGCACTTAGGGTAATGATATAATGATATCCATCTCATGCTACCATCTTTTTTTTTTTTTTTTTTGCCCTTTCCTTCCCCCTTCCCCTCCCTCCCCGTTGACCTTTCTAGTGTTCCTCTAATCCTCCTATGCTCCTCATCCCAGCCCCACTGTGAATCAGCCTCCTTTATATCAGAGAAAGCATTTGGAATTTGGGGGTTGGCTAACTTCACTTAGCATTATGTTCTTCAACTTCATCCATTTACCTGCAAGTGCTATGATTTTATTCTCTTTTATTGCTGAATAATATTCCATTGTGTATATATACCACATTTTCTTTATCCATTCATCTACTGAAGGGCATCTAGGTTGGCTCCACAGTTTAACTATTGTGAATTGTGCTGCTGTAAACATTGATGTGGCTGTATCCCTGTAGTATGCTGTTTTGAATTCATTTGAGTATAGACTAATGTAGCCGCCTGAAGCGATTGCCAATTGGAGCAACGCCGCCGCGGGAACAAGTTCAGAGGCAGACTGGAAACAGACAGGCTTTTTATTTTGTTAACTTCTCTCTCCGGCTCTGACAACTCTAACACGCACCACACACACCACTAAAAAACCAACAACCAAATGGCGCCGACCCGCTCCACTCTCGGCTCAAGTCTTGTGAGAGCTTGGGCCAAGTTCCCAAGATCTCGGGCCAAGTCCCGTGAGATCACGGAGGGTGGCAATGCCCAAACTTCTCCATGGCCCACAGCCAACTGCAGTCTCATCCATCTCCCCAAACAGGGCTCCTGCAAACCAAGGAGAGGGATAGCTGGGTCAAATGGTGGTTTCATTCCCAGTTTTCCAAGGAATCTCTGTACTGCTTTCCAGATTGGCTGCACCATTTTGCAGTTCCACCAGCAATGTATGAGTGTGCCTTTTTCCCTACAACCTCTCCAACATTTATTGTTGTTTGTGTTCTTAATAGCTGCCATTCTGACTGGAGTGAAATGAAATCTTAGAGTAGTTTTGATTTGCATTTCTCTAATTGCCAGAGATATTAAACATTTTTTCACATATTTGCAGATTGATTGTAAATCTTCTTCTGAGAAGTGTCTTTTCAGTTCTTTGACCCATTTATTGATTGGGTTATTTGTTTTTTTGTGTGTGTGTTAAAATTTTTGAGTTCTTTATATAATATTCTAGAGATTAGTGCTCTGACGTGCATGTGGTAAATTTGTTCCCAATTAGTAGGCTCTCTGTTCACCTCACTAATTATTTCTTTGGCTGAGAAGAAGCTTTTTAGTTTGAATCTATCCCATTTATTGATTCTTGATATTAATTCTTGCGCTATAGGAGTCTTATTAAGGAAGTTGGGGCCTAATCCGACATCCAACCAAGAATCTTATATCCATCAAAATTAAGCTTCAGATTTGATGACAAAATAAAAACCTTTCATGATAAAACAAAAGAATTTGCAGTGAGAGTTGAACGTATAATCTCAGCACTTAGGAGGCTGAGGCAGGAGGATCACCAGTTCAAAGCCAGCCTCAGCAATGGTGAGGCACTTAGTAACTCAATGAGACCCTGTCTCTAAATAAAATACAAAAAAGGGCTGGGGATGTGGCCCAGTGGTTGAGTGCCCCTGAATTCAGTCCCCAGTACCAAAAAAAAAAAAAATTTACAGTGAGAAAGCCTACACTACAGAGCATTCTCAGCAAAATATTCCATGAGAAGGAAATGAAAAACAACAATGAAAATCAACAAAGGGAAGAACTACACTAAAGGAAGGGCCAGTCTAAGGAGAAACCAAGTCAAGTTAAAAAACAAAAATAGGGGGTGGGATTGTGCCTCAGTGGTAGAATGCTCACCTAGCATGCGCGCAGCCCTGGTTAAATCCTCAGCACCATGTAAAAATAAACGCATTGTGTACAACTAAAGCAAATAAATAAATATTTAAAAAATAAAATAAAAAACCAAAATGACTGGGAATACAAATCATATTTCAATAATAACCCTGAATGTGAATGGCCTAAACTCATCAATTAAAAGACATAGATTGAAAGATTGGATTAAAAAAAGAAACCCAACAATATGCTGCCTTCAAGAGACTCATCTCACAGGAAAATACATCCACAGATTGAAGGTGAAAGGATGGGAAAAAACGTACCACTTACATGGACCACATAAACAAGCAGGGGTTTCCATCCTCGTATCAGATAAAGTGGACTTCAACCCAAAGCGAGTGAAAAGGGATAAAGAAGGACATTTCATATTGCTTAAGGGATTCATACATCAATAAGACATAACAATTATAAATATCTATGCCCCAAACAATGGGGCTTCTATGTTATATCAAACAACCCTTCTCAACTACAAGAATCAAAGAGACCACAACACAATAATAGTGGGTGACTTTAATACACCTCTCTCACCACTGGATAGATCTTCCAAACAAAAACTAAACAAAGAAACTATAGAACTCAATTAAACAATCAATAATGTAGACTTAATAGGCATAATTAGAATATTCCATCCATCAATGAGCAAATACACTTTTCTTCTCAGCAGCACATGGGTCCTTCTCCAAAATAGACCATATGTTGTGCCACAAAGCAAGTCTTAGCAAATACAAAAATGTAGAGATACTACCCTGCATTCATGGAATGAAATTAGAACTCAGTGATAAAATAAAAAATAGAAGCTGCTCCCACACCTGGAGACTAAATAATATGCTATTGAATGATGCATGGATAACAGAAGACATTAGGGAGGATTTAAAAAAATTCTTAGAGGTCAATGAGAACTCTGATACAACTTATCAAAATCTCTGGATCACTGTGAAGGCAGTGCTAAGAGGAAAGTTCATTGCATTAAGCTCATTCATTAAAAGAAGAAAAAGTCAACAAAGAAACGACCTGACATTACATCTCATCAAAAGTAGTAGAAGACAGGAAATAATTAAAACCAGGGTAGAAATCAATGAAATTGAAACAAAAGAAACAATTCAAAAAATTGATGAAACAAAAAGTTAGTTCTTTGAAAAAATAAATAAAATTGACAAACCTTTAGCCAGTTTCTAAAATTTGTAATGAAAATGAAATATCACGACATATACTGTTGATATGTAGAAGACAATTAAAAACTATTTTGAAAATTTATACTCCAGTAAAGTAGAAAACCTTGAAGACATCAACAAATTTTTGGAGGCATATGATCAACCCAAACTGAGTCAAGAGGTCATAACGCAATTTAAACAGATCAGTTTCAGGGCGGGGGTTGTGGCTCAGCGGCAGAGCGCTTGCTTGGCACTTGCACGGCCCGGGTTTGATCCTCAGCACCACGTAAACAAATACATTGCATTGTGTACAACTAAAGTAAATAAATAAATATTAAAAAAAAAAAAAAAAAAAAACAGATCAGTTTCAAGCAAGGAAATAGAAGACACCATCAAATGCCTACCAACCAAGAAAAGCCCGGGACCAGACGGATTCACAGCAGAGTTTTACAAGACGGACAAAGAATTAATACCAATACTTTTCAAATTATTTCATGAAGTAGAAAAGGAGGGAAAACCCTTCCAAACTCATTCATGAAGCTAGTAGCATCCTGATACCAAAACCAGGCAGAGACACATCAAAGAAAATTTCAGACCAACATCCCTGATGGAACATAGATGCAGAAATTCTCAATAAAATTCTGGCAAATTGCACATAAAAACATATTAAGAAATAGTGCACTGTAATCAAGTTGCATTCATTCCAGGAATGCAAGGTTGGTTCCACATACGGAAATCAATATATCCATCACATCAGTAGAGTTAAAGATAAGAATCATATGATAATATCAATTGATGCAGAGAAAGCATTTGACAAAATACAGTACCCTTTCATGTTTAAAACACTAGAAAAACTAGGGATAGTAGGAACATACCTCAACATTGTAAAAGCTCTCTGTGCTAAACCCAAGGCCAACATCGTTCTACATGGAGAAAATTGGAAACATTCTCTCTAAACACTGGAACAAGACATGGATGCCCTCTTTCACCACTTATATTCAACATAGGTCTTGAAACTCTAGCCAGAGCAGTTAGACAAAAGAAATACGGCTGGGGCTGTAGCTCAGTGTTGGAGTGCCTGCCTAGCATGTGTGAGGCATTGGGTTCAATCCTCAACACCATGTGAAAATAAATAAAGTTATTGTGTCCATGTACAATTGAAAATAATGTTATATTTAAAAAAGGAGTACTAATAGGAGAAGAATTCAGACTATCAATTGAAAATAATATTATATTTAAAAAAGGAGTACTAATAGGAGAAGAATTCAGACTATCATTATTTGCTGACAACATGGTTCTATACTTAGAGGATCCAAAAAACTCCACCAGAAAACTTCTAGAATTAATAAATGAATTCAGCAAAGTAGCAGGATATAAAATGAATACCCGTAAATCAAATGCATTTCCATACATCAGTGATGCATCCTCTGACAGAGAAATTAGGAAAACTTCCCCATTCACATTAGCCTTAAAAAACAAAACAAACAAACAAACAAACAAAAAAAAAACACTTGGGAATCAATTTAACAAAAGAGGTAAAAGATGTCTACAATGGAAACTATAGAACACTAAAGGAAGAAATTGAAAAAAACCTTAGAAGATGGAAAGATCTCCCATGTTCTTGGATAGGCAAAATTAATATTGTCAAAATGGCCATACTACTCCAGGAACTATACATATTCAGTGAGATTTCAGTTAAAATTTTGTCATTCCTTATAGAAAAAGCAATCATGAAATTTATTTGGAAAAATAAGAGATGCAGAATAGGCAAAGCAATCCTTAGCAAGAAGAACGAAGCAGGAGGCATCACAATACCAGACCTTAAGCTATACTACAGAGCCATTATAACAAAAATCACATGGTATTGGCACTAAAATAGGCTTTTAGACCAATGGTACAGAATAGAATACACAGAGATAAACCCACGTAAATACAGTTATCGCATACCAGCGAAAAACATACTCAAAGTGGATCATGGACCTAGGAATTAGACCAGAAAGCCTGCACCTAATAGAGGAAAAAGTAGGCTCAAATCTTCATCACATTGAATTAGGCCCCAACTTCCTTATCAAGACTCTTAAAGTGCAAGAAATAAAATCAAGAATCAATAAGTGGGATGGATTCAACTAAAAAGCTTCTTCTCAGCATAAAAAAAAAAATCAGTAAGGTGAAGAGAGAGCCTACATTTTGGGAGCAAATTTTTGCCACATGCACATCAGAGCACTAATCTCCAGGACATGTAAAGAACTCAAAAAACTTAACATACACACACACAAAAAAAACCCAATCAGTAAATGGGCTAAGGAGCTGAACAGATACTTCTCAGAAGATGTTATACGATCGATCAACAAATATAAGAAAAACTTTTCAACTTCTCTAGTAATTAGAGAAATGCAAATCAAAACTACTCTAAAATTTCGTCTCATGCCAGTCAGAATGGCAGTTATCAAGAATACAAACAACCATAGGTGTTGGCAAGGATGTGGGGGAAAGGCATATTCATACATTGCTGGTGGGACTGCAAATTGATGCAACCAGTCTGGAAAGCAGTATGGAGATTCCTTAGAAAACTTGGAATGGAACCACCATTTGACCCAGCTATCCCACTCCTAAGTCTATACCCAAAGGACTTAAAATCAGCATAGTATAGTAATGCAGCCACAGCAGTGTTCATAGCAGCTCAATTCACAATAGATAAACTGGGGAACCAACCTAGATGGCGTTCAGTAGACGAATGGATAAAGAATCTGTAGTATATATACACAATGGATATTACTCAGTGTTAAAAGAGAATTATGGCATTTGCATGTAGATGGATGGAGTTGGAGAATATCATGCTAAGTGAAGTAAGCCAATCCCCAAAAAACCAAAGGCTGAATGTTTTCTAATAAGTGGATGCTGATCCATAATTGGGGGGCAGGGACATGGGAATAATGGAGGAACTGTGATTGGCCAAAGGAGTGGAGGGGGCACGGGGGCAAGACAGATGGTAGAATGAGATGGACATCATTACCCTAGATACATGTATGACTACACAGTACAACCAAAGAAATGAAAAGTTGTGCTGCAATTGTGTACAATGACTCAAAATGCATTCTGCTGTCATATAAATCTACTTAGAATAAATAAATAATTTTTAAAGAAAGTATAAATATTTGTCTTACAGTTTTTAGATGTAAAACTTTTCAAATAGCTTTTCTTAGACTGCTATCACTGCCTTAATTATCTTTCCTTTATAATCAGAGAAATATTCTTGAATCTGGGTGTCTCACATCGTGTCTTGAGTAGGGTGGCACATGAAGTAAGGAATAAAGTTTTCTTGGAATTTATGTAACTAGTTCTCCCACCAAGAGGATACAAATTGGAAGTCATGAGAGAATGTTAAAATAAAATAAAAAAAGTCTAGCAGAACAAACTTTATTCTTTATATTTTACTTCCAGCTTTTGAGCACACATTTTTCAGTTGTGCTTCCAATTTGTATACTAATAATAATGTATAATACGTTTTAAAAAATTTTTTTTTGGTTGTTGATAGACCTTTATTTTATTTATTTACATGTGGTGCTGATTATTGAACCCAGTGCCTCACACATGCCAGCCAAGTGTGCTACCGCTGAGCTATAGTCCCTGCCCCTGTAATACATTTTTTAGTTGTCAGTGGTTCTTTTATTTGTTTGTTTATTTGTTTATATGTGGTGCCGAGGATCAAACCCAGGGCCTCACACATGCCAGGCAAGTGCTCTACCACTGAGCCACAACCCAAGCCCATGTAACACATTTTAATGTTAATTGAATGCAACTTCAGTATTTAACATTTGAATAATCAACCAGATTGGAATTCACCCCTTCATCGTGTTTTGAATTTTGAAAAGCTCTTTGTAGTTAAAAGTCATGTTCATTAATCATGATGTAGTAAAACAATTTGAATAGGATCAGCATGTAGACAACAAATATGATTATAGATCTTCATACTTTTTTTTAATGCAAGTGTTTTTTTTTTTCTGCTATTGTATGCTTCAAAAGTTTGCTTGATTTCAGAATTCTCATAGTTTCTAAAGCAGAAAATATTGTGGGGAAAATAGCTTTCAAATCTAATTACAGTTAATACTCTAGTTATGTAAGTAAATTTTTTTCTCGAGATAATTGAAGGCTAGTATTGGTGAAAAGAAAAATTAGAATTTAAAAATGAAATTTTAATTTTAAAAATTTCATTTCTGTGTTTAAATTAGGTGTTGTTTGTTTTTTTTTAGGGTGCCACAGTTCGTAATGAAATGGATTCTGTCATCATTAGCCGGATAGTAAAAGGAGGTGCTGCAGAGAAAAGTGGTCTCTTACATGAAGGAGATGAAGTTCTGGAGATTAATGGCATTGAAATTAGGGGGAAAGATGTCAATGAGGTTTTTGACTTATTGGTAAGTTGATACAGGTGAGAGAATAATTGATACCTATTAAGAAATTGTTTTTTTGTTGTTGTTGTTAGAGTTTTGTTTTGTTTTTGTTTGTTTGTTTTTGTTGTTGTTGTTGTTGGGGTTTTTTTGGCACCAGGGATTGAACCCCAGGGTGCTTAACCACTGAGCGACATCCCCAGCCCTTTTTTTTTTTTTTAAATATTTTTATTTATTTGCTTTTAGTTGTACACAATGCGTTTTATTCAATGCATTTTATTTGTACGTGGTGCTGAGGATTGAACCCGGGTCGCCCATATGCTAGACGAGCGCTCTACCGCTGAGCCACAATCCCAGCCCCCCAGCCCTTTTTATATTTTATTTAGAGACAGGGTCCTGCTAAGTTGCGTAGGTCATTGCTCAATTGTTGAGGCTGGCTTTATACTTGCAATCCTCCTGCAGCCTCCCAAGCTTCTGGGATTACTGGCATGCACCACCATGCCTTATACAAAGAACCTTCTGATCATTATTTTTAACCCTTTTTTTTTTTTTTTTTTTTTTTTTTTGTGATACCGGGGATTGAACTCAGGGGCACTCACCACTGGGTCACATCCCCAGCCCTTTTTTGTATCTTATTAGAGACAGGGTCTCACTGAGTTGCTAAGTGCCTCAGCCTCCCAAAGTGCTGGGATTACAGGCGTGCGCCACCACGCCCGGCTTATTTTTAACCCTTTTTATTGACTAATTTTAGGTTGAGCACTGCTCCCTGCTATTTAAGTACCAGAAGTTATAATGATTCCTGTCAAGTTTGGAGGTGAAGGAAGGCTTCTGCTGAATGAAACAGTCAGTGTTGTACTGGGCAATAATAGGAAACCTAGCAATAAAACTACATAGTTAAAAAACAGAATGGATGACACAGACAAGGCATCTGGAAATTGTGGATATTTGCACATAAGACTATGGAGGAGTTCCAGAATAGTCCAATTTGGGGAATATTGATCATAGTATTATAGAATGATTTTCATAAATGCAGATTTTTAAAATCACTTTATCTTTTCATTATAGTCTGATATGCATGGTACTTTGACATTTGTTCTGATTCCCAGTCAACAGATGAAGCCTCCTCCAGCCAAGGAAACAGTAGTAAGTGATCTTTTTAATGTTCATTATTTATTGTTCCATGATTATTGTTACTTATGTATATCAGAAATTTCACTGTGAATATTTCTTATACTCAAGTAAAAAAGGCCAATTCATTATTTTTATTTAAATAAATGTAAAATAATCAACATTTCAAACTGAAACTCTGAACTTTTTTAAAATTAAAAGAAAATAATTTCTGTTTCATAATTTTTATGAAAATTGAACTTATTTCTAACATTGAAGTTTGAATGTTGAGCTTTGTCTGACATTGAACATTAAACTTTGTCTTTTTCTTGAGTTACAAGTAGGTTTATTTAATTTAGTATAGGAGAAAAAGTACTTTCATAAAGTGTGTGTAACTCTTATTAGAGTATGTTACTTATGTTAAACATTTATTGAGCTCTATTAAAGGATGGACTTCATTACCGTAGAAACCCAGCAGTTTCATTCTTTGGTATATATCCAAGAACAATGAAAACATATTCACAGAAGAACTTGTTATATGTATATTCACAGCAGCATTATTCATAGTAGCCAGAAAGTAGAAACAACCTAGATATCCACCAACTGATAAATGTAAAATAGTTTGGTTTATACATACAATAAATATGATAATAAAAAGTTCTACAATAAGTATACATGCTACAACATGGATGAACTTGAAAAAGTTATGCCATGTAAAAGAAGAAGTCAAAAGACCATGTATTGGGGGGCTGGGGTTGTGGCTCAGTGGCAGAGCGCTCGCCTCACACGTGCGCGGCCCGGGTTCGATCCTCAGCACCACGTAAACATAAATGCATTGCATTGTGTACAACTAAAGTAAATAAATAAATATTTAAAAAAAAAAAAAAAAAACATGTATTGGGGCTGGGATTGTGGCTCAGCGGTGGAGCGCTCGCCTAGCACGTGCGCGGCCCAGGATCGATCCTCAGCATCACGTACAAATAAACGCATTGTGTACAACTAAAGCAAATAAATAAATATTTTTTAAAAGACCATGTATTGGTTCATTTATATGTAATATCTAGAATAGATAAATATATAGAAGTAGAACATAGATTGGTGGTTGTTTACATGTAGGGTTGGGAAATTAGGAGAGAATGGGAATGATTGCTAATCAGTACCAGGTTGTTCTGGTGGGGGTGATAAAAATGTTTTGAAAGTGTTTGTGGTGATAGTTGTGTAACTGTGAATATACTGAAAATATCCAATTATAAACATAAGTGAACTGTATAGTATATGAATTATATCTCAAACTTTAAAGTGGTAAACTTTAAAAGTGCTTGATTAACAGGGAAGCCTGTTCTCTTCCATCTGTTGTTATTCTTTATCTTTATAAAAGCATAATGGTTTAAAAAAGAACACCATTTTTTTTCCTCAGTATTTTATCATAGGCATGCTTTATATTTTGGCTATCATTCTATGTTTTCTCCTTATTCTTTATGGAACATATTGAAGTTGATGTTGCATCTGCAACCCTCCTTCTGCTTGCAATTTGTAGAAAGAGAAATGAAAAAAAAACAAGGTTGTTCTCTGAATTTGAACAGTCTGATTCTTTGTGTACTTTTCCTTTCCAGTGAATAAGCCCTGAACTTCAAAAGTAGCTTTGCAAACAGAGGAGGGTTGGAATATACTTAAAAGTTTATAATGTATCCCTCCTGAATAAATAACTTTTGTCTTTTAAGAATGAATGTTAAGGGGCTAGGGTTGTGGCCCAGTGGTAGAGCGCTTGCCTACCACGTGCGAGGCCCTGGGTTCAATTCTCAGCACCACATAAAAATAAAATAAAGGTATTATGTTCAACTACAACTAAAAATAAATATCTAAAAAAAAAAAGAGAGAATGAATGTCAAAGGTTGATATATTTTATCAACATTTCTATTCATGCAGTCTGGAAATCTCTAAAAGAAAAGCCAAATCTTCAATATATAAAATTAAGTGTTATATTGATACTAATTTTGATACTTTTATGCAAAATTAGAATATCAGAGTAATTAATATAGGACACGATTGCTCCAGCATAAGAATGCAATTACTTATGCCTCAGTGGTTATTTAACTCTCACCTATCATTATTTAGAATAAAAGACTGGGTAAATCAAAGAAAGATGGTTTGTGGGAAAGTATATATTCATTGTGAGCAGTCTTAGGAGCCACTTAACCAGAAAATGAAATAGTTATAAAAAGAAAGGGGGGGGGGGGGAGAGAGAGAGAGAGAGAGAGAGAGAGAAAGAGAAGTGATGCCAGGTTTACCTCTTTTAAAATATAGTTTTAATTGATAGGGATCTTTTCAAAGTAAAAAGAGTGATGTGTGTAGCGTTACTCTTTTCCTTCCTTTCCTCCTTTTCCTCTTATTTTGCACTATCTCTTGCATAGTTTTTATCAAAAGCTGACTGGCTTAAAATAAACTTCTATTATTAAAACTCTCATTGAAGCTTTTCCACAAAGGAAACAATGATAGGAAATCATAATTTTGGTGTCAATGTGCAGAATAAATATCTGTGTAATTAGTGTCTATATAAATTAAAACCAGCTTATTGAGGATCATTATTGTACAGATCAGTATCTAATAAGGACAGCAAAAGATATCTTTATGTTCTGTGTTTTGTGATATTAGAAAAAAGCATGTATTTAAGATAGATGTTATGAAATAGACATTATCTGCAGCCCCAGTATAATCACTTGCCAAATTATAATGTCATAGCCAGAATAAGCTAGATCAAGAGAAATAGGTTCTGAGATGTTAAATATCTGTTGTGGCTGCTTTTTTAGAAGCAAAGGACAAGAGTCTGGCACCTTTTGTAGTTCGTTTCCTGGGTGACTGGCACATTTGTCCTAGAAAACATAGACATTGTTCAAACTGTGTAATTTCCTTCTCTCATAGAACCTTAGTTAAAAAGTCAGATATTTCCCAAACAAGTCTGTAAAACTTTATTCTGTCTTGTGATGAAAAAAATATAAAAGGACATAATTTGCTTTTTTTTTTTAAGTAAGGATAAGACTATTTTTATTCTACTTTAATGCCCTGATACCTAATACGACAGAGGAGTACATCGAAGTGAAAGGGGGATCACACTGCTTATTAATGATGAAATATGTACCTGAAAATTCATAGACTGTTGAGTATTCCATAAATATTAGGTACTACTTACTTTGTCCATGACACTACAGATATAATTGGGTAGTAAAGAAAAGTTGAGATGCATTTATTTTACTATCAGAGAAATAAAATGTATTATACAATTTTAATTTTTTTCTCATTTGGAAGAACGTTTTATGAATGAGTATTTTATGAGGAAAAAAAAAGAGAAATATAGAGAATTTCCATGTGTATTGAATAAATGTTCGTTTTCAAATTAGGGCAGTTGCTCTATTAAGTTTGCTATTGCTCTAAGGTAATATCTCTTTGTCTAGTAAACATCAATTTGATGTCCTACAGATAACCCAAATTTATCCCCTATTTAAAATAAAAAATGGAAGGGAACAAAAAATAAAATTTCTTTCTTGGTGAAAGAGGGAGAGGAGGAATCCCAGAATCAGTGGGAGATGATTGAAAAGTGTGGCTTGATGCTCCAAAGGCATTTCTTGACTCACTTTTACTGTTTTCTCTTACAAAATTACAAGTAATTTTAAAAATTAAAAATAAATCTACTATAATAAGAAATATAGAAATAAAAACTATTATGAAAATTATTTTAGAGCATTTGTCCCATAGGAAAGAAGTAAATAAACTAATGAATCCTTATCCCTTTATCCTGTTCCCATTTCATCATTTAAGACTTCATCTGTGAACAGCGAGTGAATAGGTACTAAAAAAATGCAGAAACAAAATGTTGGGCCAGAGATAATTTTGTCCAAACAATTCTATAATTTGAAATTTAAACAGAAGATCTCATTTGATTTAGAAACATCGTTTTGAGCAGACACACTGTGCTGAAATTAGCAGTTAGACCCTAGAGCTTTCCTATTGGGGTAATTTTCTCTCCTTCATTTATAAAAGATTTTGTTCTTCTTTGTATAGAAAACAAAATAATACACTAATAGGGAACATTGGTGGAGATAACTTCTACAACGGACAAGACTTAATCAGTGAAACATATAGGCAGATATTATATGGTACATATTAAGGCAGTATCCAGACTTTAGCTCATTTACATAGTTATATTTCTCTGGCCTGAAATAAATTCTGCTTGGGAAAAAATTAAGAACTTATTATTAATTTTTCATTGTTGCTTTTGCCCTTAATTTTAGGGTACATTTTAGATGGGACTAGATAAACTTGTCATATAAGCAAAGCACATTTTTCCGGACTCCTCTTCCCATCCTACATAAAGAGGAACTCCATGCCAAGCAGTTTAAATCAGGATAGTCAGGATGAGAACTGCTTATACAGGAATAGATGGAAAAGTATCTTTGGGGGATTTTGTTGACCTCTGGCAAAGGTTGTTTGCCAGATGTTCCTAGATGTTCCTTCTTCACTGATCTTTTTAGTTTCTCTTAGGGTGGGAGTTCTCAAAGATTTCTTTACCTAACAGTTATCCCAGGAATCTGATGAAAATGCAGAATCTGAAAGTCTAAAGTGTGGCATAAGAACTCACCCTTTTTTTTTTTTTTTTAATTATTTGTTTTTTAGTTGTACACAATGCCTTTATTTTTACGTGGTGCTGAGAATCGAACCCCGGGCTGCGCACGTGCTAGGCGAGCGTGCTACCGCTGAGCCACAACCCCAGCCCAAGAACTCACCCTTTTAATAAACATCTCAGGCAGGTGAATTAGCAGAACACTTTGAAAAGCAACATGCTAGGTATTGCTTTCAGAAAGTGATTTGATAAAATTCTCTGTCAGGCTGACCACTAGTCCAAAAAAGGCTTGATAAAATGCACCCTCTAGGGCTGGGGTTGTGGCTCAGTGGCAGAGTACTTGCCTAGACATGTGAGGCTCTGGTGCATTGGGTTTAATCCTTAGCACTGCATAAAAATAAACAAAATAGAAGCATGCTGTCCATCTACAACAAAAAAAAAAAAAAAAAAACCTTTTTTTTTTTTTAAATGATCACTACTTCAAGTGATTTTTTTTTTTGACTAACAGTTAACAATTTAGACAAATTTTGAAAGCATTAGTAATTGGCAGGATGACACTCCAGCAGAGTTTTTTTAAATGCATCTCTCTAGATCATTCTAATTATAAGATACTTTTCTCATGCCAAGATTATAATTTTGTATGTATACTCTTTTTAATGAATCTCCCAATTATGTTTTTTGTTTTTTTGTGGTGCTGGGGGATTGAACCCAGGGCCTTGTGTATGCAAGGCAAGCACTCTACCAACTGAGCTATATCCCCAGCCCCCAACTGTGTTTTAATTCACTACTGATCCACATAACTTTCTAAAAATTCATTTCTGGTACTGATTGATAAAGTGCTCAATATTTTCATCAAAACTCTAATGTTTTCACACCAAGAATAAGGTTCCTTGGGGCTATAATTAGCATACTGTCAAATTGGGCAAGATATCTTAACCATGTTTGACCCAAGACTACATACCATTTCATTCATATAAAGTAAAATGTAAGGAAATCAGTGTTCCTAGAAATCAAGGATGGTGTTTACCCTTGGAGGGGATAAGGTAAAATAGTGAGTGACTCTAAGTGAAAGGAGGTGGGGACTTCTGAGATAGTGGTGATATTCTGGTTCTTGAATTGGGTGCTGGTTATACATGTGTTCCATTTATGAAAACTTACTGTGCTGTCTACATTTAGGATTATTTTTATTTTTTGTACTTGTGTAAATTATGTTAGCGCCGGTGAGCAATCTGCCGCTTTGAACAGCGGGCTGCGGGAGAAGACTCAGAGGCAGGATGGAAACGAAAAAGTCCTTTTATTCCTCTCTCTCCGGCTCCAGCAACTCACACACTTACAGTCATACACACACACACACACACACACAACAGCGTTTACTCTGCACGCTTTCTCCCAGGCACAGTCTCACGCGCTCAAGCAGTAATGGCGCCGGGGAGAGATTTTTTCCGGCGTAAGTCTATTTTGATCTCGCGTAAAGTCCGGTGAGATTCTGGGCTAAGTCCCGCGGGCGAGATTCTGGGCCAAGCCTCGCGAGTGAGATTTTGGGCCAAGTCCCGCGAACAATTAGGGCTTCTGCATTTCCCCCTTTTTTGTTTTAAAAAGGGGGGATGGTGTTAAGGCGACAAGCCTTTTGTTGACGAGCTAAATTGTATAGTATATTAAATTTTTTAAACAAATCAGCTGTCTTGAGTTCCATCAAGCAACACACTGAGTCTTGTAGGCAAATATCAGCAAGGCATTGTCCTGCAAAGTCACAAACAAATGAAAGACCAAAATGTCCACTCATCACAACAAGTTGATCCAGGAGGCCCCATGGATGTAGATAGAGGAGAGGCCACACTGTTGGTGAAGTTGTCCGATGTCTGAGCAGCAGGGATGTTTGGAGCAACTGGATCTCTGTAGTTGTAGCAGTAGCCGTGTTTTTCATGTCTAGACAATACCATCAGCAAATCTTCAGGGCCCGCTAACTAGAAACTTAAGCTTTTATTATTGAAGGAAAGGCAGTGTTATTCCGGCACTGAGTCAAGAGGCGAGTAGTCAAGCTAAAAAACAGAACTATTAAATTAGAAAATTAAAGTTGATTTGTGTTTACACACATTGCTGCTTGAGCTCTCGCAGGCATAAGCTGGCAAAATATCATATTTAGAACAAAACAAAGACTGAGGGTATTTACTGCATTAAAGATAGAGTAAAGAAAAGTTAAAGGCACTTTGGAAAAACAATTTGTTAGCTGGAACCCTTGAGTCTCTGTAACCTTGTATGAGATTATCTGTTGAAATAACTCAAAGTAATCAGTTATAAAACAAATTAAGTTAATTACAAATAAACATTTGTATGTCAGAACACCAAAACATCAGGCTACACAGCACTGGTCATATTTTTTGCTAAAAAGAAATCTCTGGGACACCTATAAATCAAAATTGAAGGTACCTTCACTTATTAAGTTATTTACCTAAATTGAATACTGTTAAACTTAAATGAATTAAAGTTATTTGGATCTATAGATATATATATATTTTTATAAGCGCTTAGTTATCTGTGACGTCACACTGGACAGACACACAAACTTACAAACATATTTGTGACAGCACAATTACATGAAATTTAGACAAATGAACAGACATAAAGACATGTAAAAAAGAGAAAAAATATAATTGTGTGCACACTAAAGAGTGATCTCCTCATCCCGGCCGGGAGGAATGACACTTAAGTTGTGAAATATTTTGAAGGACTCTTTTAAGGGAATCATTCCATGTCTTCATCTTGGTCCTCTTGACTTTGTGTCCTTTTTATTAATCTTGATTGTTCAACAACTTCATTATTGTCCTTTTGATTTGGTACCTGTTTTATTAATCTAGATGGTATCCATATTGGAGAAAATTCGTGTTTTGGAAAAACACAAACAGATCCTCTCCCCTAAATTAATACTGGATCTGGACCCTTCCATGTGCCTGAAAGAACATCTTTCCAGTAAACCAAAGGTTTATGTTGTTGGTGTGGATTCCAATGTCTGTCTCCAGCAGAATAACCATTAGAGTCTAAAGTTAAAAAATTTAAGGTAAACAGGGCAACTGCCAATCTGTCCCTAGGATTTTTCCAATTACCTTCTTTTTGTTTTAATAACATAACTTTCAGTGTGCGGTTTGCTCTTTCAATAATGCCCTGACCCTGAGGATTGTATAGAATGCCTGTTTTATGGGATATATTGAATTTTGCGCAAAACTGTTTGAAAGATGAGGATGTATATGCAGGGCCATTATCTGTTTTAAGCATTTTGGGGATGCCCAATGCAGCAAAGGCTTGTAAACAATGAGATGTGACAACTTTAACTTTTTCTCCAGAATGTAGGGAAGCAAAAATCATGCCTGAGCATGTATCTATGGTCACATGAATAAATCACAATTTTCCAAAACTTGGCTCATGAGTAACATCTATCTGCCACAAATGATTGGGCATTAATCCTCTAGGGTTAACACCAAAATGAGGATTGGGCAAATGTGTCATACAAGATTTACAATCTGTTACAATTGTTCTGGCTTGCTTCTTTGTGATTTTAAACGCTGCAAGGTGGTGGTGTTGACGTGAAACTGGGAGTGAAATAAAGTAGCTTGTTGTAGCACTGAAAGTATAAATATTGGTTTTGTAAGGTCATCAGCCTTTTGATTACTTTTATGGAGCGGACCAGGCAAGTTAGTATGTGCTCTGATATGGCCTACGAATAGACGTTCCTTTCTTGCCCACAAAAGTTTTTGTATTTGATAAAACAATTTAAAGGCTGGAGTGTGAGGTGCTATTGGTCCTGCTAGCTCTAATTTTGGGACGGCATGTACAATATAGTTGCTACCTGAAAAAATGTTTACGGGCTGGTCTCTAAAATTTTCCAGAGCTGTTACCACAGCTTCCAATTTCACTAGTTGAGCTGATTTGTGTGAAGTTATATTAAGTCATATTTTCTTTTGTAGTGACTACTGCAGCAGTACCATTTGAGGACCCATCTGTAAATACATATAATGCCTTAGGAATAGGTTGATTTTTTTATTACCTGTGGAAATATAATAGGATGATTAATACAAAAAGATAATATCTGAGACTTAGGAAGATGATTATCAAAATTTGCAGAAGTAGAGCATCTAGCTAGAGCCCAGTCGTTATCATTAAAGCATAAATATTCAATCTGTGACGATGAATAAGGAGTAATAATAGTAGCAGGGTGAATGCCAAATATTTTAGTAGAAGTCTTAAGTCCTTGAAGAATAAGTTTAGCCACCATGGAGGTATAAGACTCAATTATACTTTTGGGAGAGATGGGCAAATGTATCCATAATAAAGGCCCTTGTTGCCAAAATACTCCTGTGGGTGTATATTGTGAAGAAATAATAATATCAGCGGTTGAGTTAAATCAAATCTGTCACAATGAGCTCCTTCGATGGCTTTTTCTACTAACTTTAAAGCTTTCCTAGCATCAGGAGTCAATATTCGCGGTGAGGATGGTTCAGGGTCCCCGCAAAGGATGTCAAATAAAGGTTTTAGTTGGCCAGTAGTGAGGTATAGTGTAGGGCAAAGCCAATTAATGTCTCCCAGTAGTTTTTGGAAATCATTGAGTGTGGTCAAATGTTCTTTATTTATTAAAATTTTGGGGGGGGGGTCTAACAAAGGTATCCATAATTTTAAATCCTAAATATAATATGGGAGATCTGGTTTGAACTTTTTCTTCTGCTATATATAATCCATATTTTTTTAATTTTCTACCACGTCACTGAATATATTAAATAAGATTTTTTGATTAGGGTTGGGCTAGTAAAATATCATCCATGTAATGTAGACACATGAGGTTTGGATATTTATTTTTAATGGGTTGGATAGCTTTATCCACATATATTTGGCATATGGTGGGGCTATTAGCCATTCCCTGCGGTAGTACTTTCCATTGATATCTTTTATCAGGGCCATTATTATTGATAGAAGGAACTGAAAAAGCAAACCTGGGGGCATCCAGAGGATGTAGGGGAATAGAAAAGAAGCAATCCTTTATATCAAGAGTATTAAGATGGAAATTTTTTGGAATAGCTACAGGATTAGGAAGTCCAGGTTGAGTAGGGCCCATGATTTGCATGGTTTTATTAATTTGTCTAAGATCATGTAACAATCGCCATTTTCCTGATTTTTTTCTTGATCACAAATATGGGGGAATTCCAGGGAGAGGTGGAAGGTTCTATATGTCCTGCTTCTAATTGTTCCTGAACTAGTAGGTGGGCCGCTTGTAATTTCTCTTTAGATAGGGGCCACTGAGGGACCCACACTGGCTTATCAGAAAGCCATGGTATTTTCAAAATTATTTTCTCAGTGGCCCCGAAGAAAAATATCTTTTTCCTTTATGATAATGATTTCTTTTAGGGTTAAGATTACCCTGTAGATTTTCACATTTGACACCTTCAGTCTTGGTTGCAAGGTGTATTCCCATTTGTTGTAAAATATCTCTTCCCCATAAGGTAACCGGTAGGTTAGGTAAAACATAAGGCTGAAATGTTCCTTTATGTCCTTCATCATCCTTCCATTTTAAAATTACTGCGCTTTTTTCTGGGAGGTTATTATATCCCAACATCTTAAACTGGTTGAAGCTTTTTGCAGAGGCCATTGCTTGGGCCATTGACGTAAATTATTGATGGAAGAATCAGCTCCAGTATCTATAAGTCCCTCCATTTCTATTCCTTGGATTTTTATTTTACACATAGGCTTCCTTGTACAGTCTCGAACCCAGCAAGCCATGGGTCTTGAATCAGTGGAACGAAATCCTCTATTTTTCCTTTTTTGAGGCATACTCATTTTAAATGAAGTATATAAATTTGGAAGGAGAAGCAGCTGAGCAATTCTATCTCCTTGGTTAACAGAACTTACACTTTGGGGTAAGCTAAGCATTATTTTTATTTCCCCTTTGTAGTCTGAGTTTATTACACCTGGGGTTACTTGCAAACCTAATAAGCTTTCAGGACTTTTCCCAAGAATAAGTCCTACAGTCTCTGAGGGAAGACCTCACCTGACTCCTGTGGGAATCAGTTGAACCCCCATTTCAGGTATTAACACTATTCGGGCGGTGGAACAGAGGTCTAATCCTGCATTTCCTCCTGTTCCTCTGGCGAGGGAGTGAATGGATAATAGGGATTGTGTCGGGGAAGCATCTGAGTGGATGCTTGAGGATATTCCTCCTCCAATGCCTCGTACATTTGTGGGCCCCGAGGCATTGGGCCCCATGCCCCGTTTTTTGAATTTCTAGACAAGTGATTTCCATGGATGTCAAATTTTGAATAGCATTTATTGGCCCAATGATTTCCCTTTTTACACCTGGGGCAGCAGCCTGGGGCACGGTATGAGATTGGTCTTATTTCTCTTTGGGGATTTTTCCTAGAATAGCCTGATTGATTATGATAATTTTGCCTGGAATATCCTGATTGATTATAATGTCTAGGTTGAGCCCTTGTGAAATTTTGAGGGGCATCATCTCTCATAGCTGCTGCAATCATATTTCCTGTAACAAAGGCATCATTTATATCTTTACATAGTTGTATATATATGGAAAGATCCTTTTTATTTTTCCATGGCCTGATGGCTTCCTGGCAATATTTATTAGCATTTTCATATGCTAATTGAACAACTAATGGCATAACTTGATCGATGTCTCCAAACACTCTACCTGCAGTTCTCAAAAGTCGATCAGCACATTCAGCATATGGTTCATTAGGTCCTTGAATTATTTTTGATAAGCTACCTTGCAGATCGCCAGGGCCTTGTAAAGTTTTCCATGCCTGTAATGCAGCTGCATAGATCTGAGCATATACGCCTGGCATATAATATTTTTGAGCTTGTGAGTCTGCGAATTGCCCTTCTCCTGTGAACATTTCTACATTCTGATCTCCAAACACTGCAGCTGCGTTTCTTTTAGCTGTTTCTATACACAGCCCTTGGAATTGCGATCGCCAAACCAAGTATTGTCCTCCACTTAAAACAGCTTTGCATAGACTTTTCCAGTCTGAGGGGGTTAAATTAAAGGTGTTAAGGGCCTCTAGCATGCTCAGCGTGAAAGGAGCTTGTGGTCCATATGTCATTACTGCCTCTTTGAGATTTTTTATTGTTTTGAAATCTATTGAGAGGTGGGCCCTCTGTCCATCAATTTCAAATACCGGCAGTTCCCAATTTATCTGTGAGTTACCCTCGAGAGCATATAAGCTCCCAGAAAGACCTTTTATTTCTATTTCTAGGGTTTATAAACGCCTAGTAATTCCCTTCATATTTTCTGTAATAGATTCTACCCATGGGGGAGTAGAGGACACAGGTGGTTCCTCTCCTTGACGGTCCTTTCTCCTTTTAAATTTATTTTTGTTGTTTTTATTGGAGACTGTGCTCCCAGAATCACTAGATTCCCCTTCACTATTATAACCTTTACTGGTATCCTGAATTTCAGCTTCTAAGTAGAGTACATATCCTTCGGCTAATTTTAATAAGTTTCTGATGGCCTTTGCAGCTCTTGCTTTTGAATTTACACCACTACTCTTCTCACTGTTGTTAACTGACTCACAGGCTATGCTTTCTTGATCGCTATCCACTGAGTCCGTAATATCGAAAAACTCATCCATGGCTTTTATTATCCGACCTTTGGTTATTTTTGCTCCCATTTTTAGTCAGCTCTTACCTGCCGGCCACGCCTCCTCCTCACCGGGAGCACTCGAGCCCACTGGGTCGCGCCAGGCCGGGCGTCAGCTCAGGTTGCAGGAGCCTGATGTCTCCGCGCGCCGCAGCCAATCCCCGTGCTGCTCAGCCAAGCCACCCGGCTCTGCCAGCGCTGCTTGCTTCCCCGTTGGGGCCACCACCTGTTAGCGCCGGTGAGCAATCTGCCGCTTTGAACAGCAGGCTGCGGGAGAAGATTCGGAGGCAAGATGGAAACAAAAAAGTCCTTTTATTGCTCTCTCTCCGGCTCCAGCAACTCACACTCTTACAATCATACACACACACACACAAAACGGCGTTTACTCTTCACGCTCCCTCCCAGGCACAGTCTCACGCACTCAAGCAGTAATGGCGCCGGGGAGAGATTTTTTTCCTGCGTAAGTCTATTTTGATCTCGCGCAAAGTCCCATGAGATTCTGGTCTAAATCCCGCCGTGAGATTCTGGGCCAAGTCCGGCAAGTGAGATTTTGGGTGAAGTCCCGTGAACAATTAGGGCTTCTGCAGTTACTACCAAAAGCAGGCTAAGGGGCTGGGGTTAGAGCTCAGCGGTAGCGTGCTTGCCTTGCACTTGTGACACACTGGGTTCAATCCTCAGCACCACATAAAAATAAGTAAATATTTTTAAAAAGGCAGGTTAATATTTAAGTTTTACTTGTTAACTATTTTACTGTTTTTCTCAGTGTTGCTTTTCGCATATTCAGAGTGTTCTTCATCTCTTATTTATACTGAGTTAATAACTTTTTTTATAGTTAAGAGATATCCTTTATCTGATACCTCAAACCAAATTCTGAAAGAGGATATTCCCCCGTCATTATTTTTTTTGTTTTTTATTTTCCCCCCAATTATTTTTTTACTGGTGTGTTGTAGTTGTACATGATGGTGGGATTTGTTGTTACATATTTATATATGCATACATTCTAACAATACAAGTTTAGCCAATAGAGGGTTGCTTTTCATTAGGATTCTAGGCTTTATATAATGCAGACATACGTGTGTGTGTGTGTGTGTCTGTCTGTCTTTATGGCTTAGACAGTGTTTGTGTCAGGCATGGTGGTACATGCCTGTGTTCCCTGCAAATCAGGAGGCTGAGGCCAGAAGATCACAAGTTTGAGGCCATCCTCAGCACCTTAGTGAGGCCCTAAGCGACTTAGCAAGACCCCCAAAATAAAAAAGGCTGGGGATGTGGCTGAGTGACTAAATGCCCCTTGGTTCAATTCCTGGTAACAAAAAAAAAAAAAGTGTTTGTTTTGATACATTGGGGATTGAACCCACTCTACCCCTGAGCTACATCCCAAGCCCTTTAATTTTTATTTTGAGACAAGATCTGCTAAGTCTGGCCTTGAACTTGTCATCTTCCTACTTTAGTCTCCCCAGTGGCAGGGATTACAGGTGTGTACCACCATACTTGGCTAAAAGGTATTTTATTAAATTTCATATAGTCTGTTATCATTGATTAAGAGAAGTCAATTTTGTCAGTGTTTCTTGTGCTTAAAAAGATGCTATCATCACTAAAGTGATTTTTGAGGCAGACTAGTATTATCTTTATGATATACAACCACAGTTATGGTAAGGGTAAAAGATTGAGGAAAAGTCAAATAGCACCTGGATAGAAATGGACTCAGAATTATAAAACTCTTAGACTGTTGATATATTGCTTGGCTTACTGAGCTCAAACTTGCAGTTTAACCTTTCTAGGGCAGAAACACTCATTTTGTACAGGTGTTAAATTTCACTAGATGAAGGTACGTTTCTTACAGATTTTAAAAATGCCAATTTTCAGGTTTTGTAGAAATTGGAAATTAAAGAGAATATTATTTCCTCTATGCCTCCTTTTGAAGTAAGAATACTTTGTTATATTTTATAGAGGCATAGGAAAAAATGGCATGAGAAATAGCTTAGATTTCCATAAAGTTCATGTGAGTTCTTAATTACCTCTCTTGAAAAAAGCATGGCACAATTCTTTGATTTATTCTGATATGCAAAAAACATGTTAGCAAAAATTATGACTTGTACTTTCAATAATATTTCAATCCTACTTAGTATTCAAACAGGTATTGATTATAATCATAGATCATTTTAGCAGTTTGGGGTGTTTGTTTCATTAACCTTTTTAAAAGAAATGCTGAGAGATTAAGGTACAGTTGCACTGAGAGTGGGATCGAGGCTTACAACAGCCCCAGGGAGGCCAACTCTTGTTCATATGAGAGGTGGTGAGCTTAGAGTCTACCTTTACTGAGAAGCAGTGCTTTAGAAATTGCACACCTTATTGAAGTCTCATTATTTTCACAGGTCAGACAGTTTCTATTACATTTCTTCAGCTTCTCAAGCTTTCTAAGGCACCTTTGCACCCTAGCTTTTTAGCTGCTAACAGTAAAGTAGTTTAGGCACTCTTTACGTATTCGCAATCCACAGTGAGAAGACAACAGATGAGCCTAGCAAATTCAGCCCCAGAATACCGCTACTTAACGAAATACCCTTCTTTCAACTCATTTCTATGCACTGATAAAGCTTTTTAACATTTAAATTATATTTATGTCAAATATTTTCTGTTGGCATTTTATTATTTTTATTTTTTGTTTTTCATCTTTTAGATTCATGTTAAAGCTCATTTTGACTATGACCCTTCAGATGATCCTTATGTTCCATGTCGAGAGTTAGGACTGTCTTTTCAAAAAGGGGACATACTTCATATCATCAGTCAAGAAGATCCAAACTGGTGGCAGGCCTACAGGGAAGGGGATGAAGATAATCAGCCTCTAGCTGGGCTTGTTCCAGGTAACCAGCAATATAATAGAAAATACATAGTATTGAAAGAACATTTAAGGGGCTAGGAGTATAGCTTAGTGGTAGGACATGTGCTTAGCATGCACAAGGATCTGAGTTCATTCCTTAGCACCCCCCCAAAAAAAATTATTTTCAGGTAGAGGTCTGAAAAAATGATGAAGGTAAGTCATCTTGAAAGACTCCTATACTAAAATCTTAATCCTATGAGGAAAATACATTTTTCATTGTTTGTATCATTGGTAAGTTAAAGGTAAAAAGCAAAAATCATTAACACATACGTACTTACAAACACAAGAAGGGATTACAAATGATAAACGCAAGAGAATGTGTTGATTGTGCCTTGGAATCAAAAAGTGATGAATACCCACATATTACTTTAGAAAGCTAATGCCTAGAATTGTTGTTTGAGATAATCCTAAGTGACCAAAACCATTATAAGATCCAGCATAGTACTTACTTACTACATACTAAATGCTTAATGAAAACTTTTTGGAAGTTGAACTAATTATGTTTTCTAATGTTGATTTATTATTTATCTTTTTATAATAGATATACTAATTTAGTGATATATAAGGACTGATTGAACAGAATTGAAACAATTAACTTGTTTGGAGGCTTATATATGATAGCTAACATTACTAATCTAATGGGTGGCAGAAGGATTTGCAAGGGAATATATATATAAAGAATTCTGTTAAAATTTAAAAATACTTTTATCCTTTTATCTTAAATAGCTTACTCTTCCTTCTTTTTCTTTCTGCTATTAAGGGAAAAGCTTTCAGCAGCAAAGGGAAGCCATGAAGCAAACCATAGAAGAAGATAAGGAGCCAGAAAAATCAGGTTAGACATTTATACTTGATATTAAATAAGGGATGTCTTGTGTTTTCATCTGGAACCATGTTTAAACTTGCATATCAGAACTGTCAAGAAAGATGTATTCATAAGAAGTATGATATAAGAGGCAAAACATTATCTTAGGATGGTAAAGAAAGATTTTAAGTTATTACAGATATCTCTGTGAAGTGTATTAATGGAAAATTATACTTTTGGGAAATAGTTCTATGAACAGTGTAATGAGTATCTATAAATTTGTTTCTTTTATTTTTATTTTTAATATGTTTTTAGTTGTAGGTAGACACAGTACCTTTATTTTATTTATATGGTGCTGAGGATCGAACCCAGGGTCTCACACATGCAAGACAAGCACTCTACCGTGGAGCCACAGCCCTAGCCCTGAATTTAAATGAAAAACAATCTTGAGTTCTTCAGGTTGAAATGTGTACCTTTGTCCAATAAAACAAATACCACATTTACACTTACTTGTGATTTCTTAACAGGAAAATTATGGTGTGCAAAGAAGAATAAAAAGAAAAGGAAAAAGGTTTTATATAATGCCAATAAAAATGATGGTAAGTTCTCTCAGGTATACCTGAGGTTATATCTGAAAGGGGTCGAGGTCTAATGCTAGAAAGCAATTAAAATAGTATTTTCTTTCTTTCTTTTTTTTAAAAAATATTTATTTATTTACTTTAGTTGTACACAATGCAATGCGTTTATGTTTACGTGGTGCTGAGGATCGAACCTGGGCCGCACACACACGAGGCGAGCGCTCCGCCGCTGAGCCACAACCCCAGCCCTAAAATAGTATTTTCAATGAGTTTTTTTCCCCTAGTCCTGTATGACCCTGTAACATGTGCTTAAGAAAGTCATTAAGTAGAAATTATTTTCTTTTAGAGTCCTGTGAGTAACATGATGTTTTAAATTCTGGGAAAAACTGATAAAAAGTAAAGTAATATTAAACATATATGGTGTTATATTCATGGTTTCTTTTAATTTTTACATTTAAATTCTTTGTAAAATTATTGCTTGCTTGTAACTAATTCTTACAAAACATGTCTGAAGTGAAAAATAAATATTTTGTCAGTTATGGCACACATCCCAGAGGCAACTTATTTCACAGAGCCCACTACTTGCTAACTGAGTCAGGTGCACAGGAATTTATTTATTTATTTTTTGTGGAGGGACTGGTTGCTAAGATTAAAAAGTGTTGAAGTTGTAGCTTCTCTTAAAATCAAGAGCTCTAATAACACTGGACTTGTATTCCTAATTGACAATAATCGCTGGCCATGAATGATAGCTGCTGTCCTTATATTTTAGTACCTGCTGTCTAGTTCAACAGTCTCCATCACTCCTAGTTTTTTATAAACCCAATCTCATTTTCATTTTAATGACCTTCTTGGTTGGTCTTTGTGGGCATTTGAATTTGCTGTTTGTGCTTTGGCTCATGTTAGAAACAAGGCAAATGATAAAAGCAGTTCTTCTTAAACAATGTATTAGGCTTATTATCTCAAGAATGTGAAATCTTTGGGGATAACATAAAGTGATGAAGATAAAATGTTACAGATTACTAAACTGTTTCATACAATGCTAAATCTGAGAGTCAGCTTTAATTTTTTTTCTAAAATAAAATTTATTGAGTTTTTGATCTTATTTCTATAGTTGTGATTAATATCCATTTAATTTTTTGAAACTGTAAAATTAACTGGTCTATCTCTTAGAGCTACTGTACCATGGAAAACTTGGTAAATCTGAAGCCTATACAGATAAAAACTAACTGTATAAATCAAAATGCAACTGTTGTCTGGTTGTACATGTTAGAAAGAACTCAAAATAGAGAAAGCATTTTGAGAAGGGAAGGAATTACATTTGTTCTTCATAATGATATCATTAATATTTTTAATGAATAGTTACCATTTATAATATCTACTCTATCCCACGGCAGCATCTATCTATATGCTTTAGTACTCATAGTAAATTCCTTGAGATTATAGATAATAGATTCAAGTTCATATATTAAAATGATCTGCTTAAATTCTTACAGCTTAAACAGTTGAGCTGGAATTTAAACAAATGTAGTTTGAGCTCTGACTCTGTGCCAGGCTCTGTACTGACATTTGCAAGACTAAGATGGTCCCTGACCCCATGGAAGTTACAGCTAAAAGAGTTTTGACTACATATATGATGCCCTTTCCCAGTTAGATGAAGTAACATGAGTGAAGACATGGCAGGCTTCTAGTTGTCTACCTTTGTTCTTAACCACTTTAGCTCTGATTTCATCTGGATTATGGACTTTAAAAATGTTACCCCACCCATGATATTTTATATCTCATCTTGAGTCATGATTCTGGGTTAGTATTCTAGAATAAAGTAGATATAAGTGCAGAAAGTATGTGCAGTGTAAATCTGACTCGTTTTCAACTTATACAACTATAGGAAAGTATTCTAGTACTACATGTAAAATGTTTGTCTGTGCCTGCTGTTTTACTACTAAGCATATCTATTATGATTGATCTTAAAAAAAATAACCCTCCTAAGTAGAGTGTTAGTTTCTGCATTTTACAAAAATGACTGGTATTTTCTTTAGTTTATCCCTTGGTACCCTACCTTCTGTCAAAGTGTTCACTCCAAACTAGTGATTTTATGTAAGGATCAGTATAATTGAGTTGTATTAGACATTCAAACACAGTATGAAACAAGCAGTAAAAATTTCTAGAAGAATTAATACATTTTTGTCTGATTTATTTTCATAGCATCCTGGCAAGGATATAATAACATGGGAAAATGCTCATTATATTATATCACTCACATGTTTCTATCATAATTTAAAAAGTTAAGCATTGTAATGACAGTAAATTGTGCTTTTTTCCAATTGGGGGGACGATCTATAGGTATTTATATCTTTATGACGTGCAGTAATTCTGTCTGAAGGGCTTAACTTTTTCTTTCCTAAAGATTATGACAATGAGGAGATCTTAACTTATGAGGAAATGTCACTTTATCATCAGCCAGCAAATAGGAAAAGACCTATCATCTTGATTGGTCCACAGAACTGTGGCCAGAATGAATTACGCCAAAGGCTCATGAACAAAGAAAAAGATCGATTTGCATCTGCAGTTCCTCGTGAGTTTAGACACATTTCCATTTCCCTGTGCTTGTCAGCTTACCACCTCCGTACCTAACTAGGGGAATTTTCATTTATTTCAATTGAAACAATGTCAATGAAAGAAGAACTTTAACAAAATATTTTTTTAAAAAAATTTTTGTCAATGGACCTTTATTTATTTATTTATTTATTTATATGTGGTGCTGAGAATCAAATCCAGTGCCACACACATGCTAGGCAAGTGCTATACCACTGAGCTACAACCCCAGCCCCTAACAAATTTTTATTAAAGATAATCTTGAGAAATTTACGTTTTCCTAACAGTATGGCAATTATTTTCTAAATGAATTTCAGTTTGGACCATTAAACTACTCCCTCTTCGTAATCAGCTCCTGGTTCTATATATGGTGAAGATAGAAATTAAGACTTCATCTCTGAAAACTAAAATTGTTTTAAGACTATGTAGTGCCTAATCTTAGGGAAATAAATTTTAAGAGAAGATGAAGGAGTGTTTTAAGTGCAAGATGAAGTAATTTAAAGTGTAAACATAAAATGGATTCTGGTAACTAAATTTAACCTAAGATACTACAGACACATTTTTGTTCCTGTCTTAATCTGGAATAAGAACAATAAACACATGGGCTTTTAATAATTCCTCCGGTTCACTAATTCCTAATCTGTGTTAAAAAAAGTAAAATATTCTTTTTGATTAGATGTATTTATCCCCACTCCTCATTCTTATCTATGCTTATTATCTTATCTAATTTTGTTTACCCAGATACAACTCGGAGTAGGAGAGACCATGAAGTGGCTGGTAGAGATTACCACTTTGTTTCACGGCAAGCTTTTGAGGCAGATATAGCAGCTGGAAAGTTCATTGAACATGGTGAATTTGAGAAAAATTTGTACGGAACCAGCATAGATTCTGTACGGCAAGTGATCAACTCTGGCAAAATATGTCTTCTAAGTCTTCGTACACAGGTGAGGCAAGAATTGTGGCTTATAATGTTGAACTTGGCATGTTTTGCAAAGTAATCCAGTAAGAACTCTGTTTTTGTCCAAGAATGACAGAGCCTAATTAAGTTCTCACACTGTTTTCCTAGCAGTTTTCTATGTAAAATCAAATAGATTTCACTTTACATATGTATATATGTATATATTTTTAAAAATATTTATTTATTTGCTTTTAGTTGTACACAATGCATGTATTTTTACGTGGTGCTGAGGATCAAACCCGGGTCGTGCACGTGCTAGGCAAGCGCCCTACCGCTGTGCCACATCCCAGCCCTACATATGTATATGTTTTTGAAAACTTAAAATATAATAACTATGCTACTGGTAATACTTTGAATGTTTTAGAGATTATAAAAGAATTTCATTTTTCTATTCAGATTTGACAACAGGTAGAAAATTTAAAGGCCAGTCTTAGGGCTTTAAATGCCATTGTTCAATAGTAATAAGTATCACAATGAGTAGTTTTATGTAAATAATGAAACTTCAGTCAGTGTCAGTTATTTGGCAGACTAAGCAAAAACTTAAAAAAATTACCAGTGATTCTTAGATTTCTTTTTTTATTTTTAAATTTCTATTTTTAGAAATTTTGAGTTTCAAAGATTGTGTTTGTTATGGAAACTTTTTTACTTTTTCTAGACTATTCAGCTTCAATATAGAACTTTCTTTAAGGTGATTGAATCTTTTGCTCATGTCAACTCAGGCCACATAGTCAGTGGTTTTTTTTTTTTTTTTAATATTTATTTATTTATTCATTTAGTTGTACACAATGCCTTTATTTTTATGTGGTGCTGAGGATCAAAACTGGGCTGTGCGTGTGCTAGGCGAGTGCTCTACCACTGAGCCACAATTCCAGCCCTCAGTGGTTTCTTAAAAAGATGTGTTTTTTTATTTTATTTTATTAGTTCTTTTTAGTTATACATGACAATAGAATGTACTTTGGCATATTATATATACATGAAGTATAACTTATTCTAATTAGGATCCTATTCGTGTGGTTATTAAGAGTTATCCTGGTCATTTATTCAAATACAAGGCCAGCAAAGTTATGTCCGATTCATTGTACTGTCCTTCCTGTCCTGCCCCTTTCCCTTCATTTCCCTTTGTCTAATCCAGTGGACTTCTATTTCCCTCCCCAGCCACACTTGTTATGGGTTAGCACCAACATATCAGAGAGAATATTCAGCCTTTAATTTTTGGGGTTTGACTTATTTCAGTTAGTATGATATTCTCCAGTCCCATCCATTTACTGGCAAATGCCATAATTTCATTCTTCTTTAAGGCTGAGTAATATTCCATTGTGTATGTATGTATGTGTGTGTATATATATATATATATATATGTATATATATATATATATATCACATTTTCTTTATTCATTCATCTGTTGAAGAACACCTAGGTTGGTTCCAAAGCTTGGCTATTAGGAATTGAGCTGCTTTAAAAATTAATGTGGCTGTGTCCTGTACTATGCTGATTTTAAGTCCTATGGGTACTAAGGAGTTGGGATAACTGGGTCAAATGGTGGTTCCATTTCAAATTTTCTGAGGAATCTCCATACTGTTTTCCATAATGGTTGCACCAATTTGCAGTCCCATCAGCAATGTATGAGTGTACCTTTTCCCCCACATCCTCGTCAACATTTATTGTTGCTTGTATTCTTGATAATTGCCATTCTGACATGGAGTGAGGTGGAATCTCAGTGTAGGTTTTTAAAAATATTTTATTAGTTGTTGTTGGACCTTTATTTATTTTTATGTTGTGCTGAGAATTGAACCCAGTGCCTCACACATGCTTAACCCCAACCCTCAGTGTAGTTTTAATTTGCATTTCTCTAATTGCTAGAGATGTTGAACATTTTTCATATATTTTGTCACCATTTGTATTTCTTCTGTGAAGTGTCTCTTCAGTTCCTTTGCCCATTTATTAATTGGGTTATTTGTTTTTTTTGGTGTTAAGTTTTTAAAATTCTTTATGTATACTGGAGATTAATGCTCTGAGTTGCAGGTGGTAAAGATTTTCTCCCATTCTGTAGGCTCTCTCTTCTTGTTCTTGATTGTTTCCTTTGCAGTGAATAAGCTTTTTAGTTTGATACTATTCCATTTGTTTGATTCTTTTTTTTTAAATATTTACTTATTTGCTTTAGTTGTACACAATGCTATGCATTTTTGTTTACGTGGTGCTGAGGATCGAACCCGGACCACACACGTGCTAGGCGAGTGCTCTACCACTGAGCCACAACCCCAGCCTTGTTTGATTCTTTTTATTTAAAATATTTTATTAGTTGTTGTTGGACCTTGATTTTTATATGGTGCTGAGAATCAAACCCAGTGCCTCACACATGCTAGGCAAGTGCTCTACCACTGAGCCACAACTCCAAGACCCATTTATTGATTATTGATTGTACTTCTTGCGCCTTAGGAGTTCATTTAGAAAAATCAGAGGCCCCAAATAGCCAAAGCAATCTAATGAGAAGAGTGATGCAGGAGACATCACAATACCATATTTAAACTATACCACAGAGCTACAGTAACAAAAACATCATGGTATTGGCACACAAACAGAAATGAAGACCAGTGGAACAGAATAGAAGCACAGAGACATACCCACATAAATACAGTTACCTCATACTGGACAAAGGCACCATAAACATACATTGGAGAAAGGATAGCCTTTTCAACAAATGGTACTGGGAAAACTGGAAATTCATATGTAGTAGAATGAAATTGAACCCTTGTCTCTCAACCTGCATAAAACTCAACTCAAAGTGGATCAAAGAGCTAAGCATTAGACCAGAGATGCTGCGCTTACTAGGAGAAAAAGTAGGCCCAACCCTACATCATGTTTGTTTGCTTTTTAAGGTAATATATCTGCCATTTAACGGGTGCCTGTGAAAGCAGAACCACCAGAGTTGTCTGTCCCCAAAACTGTCCTTCTGGCTCAGATGCCCCTAAATCCAACCTCAGACACTGGCCTGATGCCACATGTACAAATAAGAGAAACCAGACCCCCCCCCCCCCCCCCAGGCATTCAGCAAAGCACACATTAAAAGGGAAGCATTACAAGAAAGTTAAAGAAAAACAGGACCTTGAGAGTGAACCATTACAAAGGGTAATGACCTCACTAAAATCAAAGTGTCACATATGCTTCATTTAAAATATTAAGTAAAAATATTGCATCTAAAAAAACATTTTTTTAAAAAGTAAAAACTTAGTCGGGGGCTGGGGTTGTGGCTCAGTGGCAGTGCTCTCGCCTTGCACTTGTGTGGCCCGGGTTCGATCCTCAGCACCACGTAAAACATAAATGCATTGCATTGTGTACAACTAAAGTAAATAAATAAATATTAAAAAAAAAAAAAAAAAGAATGACCATTAAAAAAAAAAAAAAAAACTTTGTCGGGCATGGTGGCACACACTTGTAATCCCAGCATTTGGGAGACTGAGGCAGGAGGATCGCGAGTTCAAAACCAGCCTCAGCAGTGGCAAGGCACTTAGCAACTCAATGAGACCCTGTCTCTAATAAAATACAAAAAAAAAAAAAAAAAAAAATGGTGGGGGGAGGGAGGTGGCTGGGGATGTGGCCCAGTGGTTGAGTGTCCTTGAGTTCAATCCCCAGTACAAAAAAAAAGTAAAGACTTAAGATATACTTGTGGGCCATGGGTTTTCCACTTGGCCTTTAGTGCTTTGGGGCTCAAATGGCAGAGGGGTGGATGCACTGCTGTGCTCAACTACCTCGCTGCCAGGCCGAGATTAACAGATGGCACAACCTGCGCCAGGGCCCAACTGGACAAGTGGCTGCCTTTTTGGCTCATTCCCTTCATGGCTCTGGTCAGTGCTGCCCATGGAAGTGGCTGGGGGCAAGGACATCCCTTCTTTTGGCATCCCTGAACATGACGTAGGAGTGCTTAAGATAATGAAGAAGACACAGGCCAAGGCTTCTGTTTCCTTTTCAGTGTCCCAGGCTCCTTGCTCACCTCCCCTGAATTCTAGGATGAAAGCAGTTCTTCTATAGTCTGGCCTCCCACCCCACCCACTGGGAACACTGAGTATCCTCCATCAGCAGGAATGGGCTGATTGTGGCACATGGGTGGCTCTTCCCCACAGGCCTGGTCAGAATAGGGGGATGGAGAGGAACTGCTCCTCTCCTAGCCCATAGACTGGTTGGCTGTGAATGTTCTTGGCCTCTTTAATTGTACAGCTCCAGGAGGACCTTGGTGGACTTTGTATTCACCCTCTTCCTGGGTACCCCATGGCAGAGTAGCCCTTGAAGTCCTTATGTGTGGGGTTGGGCCCCAGCATGAGCTTAGCACAGCCTGGCTAGCTCTGCCACCACAGCAAGCCCACATCAGTGATGGTCTGGATTTCCATCACAGCATCTAGCTGTGTCATGCCCTTGACCAGGCTGACCAGTGAGAGCCACAGCTCCAAGGGTGCTGCTGTCAGTTGGCACTGCTGCAGGCCTGGTTGAAGGGCACATCCTCTGGCGCTGCATGCTCGGGTGCAGGAGGTGAAGGTGGTGAGGGTGGCTTGCATTAGATCCAGTCAAACATGCCCAGCTTGCATAACAGCTGGATGCCCTCCTCTATGGTGGTCCAGGGACAGAAGGGCAGTTTAGTGGCCACAAAGGTGCAGCAAGTGTTCCCAGTTGCCACCAGACCATCAGCAACCAGGTAAACAGCATCTTGCAGCTGCTCCACAGCATCTAACAGTGATAATTGAAGATGGTGTCATGGATTAGGTCACCCAGCAGTGCCAGCTCTCTGGAATTCAGGGACAGATCTGGGCCCCCTGGTTGTGCACCCACAGGATCCAGGTGATCCATAAGTTCCTTGGGGTTTTGCTTGAAGAACCAAGAAACAGCCAGGAGAATGATGTATGTGTAGTGGTGGTATCCCCAGCACATCTGAGTGGGTGCCAGCATTCTCTAGCCATGGCCACAGCTGCCCCAAGGCACTGCTGCAGGAGCGGGAGGGAAAGTGGGGTGGTAGGGGCCTGCAGGACACCTAGAGAAACCACCAAAATGGGTGGGTAGCCCTTCATCTAGAAGATACATGAGTCCTTCTACTCTACAGGGAGTCCTAAAGTCTTAAAGAGACGTACATGGAGGAGAATTAACTCTAAAATGGCTACCCTAAAACAGTAATTGGATTTTCTTTGTTCTTTAGTGGACAAAGGCACTAAGGCAGTACTATTTCAATTATGAACATTTGATTTAAGAGAAGTATAAATGTTTTTTTTGCCAAATTCCTTCAGATTTCTTTGTATTATTTGGACTAACAGATTTTACCAAGGAACTCAGAATAGTTAAGCATATTATCTTAATGTCCGTCATCTCCATTTTTATAGAATGCTTCAGTGGAGAATACACAGTGATGCTGTGGTAAAAACAAAGTCAAATTTTCCGTTCAAAACAGTCTGTTTTTTTCTTGGATATTCTTTCCCAGAATTTTCTTTGACATGTATATTTGAAATTTTTCTCTCTGATATTGTTTGTATTTAGTGCCTGGCACATAGAAAAACAATTGCCTTGATTTTTTTGGGGGGGGGGGGGGGCGGGTACTGGGGATTGAACTCAGGGGCACTCAACCACTGGGCCACATCCCCAGCCCTTTTTTGTATTTTAATAGAGACAGGGTCTCACTGAGTTGCTTAGTGCCTCGCCATTGCTGAGGGTGGCTTTGAACTCATGATCCTCCTACCTCAGCCTCCCAAGTGCTGAGATTACAGGTGTGCAGCACTGCACCCGGCTTCAATTGCCTTGATTCCAATTCCTCAAAATGGATTTTTAATTTGGTTATTATAATCTCTAGGCAGTCTTAGCCGGGTATTTTAGCGTCACATGGTTGTGTCCTTCAGTGTCATTCACTTATTTCATTACAAAAAAAAAAGAGCAAGCTAACAATATATATGAATTTATAGCCATATAGTATATTCTTAAAGTGAATGATATGATCTTAAAATACTGTGAATTGGTTGTTATGAGGATGTTTCAATGTTTCAAAATACTTATTAGCAGTGTTTTTTTAAAATGACATTATATGTTCCAAGTATATTATCAAGAAGTAGTTCAATGATGAAAATAATTTAAAAAATCCACATATTTTTTCTTTGCAGTCTTTAAAGACCCTCCGGAATTCAGATTTGAAACCATATATTATCTTCATTGCACCTCCTTCACAAGAAAGACTTCGGGCATTATTGGCCAAAGAGGGCAAGAATCCAAAGGTAAAATTTTTTTTTAAAATGTTTATTTATTTGCTTTAGTTGTACACAATTCGTTTATTTGTATGTGGTGCTGAGGATCGAACCCAGGCCGCGCACGTGCTAGGCGAGCACTCTACTGCTGAGCCACAGCCCCAGCCCCCCAAAGGTAAAATTGTACTTACTATTGTACTATTTCATGGAAGATAAACACAAAACAGTCCTGACCTAATCTATTACAGTACTTAAAAGCTATATGAGCTTTAAGTTTCAAACTGATTGTTCTTTCAAGGATATCTCTTGCCCCAAAATTGCCATAGTGCCACTGGTTAGACCATGGCAGCTGTCCAAAGCAGAGGAATCTATTGTTGTTCCCCCAACATTTCCTATTGTTAACTCTAAATGCATCATAACTTCTGGGGTTCTTTTAAAACTTCTTTAATCTTCTTTGCATGAATCTGTGACATTTCCAAGAGGATTTTTGTGGGCCACCGTCCATCCAAAAACTCTCAGCAAATTCTTAGGGATCACTCATTCACTGTCCCACACTTGTAGGGAACCAGAATTGAGGCTTCTATTTGTTTTTCCCCCCCTTTAATTTTGTTTTGTTTTTACTTTCCTTTGGGTTTTCTTACATAATCTGGAACAGGAAAAAAATATTTTTTAATGTAATTTAGATCTGTGCTGGATATGGTTTAGGTAGTCCATGTTATACTAAATGTTATTATCAATTAAAAGACAAATAATAAATATACTGATACATCAAACAGAAGGTAATGATGTTATTTAAATATATAAAATAATTCTCAAGTGACTTGCTGTATAGCAAAGTAATAAATACTGTGACGCATTTTTTGTGACTTACTTCTTAAATACATCTATTTTAGACAGGGAACATGGGCTGAGGATATAACTCTGTGGTCCAGCATTTGCCTAGCATGTGTGAGGCTCTGGATGTGATCCCTAGTACTGCAAAGAGAGAGTGATCACCAACATTGTCTTATTTCATTTGCTGTACTTCTAAACCTACTTAAAGATAGTCATAAAAAGTACTATAATACTTTTTTTCTTTTGCATTTGACCTTCTCCCATGACCACAAACCTTCCTGCCCCAACCCCAAGATATAATTTTCCATTCTACATCTGTTTAACATTTCCTATGCAATCTGTATGTTATGTAGTATTTTTTAATGTCTTAAGCTATAGACATCAGGGACTTTTCTCCCATCAGGGTATTTCAATTATGTGGAGCATAATTCTGGTTGCTTTGTCTAGGCTAAATAGGCTAGCTGGTTAAAACAGAGCTTTATTCAGGGCTGGGGATATAGCTCAGTTGGTAGAGTGCTTGCCTACCATGCACAAGGCCCTGTGTTCAGTCTCCAGGGTTTAATCCCCAGCACCACCAAAATAAAAAAGTAAATAATAATAATAATAAAGCAGCCGGGCATGGTGGCGCACGCCTGTAATCCCAGCACTTGGGAGGCTGAGGCAGGAGGATCACAAGTTCAAAGCCAGCCTCAGCAATGGTGAGGCACTTAGCAACTCAGTGAGACCCTGTCTCTACTAAAATACAAAAAAGGGCTGAGGATGTGGCCCAGTGGTCAAGTGCCCCTGAGTTCAAGCCCCAGTACCACACACACACACACACACACAAAAATAGAGCTTTATACTCCTTTTTCATTGTTGCAGCATACTTGTAAATTCAAATAATTGGGGGCAGAATATCTGTTGTCCTCTGCACTTGGGACAGTACAAAAGAAATATGAGACATAGTTGTTGGCTATTCTAGAGGAGAATCATAATATAATAAGGGAAATAAGCTTAATACTACATAAAACTTCGTGTCCAAAAACTACTTAGGTAGACCAGAAACACTATGGTTGCTGAAGGAAAATACACACACTAAAGTTGCTGAGGTATAGCTCAGTGGTATAGTGTTTGCCTAGCACACACAAGGCCCTGGGTTCAATCCCCGGCATCACACAAAAAAATAAATAAATAAATAAATAAAATAAAAAAAATGCACACTGAGGACTAGGGTGAACTCTGTTCTGCTTGTTCAGCCTAATTTTCTATTATTTTAGCATATACAAAGATTCAGCATTATGCTATAGGCTTTACACTTCCAAAGCAAGTTAAGCAACTTTCTTCTGATAGTTTTCTCCTGGATGTTTTGTCTACTTTATATTGAATTCTATCCTAAATTGAGCAAAATCTAGAAAGATGCACCTTATATGTGTTTTCAAAGCAAGAACTTAATACCAAAATGTTTTACCAATATATAGTACACTTGATTTTCTAGAGCATCCTAATTCTTTTAATTTAAATTTATTAATGTATACTTTACCTCAGTGCATATGCACTTTAATTGTATAATTCATTTATTCAGTATGATTCAGCAAAATGTTTACCCATGTGTGACAATCAAGATTTAGAACATTTCTGTCACTCTAGGAAATTCTCTTAGGTCCCTCTGAAGCTACTACTCATCCATTCCTCCCTGTGCAACCATTTATCTGCTGTCACTATAGATTTGTTTGTTCTAGAAGTTCATATAAATGGAGCCATATAGTATGTTTATGTCTGGCTTTTTGATCAGCATAAGGTTTGAGATTCATCCATGTTCATTCCTCCTTAATGCTAAGTCATATGCTGTGATATAAATATACACAAATGTATTTGTTCATTTTCCAGTTGAAAAACATTTGACTTGTTTTAAGCTAGTATGACCAAAGCTGCTCTAAACATTCATGTACTCTTTTGGTGGGTATATGTTTTTATTTTTCTTGGATAAATACCTAGAAGTAGAATTTCTGGATCATATGATAAGTGTATATTTTAACTATATAAAAAAATTGTACACTTCTACAACCAATATGATGGTTCCAGTTGATCCATATTCTTAGAAATTTTTGTTATCTATATGCTTTATATATGTATGTATGTATATATGTGTATGTATATACATACATATATATATATCTTTCATGAAACAGTATTTAACTGTTTAACTATGTAAACAGTATTTATCATCCATGAAACAGTACAGATATATATATTTGGTACTCAAGATTGAACCAAGGGGCACATAACCTCTGAGCCATATCCCCAGCCCTTTTTTTATATATATTTTTAATATATTAATTTTTTTAGTTGTAGTTGGACACAATACCTTTATTTTATTTATTTATTTTTATGTGGTGCTGAGTATCGAACCCAGGGCCTTGCATGTGCTAGGCAAGTACTCTACTGCTGAGCCACAACCCCAGCCCTTATTTTTTTTTTTAATATTTATTTATTTACTTTAGTTGTACACAATGTAATGCATTTTATGTTTACGTGGTGCTGAGGATCGAACCCGGGCCGCGCACGTGCGAGGCGAGCGCTCTGCCGCTGAGCCACAACCCCAGCCCCCAGCCCTTATTTTTTATTTTGAGACAGGGTCTCACTAAGTTGTTTACGGCCTTGCTTAGTTGCTGAGGCTGGCCTTGAACTTGCAGTCCTCCTGCTTCAGCCTCCTAAGTTGCTGGGGTGAAAATAGCACTGTTTGTATACAAAGTATGTTCGTTCGACCTTTCAAGTCTTCAAATCATGCATTTAGGATAAAGATATCCATCTTATTCAACCACTAATTTTCTTTTTTCCCCTCCATACCCCCTTGCTCCCTTTCTTCCTCTCCTTTCCCTTTGACCATTCTAGTGTTCCTCTAATCCCTCCTATGTACCCCGACCTAACACCACTGTGAATCAGCTTTCCTATATCAGAGAAAATATTCGGTATTTGGATTTTTGAGAGATTGACTAACTTCATTTAGCATTATATTCTCCAACTTCATCCATTTAAAAAAATATTTTTTAGTTGTAGCTGGATCCAATATCTTTATTTTTATGTGGTTTTGAGGATGAACCCAGTGCTTCACAGTGTGAGGCAAGTTCTTTTCCACTGAGCTACAGCCCCAGCTCTGTATCTTTTTTTTTAACAGTCTCCTTTGAAAATCAGAAATGTTTAATAAAGTTCACTTTTCATTTTCCGAAGATCAATTAATTTTTTATGCATGTCTAAGATATTTACCTCTAAGATTGTGAAGATTTTATGCCTACATTTTCTTCTTAAAGCTTTTTCTTAGTTTTAATTTTTCCATTTAGGTCTGTGATGTACATTAAATTAATCTTAGTTAGTTTGAGGTAAGGGGGGAGGTTTTACTTTTAATCACATGTGTATATATCCAGTTGGTCTGGTATCATTTGCTGAAAAGACTGTCCCTTTCTTATGAGTTATGTTGGCACCTTTGCTGAACTTGAACTGACCAAATGTGTGTTGTGACGGCAATGGTTTTAAATGGGTCTGGAACTCCATGTAGCATCATTTTAAGTCTTGAAAAACAGGTAATAATAAAGGAATGAAGTACTGCTATATACTGACATGAGTGAGCCTTAAAAATATTACACTAAGTGAAAGAATCCAGATGTAATAGACCTCATGTTATATGATCCCATGTATGTACAATGTCCAGAAAATGCAAAATCTGTAGAATCCTAAAGTAGATCAGTGGCTGCTTAGTGATTGGGGTTAGGGGGAAAAGGTGCTAATAGTTATGGGGTTTTGGTTTTGGGGGCTAGGGCAGGTGATGATAAAATGTTCTAAAATTTGATTGTGGTGTCAATTGCAGAACTTTGTGATCATATTGAGTGATATACTTTAAATGGGTGAATTGTATGGTATTATGCATAATAACTCAAGAAGCTGTTACTGCTCCACCACCACCCCCCCAAAAAAATATACTGACAGGTCTTTCTTGTAGAAAGTGAAATGATTTATTTTAAAATTGATATAGAAAGTAAATGGAATTACCAAAATACTTTATAAAAACTGAGTTGGAGGGCTTTTGTCCTTTATTATACATTTAATTCACTCCTGCTTTTATTTTATTCTTAACACTTTGACTTTAATTGCACTTGCTCTAGTTTCTGAAAAATGAAAGCTAATATTATTACCTTTTTTTGAGCAGTGCTGGAATTAAACCCAGTGCCTCATGCATGTGCTGGGATTACAGGCATGTGCCACCACGCCCGGCTTCCTTTGCTATTTTTAATAGGGTTGTTACTCAGGTGATGTGAGGTATTGAGTGAAAACAAATCTTTAATATAATGAAATTGCATTAACTAAAACAATGATGCAAAATGTAACCACTTAATCCATTAACTGTGCTTTGAATTCTGAATCTGTTCTAGAATGGAAACGGTTAAGAGTAGTTGAGTGACAGGGCTGGGGTTGTGGCTCAGTGGTAGAGTGCTCACCTGCGTTCAATTCTCAGCACCACATAAAAATAAAATAAATGTATTTTTTTTAAAAAAGAGTAGTTAAGTGACAATAAATAAATGGTCAGTTTTGTCTACTTTTCAGTTCAGAACATTTTAAGCTAAAATAGTTTATTTCCTCTTGGTAATGGATTGTAATTTAAACAAGAAATTCAGACATAAAGTACAAAATAAGCCATTTTTTGGCATAAGATGAAATAATGCCTTAAATTTGATAAAAACTGATCTTAAGCTTTGAGTGGATGTAAGTTTTAACAAAAATGTTATATTGTGTTCAGTTGCAATGGTGAAGTAGAGTCCCTGCTAGGGAACAAAGGACTCTGTGTACCACATTTCAGATGCATGGCATTCCAGAATGAAAATTAGAGAGCTATACAAAGAAGCTGCTTAGGACAAGCTAGTTGTGATTTTAGTTTTCCTACTTTTACAACTAGTTTGGTTGAATGACATAAGTTGTTTTGTGGGTTCAAATATAGTCCCATAGTTTTATATGTAGGACACCTGCAAAAACTTAAATTGAGAGATTTTATAGGGCCCTATAAAATGTTATGATTTTATAGGATTTATAGGTTTCTATATAGAACAATGTGATGTAATAGGTTAATGTGTGACTCTTACATTTAAGACATTTGGTCGGAGTTTATTTTCATTGACAAAGGTGATTTGGTGGAAGTTTCATTTTCTGGAACATGTTTGCCTCAGTGATCACAGGGTTCTGGATGAATTTTGCACATAGTTTTTCCACCTGCTTGTCCTTGTGAAACAGCCTTTTCCTTTACTCTTTATTTAAAGTTGCTGTTCTTTGTAGTGTCCCAAAATGTTAGGATACTTTTTTGTATCTTAAAGATATCTTTTGTATATTGAAAACAGGAGTGATTTAAAGTACTAAGCTGCGTATTTCCCATCACCAAAATATATATTAGGTTACTAGTTCTTGAGCTGACCCAAGATATTTTTTTAGAAAAAGATAAATCTATTTTTCAGTCCTTTTCCCCATGATGTTTTCTACCTAACTCTGTTTTAGATACAAACAGCAGGCATTCTTTACCAGAGTCAAGAGTAGAGAGAGGGATTTTGAATCCTTGCTCCAACCAGAAAAGTTGACTTATGTTACAGAAAACATTTCTTTTAGGAAGAGGCTATGATGCCCTAAAATTTTTTTTTTTTTTTTTTTTAAAGAATGTTTATAGGGAGTTCAAAATAACATTCTATACATTTGGAGGTTATTTTTTCTTATTGCAGAGGTGAGACAGAGATATATGAAAACCTAAATGATGGTATAAAACAGGATATAGAATCCCAAATGATTCGTAGTAAAAGTTGTGAAGGTGCCAGAGCAAAGGAAACCATGGTGGGCCCCATTGAGAGGGTGGAAAGGAACTCTTGAGGTGTCAAGTGTTTGAGAAGCAATGTAAGGGCACGCCTTGTTTTTGGGTCTTCTGACTCATCCTGTATTTTGGTAAGGATAAGGATGACCTCAGAGTTTCCTTTGTTGTTTTGTTTAAACTTCTCTTTGCAGCCTGAAGAGTTGAGAGAAATCATTGAAAAGACTAGAGAGATGGAGCAGAACAATGGCCACTACTTCGATACAGCAATTGTGAATTCAGATCTTGATAAAGCTTATCAGGAATTGCTTAGATTAATTAACAAACTTGATACTGAACCTCAGTGGGTGCCATCGACTTGGCTGAGATGAAGGAAGCATTCATTCTGTGGCATGATTGATTGGACTTGATCTGGCAAACTGCCAATAGGAAGATGGCCTCAATACTTCAACAAGATTGAGAATAAAGGTGAAAGACAGCAGGATAAACTGCAGACCTGTTCTTAGATTTTTTTTTTTTTAAGCTAGTGAGAAGTCCCCTAAGGCTATTTGTGTACAACATTCTTCATTCTCCACACATGGCTTTAGGGCTCTTGCCTCATTTGGGGATTTTAAATGAAAGTTTTTAGCAGAGCAGTTCCATTTTATCCTGGTAAAAACTTTGTTTTCACCTAACTAAATCTTTTCTGCTTGCTTGATCATATTTCTATGAAAAACTTGTATGTATATACACAATATTCCATGTCTCAAATAGTTATAAATATTGGTGTTATTTAACATTTAACTTAAATGACTTCATGGGATTATTTTGGGGTCTATGCTTCTATGCACTGAGCAAAAGCAGTATTTGCTTAGGATACTGATTTAGTAATCAGAAATACTTTCCTAAAGAAGAAAAAGAAAATTGGTGCGTGCCACTTTGGTTTGGAGCCGCTTGTTGGGTTTTTACTCATTTAGGTGTCTTTTAATTCTTAAAAAAACAAACAAAACTAAAACATTCCATTAAAAGCACCAGTTTTTTTAGCTCAAACTTTGTGAATAAAACTGCACACTCAGCAGACTCTAATGTAGTTAAAGGTATACGAAACACGCTGATCTTTTTAAAGATAATTTTCTGAATTTTTGTTGAATTGTCAAGTGATTTGATAGCCTTGCTTCCTTTCTCTGATATAAATAGTACAATAGGATGTATCAGTTATGCTTTTTATGAATGGCAAACATTCAAACTGTGTTGACCTTTAAAAAAGTTTCTTCCTCGTGATGCAAATAGTTTTTTTATATACATGGGAGGACACAGTACAGTTTTTTGCATTTTTAAATATGAGCACAGTATTATTCTGACTGTGCTACTTAACAAACTGGAATTCTGTTGAGGACTATAGCTGCTGTAACATATACTAATATTTAATAAATCAACAAATGGTCGTTGATAACATTTGTTCAGCATTGGAATAAAATCACACACACACACACACACACACACACACACACACACACAAGGGGACTACTGTGACACTTGACTTTTGAGATCAGAAGGAAAGGAAGACCTGAAAGTCATTTGAACATTTTAGGAAAATAACATTGGAGGGGGAAAGTTACTAAGCACATAGACACAGGTGTTTATCCTAACAATGTCTGCCTCTTGACTCAATTGAACAGTTTGCTAAAGCATAAAAGAAATTTTAAGCTAATGGGATTTTTTTGTACTGTCTGTAGCTTTAAAATGCAGTGTCTGTAATTGTCATGAAAAGTTTAATTTGTAGTCTTTTCATGCCTTTAAGGTAGTGTGATGAGTGACAAACAACCGCAAATGTGAATGCCTTATTTTTGTTTTTGTGACTTTAGCTACAGCATTTCCTGTTTCCAAAGCTAAACACTGGAATGATACTGACTTGTCACTTAATTTAACACAAGCAACTGTTATTAATAAGTAGTCTGTCTCAGTGTCATGTATATATATGATTTTTTGCTCTTCTACATGATTTTATTTGAACAAATGTAGACAGTTTATATGTTGCCTTTTTCTATTCAGATTTGCATGGCTTCTTCATTTGGCTGGGGAGTGTCTTATCTGAAAATACTTTCAAGATAATATTCCTTAGGAAGAAGTAACATTCCTGGTTTCAGGGAAGGAATGCTATTCATATTGTCTCCTCAGGCCTAAAACACTCCAGCTGGTAGCAGGAAAATGCAAAGGTCACACCCATTTTCTGCATTGAAAAACAAGGAACATACTTAGCACTTAATTTCTTTCAGTTTTCCAGTTTTCTTTCTCAGGTACAAAAGGTAGTCTGTAGTCAACAGCTTTGTGAACGGCATATTGTATCAGCTCAAGATTGAAAATATTGACAGTTCACGTTAAGTTTGAGTAAAGTTTTAGGCAGTGTCAGCAAGAGGCTGTTGTGCCACTGCTGATTGTAGGGCCACACTAGGACCCCATGTTGTCAAGATGTGGCTTTCACAAGCAGATCTATCCCAAGGAACATGCCATGCCACAATGCTGACTTCTAGGAACCGTAAGGTAGACAGGCATTTCCAGGATCAGTGAAGTCCTATAATTCTCTTCTTCATCAGCAGAAGTAGAGGGATAGAAATGTTTGTCTTGAACTTTTCTAAATCCTAGTGATACAAATGTGCTGATATTCAACACAGTCCTTAACAACATGAAAACTGTTGTGCTGACTTCCTCAGAACATGGAGAAAAGCCGTGCTATACATCTGGTTGTACAGCCATTCTAGCCACTTCTATTTCCTGTCCCTTCATGCTTCTGATCAGAAACTGCAGTCATGGAGGTCTTAACCACTTATTATAGAAATGATACCAATAGCTAATGAAATATACCTGGGAAATCCAAACCAGGAAGTATCTTAATTTCTTAAATTTTCATTAAGTCAGAACAAGTGGAAGAATAGTATTTAGATGAATCCAGATTTGCTTTCTATGAAAATTAAAGTCTGGATTTTCCCATTTCTCCTGGCCTAAGGAATAATAAGTATTGATAAGGAATGATTTGAATGTAATTTTGTGAATGTGTGTTTAAAATATAAACCAGGGTTATAGCCTTAATGAAGGTAATCATTCTGATATCTGTTGTTAATCCCCCTTTGTACTCGTGTATCTGCACTGTTATTTTGAGATGTTATACTGCACACTGTATGGAAAAATAAAAAGTAAAATTATATTTCAAATAAAAAAAGCCACTGAGTACTTTGTCTTGCCATGTTTATATTCACTGCCATTCAAGGTTTCCACATATATAAAGACCACTCTCTTTTTCCAAGTGTTTGCCAAAAGTAATGCCATTGGAACCTCTGGGTGGAACACAAACTACTTTTTAATCTGTTGCTTATTGTGGGGGGAATGCCTTCTGTTGGTACAGTAAGTAAGTCCTGTTTCCGTAATCGTTAAAACAACTATTAAAAATGGATAGCTTGAGGGGCTGGGGATGTGGCTCAGCGGTAGAGCGCTCGCCTGGCACATGCGCGGCCCGGGTTCGATCCTCAGCACCATGTAAAACCGCATTGTGTACAACTAAAGCAAATAAATAAATATTTTTTAAAAAATGGATAGCTTGAGCCGGGCGCGGTGGCACACGCCTGTAATCCCAGCACTTTGGGAGGCTGAGGCAGGAGGATCGCAAGTTCAAAGCCAGCCTCAGCAATGGCGAGGCACTTAGCAACTCAGTGAGACCCTGTCTCTACATAAAATACAAAAAAGGGCTGGGGATGTGACCCAGTGGTGGAGTGCCCCTGAGTTCAATCCCCAGTACCAAAAAAAAAAAAAAAAAAAAATGGATAGCTTAAGGCTGTGAACTGAAAAGTTTTCAGGAGAATGAGGTATATAATACTCTAGCAAATTTATTTAAACAGGGAATTAAGGAAGCCAAGGATAGCATGTGAATTGTTGCCAAATATATAACATACTTCATTTTTCCTTTTTTTACCAGACCATTCAGTATCTCCCAAAGGACATAAATCATACACCAGTAAAAAGTTTAATCCACATAAACACCTGCTACCCCATTCTATTTTTCAATTCCTATTCCTGATCTATCCCCTTCTCCTATGGATCAGATCACTCCAGTTCCACACAATAAATTGTCCACTATTTTCTCTTGATTTCTTTTTAATAAATGCTAACCTGTAAGATCATCTGCAATTCTGTGGGCAGTTTAATCAAGGTCAATAAACTCCAGGGGTTTAAGAAATTTATACTGAATTTATCTAAATGAAAATTCACCAAATAGTTCTGGCTGTCTAGCCCCATCTTCTTTTGCCTCCTAGAGAAACAGTGCATACTGTTTAAGCACCAAGCTTCTGAAATCAAGATATACTTGACTTACACTGCAGGTGTGCTGTTTGGTCTATCTAAGCCTCAATTTCCCCATCTGCAAAGTGGGGAAATTTTTACCTCATCAAGATGTTGGGGAATTAGAAGTTAAACAGCCAGTGCTGCCTATTTTTAAAATATTTGTGAATTCAGTAATTGTTTTTCTAATCACCCTGAATTTACATTCAGATTTTATTCTGCAAGCCAGGCTTTCTACGAATGATCTCCAGGATAGGCCGTAATTTTACCTTTAAATACCTTAAGCTTTAAACACAGGGAAAGTATGAAGGATAAAAGTTAAGGTATAAAACTTTGAAACACACACCTATAATTCCAGCTGCTTAGGAGGCTGAGCTAGGAGAATAGTGAATTCAAGGCTCACCACTTTTTAGCTTTTTAACCTAAAACCATTACTTAAGTTCCCTGTCGTCAAATTTTTCCTCCATGAAATGGGGATTAAAGTATACATTTTATGATTATTATGATGAACTAGCAATAAAACAGTACCTGGCACATAACTAAATCCATTATTTGATAGCGTTAAATGTAAAATCATTTAGTACTTTTAAAAAGCCTAGACTGTGAAATCAGTTCATTAAAACATTAAGGCCAGTGCCTCAATTTTATAACTAAGAGTTATTCCGTGGATGTCATGCCCAAAATGCCTGGAACTGATTGAAAGGCTGAGTAATCATGGATAAATATGCAAAATCAAACAGTACCAAAAACCTGAGTCATCCCCTGTGATGGCCACTCATGTACCTCATCTTCCTTACATGATAGTTGTTATTGCTTATAAAATAATAAAAAGTTATTTATTCCAAAATGGAAATTTATGTTTTTCTTGAATTAGGAAAGAATTATTATTCTTAATTAACTCACTAGCAATCAGTTATTAGAAACTCCTTAATGTCTCAAAATAAGCCTGTCAGTAAAACATTGATTAGAGAGAGTTTAAAAAAACAAAACAAAAACTGCCCACTTACTACACACAGCAAAGAAAGCTTTGTGGATGGCAATACAGTCACTGATCTGAACATAAGAACATGGCTACTATGCTTAGCAGTGAATTAATAATAAAAAGGGAACAACTTACTTTTTAAATCATTTTACTCTTGTTTATAACACACATTTAAATTGGCAGAAATGTCCCATGACAGACAAGACAAGAGATCTGTCAATGCAAGGAAATGAATGTTTTCATAAAGCTTGAGGAGAGAAGTACCGTGGTGACATCAGACAACAGTGCCAAGGTTTGTAAGTAGGAACAAAGGCAGCTCCACAGAGTTGGCCAAAGACCACTAATGTTCCTTAAGGGGTGTGTCCTAAAATGCTTGGTAAATAGATCATGTGTAACACAATGTGAATGGAATAGTGTGACACTTCAGCAGAGTAAATCCTGTAAGTTACTGGGCAGGTTTTACAGATCCCATTCACTTGTGATAAATAACTGAATTATGAGTCTGCAAAAGTAACCCCATAAATGGACACCCAGGTAAATTTCATGACCAGTGAAATTCTTAGGCCAACATATAGCCACATGTATCAAACCTACACACTGTGAATTAAACTGGAACCAGTGTTGGGGGTTTCTGAAAGAACAGAGCAGGCAAGATTATTCAAACAGAAGATCCTCGTCCTTCTCCTCAGCCAGAAGATTAGCAGGCTCCATCACCTCTCCCACTGCTCTCCGTTGCTCCAAGTCCTTCTCAGATTTTTCCTTGAGAATCTTTTTCTTCTCCTGTATTTTCTTTAACCTGTAAGATAAAGGGGGATTTTCTAAACACCACTTTGCTATTGAGTAGATTTGATTTCTTCTAGTTTTGTAACAAGGATGATAATAAAACTAGGACAAAATTTGATACCATTAATCTCAATATCAGTAATATATAACCCATTAAAAGAAGATTTGGGGCATAATATGCTAATTTAAGATACAAACTGATTTCACAAGCTCCTATCCAGGTTAAGTAAATTTTGAAATCTATTCCCTAATGCAACAAATTCTAAGCATTCAGATATGTATTAAAATTTTGGATCACCCGATGATGACCATCACTGAAAGTGAGTATACATCATACAAAGATGCTGCTCAAGGGCTTAAGACCAGCATGTCTTCCTAAATCCTCTTCCTTTCACCTACCTACCCCTCCTACTTCTCTGATCCAGGAATGCTGACCCTGTACACCACCAATTTAATATTTATCCCTACTGGCTGTAAATCTTCATAACCAATTCATGAACATGAATGTTTCTCTCCAAAAGCTGTGCTAATTCTATGTGGAATGCCCCCAATACTTTTTGCCATCTCCTGAACATACTCAACTTGCAATACATATTTGCTGATTAAATAATTATAGTTTCTTTTTCAGTTTTTATGTAGGAGACACCCAATCTAAATCATTTCATTTTAAAGAACAATCAGGTCTTAATAGTTCCTCTGAAAGGCCTAAATTTCTAGAGATGCCATATTTAAGATACATGCTAAACCTGACACTGATCTGTCTCCACAGCCTTTGGTAGTACAGTAGTCCCCTTCTATGTGCAGGGCATTTATTCCAAGATCTGCAGCAGATGTCTGAAACTGGATAGTACTGAGTCCTTTGTATACTATATTTTTTCTTATATAGTTGGCTCTTTGTGTCTGCAAATTTCAAATCTACAGATTAAAACCAACTGTGGATTGAAAATACAATCCATACCTATTATAGTTTAATTTATAAATTAGGTACAATAACTGATCTTTTTTCTAACTAAGAACTTAGACCTTTTCACTTAAACAATACTATGGCTTCTCTCTGACATATCTGAATTACCAGCATCAATACCCTTGTGCTTTGGGGCCATTATAAAATGAAGTAAGAGTTACAGGAACACAAACATTACACAGTAGGACAATCAACAGTCCACCTAAGAACTGAGATGGCTACTAAGTGATAGCTGCGTAGGGTATACAGTATAGATATGCTGGACAAAAGGATGATTCACCTCCTAACAGTGGGACAGCATAAGATTTTACATGCTATTTAGAACAGCATGCCAATGAGAACTTATAGATTATTTCTGGAAATTTCCATTTAATATTTTCATACTGCAATAGATAATTGAAATCACGAAAAGCAAAACTACGGATGAAAGTACTGCTGTATTATTTTTTGCTTCTTATTTATCACAATAAAGTACAAGCTATGCTAATTCTAAAGAACATAAGCCAACTAACCACTCAACAAATTGAGCCTTTGGATTATGTAAAACAAAAAATGATCAGTAACTGCCAGTTTCAACAAACCTATAGAACTCTTCTCGCTCTCTTTCGTCCAGCTCTGTGATGATATAAGCAAGAGTGCGCTCAATCCGGGGAATGATGACTAGAATTTAAATATATATATATATATATATGTGAGAAATTCAAAGTTGCTTTTTTCAAATTACCAGTGCTCAGTTTTCTAATTATAAAACTATCATACATTTAATGCAGAGAACTTGGAAAACAAAAACACAAAGTTAAAATGAAATATAATCCAACCTCCCTGAAGTAACTACTGTAAATATTTTAGTATGTGCCCTTCCATTTTCTTTATATAGGTAACACATTGCACCAAAATAGACCCAACAACGAATATACTGAATATACATGGATAGGTAACATTGAACCACAGATGTTTTTTAAAGTATAATTAATTTCAATCTGTTAAAAATATCAAACAGATTGCTTAATAGCTCGGTTGGTAGAGGGCTTGCCTTGCACTGCACAAGGCCCTGGGTTTGATCCCCAGCACCACCACAAAAAAAAAAAAAAAAAAAAAAAAAAAAGCAAAGTCCAGGCACACTGGAACACCTGTAGTCCCAACAACATGGGAGGCTGCAGCAACAGGATTGTAAGCATGAGGCCAATCTCAGCAAGTTAGGCCCTAAGCAAATTAGCAAGACTCAGTCTCAAATACAATAAAAAAAAGGGCTAGGGTTATATCTCAGTGGTAGAGCACCCCTGGGTCTAATCCCCAGTACAAAAAAAAAAAAAAAAAAAAAAAAACTGGGGATGTGGCTCAGCAACTAAGCACCCCTGGGCTCAAGCCCTGGTATAAAAGAAAAAATAAAAAGACTGAGCAGAAGCCGGGCGCCGTGGCGCACGCCTGTAATCCCAGCACTTTGGGAGGCTGAGGCAGGAGGATCGCGAGTTCAAAGCCAGCCTCAGCAATGGCGAGGCACTTAGTAACTCAGTGAGACCCTGTCTCTAATAAAATACAAAAAAAGGGCTGGGGATGTGATCCAGTGGTCGAGTGCCCCTGAGTTCAATCCCCAGTACCAAAAAAAAAAAAAAAAAAAAAAACTGAGCAAAGGAGTAGGGCATTGTGATTGTGGTACATGCCTATAATCCCAGCAACTGGGGAGGCTGAGGCAGGAGGATCATAAGTTCGAGGACAGCAAAATAAAATAAAAAGTAAAAAGGGCTGGCTGGGGATGTGGCTCAGTGGTAGAGTTCCCCTGCGTTCAATCTGTATTACCACAAAAAAAAAAAAAAAAAAAAAAAAAAAAAAAAGCTGTGAGAAAACTAAGTTAATTTTATGTGAGTCATTAGGTTCTACTTTACACAGAATTTGCCAATTTGACATCTAGAACATGAATTGCCTGAAAGTGGGAACTATTAACCATATCCATTTTGTTTTGCTTACAGTTTCATGTGCCCTGGCACTAGCAAGCAGTGAAGTCTGGGGATGGAGCTCAGTGACACAGTGCTTGCCTAACATGTGCCAGGCCCTGGTTAGATCCCCAGCATCACCAAAAAAGTTTCTGAATTTTTAAAAAATGTTCCTTTAAAACACTAACAGAGCACCAAAGGAATCTTTTTGCTTCAAATTTTGCTCCTTTCTTGCCTTAAAACCGAATAAATATTTCTTCAATGGAAACAGTTTTTTTTTAAAAAAACAAAACAAAAAGCACTGCTAATACTATGGAGTCATGTTTTTTAAATAATGAACTAAAGAAACAAATGTATCAAATGGGAAATTTACTTTTGGGATAGCCTAAAGAGAAGGATTTAAAGTTACATATTGAACATATCCAAAAAGATACACTGTTCAACCATTAGAAGGAACTAAAGAAAACATCAAGGCTCATGAGAAAGAGCTTTTGCCTTTTACCAACTGCATGCGTGACCAAATATTAAGAATTCTACAGTTTTTAACTCCACTTTCCTCTGTAACTCCCCCAGATCACACACCAGTCTCTCACTTCACTACAAGTTTTGGTACTATTGACACTTTGTTTTTCACACTGTGAGCAGCACAATGTCTTATTCAGCTTTCAATTTTCAGTACTGAGCCTAAGTCCTAGCAGTTGCCTAACAAGATGGGAGGGAGGAGTGAATGAACAAAGCACCTCTCAGCAGCTTTGACTCACCATGTTCAATGGCATTCACACGCCTGTTAGTTATCTTAATAGCTTCATCCAGAGTAACAAAGGAAGTCTAAAATAAGAGAACAAATTAGTAATGTAAGCACAAAGTCTTCCTAATCATACCCAGTTCATGGCTCTACTCAGACTGTACCTGTAGAAAACATTTAGGAACCCAAATGACAACTTCTTTTCAACAGGCTTAAAAAAACAGAAAATTTGTGAGAGATTTCCATAGAGTTAACATTATTTCCATGCTGTTATAATGTGTTTACTTCAGACTCACCTATATAAAGACAAAAAATTATAAGAGTAGAGACTGATAACCTAGATATACATTAAGTGGCCACAAAAATAAAAAATGGCTTCATGCACAAATCATGTTATATTTGCATTTGAAACTAATATTGATTATTGCTGTTCTCACCTATAGAGTGAAACCAAAACACTACACATACATTTGATAAATAATGAAAAGTAGGGACAATTGTGCTGAAGCCACCATTGTAGAAATTAAAACATTAGGCTTTTTTCACACAGGATCATAGGCAAAGTAGAAAGTACAAAGGGCAGCATGCTCCTGCACAATCTCTGAATGTTTCCACTAGCACAGTAAAAACCATCCCAGAGTTCTCTAGCTTTGCTGCTACTTACCTGTAGCGAAGCTAGTTCCACCAGTAGTTCCACTGCTTTGGCATAATTCCTCTTTAATTTAGCCAACTGTTCCCCACCTCTGGCTAAACCAGTTAGTTCATAACCTGAAAGAACCAGTCAGACAACATTTGTAATTAGAGAGTAAATAATCCCCCATTAAATTCCTAAAAGATAATTCAGAAAAACACCAAACATGGAAAAACAAATGTTCTTAATTCCTATTAAATGCAAACACAAAGTGCCTATCTCACTCCCCAGACACTGTAGATGCATCTGCTAAACAGTTTTCCCACAAGGATTCTAGTCCATTACAGCAGTTTTTCCCCAGTGCTGGCACTGGAATCCAGAGCCTTGCATGTGCTAGGCAAACCTCTACTACTAACATACACCCCAGCCCTGCAAGAGAAACTTATGACCACCTTTCACTTGACTAGCTTGCTGGATTAGCTAACATCCCCTATTCCCTTTGGAAACGATACTGCCTGATGCCCACAGTACAGTTATTAGATATGGAAAATGAAAAATCCCAAATAGTGAGGCCTGGGAAAGGGGAATGAAAAAGAAAGCCATACATTGATAGCTTTCATCTCTTTCAAGATAAATCCTTTTCAGATGCTGGCCACAGGCAGGAAGAAAGTGTTTCATCAAACCTAGAATGATAGTCTCTAGGAAACACTAATCTCTTCCAAGACAAATCCTGTCCAGGTGCTGGCCACTGACCCCCAACCCAAAGACCCAAATTCCCAAGTGCCCAAAACTGACACATTCACTAAATTACCCAAAACCTATATAAACCCAGTCCCCTCCTTTGTTCAGTGGCTCATTTTCTACCAGGAGAGTGGGTCCATAAGAACCATGACTCCATTCCTGGATATAGACTTGTGGCTGATTGTGAAGTCTGCGTCCAACCTGGTCTCTTTGTTCTAACAATAACTCTCCATTAAGAGGGGACTCTCTGAAATGCTCTATTTCTTTATGTAAGCCATACTTAATATTGCATATTTCATAATTAAATATAATGCAAACCAATAAGGTATGAGTGCCAAAAGAAAGAATATTGTTTCTATGGAAAAAAGCAATTTTACTTCTGGAAGACAAAAAATGCTACCAAATCAGAAATGGAATGAGTGAGTCAAGTACAAAATATTGGAAAGGGGCTATAAAAAAAGATGCAGCTGGGCACAGTGGTGCATGCGTGTAATTCCAGTGGCTTGGGAGGCTGAGACAAGAGGATCACAAATTCAAAGCCAGCCTCAGCAATTTAGTGAGACCTTAAGCAACTTAGTGAGAACCTCTCTCAAAATAAAAAATAAAATAAAATAAAAAGGGCTGGGGATATGGTTAAGTATCCTCGGGTTCAATCCTGGTTTTAAAAAAAAAAAAAAAGACTTGGCATAGTTAGTCTGGGATTGTAGCTCCGTGGTAGAGCAAGCACTTGCCTCGCACATTTGAGGCACTGGGTTTGATCCTCAGCACTACATAAAAATAAATAAAACAAAGGTATTGTATGCATCTACAACTAAAAAAAAAATTACATCATAGCATTATGATTTTATTCCACTTTAAAAAGAATTATAAACAATGCAGTATAGGTGTAGTTTTTTGCAGAAAGACAACATAGAAGTCTAACCAGTATACTCTTAAACAAAGAAAAGGCCTAATATTTTATTAAATGGCAGGTGATTATAAAATGATATATATCTAAATTAAAATAAAAAATTTTTCAGTACTAGGGATTGAACCTATGAGCCCTCTGTCACTGAGCTACATCCCCAGTTCTTTTTATTCTTTTTTATTTTGATTCTGGGCCTCACGAATCTAGCCTCAAACTTATAATCCTCCTGCCTCAGTTTCCTAAGTAGCTGATTATAGGTAGACCCCACCACACCTGGCAAATGAAATATTCTAAGATGCGCAATGTTTTCTGACGCCTACCAAAGTACATTTTTTGATTATCTGATTAACTGCTGTGACCTTAGCTAATAAGAGAGCTTCTAACACTGGAACTTCTGAACTCTAAAAAGGTCTTACTAGTATCATTTCCAGAACCAGGTTCATTTAAAGAAGAAAGAGGTGGCTGGGAAGGTACTCAGTGGTAGTGTTTGCCTAGCAGGCACAAGGCCCTGGGGTTGATCCCCAGCACCCAAAAAACAGCAACAGCAACAACAACAACAACAACAACAACAAAAATTAAAAATTAAAGGGGAAAAAGGAAATCCCACACACATACATTTAAAAAAAAAAAAGTGCCACACTTACTGTCAGTTCCTTCGTGGTAATGTTCAAATACTGGTAAAGTAACACCTGTTAAATACAGAACCATTGAAGAATTTACAAATATGCTCTTGAAGTACTGTTTCTTAACCACTGTTCCCAATATTTCTTTTTCACCAAATTCTCAAAAGTCAAGAGGTTAGGTCTAGAATTGTAATTGGTTTCAATTAATGAATTGAGAACCTGTCTTCTCAATTCTGAGTGATAAGGACCTGTTAATAGTTTTAACACGTAAAGTCAATAAGTTGTTCTAAGTATAAGAAAAAAAATGGCATATCAAGATATTATTGTACAAATGGTTAATTTTTAAATGTCACCTTTTCTCCTCCAAGTGTTCTAAAGAGTTGAAAATTCACCTGCTACATTGTCTTTCTTCGCTCGAATCTTCACTTGGGCTTTATTTACATTTTGGATAACTGTGGTGCTGCAGAAAAAGACAAAGTCTTTATTTAATTTTATTTTTAGAAATAAACCTACAAGGACCCAATGAGTTAGTATCAACATTAAATGAGACCAAGAATGAGATGTCACAATGAAGTATATTTTGATAATTGTCTTTCTGCCAAAAAATGGGGGAAATCAACCCAAAGAACCACCATCAGGACAAAAAAATTAATCATGGTACATCTTGAGGAAGATTATATAGCCATGTGAAAATAAGGAAAAAATGTTTATGATACCACATTAAATACAAATGAACTATAAAAATCAATTATCCCAAGCCGGGCGCAGTGGCGCACGCCTGTAATCCCAGCACTTTGGGAGGCTGAGACAGGAGGATCGCGAGTTCAAAGCCAGCCTCAGCAATGGCGAGGCACTTAGTAACTCAGTGAGACCCTGTCTCTAAATAAAAAAAAATACAAAAAAGGGCTGGGGATGTGGCCCAGTGGTCGAGTGCCCCTGAGTTCAATCCCCGGTACCACAAAAAAAAAAAAAAAAAATCAATTATCCTGCGCCTGCAACTACGTAAGACACCTGTGGATGGTAACAATGGTGTTAAAGTAAGGGGGTTAAGTGTTTCTCCTTATTATTACTAAGTCATTTATTTGTCTTTAATTCTTATACATTTTAAAATTTAGGATGATTTTTAATGAAATTATGAGCTGAAAGCACTTGTTTTAAACCACCCTGCTGTGTCATCTTACCTGAAGTCCCCTGCTGTGAACTTGGCCTCAGCTAGTGAAAAGGCAGCTTCTCTCATCACTTCACCCATCAACATTTTAGTCTAGAAAAAGTATAAAACAACAGCAGATTCAAAAGGTTTTTATAGGGAAAAATTATACTAAAATTAAGTTGCTTTAATAGTTATCTTATTTGACACTAGGTATGAAATATCAGTAACATGTTGATTTGATAATGACAAAACAAAAATTGCTAATTTTGAACAGTTTTGGTTATGATCACTAACACCATTGCAAAACTATTGAGTTTTATAATTAAAACATTAGAACACATGCATTAGTGAATACAAAACTAAATATTTACTGGGACTTATCTTGCTCCTAAATATGTAACTGGGATTTGCTCACATTAATCTTTTAAATTCACTATAGTTAAGAGTCAAAAATCCTAATGCTACACTGATTCTAAAGGACAGCTGGAAAATTTAATGCTTGCAAATCTCCAATAATTTTTTAAACATTTATTTTATTTGCTTTAGTTGCACACAATGCGTTTATTTTTACGTGGTGCTGAGGATCGAACCTGGGCCGCGCACGTGCTAGGCGAGTGCTCTACCACTGAGCCACAATCCCAGCCCCCCAATAATTTTTTTTTAAAGAGGAGAAAAACTGGGTCAGATGGACAGGGAGTTGGCTTACCAAGTATTAAAAATCTACAGCTACAATAAGGAAATACATCTGGTATGGAAAAGATAAGAAATAGAACAAAGTATTTTTATAGGAAAATAAGGCCAGGCCAGGTGTGGCAGAACACACCTATAATCTGAGAGACAGAAGGCTGAGGCAGGAGGATTGAAAGTTGGAGGCCAGTCATGGCACTGTGCTGACATGCTATCTCAAAATATAAATATATAAAGGGCTGTGGATGTAGTTCAGTGGTAGAGCACCCCTGGGTTCAATCCCCAGTACTGCAAAAAAAAAAAAGAAAAGAAAGAAAGAAAAACATGTCCAGATATAAATGGGAATTTAGTACAACGACGCAACCATTCAACTGTTCATCCATTTACAAATGAGAAAGATAAATCCTTTACATTGCCCCACAACCAAAAATAAATAAATAAATAAAATGATCTAGACATATTAGAAATAGAGTTTAAAAAAACAACAACAACAATCTATGAGTCAGGCATGGTGGTGCACACCCGTAGCCCCAGTTACTTAGGAGGCTGAGACAGAAGGATCACATGAGCCCAGGAGTTTGAGGCCAGCCTGGGTCACTTAATGAGACCCTATTGCTAAACTTTTTTAAAAGTTCTTTATTTCCTGGCTGTCCTAAGCTGTTCTGTCTCACCTCAGGACCAAAGCAATGGAAGTGAACAAAAGTGGACTGAAACCTCTGAAATGAGTAGATGACATCTATCAGTCTACTTCAACTATGCTATTTTTTGTTCTGACCACTCAGATCTGCTGTTGAAAACCTCAGTTCACCACATATATTCAGTATAATGAGCTCCACTGAGCAGAGAAAGACATGTAGGTGGCCAAGTGAATGCTCAGACCCATTATGTGAATGCCTGATTCACAGCAGCATTTGAAGGGTTCAGGAAAAAAACAAGGAAACCAAGACTGAGAAAACTGAAAGATGTGACACGGCATCCTGGATTGGATCTGGGACAAAAACAGGACATTATAGAAAACCTGGTGAAATCCTAATAAAGTGTAGAGTTTAGTTAATAGTAATATGCTGGTGTTAGTTTCCTAGATTTGACAAACATATCCAGAAATATGACATTAAAGGAAACTGAAAGTGAGTAAGGGATATATGGGAATTCTCTGCACTGTCCTTGAAACTTTTCTGTAAATCTAAAATAATTACAAAATAAAATGTCTATGAAAAAATAAAAAATAAGCAAAAAAGGCTGGGGATGTTGCTTAGTAGTAAAGCACACTCTGGGTTCACTCCCATGTACCATAAAAATAACATTCTTTTTAAAAGGACCAGGAATGTAGCTTAGTGGTAGAGCACTTGCCTAGCATGCCCTGGGTTCAGACCCCAGTACCTTAAAAAAAAAAAAAAAAAAAAAAACTAGAGGTAAGGTTAAATTCCATTATCCATGCAATAAAGTACCTTGAAGCTATTATAAAGAATGAGAGGGCTGGGGTTGCGGCTCAGTGGTAGAGCACTTGCCTCACATTTTGTGAGGCACTAGGTTCGATTCTAAGCACTGCATATAAATAAATGAATAAGGGCTGGGCACAGTAGCACATGCCTGTAATCCCAGCACTTGGGAGGCTGAGGCAGGAGGATTACGAGTTCAAAGCCACCCTCAGCAATGGCAAGGCATTGTGTTTTATTACAGACCCTGTCTGTAATAAAACACAAAAAAGGGCTGTGGAGCTGGGCGCGGTGGCGCACGCCTGTAATCCCAGCACTTTGGGAGGCTGAGGCAGGAGGATCGCGAGTTCAAAGCCAGCCTCAGCAATGGTGAGGCACTTAGCAACTCAGTGAGACCCTGTCTCTAAATAAAAAATACAAAAAAGGGCTGGGGATGTGGCCCAGTGGTCAAGTGCCCCTGAGTTCAATCCCCAGTACCAAAAAAAAAAAAAAAAAAAAAAAAGGGCTGTGGATGTGGCCCAGTGTCAGGTGCCCCTGAGTTCAATCCCCGGTACCAAAAGAATAAATAAAATTAAAAAATAATAATAATAAATGAATAAGATAAAGGTCCATCAACAATTTTTATAAAAAGAATGAGGCAGATTTTTATGTATTGATGTAGAAAACTGTCCATGTTCTGCCATCATGGAGCAGGGAGAGAAGGGAGCAGACCAGGAAATATTATGGGATTTTATATATGTATATAACCTCTGCATGTTTATTATTATCAAAAAAAAATTCACGTGTATACACAATACTCTTAAAAGGTGCTTTACATGTGTGATAATTTTTGTACACGCTACCAAAAAGGTGATGTGGAGATGAAAGACCATAAACCAGTGTCAAGAAAAACTACCTCTGGAAAACAAAGAAAGGATTATTGTGGGGAAAGGAAGAATATAAGAGAACCATTTTTTTTAGAAAAAAATATATAATTCTGTATTCACTTATCATTCACCCAAAAAGTACTGCCAACACTATTCCAGGCATTAGAAATATAGTGCTGAAAAGTCTCTGAAACTTGTATTGTCTACTGGGGCAAAACAATCAAAGAAGAAAATGCCATGTAGTAGTATCTGCTACAATATAAATACAGAGTTGTGACAGTAGTAAAAATGGTGGTTACTTCAGATTGAGTAATCAGCAACAACCTCTCTGAAGAGACTGGAATTAACAGGTGAGCTACTTCTGAAGAGCATTTTAGGGAGAAGAAAAAGTTAATAGGCCCTGGAGGACATCAGAAAGAATGCTCCAAATGAGGTCAGAGAGGCAGGCAGGGGGCAGATCAGATCAAGTAAGGCTTTGTGGCTTTGCAGGCATATTAAGGAGTTTGGATTCTATTAAATGAACTACCCAAAACTGGAATCTTTATATGTATGTATGCTAGCATTTCTCTAGCATTACACTTGTCATAATGGTGTTTTTACTTTTTTTTAGAATTTTAACCTTTATTTATTTATTGTTTATTTTGTTTTTATGTGGTGCAAAGGATTGAACCCAGGGCCTCACCTGTCCTAGGCAAGAGCTCTACCTCTGAGCCACAACCCCAGCCCAGTGTTTTTATTTTTGAAAGAAAAAAAAAGTTAATTAAAATAACTAAAAAGGGGGCTGGGATGTGGCTCAGCGGTAGGGCGCTCGCCTAGCACGTGCACGACCCGGGTTCGACCCTCAGCACCACGTAAAATTAGTACATGCATTGTGTACAACTAAAAGCAAATAAATAAATATTTTTTAAAAAATAACTAAAAAGTAGGGGTTAAGGATGTATCTCAGAGGTAGAGTATGTCATGCACAAGGCCCTGGGTTCAATTTCCAATTCCAAAAAAGACATAAGAAAATGCCAAGGGCCATGCTAGATTTTTCCTTAGATATTTATAAAATAAATACTGCTTAAACAAAGTTAATTCTACCTCTATTATCTTCTTCAAGATCTGTCGGAATCGAAGAGTTAGGGCATCAGATTTTTTCTTCAGGAGGTTTCGACCTGTCTGCGCTCCTTTCAAACGAGCCTTCATGATGGTCTGTGCCCTACATAAATTATAAACAAAAACATTCATTGTGGTTCCTTCAAAGACATGAAATACCTCTGCAACATAGTGTTAAAATTATCCTTTATTCTTTTGATGTAATAGGAAAAAATATAAAATTTGTAACTGAGAAGTTTAAGTGGTTTCTCAATGCTAGAAATTTCTACCCTTATTGTTCCATAAAAGTTTATTTACTTAGAACAGAAATAATTCTATAATCAATATCTGGAATAAGTATCTATTAAATCATAATAAGCACTATCAGAAAACTTATTTTATGATGACAGCATAGTTCAAATATTTATTGACTAATTATATTTAACAATGTTTCAATTTCCATGGAGATGTATTAGGAATTGAAAATTCTATCCACTAATATATATCAAAATTTGGGTGCTGATTACCTCAGTAGTAGAGCACTTGCCAAGCATGCATGTGGCCCTGGGTTCAACCCCCAGCACCCAAAGAAAAATTTGTAATGCAACTACCCTCAAGACCAACAATTCCACTTTGAGGAATTTATCCTAGAGATTTATTCCCACATGTGTACAAAAACATGTTTAAAAATTAAGGATGAGTACTCTATCCTTATTTGTAACAGCAAAAGAATGAAAATTGAGGCTCAAGCAGGGTGCAGTGTCACAGGCCTGTAAAACCAGCTACTAGAGAGGATGAGACAGGAGAATCACAAGTTCAAGGCCTGCCTGAACAGCTTAGGGAGGCCCATCTCAAAAACTAAAAAGGGGGGCTAGGAGTATATAGTTCAGTGGTAGAACATCCTTGGGTTCAATCCCCAGTACCATTTTTAAAAAAGGCTCAGCCTAGGTTACTGTACCCAACCATTGCCACACTGCCTCACCTTAATCCCCACCCCTGCGCCCCATGGTGCTAGGGATTGAACCAGGGCCTCACACATGCTAGGCAGGTGCTCTATCACTAAGCTACACTCTCTCAATCCGGCCCCACATTAAAGATGTCAAGTAGCAGCAAATAACAGTTCTTGCCTTGCAAAGCAGTTAGCAGTGGCCTGACTTTGCACTGATTGGCCTCAGCAGAGGTCTAATCAAGTGAAGCTGGTTCAGTTTCCAGCCTGAACAGGAACTATCCACGCCAATGTGTACATTTAATATATGGTGTTGTTGACACTACATACCAGAATTGGGGCTCAAAGACTTGGATTAAATTTTGGTAAAATCTTTGTACTGAGGGTTCCAATAAGTTTTGAGTATATAGGTAAGCTGGTTGATAAATTTTTTGGGGGCGTGGGGGGAGAGGTTAATTGGGAATTCAACCCAGGGACAATTTACCACAGAGCTATATCCTCAGCCCTTTTCATTTTTTTATTTTGAGACAGGGTCTCACCAAGTTGCTTAGGGCCTCACTAAATTGCTGAGGCTGGCAATTTGAACATGTAATCCTCCTATTTCAGTCTCCCAAACTGCTGGGGTTACAGATGTACACCACAGTGTCTGGCTACAATTTTAATAATAATTTAATATCCTGCTAATTTATTACTAATTTTAACATCCTGCTAGATGAAAGGGGCAAATTTTAATTTCAGAAGACTCTATGAGTGACCTACCCAAGCACTTACAGTTAATATGCAATAGAACCTGGATTTGCCTGACTTCTGTTGACTCCAAATCTTTCATGCCTCTTTTGCTTCCACTCTAAACTTGTTTTGTTTTCTCTGGTGCATAAGTGAGTGAAAGCACCATTTCAGAGGATATACCATAAGTGGACTGTTGATGAAACAGAAGTCACTAGTGCATTTTCTAGCCTAGGACTTTTAAAACCTGTTCTTTTACATGTTTCAGAACTGCTCAGGCCTACCAAAAAAAAAAAAAAAAACAGTTGACCTTCAGCTAGGACAATGACTTTGTTTTCAGCTGAATCAAAGACATCTGACTACATGACAAAGAACTTGCTGTCAGGCCTTGGGGAAAATATTTACTTCCTGCATCTGATTTTCCTCTCAATTCACAAGTTGAGTGCTCCCAAATAGCAGTTTTCACCTTCACAAACCTATCATTTTTCTTGTCTAAGCCCAAAGTCCATTTTCTCTCTCTAGTCTCAAAAAATTCCAAAGTAAAAACAAAAACATGTTACCATTCTGACTACTGTCAAAGATAAACCCAGCCAGGCATTAGCTAAAACAGCAGGGAAAGATTTTATTCAGGAACCAAGGTGTGGGAAAGCACTGAGCTACATTTTGATTTGTGTAGAAGTAACCGGGCATGTTAAAAAGAATGAGGGAGTGGGCCTTGAGTGAGAGAAGTGAAAAATAACAAAGTTTTGGTCAGTGTATATGCAATTAGGCCTGGTGTGTCTGTTAGCTGGCAATTATGGAAGTTAGGGTTCTATCCTACCACAGAGACTGGGAGACAGAGACCCTATCTGTCCTAATGATTACAGTTCAAAAAGTGCTCTCAGGTTCTTCAGAAGGACACTTCTTAAAGGTTTACAGAAAAACCCTTTTCAGTAAATGCTCTAAGAAAGGGAAGTCATGGCTCTATCAATCAGGAGTTGGACAGAACAAATATTTAACTCTCCTAAAAGCTTTCAGCTTTTTCAGGCAACCATTTTATTTTGTTAATTTTTGTATGCTGGAGATGGAACCCAGAGCTTCATGCATGATAGGCAAGTGCTCTGTCACAGAGCTACAGCCCATAACAGTATTTTAATGAGGAGCCGAGGATATCCTAGGGCATGGCCTTATGCTGCTCGAAGCCATGGTTGTTTCTCAGTGCAGAGATTGGGATGAAGTCATTATGTACTGGGAGTTGTGCAGTTCCCCCAAGGTAGTACTATCCTTATCTATTTCACAGGAATGCCTTTCTCCACAACTAGATCTTTTCCTACCTAGTATATATAATCAACCATTAGGAAGTCAGTGGAGTGAAAGTAAAGAGCAAATTTAAAACTCCCTCATTTCATTAAGAGCTATAGTGACACTGGCAGAGACAGAAGTTTGGAGTTTGAAAATAACTGTTTAAGTGTCCTCATATACCATAAGAAAAATTACAAGATGAGGAAGAATACCCCAAAAGACAGGATAATGCAAAGATCTAAGTGTCAGAATCAAAACTTATTTTCTGCTTCTTCACTGACGAAAAAAGAAGGGAAAGAAGAGAGCACAAACAAGAACAACCTTTATTCTCACAAGTGTTAAGCACATTTGAGAAAACTTTAAAACAATCTTTACAACTGGCCAAACACATACGATGTGATGCCATTTCTCCTGACAATGATTTCAGGGAAATAGAGAAAGGAATGGCAGGATTGAAGAGATTTCAAAGCATGGATTGGTTCAAGGAACATTCTCTGTAGATCTTCTATGGATTATTTAATCAAGACACTCTCTCATCCTAGACAAAGCCCCCCACGCTGATGGGCGAAACCACATTTGGTAAACAAATACCCACTTAACAATGTGATAAGCAATCTTAACAGAGGTCTGAAAGGGTATAGTGGTGATAGTACAAAAGGACTGCCTCAGAAACGCAGAGATATCATCCCACCGCCGCTGACACTTCAGGATCTTGGAATATGAGTAAGGGAATCCAAGATTGAATCCGACGTCCAAGCTAGGGCGACTCGACTCAATCCCCACTTTGACTAAGGGACCTTCTATATGCTTCCCATGGCAGGTAAACGTTCCTTCTCATTATCAAACCCCCCTGACTTTTCCGTCTCGCCACTAAACGGTGCTCTCTGTGAAAGCAGAGATGGCGACATTTGGCTTATATAAATCCAGTGCGTGGCTCAACAACGGTATGGGGAATGAATGACTCGACTAACAAATAAAGACTGCGGACCTCCACAAAAGCCAGCAGGACGGGCGCCTTTTCTGTCGACTGAGATCGTTCTGTCCAATCTGGTTCACTCAGGAGAATCGTGGGTTCAAGAAAAGACCCTGGGAGAGAGCTCAGGATGGGCCGGGAAACAAGGAACCTCACTGGTGGTCCAGGGTATGGAGGGATCACACTCCAGGCAGGCGTTCCTGAACTTGAGAGCGCCACTCATTCTTTTACTTACATTCGCGAGGGGAAGATTTCGATCCGGTCTTTGCCCGACATTCTGACGATGACAGTTCGGCTCGGGTCCCCAGCCGGGCAATCGAAGGTGCAAGAGCTCCTGTACTGGCCACCACCGTGCCCTCCTCTACCGGAGTCAACGTTTGTGTCACATGACCCCTTGCGTTGCTAAGAGGTAGCAGGGATATCCATTTTTCACTTCCGCTTCCAGTTGTCAGAGACGTGAGAGAGTGGGCTGGACGTAGACGATACCCGGATGTGAAGGCGCGCGCACGGCGGAATTCCGGTTGGACTCCCAGCCCCTCCCCTTCCAGCTCCCGGCTGCAGAGCAAATCGCTGCACGTGCTAAGTGAAAGAAGAGTACACTCCTTCTCCTCCTCAATGTTTCGTCTTTACTCACAGCGCCATCTCATGGTTGACTAAAACTTTTTGAGAGGACTCGTTCTTCGAGGATAACGAATCAGAGTCCTACCTGTTTTCCACGCCTCGGAGGTTACTTATAAAAGTCTAAAGTATGTAGAAAACGTACTCTTCGGATCCTCCTGTGGTTCACACTCCCCGGTCCTTGGAGGACCCACACTCTATGATCTGTGAAGAGGAGGGGCCTCCTCTGTCGGCGCTTGCGTGGTGCGAGGTGGTTCCGCATGCGCGGTGAGGTTTAGCGAAGCGCACGCTGTGGCGGCTCCGCGGCTGGTACTGGTCTACCAAGTCTGATCGCTCGGACTAAAGCACTCGACGTGGGACTTTAGTGCGGGATTCACACTCATACCTCAGGTGACTAATACCGCAGTTCGGTTTACCCAAGAATTCACTTTAGTTTGTCTACTGACAGGAGTGGTCGACAGGGTAGGCCCCGGGCTATCTCCCCCTCCTTTTCCCGACCCGGCGCGGGAAGTGTCTGGACACCATCGCCGCCGCCCGCTGATTGAGTCGGGGCCTCCTCTTCGGCTCCGTGTCGGTCTTCCTGTGTGCCAGAGCCATCATTGCATCAGCGGAGAAATCTCGTGACGGAAAGTGGGCCAAGTGGATTTTACAGCCTCTTCAATATGTTCAAAGAGAGCATGCCTTGAGGTGGGGAGACCTCGGGAAAACGCCCTGACACCCATCCCTCCCGCGGGCCGCTGAGCGTTTTGCCTTTTTCCCTAGTCTGAGAATTATTTTAAATCTCTCTCACCCCACCTCTTCCGCCCAGAGATTTCCTGATTCTCTGGAATTCAGACCTCTCTCAAGCAACCAGTAGAATGGGCTCCCATGCGGAAAAGAGCTGGGTCCTAGAATAGTTTATTAATCTGATAATTAAAACTGATGTCTAAGATATCGCTCAAGTTGTGCGTTTCTGTAGAATGAATCATCCCTTGAATATTGTCAGTATCAGTTTGTCATGTTTTGGAAACGGTGAGAATAGAACTGTAGTCTCAACGTTTTGCATAACTAAAAGCCAAAAATTAGGGAATACTTCAGAGTTAAATGCGAATACATCGTAAGGTCCCTTTAGTTATCCCCCAAACTTAGGCTGCTTTAAATTTCGTTAAGGAAGAAGCACTTTTTCTTGGAGAAAGGACTTGACAAAGAAGTCTTGACTTCTCTCCCGATTGAGTTATTATTTTAGGAAAACACTCTTAACTCTTTTTTTTTGCGTGTGTGTGCGAGAGAGAGAAGTTAGAATTTTACTTCCTCACTTGAAAATTACCGTTGCTGATTCTCAAAAGATGTAGTTGCCTGGTGTACAATATTTTTAGAGTTTTGGTGGTGCTTCCTATTTCAACTACAGTGAAACAGTTTGAAAGTTTTATTTGTATAACACTGACAAACCAAGCATTACTAGTAAGCATTTAGAAGTGGACGAATTTTCCCAACACAATACACTGGAAAGGAATGTGGACTTCTGTATCCATTATGGTGACTTAACCATGCCCTGGTTTAAGGGAAAAGTCCTACCTACCATTGGTCTTGGCAAAATTACTGACAATGCAAGGTATTTGAAATTAGCGTGAAGTTTGGTTATTGTCTTTTGAAAGATACTTGATGTCTTTTATGTCAGAACACATAGCTATATAGTACTTTGGCCTGTTGAGGCTCTATAGGTTAGATATTCTGGATTTAATGTCAGAAGACTTGGGTTTAGCTTTTGCTTCAGTAATTGGTATGCATTTATCATTGAGGAAGTCATTTAATATTTCTATTCCTTGACTCCCTGTTAATCGATTGTATCACTGTGCTCCTTTTAAAGTACTTTATATTGTAATTATTTGCTTACTAGGTTGTTCCCAACTTTATATTTAATTCCTTAGGTAAGAATCTTATATCAGTAATGCATAGTACCTAGGAGATATTAAGAAAAATAAAAACAAATTAAGTTATAAAATGGAAATAATACTTCATTTGCCTTTTTGTATCTTAGGTTAGTATAATACACTTTTCAAAATGTTTTTATGTATATTTTCAATTTATACCCTCAACAAACCTGTGAAGTATGTGGCATACGTGAGAAAAACAGTTCAAAGAGAATGACTTTCCCTAGCAACTACAGATAGTAAGTAGGGCAGAACAAGGGGCTGCTGGCCTGACTTGACACTTGTTAAAGGCCAAATTTTAAAAATCTGAATATCTTGAAAATGATAGAAAGGGCTAAGTAAATACCTAGTGTGGTTTCTGTTTTACTGACTGAGGGAAAAAAGCTAGTTTAAAAAACTAATTTTAAAAAAAGTTACTAGCATTTTATAAGATTGTGTGTTCAAAATCTGTTAAACAACATGCAGATAGTTTGTGAATAAATTCTTGTAGTGACTAGCTACTTTCCTTCTTTGCTGTGAATAACATCATCATCAGTATTACATTACTCTGTATGTTGTGAAGAGATTTTTACCTCCTAAAGAAGTAATATTTATATCTCCTTTCAGAGTTCTCTTACCCTATTAACCATCAAATTAAACCTTGTTTCCTCCAAAACATCACTTTTACTTTTTGGAGAAACTTGGTTAAAAATAAAAAAATGTAGTTAACACCTGTCAGATCTCTAAAAATTGCTCCACATCATTAATTTTGGCATCTATTTGAGACTCTTAAAAAACTTTCAATTATAATTACTCTGTGTACAGATATTTGACAACAGCTGCTCTCCCTCTCCCGAAAGAGCCCTGTTTTAAAATGAAACAACCATTTCAGCTGTTTCTTAGTGGATAATTCTGGCCATTGAGTGTCTGCTTCCTTTGTATGCTAAATCCCTACACTGTCAAGCTACAAGAAAAATATATCTCTGCCACATGTATTGTTTTTTGTTAAACAGGATAAATTGATGCTAATAGTTTTGCACAAATTTGTGGTATATACTACCAACACTATATAAGTATATTGATGTTGCTTTTTGTTTGTGTAAGATGGTTTTTACTGCAACATATTTGCTGGTAATATTGAGAGAAAATATGTCCTGATTTATACGAATGAAGACTCTGGATCCAAACTTCATAGTATCAGTATATAAAAGAGCAAGTTGTTTCTGTACCTCAGTTTCTTTATCTATAAAATGGTGGAAATAAGTGAGGAAGTGGTACCTGAAGGAGATAGGTGGTGGCCAGATCATATAGGACTGGTAGGTAATGGAAAGATACATAAGTCCCACAGATATGTTCCTAGTGGTAGGGGTGTATATTTGTGCGAGGTGGCAGTTCTAACACTAGTGTAACTCTGGTGTTCCATATGTTGAATGTAGGTGGTCTGCCTAAAGTCAGATATTGACAGCCATATTTCCCTGCTAACAAAAATAAGTTATTAAATAAATTTTTACAGATTTTTCTTAGGCTTTTAGGTCCTATTACTGCCTGTCTTCTGAACTTTGTCAACAGTAAATGGGTTAAGGTTAATAGAAAAACCTGAAAATCATCAGCCACTTTTAATTTGAGAACTGACACATGATACTTTATTTTGGCTGTAATAAATGATAATGTGCTGGAGATGTAACTCAGGGTTGGAGCATTTGCCTAGTGTGCTTGAGACCCTGTATTTATTTCCCAGCACTACAAAATAAAAGATTGTGTATATCATTGGTATATTGGTTAAGGGTTAAGTTGTCAGAAAATTCTTCCCTTTACTTACTAGGTGGTAACATACAATCTTAACTGACTTGGAGAAAGAGTAGCTTGAATTTTGCTGACAACTTTATAACAGTGGTGATGCTTCCCATCATATCATATTCCTTAAAGTGGTGGTATTAAAATGGTATTTTACTCTTGAGGTATCCTTTAATCCTTAAGTCTCGGAGTACTTTATAGATGGTAATTATTTTTTATGATTTCTTTAAAACTGATGGCAAAGGATCACCCAAGCCTTACAAAAAGGTAGAGCAAAATAAAAATTAAAGCTTGGTTCCTGGATACCCATCTGTTTTCTGATACTATTTAAGAAGTTCAAAGAGATGAGAAGACAAATAACTATATTTATCTTTTGTTTACTTTCATTGGCAAGTTTCATTTATGTTGACCTTAACTGGACACTTAATTTGATTCTTTTTGTTAAATTGCAGAATGCCGGGTCTAAGTTGTAGATTTTATCAACACAAATTTCCTGAGGTGGAAGATGTAGTGATGGTGAATGTAAGGTCCATTGCTGAAATGGGAGCTTATGTCAGCTTGCTAGAATACAACAACATCGAAGGCATGATTCTTCTCAGTGAATTATCCAGAAGGCGTATTCGTTCTATAAACAAACTCATCCGAATTGGCAGGAATGAATGTGTGGTTGTTATTAGAGTGGACAAAGAAAAAGGTAAGTGAAAAAAATATCTTAAAAATAAAAAATTTTAAATTATAGGCTGGAGGTATAATTCAGCTCAAGAGCATGTGCCAAGGCCCTGGGTTTGATCCCCAATACTGCCCAAAAATGAGTGAGAGAGAAAAATTAATAAAATAATTTTAAGAAAGTAACTTTCAGTTTATTTTAAAATATATGTATTCTTAATTTGTGTACTGCTGTCTAAAATTTTTTCTTTTTTTAAACAAAGTTGTTGGAGAGAATGTCAGTTAGCCATTTAAGCAAGACCACTTGGGTTAGTAATTGTTTGTTTACTTATTTTGGTACCAGGGATTGAACCCTGAAGTGCTTAACCGATTCACATCCCCAGTTCTTTTTATTTTTTATTTTGAGAAAGGGTCTTGCTAAGTTGCTGAGGCTAACTTTGAACTTGCAGCCTCCCAAGCCTCTGGAATTAAAGGCTTAGATGCCACTGTACCTGGCTAGTAGTAGTTTATTTAGTACATCCTAGAGTTGGTGTTTGTGGGTGAAATAACTTGATTTTTTTTTTTTCCCCACTGTTTATCAGGGTCTTGGTAATTGACTCATGGTAACCAAATTCAGGAAAAGACTGATTCGTAAACCAAAATACTAGTTCACTTATCTACATTGGTGGAACTGAGTATGTTGTATAATTCTTGATTTTAAAGCTAAACTAGCAATCCGATTATTGGAGCATGGAAATAAGGCCAAGATAAGTGGTTTTAGGAATATTTTATATAAGCTTTGAAAAAGCAGTATGCTGTGTGTGGGCATATACACCTGAAATCCAGTACTATATGTCTTTCTGGTAAGTAATATATGTCTTTCTGGTAAGTAGAGTGTATATCCCCCAGATCCTACAGGATCTTTCAGACAGTGACAAATGAGTCTTCTTTTTATTCAGTGGTTGTTTCTTCTGGACTGCCTGTAAATCTTTTTTTTCTCTTTTTTTTTTTTTTTTTTTAACTGAAAATTTAACCCAGAGATGCTTTACCACAGAGCTACATCTCCAGTCCTTTTTATTTTTTATTTTGAGACAGAGTATCACTAAGTTGCTGAGGGCCTTGCTAAGGCTGGCCTTGAACTTGGAATCCTCCTGCCTCAAGTTCCTGAATCTCTGGAATTACAGGAGTATGCCAGCCACTATGTTGAACTCATCACCGTTGTGAACACATTTTTTTCCCAAATACAGTTGAGGAAAAATACCAATAATACCTTTATGTATATATCTTTACATAGGTTTTGGTTTCTGCATTATCACTATAATTTATTAGGTGTTAGTTTCAGGTAAATAATTATTGTCAAACTTGAACAACTGCATATCAGTGACCTTGATTGGACTTGTCTTTCTTAGTCTCTTAAGCCATCCCATTTACTGAAACTTTTGTCACTTCTGCATGGAGACATCTTAATTTTTTTTGTATTTATAATCTTAGCTGACATATTTAGAAGATGTATTATCCCTTAGGTAGTGACAGCTGTTTAACAATTATTATGATAAATTTTTTATATGACTTACTTATAACCCACCCAAAATTATTGAAAACTGAGGCTGTTCTTTAAATTTATGTAAGTCTTCAATAGGACCTATAACAGTGTCTTGCTTTGTGTTTCCTTTTCTATTATACAAAAGAAGGAATCAGATGTTTTCAACTGCAATCAGGAAATTAAAAAGGGAAAGAGTGTATTGATAAGTAAAATAACTATTTCTAAGCAGCATTTATACAGTATTAAAAATAAACAGTCAAATGGAGACTGGCTAAATAAATCAGTGTGTTTTTCTTCAAAATTAGATTTTGAATATTCTGATAAGGGAAGATCTCTAGGGTAGGATTAAAGAAAAAAATCAGTGTAAAACAGCCTATAGAGGTGTTCCCTTTTTGTATACAAAAGGCTTAAGTCTTATTAGATGAAACTTTTAAGAGCTATTTATCAGGACCCTATACATATATAAACCCTGGACACATAAAAAAATAACTTACCAATAGACAATGAGAAAAAAAACAAAAGCAGGCCAAAACTGAAAGCAAGTCAACACTTTGAAGAAAGGAACTACACTGGATGAGTTTTATATTTTACAGTTTTGTCTAAATGTTTGCGGAAACCAGCATTAAATGGGACAGCTGAAATTCCAGTGGAAAACCTGCAGTTTTTATGGCTTAAGAACCAGAGGCAAGAGTTCTAGACAGTCATAGCAGATGGAAAATGGTAGTAATGATAGCATTAAAGGGGAATCCCACAAAGGAAGACCCCTTAAGTTTGTATGTAAATTCTGCCCAAATCTCTGGCTGACCCCTGAACTACTAACATATAAGAGTAGTGTCCAAGCAAGCAGCCCAACAGGATTAAAATCTGAAGATTTCGGCTACTTCCCACCTACAGTAAATTGCCTATTCAAACAATCTTTTTTTTTAATGGGATACTGGGGGTTGTACCCAGGGGTATCCTACTACTGAGCTACATCCCTAACCCTTTTTATTTTAAAACAAGGTCTTGCTAAGTTGCCAAGGCTGGCCTCAAAGTTGTAATCCTCCTACCTCAATTTCCTGAGTTGCTAGGTTTAAAAATCTTTTTTTTTTGGGGGGGGGGTGGGTAATGGTTCCAGGGATTGAACCCAGGAGTACTTAAACACTGATCCATATCCCCAGCCATTTTTTATTTTTCATCTAGAGACAGGGTCTTGCTAAGTTACTGAGGCTAGTTTTGAACTTGGGATCCTCCTACCTCAGCCTCCGGAGACACTGGGATTACAGGTGTGCGCCACCACACCCAACTAGAAATCATTATTCTTAAGAGTAACACACAGGAATCCAGAGACTGTTCCAAATACTCAACAATATCCAGGATGCATTCAGAATTGCTAAACATACTGTTAAATGGTGTGGGTTTAAGATATTCCCCAAAAGCTTATGTGACAGTACCAGGAATGTTAAAAGGTGAAGTGATTAGTTTACAAGGACTATGAGCTAATTGGTGAATTAATCCATTTGAAGAATTAATAACTTGAACTATTGTGCTGGATAGTAACTGTAGATGGGTAGGAGATGGCTGGAGGAAGTAACTTAACTTGAGTTGGGGATACTCTTAAAGATTAAATTTTGTCCTTGATTCCTCACACTCTCTTCCTTGCTTCCTGGCTGCCATGAACTGGGCATCTTTCCTCTACCATGCCCTTCTGCCATGATAATTCTACCTGATCATAGGCCCAGAGCAGTGGTATCTGGCAACCATGGACTGAACCTCTGAAATAGCCCAAAATAAACTTCTCCTCCTTTAAGTTGTTCTTGTCAGGTATTTTTAGTCACAGCAGTGTAAAGCTGACTTAATACACATGCAAAGAACTAGGAAAATTTAACCTCTAGAAGAGAGAAGGCTCAGAAATAATCCAAATGATGAAATTAGGAGACAAGATTTAAAAGCAGATGTTATAACTGCTTAAAGATATTAGGAAAATATACTTGTCAGGAATGAACAAAATAAGATCTTAGAGAAGTTAAAAACTTTAAAGAAGGAGTAAACATAAATCATAACTGGAAATGTATCTGAAAAATTCACTGTATGGGCTAACAACAGAATGAAGATGACAGGATCAGTGAAACTTGAAGATGGTTCATTGAAAAATAAACAAATCAGAAAAGATGGGGGGGGGAATATATGGACGGAGCCTCAATCACATACCCAATATCAAAAGCTCTATTAGGGGCTGGGGCTGGGGCTCAGCGGCAGAGTGCTCGCCTCACACGCGCACGGCCCAGGTTCGATCCTCAGCACCATGTAAACATAAATGCATTACATTGTGTACAACTAAAAGTAAATAAATAAATATTTTTTTAAAAAAGCTCTATTATAATAGAGACGAGAGAAAGGGGATAGAAAGTATATTTGAAAAAGTAACAACCAAAAGTTTCCTATATTTTTTTAGAAAATAAAATTTGCAAATTAGAGAAGCTTCATAGCCTTCACACAGGATAAATGCTAATAAACCTATGTCTAAGCACATCAAATTACTAGGACAGAAAATTTTTTAAAATCTTGAAAATAACTAGAAGAAAACAACATGTTACATACATGGGAATGCTGATACAAATTACTGTGGTGTTCTTGTTGGAAATAATAGAGGCCAGGGCATTGAATAATATTTTTAAGCCACTGAAAGAAAAAAATTTATCAAATGAGAATTGTGTATCCTAAGATAATATTGAATAATGAAAGTCCAAACAAAGACATTTTCAGGTAAATAGAAACTAAGAGAATCAATTGCTGAATTGAGCTGCATTTTAAGAAATGGTAAGTGGGTGCTGGGATTGTGACTCAGTGGTGGAGTGCTCAGTACCTAGCATGTGTGAGGCACTTGGTTTGGTCCTCAGCACCACATAAAAATAAAAGTATTATGTCTGTCTGCAGCTAAAATTTTTCTTTAAAAAATGCATTTAGTTGTTTGTCTTTTTTGTACACTCAGGATCTTAATTTGTTGAAGGTAACTGATGGCACAGAGAGGCCAATGCCATCAAAGGAAGATTTTTATTATATTTCCTGAGAGAAGGGGTATACCATGCCATGCCATACCTTGCAGTTTTAGTCAGGAAGCAGAAGGAGCTGGGGGAAATACCAGGCCAGGGCAGGGTAAACAACTTAGAATTGGCTATTTTAAATGATTTTGGCAGATATCAAGGCATAAAGGCTGTTGCCTATTGTCTGATATCTCCTGGGTTGATTTGGGGCTGGCCCTGGGGGATATTCTAGTTGTTGAGGCCACAAATATCAGAATACAGAAACTAGAATCTAGGTGCAATGGCTCATGCCTATAGTCAGCTACTTGAGGAATGAGGATCACTTTAGCCCAGGAATTTGGAGCCAGCCTGAGAAAAATAGCAAGACCCCATCTCAAATAAACAAAAAAAGCATACATAGAAAAAAACAAGAATTCATGGGCTGCAAGTATAACTTAGTGATAGAGCATTTGCTAAACATGTGTTTAATAGAAATAAATATAAGGAAAAATAATAGAAATAAATATGAGGAAAAAATACAGAAAATATAGTTAATATAGTAATCCACCACTTTTCCTTGGTTTCACTTTCCATGGTTTCATTTATCCATTCACGCTCCATAAATGTTATTTGTCAACTCTTTCAAGAGAGCTAATTATTTATTTTATTATTATTATTCTCTTACTAAGTTATTTATTATAGGGATCTATATATAAGAAAAAACATACTACATTCATGTATCACTTAAGATAGTAATACGTTCAGCCAGGCACGATGACACATACCTGTAATCAGCTCTAGAGGCTGAGGCAGGAGGATTTCAAGTTAAAGCCAGCCTCAGTAATATAGTGAGGCCCTAAGCAACTTAGCAAGATCCTGTCTCAAAAAAGGGCTTGGAGATGTGGCTTAGTGGTTGAGTGCCCACCCCGGGCTTCAATCCCTGGCACCAAAAAAAGAGAGAGAGAGATATGTTCTGAGAAATGCAAACATCCTAGAGTGTGTTTATACAAATCTAGATAGTATAGCCTGCTGTAAACCTGGTTTATATTATAGTCTTATGGGACCACCTCCACTCATGCAATTGACCAAATGTTGACCGAAATGTCACTATGTGACACGTGTATGCGTATGATATATGTGTGTATAAAAGGATTTGTACTATTCCTTAGTTTCAGGCAGCCAAGGATAAGGAGAAATTATTGTATAATGGGCTCTGTTATGGATGCCAAATAGACATAGAATCTAAGAAAACAGAACATTGTTTAAAGTGGACATAATGCATTTGACAACTAAAACAAAAGCAAGGAGAGATAATGATAAATCTGCGCTTAATTTTTTTTTTTTTTTTTTTTTTTTTTTTGAGACAGGATGTCACTATGTTACCCGGGCTGGCCTTGAACCCATGCTTCTCCTGCTTCTGCTTCCTGAGTAGCTGGGATTACAAGCATGAGCCACTATGGGACAGGATTAACTCTTTAACAAAACTAAATAGGATATATATTGTAATTCCTAGAACAACCACTAAAAAATAAAACCCATAGGAGTAATCAAAAAGCTCAAGATAAAAATGGTGTTTTAAAAATATGTTTACCTATAAGAAGACAGGAAAAGAGGAACAAAAACCAGAGTAAACAAATAGAAAACAAATACCTTAAAATGTAGACCTAAATCCATTTATATCAATAGTTACATTAAATATAAATGAAATGAGTATTCAGTTAAGAGGCAGAGATTATTATAATTAAATAAAAGACAAGATCCAACATTAATGCTGTCTACAAAAAATGTAGTTGGGAAAAATATACTATATAAACAATGCCGTAAAGAGATTGGGGTGTTTATGTTAATACTAGATAAAGTAGACTTAAAGACAGTATTTCGACAGTAAACAGGGACATTTTTTCAATGATAAAGGGTCATTTTGTTAGAATGACAGCATCAGTGTATATGTGCTGAATAGATTCATGAAATATGAAACAAAAATGTGTAGTCAAAGTTAGACATTTGAAGAAGCTCTGAACAGCTGATGGAAAAACTACACTCAAAAAAAGAAAACCAATAAAGACCTTTACCTAAGTGACATTTAGAGAGAACATTACATCCAGATGAATATGCATTTTTCCAAGTGTGCATGCCATATTCACCAAGATAGATGATAAGATGAGCAATGATTTCAACACTTGGAAGTATTAAAATAGTACATATATAGTATGTTTTTGGTTTTGAGTGCTGGGGGTTGAACCCAGGGTGAATATTATCTGTAGTCCTTTTTTATTTTTTAATTTGAGGTAGAGTCTCACTAAATTGCTGAGGTTGGCCTCAAACTTATGATCCTCCTTTCTCAGCCTCCTGAGTCACTGGGATTACAGGCATGTACCACCACAAGTATTTGCACAATTAAATAAGCTCATCTAAATAATCCATATATTAAAGAAGGCCCTGGGAAATTTTATAATTTTAATTGCTTGTGTTGGAAAAGATTAAAGATCTACAAACAGTTACCTAGGTTTTAACTAAGAAGGTAAAAGGGGGGGCTGGGGTTGTAGCTCAGTGGTAGAGCGCCTGCCTAGCATATGTGACGCACTGGGTTTAATTCTCAGCACCACATAAAAATAAATAAAACAAAGGTATTGTTTCTACCTACAACTAAAAAAAAATTTTTTTTTTTCTTTTTTGGTACCGGGGATTGAACTCAGGGGCACTTGACTACTAGGCCACATCCCCAGCCCTTTTTTGTATTTTATTAGAGACAGGGTCTCACTGAATTGCTAAGTGCCTCACCATTGCTGAGGCTGGCTTTGAACTCGAGATCCTCCTGCCTCAGCCTCCCAAGTGCTGGGATTACAGGCGTGCACCACTGCGCCCGGCTCTAAAATTTTTTTTTTTTTTTTTTAAAAAGAAGAAGGTAAAAGGGGCTCCCAACATGCAGGGCCATGAGTTTGACCCCCAGCAATACAAAGAAAAAATAAGAAAGTTATTTAAAAAAAAAAAAAAGACAAATCCAACAATGTATAAAAAGGATAGTAAAGCATGACCAAGTGGAATATGTGGTATGCGATGCCATTGGTTTAACACTCAAAACTTTATGTAGCAGGGCATGGTGGCATGGTGGCACACACCTGTAATCCAGTCTACTCTAGAGGCTCAAGGCAGGAGGATCACAAGTTTGAGACCAGCCTCAGCAACTTAAACTCTGTCTCAAAATAAAAAGGGCTGGAAATGTAGCTCAGTGTTAAAGCATCCCTGAGTTCAATTCCCAGTACTGGAGAGAAAGGAAAAAGGGGGGCGGGGAGAAGACTTGTTGTATACTCTTACTAATAAAATTGATGATCAACAGAGATACAGAATAGAGAAAGGATTGTCTTATCTTTTTTTTTTTTTTTTTTTTTTTTAAACAAAATGAGGTGGGACAACTGGATGGAGTAAAGACAAACCAGATTATTTTAACAACCTAAAATATTTGCCTAAACCACTCATTTAAAAAATGAGAGTGAGGGAGCAAATATGCACATGAAAAGGACATAGAACATCATTAGTCATTAGGAAATACAAGTTAATAACAGTGGGTTTGATACCCAGCACTACAAAGCTTAATGAAGCTGGGCATGCAATGGTAAGTGTCTCTAGTCCCCGCTGCTTGGGAGTCTAGGCAGTAGTATTGTTAGCGTCTAGGAGTTTTGAGTCCAGCATGGGCAACACAATGAGACTCTTCAGCGGTGGGGGCAGCGGGGGGCCGGGTACTGATAGATAAGAACTGCTTATGGGAATGCAAAAATGGTACATGCGCTTTAGAAAACAGTTTGGCAGTTAAAAATAAGTACATGTACCAAACAACCCAACAATACCAATTTCTTGATATGTACCCACATGAAATTAAAATGTATATTCAAAACAAAGCCTGTTTGGTTTTTTTACAGTGATTTGAGGGTTGGTGATTCTTGATTATAGTGGTTACATGACTATTTTTTAACAAAACTTAGAATTGTACACTAAAGTGGTGAAGTTTACTATGGGGTTTATCATGAGGGTTTTTTTGTTTTTTTGATGAAAGAAATGCTCAGAATCTGAAATAGTGTATATTAACAATGTCAGAGGAATTCCAGTCATATTCATTTTAATAAACGTAAGCCGGGTGTGGTGGCACATGCCTGTAATCCTAGCACTTGGGAGACTGAGGCAGGAGGATTGCGAGTTCAAAGCCAGCCTAAGCAATGACGAGGCACTTAGCAACTCAGTGAGACCCTGTCTCTAATTATATTATACACAGAAAAGGGCTAGGGATATGGCCCAATGGTTGAGTGCCCCTGAGTTCAATCTCCAGTACCAAAAAACAAAACAAAAATAAATTAATAAATGTAAAAACACATTTGACAAAATTCAATACTCATTAATAAAAAGTAAGCAAACTAGAAATACAAGGGAATTTCCTTAATCTAATAAAGGGTGTCTAGGGAAAAAAACTACAGGCTTTTCTCTAGGATGGAGAACAAGGCAAGAATGTTCACTCTCCACTGTTGTTTAGCATTGTACTGGAAATCCTAACAAGGCACAAGTTTGTGGGTTTCTGCCACACTATAACTTATTTTTCTTTTTTTGTATCAGGGATTGAATCTGGGGGCACTTAACCACTGAGCCACATACCCAACCCTTTTTTTTTTTGACTCAGAGTCTTGCTGAGTTGCTTAGGTCCTTGCTAAATTGCTGAGGCTGGTTTTGAACTTTGTAATCTCAGCCTCCTGAGCTGAGATTACAGGCATGCACCACCGCACCCAGCACTTTATAACTATTTGACAAGTTAACCTCGAAGAAAGGTCTACTATGAAGGATTGTTCTAGGAGTTTAATAAGATGCTTAAGTAAAGCACCTATCATCATCACTTGGATATGGTAGTCACTCGCTAGATGACAATTTTAATATGTTCCTTTTTTGTCTCTATGTGAGCTCTGTTGAGGTTAACCTCTTAAACTAAACCAAATCAGAGTGACTTTCTACTCTGCAAAAGCTTAGGGAGGAAAGTAGAAGAAAGAGGCATTTGACTACCTAATTTCTTCCACCAAAGTAATAGAGACCATTTTAAAAGGCATTTCTGAAAACAGATTAGAATCTCTCATCTTTTATTTCTTAACACGGTTTTTATTGATACAGTTTTAGTGGGGAATAATTGTAAGATTGTAGAATTCAATTTAGTTATAAAAATTGGTCAGAATGGTGTGCTGGCACTTAAACACAGATGATTTTTTCCAAAATTTTCTCATAGGATATATCGATTTGTCAAAAAGAAGAGTTTCTCCAGAGGAAGCAATCAAATGTGAAGACAAATTCACAAAATCCAAAACTGTAAGTTCATTTTGAGTCAAATTTGTACACTGTGTTTAATAAATATCAGCATGTGCCTTTCCTGGCAGAAAAATGAAAAACAGAAGCCTTCATTTTTTTGTTGCTATATTCTATTTCCAATTATGTTTTACATGGAAATCCAATTTGAAGACTTAATTCCAGAAGAATACAATTACAGTGCTATTTATCTCATCACACCACTACCAGAAAGCATTGCTCGAGATCTACTATTCTTGAGTCAGTACTGGAAGTTAGTGTTTTGAGGCCCTGTCAGCTGACTTAGCTTATTTCTTTCTTTTTGCACTGCTAAGGATTGAACCCAGGCCCCTGCACATGCTAGGCAAACATTATACCAGAGCTATATCCCCAGCGCTATCTTTTATTGGTAGTTGTAAGCCAACAGAATGCCTTTATTTGTTTATTTATTTTATTTTTAATGTGGTTCTAAGGATCGAATCCAGTGCTTCACACATGCTAGGCAAGTGCTCTGCCACTGAGCTACAGCCCCAGCCCCTGTCTTTATTTTAATGAGACAAGGTTTTGTTATGTTGCCCAGGCTGCTCTTGAACTCAGTAGGCTTTCCTAGGGTTGGGGATGTGACCTAGTGGTAGAGCACTTTCCTGGCACGAGTGAGGCCCTAGGTTTCATCCCTCAGCACCAAGAAGAGGGGAAAAAAAGTGATATTCTTGCCTTAGACTCTCTAATAGCAAGGATTACAGTCATATGCCACCACACATGGCAGCTTACCTTGTTTTTGACTGGGATGTTGTAACATATTTCTTGTCTTTCAACACTGTTCTCCGGTAAAGGTAACAGAGATAAATATTAAAATGTCAAAGCAGGAACCTGTTACTAATGAAGCAGTTGGGATTATTTCTCTCTCTGTCTCTCTCTCTCTCTCTCTCTCTCTCTCTCTCTGTTTTTCCTTTTGTGATGCTGGTGATGGACTGCAAGGCTGGTTCATGCTAAGCACACACTCTACCACTGAGCTACACCCCCCAGCCCAGATTCTGCTTTCTTTCTTTCTTTCTTTTTTTTTTTTTTTTTAATATTTATTTATTTACTTTAGTTGTACACAATGCAGTGCATTTTACGTGGTGCTGAGGATCAAACCCAGGCTGCGCACGTGAGAGGCAAGCGCTCTGCCGCTGAGCCACAACCCCTACCCTCCTGCGTTCTTAATAAGCATTGTTTATGGTTTCTGTGCCTTTCACTGGTATCTTTTGTTCTTTTCTGTCATGTGTGGTCCTGTCCTCGAGATAAAATACCAAGTAATGTTCGAATTTTTTAAATCTCAATTAATCTCAGTAAAAGAGAAAAAAAGTAATGTCCATCAGACTATTATCCAGATCATTCCCATATCAGTAAAATATGTTATGGTTTATATCTTTAAAAATACTACCAGTAAAATCTCTTTTTAAAAGGACCTTAACATTCATAAAGTCTTTAGATCAACAACATTGGCATTACCTCACTGCTTAATAGAAATGCAGAATCAAGACATTCCTTTTTTTTTTTTTTTTTTTTTTTTTTTTTTAATTTCCCTAGGATATTGTTAAACTTGCTTAGCACAATTGCATGTACCTATAGTCCTAGTTACCCAAGAGGCCAAGGCAGGAGAATTGTTTGAGCCTACAAGTTTAAGGCCAGCCTGGGCAAAGCAACAGGACCCCATCTGTCTTTAAAAAAAAAAAAAAAAAAGTTACCAAGATGATAAGGTGATAAAATGAAACAACCAATATTAGTACCTTTCCTCACTCAATATTCACATGTAACTAACATGAAAACCATTTAAAATACTTTTTCTTGGGGCTAGGACTATGGCTCAGTGGTAGAGCACTTGCCTAGCATGTGTGTGAGGCACTGGGTTTGATCCTCAGCACCACAAAAAAACAAAAAAAATAAAACGAAGGTACTGTGTCCACGTACAACTAAAAAATATATATGTATAAAAACAAATACTTTTTCTCTTTTCTTAAATCCTGTATTATTTTTAGAAGGTTAGAAAAGTAGATTTGTAAGTGATATTGAAGGATAATTGTTAGATGATAGCCGAGAAAAAGAAATCCTAAGTTTCAGTTGGTTCTGTGTTCTCATGTAGAGTAATAAGAACTTATTTTTATGTATCAATTTTCCATTTGAAGTATGTGTTTGTATATATTTGATCCATATAAGAGCTCTGTACAATATCTCCCTTTCCCAAAAGAAACAAATTCAGAGGTGTTAATTGGTCCCATTGTCAAGACTTAATCCAAGTCTTAGGACCCTAAATTGTGTACTTCCTTTATGTGTTATACTCACTTGAATTTTTTATTATGAGAAAGTGAATATTTCTTTTTAGCTCAAAAAAGCTTGTATGGAGAACTTTTGTTGTTAAAGAATCACTGTAGTCAAATTATGCTGTCTACTAAAATGTAGCAATAACATTTTTATAGATTTCTTCTCTTAAAATTGTTGAGCTTTTAATTCTGTTTCTAGGTTTATAGCATTCTTCGTCATGTTGCTGAGGTGTTAGAATATACCAAGGATGAGCAACTGGAAAGCCTGTTCCAGAGGACTGCCTGGGTCTTTGATGACAAGTACAAGAGACCTGGTTATGGTGCCTATGATGCATTTAAGCATGCAGTCTCGTAAGAACACCTTGATTCTGCTTGTACTGATATCTCAGCTGCTGGGTCTGGCATACAGGTTGATAGCCCAGTATTTAATCACAACATCCATTTATTAAGTCCTTGCCATATTTAGATAAAAATATCTAAGTACAAAAAGGCCCATGCTAGCTGGGCATGGTGGCGTACACCTACACCTGTAATCCCAGTAGCTTGACAGACCAAGGCAGGAGGATTGCCAGTTCAAAGCCAGCCTCAGCAACTTATCAAGGCCCTATCTCAAAATTAAAATAAAAAGGGGCTGGGGGGATGGCTGAGTGGTAAAGTACCTCTGGTTCAATCCCTGGTACCAAAAAATTAAGCAAAAGCCCATGCATTGGGACAATCCTACATGATCAAGTCTTTGTAATTTTATATACAATAGTTATATAGTTCATAACCCATTTGGTTTCATCTAACACTATTCCCATTATACATTTTTATTTCATGGTTTCATTATTGTCATAGATGACTTCAGACCCGTGTGGATATCTAATCCGAAACTATAATTTCTTATTTACTTTACCTCATTTCTTTGATCTTCAACCCATGCCACTTTAGCCATTCTTCCATGCTTCACTCTGGGCCTTTTCATCAACAGGTTTTGCTCTGCCTCTAAAATCTATAATCCACATATTTTATTTGTGTGCACCCTTGTGTTTTAGTTACTATGAACTAAACCCAGGGCCTCACACATGATAAGCAAGTATTCTACCAACTAAGTCACCTCCTCACCCCTATTTTATTTTATTTTGAGATAGGGTCTCACTAAGTTGCCCAGGCTGTCCTTGAACTTGCAGTTCTTATATATTAAACTCTTGACTTCAAACCCGTTTTTTTCTTTTGTCTTTTCACCTTTTCCTGCTTTCTCTTTCTTATCCGGTGTAGACACCATGAACTATCATTTCAAAAACTTTCTTGCCAATATCATGAGCTTTTGCCCTGTTTTCCCTTCTGTTACATCCAGCCTTGGACTGATGTCCTGCTTTCTGTGTACTTGTAGACTGCTGGGTGCTGCTAGGAAAAATCAGTTTCACAAATTGGTGCCACTGCATATTCATGGTCTACAACCTCTGCTGAGTCTTCACTGCTGCCCCACATTCTCTCTGCCCCTTGTCAGTTCTTCCTCCCATTTTTTAATAATAACTATTATAGAGCTTCTCTATGTTCTTTGTCAGAAATGCACTCTACCCCTCTTCTCTCGCTCTTAGCTGGTGTGCTCACTTCCTTTTTTATTTTACAAAGACAATAGAAGCCATTGCACAAGGACTCCTTATGTTAGCTTTTCATCACTGTGACAAATACCTGAGAAAAACAACAGAAGAGGAAAGAGTTCAGAGATTTCAGTCAGTGGTTGACTGGCTCCATGACTTAGGACTTGAGGTGAGGCAGAACATCATGGTTGGAGGGTGTGACAGAAGAAAGCTGCTCACCTCATGGCAGCCAAGAAGCAGAGAGAGAAGAAAGGGTCAGGGACAAGATACAGTCCCCAAGTGTATACCTTCAGTGACTTTCCTCTAACCAGGTTCTCACTCCTATAGTTTCTAATAATATCTTCAAATTATTAATCCACTGATAAGATCAGAGCCGTCATGATCCAATCACTTCTCAAAAGCTGCAGTGCTGCATTGAGGACCAAACCTTTAGCACATGAGTCTCTAAGGACATTTCATATCCAAAACATAACACTTCTCTACTTATGCCCACTATCTGAAAATACTTATCTCTGTCCTGTTATTTTCTTCTGTGCTACTGGAATTCATTTCCTTCCTGTTCAATCTAATCTTTACTACCCTGTGCCCAGCTCCTGCTCAATGATCTCTGTTACTCCCTGTTTTGGATCTTCATCTTTTCCCTTTATTGATTTTGCTCTCTCAACATAAAAATATTCTCTGGTTTCTTTGATTTATATTTAAAAAACAACATTTTGACCTTCCCTCAACTTACAGTAAGCACTGTTTTCTTTTAGCGGCCCAAATCTTTCAGTTCTCTGCAATTGGTCTCTGCTTTTTTACCTCTTAGTCCGTCCTAAATGTTAATGCTCTAGAGCTGCTTCATCACTATTCTAAGATCACTCTCCAACCTTTGTGCTGCCAAGATGTGTTAATCTTATAAACTTTCAGAGTAGATAAACAAGACCTGGGTCTGTTAGAGCCCCCCAACACACCATTCCAGTTTACCTTCATGTGACTTTTTTTAATCACATTGTGGAAATGTAGGAATAATAATAATAGCTAACTTCATATAATTCTAACAATCTATGGTTTAGTGCCATTATTATCCCTACTGTATAGTAGAGGAAATTGAGGCAAAGATTAAATAATTTGTTCAAGGTCACACAGCTAACAAATCATAGAGCCAGTATTCAAACCCACACATTATGGCTCCATCCAGAGTTTTTTCTGTTAACCATTAAGCATTGTTTATCCTTCTGTTCTGCACTCTTCAATCAGTACATTTTTATTTCTTTTTTTTATTTGAAGTTGTTGTATATGACAGTAGAATGCATTACAATTCATAATACACATATAAAGCACATTTTTACATATCTCTGGTTGTATACAAAATATATTCATACTATTCTTGTCTTCAAATATGCACTTAGGGTAATTTTTTGCAGTATTGGGGAGTAAATCAGGGGTGCTCTACCACTGAGCTACATCCCCAGCCTCTTTGTTCGTTTTTGTTTTTAGGTAGTTTCTCACTATGTTGCCAGGTAGCCTGGAACTTGTAGTCCTCCTGCCTCAAGTTCCCAAGTCACAGAGATTGGAGACATATGCCAACCATGCCCAGCTTTTTTTTTTTTTTTTTAATTACTTAATTATTTGTTTATTTTATGGTACTGAGAATGAAACCTAGAGCCTCACACATGCCCAGCAAGTGCTCTCTCCCAGAGCTGCATCCCCAGCCCAGTCAGTGTATTTCTTTTCTTTTCTTGGCCAGGGATCGAACCCTAACCACTGAGTGACACCCCCAGCCTCTTTGTATTTTTTATTTTGAGACTGGGTCTCGCTGAGTAGCTTAGGGTCACTCTAAGTTGCTGAGGCTAGTCTCAAACTTGGAATTATCCTGACTAAGCCTGCCAAGTGCTGGGATTACAGGTGTATGCCACCACACTTAGGCAGTCAGTATATTTTTTGGTTTACTGTCATCACTGGTCGTAATTTCCCCCTTTAACTTTTGTCTCCAGTACCTCCTCCATTACCGCTAAGCCTTAGCATGTATTATTCCCTTTTACTCTTCTCTTGCTTCATCAACCTGTATAGCAACTCCCCAGGTTTAACTAATGCTGATTCTTTGCTATGTGTGCTTCATGTTTTTCTTCTTAATTAAGAAATTAAACTTGTGAAATAATTAGAAACAGTGGTTTGCGTCTCTATACCTATTCCCCTCATTAATCAGTCGTAACCACCATTCTGAAATTACTAGTGTATATCATTATTTTGTTTTTATGATTTTGTTGTATGCAAGTTAAGCATCCTCAATCCAAAAATCTGAAATGCCCCTAAATCTGAAACTTTGAAAGCACTTACATGATGCTACAAGTTGAAAATTCCACACCTGACCTCCTGTGATGGGATGCGGTCAAAATATAGGTACACTGCTGGGCGCAGTGGTGCATGCCTGTAATCCTAGCAGCTCAGAAATCTGAGGCAGGAGGATTGCGAATTCAAAGCCAGCCTCAACAAAAGTGAGGTGCTAAGCAACTCAGCGAGGCCCTGTCTCTAAATTAAATACAAACTAGAGCTGGAGATGTTGCTCAGTGGTTGAGTACGCCTGAGTTCAGTCCCCAGTACACCTCTATCCCCCGCCAAAAAATACATGTACACTGAAAATACAGTATAAAATTACTGTCAGGATATATGTGTAAGATATATATGAAAGATAATTGAATTTCATGTTTAGACTTGTATCCCCTCCCTTAAGATACTGTATTCTCTGTATGCAGATACTTCAAATCTTAAAAAAAAATCCAGAACACTTCTGGTCCCAAGTATTTTGGATAAGGGGGGCCAGGGTTGTGGTTCAGTGGTAGAGCAATTGCTTAGCATGCGTGAGGCACTAGGTTTGATCCCTGGCACCACATAAAAATAAAAACAAATAAAATAAAGGCATTGTGTGCATCTACAACTAAAAAATATTTTTTAAATGTTTCTTTAAAAAAATTTTTTTGGATAAGGGATTTGCAACTTGACTACATATCCATAAAGTTCACACAGAATAATTTGTATATTTAACATTTAATCTATTGTATCTTTCTGTGGCTCACATTTTATTTCATTTTGAGAATATGCATTGTCTGTTCCTCTATTAAGAGATATTTAGCCAGAGGCGGGCACGGTGGCACACGCCTGTAATCCCAGCACTTGGGAGGCTAAGGCAGGAAGATCGTGACTTTAAAGCCCGCCTCAGCAATGGCGAGGCACTTGGCAACTCAGACCCTGTCTCTAATAAAAATACAAAAAAGGGCTGGGGATGTGGCCCAGTGGTCAAGTGCCCCTGAGTTCAATCCCCGGTACGAAAAAATAAATAAAAAAAAGAAAAGAGATATTTAGCCAGGCACAGTGGCATACACCTGTGATTTGGGTGGCTTAGCCCAGAGTATTGCAAGTTCAAGGCCAGCCTGGACAACTTAGTGAGATCCTATCTCAAAATAAAAAATAAAAAGGACTGGAGATGTAGTTCAGTGTAAAGTGCCCCTGGGTTCAATCAATTAATAATAATTAAGCGATATTTAATTTTTCTTTCATTCCATTTTTTAAGCAGTATTGTGTTGAATATCCATATACATACTTGTCTCCATGTATACATGTTTCTAGGATATGTACATAGGAATGGAATTTTCAGATTATCAGATTATATGTGTGTAGGTTAACAGCTCTTCACATTTTATTGATAATTTATTGGTAGTGTTTCTCCTATGAAACATGGCATTTGCCAACTTTGTATTCATTTGTCTTCCTTCGTCTTTTTTTTTTTTAATGTTTATTTATTTGCTTTAGTTGTATACAATGCGTTTATTTTTATGTGGTGCTGAGGATCGAACCCGGGCCACACACGTGCTAGGCAAGCGCTCTACCACTGAGCCACAATCCTAGCCCTTCCTTCATCATCTTGTTGCTTTGTAGACATCTCTCTTGGTTTGTTGTCTTGTTACTTTGTATTAGCTAAGTAAAGGGTTCCTACTCCCAAATTCTGTCACCTTTCATTCCTTAACTAGACCTCATGTTATATAGACCTGACATTTACTCATGCCATTCCTTTTTTATATATCATAACTTTCTGGTGAAACTGTTTTCCCTTTGCTTGTTAAGATTTTGCCATTGTTGGTTTTTTTCTTTCTTTCTTTTTTTTTTTTTTTTTAATTGTTGATGGATCTTTATTCCTTTATTCATATGCGGTGCTGAGAATCGAACCCAGTGCCTCACACATGCTAGGCAAGTGCTCTACCACTAGGCCACAACCCCAGCCTAGTATTACCATTCTTATAGTCATGATTTTTTTTCTTCTTTTTTTTTAATATATTTATTTGTTGTATATAGTTTTACACAATGCCTTTATTCTTACATGGTGCTAAGGATCAAACCTGGGCCGTGCACATGCTAGATGAGTGCTCTACCGCTGAGCCAGAACCCCAGCCCTCTTTTTTAAGACAAGATCTTGCTAAGTTGCTGAGGCTGTTCTCAAACGTGGTGATCCTTTTGCCTCACCCTGCCAAGTTACTGGGATTACAGGCATGTAAACACCATGCCCAGCTTGACAATGAAGCCAGTGCTTTATTGTTATGTGCATTATTCTGTGGTGCAGTGTTATGGTTCATAACTATGGGTATTGTAACCTTGACCTTTGTTTTTGTTTTTGTTTTTTGTTTTTAATCAGAGATCCATCTATTTTGGATAGTTTAGATTTGAATGAAGATGAACGGGAAGTTCTCATTAACAATATTAATAGGCGTTTGACCCCACAGGCTGTCAAAATTCGAGCAGGTAATTGACCTTCTAAATGATTTTTTAAACTATTTTGCATGTTCCAAAAAAGCTGTTAAGTAATTAGATTTATCAAAGAGTATGTTTCTGTATCTACAAGTATAAATCTTTCTAAATATTTTTTATAACAAGAAAAGTTTGAGGTTTGGGGTGCTTTTCCCCCTCTGCGGTGCTGGGGATCAAGCCCAACATCTCTTGCATACTAGGCAAACACTCTACTACAGAGCCACATTCCCAGTGCAAGAAATTATTTTTGTTTATTCAGAGTCATAAAATGTATATGTTGTTGTTGTTAGTTCAGCTAACTTGAAGTTAGCCCCTTTTTAAAGTATTTCTCTAGGCTGGGGGTGTGATTCAATGGTTACTTAGCTAGTGTGTGCAAGACCCTGGATTTGATCCCTAGCACCATGGGTAAAAAAGAGCAAACCTTTTTTTTTTTTTTTTTGGTACCAGAAATTGAACTCAGGAGTACTCAACCACTGAGCCACATCCCCAGCCCTATTTTTTCCTCACTGAGTTGCTTAGTTCACTGCTTTTGCCGAGGCTGGCTTTGAACTTGAGATCTTCCTGCCTCAGCCTCCTAAGCCACTGGGATTACAGGCGTGTACCACCACGCCCAGCAAAAGCAAACTATTTCAATAAACAGTGATATCCTTCTATGATTCTGGACTCAATGATTGTTAATAGTTGGAAATATTTTCTTTGAGACTTTTTTTTCCTATATAAATACTATATAAGAACATACACTGTGGGTAGGGATGTAGTTCAATAGTAGAGTGCATGCTTCAAGAGGCCCTGAGTTCTTCCCAGCAGCTCCCCGCGCCCACCAAAAAGTAGTCTACAGTCATATATAAGTTTTGTTAACAAAAATTGAATCATACCACGTAGAATTTCCACCAACTAGCTTTTTCTACTGTCATTGGTACCCTTCCATGCAGAACATAAAAATCTTGTTCTTTTTGATAGCTGGATAATATTTCATAAATTACTCATTTACATAGTTTTCTTTAAGACTAATTCCTAAGAATTACTAGGTCAAATAGCAATTTCTAAGCAGTTCTAGACAGTTGTTATTGAAGTGCTTGTTAAATTTGTCTACTATAGTTTTTGTTATTAGGTGGCTTAATATAGATGAGAAGATAGTTTTACTACCTATTCAAATATTTTTAATTGTGAAAATTAATAGCTGGGACTGATTTCTAGTTGATAGGGTGATAGACCTTTTCATAAGCATTTGAATACTGGTACATTTACTGTATCTCTGATTCTTTTAAACCTTTAAATGTTGTGTTTTTTGATATCAGCTTTTAAATTTTTATAATTTTTAGATATTGAAGTGGCCTGTTATGGTTATGAAGGTATTGATGCTGTAAAAGAAGCCCTGAGAGCAGGTTTGAATTGTTCTACAGAAACAATGCCCATCAAGGTGAGTCTTCTCCCACCCAAGGCCCTGGGTTGAATCCCTAGCACTACACACAAAAAAGATCATATTTTATCTTCTTAAGATTGAATTTCTTAAGGATTTCTTCAGTTTAGAGGCAGTTAGCACCATTGTGCTAATGATAACTGTGGTTAGGTCAGCCACCATAGACCCCCAAAATTATAATTCTTCATAGTCTTGTAGTGGACTATCTATAATACTGGATTATTATATCATCATAATACTAGATAATATCATATCAGTTAGCTTTTGCTACATTAGTAAACATCCCAAATTGCTAACCTGCAGAATTGAGAGATGAGTTTTGGGATGATTTTTTAATGCAGCAAACTAATAATAAACAAATCCTCAAACATCTAGTAGTTGTGTTGTATAGGTACATTCATAATTGAATTTTTGTCTTCTTTAGATTAATCTAATAGCTCCTCCACGGTATGTGATGACCACAACAACTCTGGAGAGGACAGAAGGCCTTTCTGTCCTCAATCAAGCTATGGCTGTTATCAAGGAAAAGATTGAAGAAAAGAGGGGTGTGTTCAATGTTCAAATGGAGGTGAGATCAGTGCTTTCACTTTTCCTCTGTTCTTAAAGTTTGTAGGAAACTTAAGTCACTAAATGATTTGTGTTCCAAAATACCTGATCATTGCCTTTTGAATATATTTAGGATTATAAATTTGCTAAATATAAAATGATCATTGATTCAGATAGTTCCTAAAAGGGGCTTTATAGATAAATAAGAACTATCATATCAACACTGGAATGTTGTCATGGGATGGACATTTCAGGCTTTATATTCACTGATGATGTTACATGTTTTTTTACCCCAGGGAGAAAAATAGGCAATAGAAATGAGAAATTTATTGTTTGAATTTGAATGTGGGGGGTGTTTAAAATTGGACCTTAGAATTAGGAATAAGTTTCTGTCTTTCCCTCAGCTCAACAAGGATGAAACATAATTTCCATACATATACTTGTGTATATGTATGTATGATTCTTTCTCTGGAAAAGAATAGTAATTTATTTTGCCGAGAAGATGCAATTTTTGTAGGATATTTTGGCCACTGAGATTAAGTCATATGTTTTCAGTTTTAGATTATAAAGATGATAGAAAATATTGTTCCATTTTAATAGACACTTCTTTTTCTTGTACTTCTCATAAATTTCTTCTGTTTTTTAGCTAGTAGAATTTATTAGTGTTAAACAATGCTCAAAAGTGAACAGATATGACAGTTGTTAAGAAAGAGAAGTATTTTTAAGAGTTAAAATTACCCAGGTGCACACCTGTAATCCAAGCTAATCAAGAGGCTGAGGCAAGAGGATCACAGGTTTGAGGCCAGCTTAGGTAACTTAGCAAAACCCTGCTCAAAATAAAATTTAGAAAAGGGCAGGGGATGTAACTCAATGGTAGAATGGCCCTGGTCTGAATCCCCAGTACTGGATCAGGGAAAAGAGTTCAAACACTAAGCAGTAGTATTGAAATTGAATTTGTATGCTATTTAACTACTTCACTTCGAAATTATGCCTCTGTTTCCACAGCCCAAGGTGGTCACAGATACAGACGAGACTGAACTTGCAAGGCAACTGGAGAGGCTTGAGAGAGAAAATGCAGAAGTGGATGGAGATGATGATGCAGAAGAAATGGAAGCCAAAGCTGAAGATTAACTTTGTGGGAGGCATAGTCCAATTTGAGGAACGTGAAGCAGCCCTTCTTGGCTGTAAACCCTAGACTTGAAAGTTTTCCAGTATTGAAAACTTCAAAGCTGAATATTTTTTATTTCCACGTATTTGAATGTTCCAACATAGTAGAACATGAAATGCCCTCCTAAATGTCAGCTGTTTTCACACAGTAACTGCGACATATTTTTCAAGGGAGCGGCCTGATTTCCCTAGAGAAAACCCTTTGAGCTTAGAACAGTCCTAATATTGGGCTTGCAATTTCCATTTCTGATGTCTCCAGATTGGCACCCCTTATAGTTCAGTGCCTCCATGAGATTTACCAGGGGCACCCAAAGCAAACAATAATAATCCCAATCTTTCTATATAAAATGTATTAAAGCAAACATCAAATAAATTTCTGGGATATTTAACTATAGGCCTCTTCCTTCTTGTCACCAGTTAAAAGCATTCTGAATGATAAGACCCTAACTCTTTTATCTTTATTTTCGACTAGATGCAGAAATGTAAGAAGCAGGTGATCAAAGGATCTGTATAACAAACCCTTTTAAGAGAAAATAATTTTAACTCAATCACAGTGATATTGACCCTTAGGGGTGTAAAGCCTTAAAATGCAATTAAAGAATTAACATTGTTATGTGCCTTTTACCTATTTGAGATTGATAACAACTTGTGGTATGAGAATTTATGACACTGGATCCTTATTGGTCTACGTAGATAGCTACTTGGCTTGAGTTTGGTTCAAAATGGTAAAGTATGTTTGTTTTTAAAGGTGCTGCTTCTTTGATTTACTTATTTTGAGTACCATTACCCAACTTTTGATATTTTTTCACTCCCCCCCCCCCCCCCTTTAAAATATCTGCTAGGTACCACCTAGATCTTTGGTTCTCTTTATAACAGATTATAGATCTGTCTGAATGCAGTTATAGTTTTTGGTTGTTGTTGTTTTACATCATTTTTATCTTCAAGAACTAGTTGTTATAAAGGTATATTTACAAAATTAATTTCACAGGTAACACATTTGATGTTACAGCTACAGTAGTCAGGTGTAGAAAAATCTTGATTTACTTTGATGTGTTCGTCTCTATAGATTTAGTCTCTTAGGATATTTGAGGTACCCGTTATTGAACTTTACTGCTAGCCCTAGGAACATCTATTAAAACACATGGATCAGCTGGGCATAGTGGAGCACACCTATAATCCCAGTGGCTCAGGAGGCTGAGACAGGAGGATCACAAGTTTAAAGCCAGCTTCAGCAGCTTAGTGAGGAACTAGGCAACTCAGCAAGACCCTGTCTCTGAATATATGTGACTCAGTGGTAAAGTGCCCCTGGGTCTGATCCCTGGTGCCAAAAAAGAAAAAGAAAAAAATGCATAGATCAAACTTAACCCACCCTAGTCAACCCAGGACTACCAGGACTAGCTGTAACTTATTAAAGCTTTTGGAGTTGAGTGTTTTAGTGTGCACCTATCTCCAGACCTGCTTCAGGAGGATTGCTTAAGCCTAGGAGCATGAGGCCAGCCTGGGCAACAAAATGAGATCCTTTCTCTCTCTCTCTCTCTCTTTTTTTTTTTTTTTTTAAAGGGGAACTGACTAAAAAATTCTTAGAAGAATTTATTAGCAGAAGAGTTCCTGCCAATTATAAAAGTTTGTCCCTTTGTTTAATTTGTCAGGTTGTATGAGCTTTTTAATACAAAGATCTAATTTCAGATGGCCCATTCCAGGAAGTTTGCCAGCCAGTATGCCACGTGGAGAATAGAGAATCTGGATATACTAAAAATTGACGCAAAATTTTCACTTCTATATTTGAAACATCAAAAAAAGTTTTTATAAAAACTCATAGCATCACAATGTTACCAAAATACAACAGGTGCTCCTTTTGTGTATGCATGGAAATTGAATTTGTTTTGTTTACTGAAGTTTTTCATACTTTGAAAGCCATAACTGTTGGAAAATACTGGTGGTTTCCATGATGACTGATTTTTATCCTACATGGGCCTTTTGCTCAGTTTTGCAACAATTTTGTAAATTGTTGACCCTAGCCAAAGAAAAGATCAGTGTTTCGCTGATAAGAGGAAGAGAACAGACTAAATTTAAAGTATATAAATATGCTGACCTAAAAGATACATGAGAACAAGGTAAACAGCACATCTCTGAACAGCTGGAACAGGATAGACAATGACAGTTGAGCAGCCTACTCAAATCCTGATTCTCCACCAAAGCCTTTTCATTAAAAATATTCACAGTTACCTATTTTTTTCCACCTCAGCCTCTGTGGTCAAGTGGTTAATCCTTACAACAAAATTAGCAACAGGTTGAGTCTTGTTTGTGCATAATTTAATTAAAAATGGAGAAAAGGAAGTAGGAAGATTTAAACTTTTCAAAAAAAATTTTAATGGATTTTATAGCAAAACAAGAGAAGATAATTCTTATACAATGTTCAGGCACTTTGGGGAGCTACAGAGATATGTTAATCACGATCATGCTAAGCAGAGTTATTACTCAGCTGGCATTCTTCAACCATTCATAACCCACTTATACATCAAGAACAATTTAAATTATAGGGATTTTTAAAAAGTTTTAATGCTGGTTTCACTGATTAGCCTCAAGTTGATGGTCACCTACTTCCCAATTCTTAGAAATCTTATTTCCCATGTAAGGCACCATTGTGCCAATTTTGAGATCAGGCAATCATTAAACCAAATGTACTTTAATTCAAATAAGCACCAATCAGTACTCAAAAAGCAATAAAAAAGTTTTTAAAAAGTTTTTTAAAGCAATAAAATTCCAGGGACTTTAGACATTGGCAAAATGCCAAATAGAAAACGGTGCTTTAAAGTGTAGGAATAAAGTCAAAAAAGCTTGGACTCCCTATCCTTCTGGTCAGTTATTCTTGGACAAAATTAAGAGGAGATGGTTCAGTCTTAAGAGGACAAGTTTTTATTTAAGCACTATGGAAGTATTCACTCCCCTTAAATATAGGTTACATATTTTATTTATTCTTTGAAGTCCAAGCACTTGTACTTGGCAAGAACACTGGCAATGGCTTATGCCAGATCACTGTATAAACTTGAAAATAATAAAAATGTTCTTTAAAAATACTATGATACGGACTTTTCACTATTTTAGGTTAATCTCCCAACTGGGGGAGTTCGTTGGTTCCTATTTGTCTCAGTGTTCATTCTAAAAACCAAAGTTTCTCCAGGAATGGAGGTGCAGGCCTATAATCCCAAGGAGGCCGAGACAGGAGGATCACAAGTTCCGGGCCAGCCCCAGAAACTCAGTGAGACTCTGTCTCAAGAAATAAGGACTGGGGGTTTAGCTGAGTGGTAAAGCACCCCTGGATTCAATCCCCAGTACAAAAAATAAAGGCTAGTTACATACCTCAGAGGTAGAATGCTCTTGGGTTCAATTCTCGATATAGCGGCCAAAAAAAAAGTTGAGTCTTAGTGACAGATCACTTGAAATGTTTCCAAACTCAACTTTTGAAAACTAACTGTACAGGAGTTATAACCAGAAACCAATGTTGATTTGCATTCAAAAGATAAATGCTGACATTTCAGAGTAAGCTATCTTGAAAGTAGAATTTTATTTCGTATTACAGCGTGGCCAGTGTTAAGAGTTCCAAAAAGGATACATGGGTTCAATCCCCAGCACCACATTAAAAAAACTAAAGAGTTACAAAAAGGGATCCAAGGACATAGCTGTCTGTCCTGATGGGCAGAAGTCAAGATACTGATGCCTAATGGCTATACTAGTCTACCTTTCCAGTTAGTAACAGGAAAATAGAGAAGGAAATAGCACCACCACTGCCGCTTGAGGAATTCACTCTTCAAGCAGTCTCACTCCAAAGCAGTGAAAGATGTATAATGTTGATTTTATGTGTGTGTGTGTGTGTGTGTGCTGGAAATCAAACCCAGAGCCTTGTGCCTGCTAAATAGGCACTCTACCACTGAGCTCCATCCCCAACCCAACATTAAAGTCTTTACACACTCCCATTCTCCAGGAAATCCTGTCTGTATCATCTGATAGGAGGAAGGAAACCCGGTCCTGCTCCCTGAGGGTCTTGTCATGTCAGCTTTTTGATAGCTTCAATCCACTCTGCTCGTTCAGCCTTGCTGCTGGCCTGGATATAATAATGTATGTCATCCTTAGTGATCACTTTGAAGAGATTTCCTTGGACATTCCCTTTAACCCCTAGGCAGGAAAAATAAATAAATCAGTGATTAAATATCCATGTCTACTTTCAGCTTGAACCAGATGAAAGTCAGCTGAGAAATGGACAAACAGAAGTATTTCTTATGTACATGGTTAGAGAATCTCACCAAGTGCATGTTTTTGCCTTCTCCCCTTCCTACTCCCTACTCATTACCTTAAGGCCTTCTAGTAGTTAGTCTGGACATTCTTGAAAACCCTCCCTCTAGCCCCTTATGCTAGCCACAAACCTACAGTGTCATTCAAAGAATCATCCAAGAAGCAGGTATGTGTAAGTTAAGAGCAGGCACAGAAATTTGGTGTCTGACTTCAAATTGTATGCCTTTGAACCTCAACTTCCACATCCACAAAATAGGAATATCTTCCTACCACAGCTGGCTGTTGTAGAATTAGTATGATGACAGATACAAAAGTGTGCTACTAGCCGGGCGCGGTGGCGCACGCCTGTAATCCCAGCACTTTGGGAGGCTGAGGCAGGAGGATCGCGAGTTCAAAGCCAGCCTCAGCAATGGCGAGGCGCTTAGCAACTCAGTGAGACCCTGTCTCTAATAAAAAATACTAAAAAGGGCTGGGGATGTGACCCAGTGGTCGAGTGCCGCTGAGTTCAATCCCCGGTACAAAAAAAAAAAAAAAAAAAAAAGTGTGCTACTGAATGAAGCACTGTGTGAGCCTAGCTATTATTCATAGGTAGGAGTTTATGGGCAATCAGCACAAAAAAACTGAGGGGAAAGTATATTTGAAATGAGAACTATTGAGTTGTATTCTTTAAACTCTTAAGAACATGCCATATCGCCCTTTCTTCTATTTCTGAGATTGACTTCAAAACTCACACCATTCATTGTCTCATTGATTTAAGCCCTACTCAGCGCCCAGAGCTCAGTCTTTCATGGAGGGGGGTTGGAGGGGATTACTGAAATGTGGAGGAAGGCCCTAAGATCTTCAGGCCAGGACTGAAGCTGTACCTTACCAGTGGGAACACCATTGTCCTCCAGAGCAGACACCAGTGAACCACGAAGAGAAAACCCACCAACCGGCCTGTTCTCTTCCTGCAGAGAAAAAGAGACCTGATTAGGAATTTTGTGAATGCACAAAAAGGAAGAGTTGCATTCTCCCCTCTAATCATCCTCAGGCCAGCTAAAGAAGTTCTTCCAAGTTATGTGTAGGGCTGGAGATGCAGATCAGTGGTTGAACATTTGCCTACAATATGAAAGACCCTGGGTTCAATCCCCAGCACTGAAGAGCGGGGATAAGTTGTAATAGATGAGGCTGAACTTGAGCATCATGTGGCCAAGTGGCCAAGTTACAGATACCAGTAAGGAAGTTTGGGCCTCTTAGTTTCACACCCAGTAATAGCAGCACCACCACCAAAGTTGCTGTCACCAGGTCTGGCAGAGTTGAATATCAATCTGCCTCATTCTTGGAGAGGTCTCAAACTGAAACTCTGATCCAGTACTACCAGGAGAAGCATGCACTGGTTCCTTAACCCTCTTGTGTGCATCTTGCCAAGCAATCAGAAAAAAAAACAGTCATATTTCTGAAAATTGATATTCCTGCATAGTAGACACAGTTATACGCATCTCTGGTATGTGGCTGAGATGAAACTATATGAAGCAAAAGTGGCTTGTCGTATCTCTGAATGGTTCCGAACAATTTTACACACCAGGAATCTCAGCCCCCTAGATTCCTTCAATTTATTAATAATGAATTTCACACTAAGTGGTGGGGGCAGCAAGAAATGGGCCAAAAATGAAGTGGTTAAGTAACAATGCCAGAGATGACGATACTGTTCATGCCAAGGAAGGGAAAGTCCAGAGGAAGAGGAGATCCACACCTAGAGGGACAGAGCAAGGGCAGCCTTCGGGAGAAGACCTGAATCAGCCTTGAGAAGTGAGCCCTGGGTGCAGCAATGGGCAGAGAGCCCACGCAGGAGCAAGGGTGAGGGCAAAGCCAGGGAACAAATTAAACTGCATAAAATTAAATTGTCTTTAAGGGATGCTGACTGGGCTTCTGTAAATTCTGTAAAACAAAGCAGTTGTCCTTTGGACTGAGTTAAGGCAAAACTGAAATGTTTATTTTATTCATTTATTCATTTGTTGATTGTTCCCTCAACCCTCTGCTTTGAAAAAAATTGATGAGCTAGGGTTATAGCTCAATGGTAGAACACTTGCCTCACACGTTTGAGGCCTTGGGTTCCATTCCCAGCAGTGAAAAAAAGATTTGAGGTAGCCACAAAGAAGTTTGACCTTTATCCTATAAGAGGGCTTGAGATCAGTGTATGTGGTTTTGTTTGTTGGTTGTTTTGTTGTTGTTGTTTTGTGTTTTGGTACTGGGCACTTTACCACTGAGCCACATCCACAGCCCTTTTTATTTTGAGACAGACTCTCGCTAAGTTGCTTAGGGCCTTGCTAAGTTGCTGAGGCTGGCCTCAAACTTGAAATCCTCCTGCTTCAGCTTCCTGAGTCACTGGGATTATAGGTAAGTGCACTGCACCCAGCTTTAACATGTGCATTTGGAAGGCTTATTGGTTGACCCCTCGGGCAGCCCTCCTACCATGTCCCTCCTTGGGTCCTGACCCTCCTTATGGCTTGACAGAGCACCAAGGGCTCTTACCAGCTCTGGGCTTAGAGTAGGGATTCCTGACTGAAACGTCACTATTTCTTTTTGTGTTTTGTTTTGGGGGCATTAAGGATTGAGCTCAAAGCTTCATGCTAGGAAAGCACTCTACCACTGAGCTACATCCCCAGCACTTTTTAAATTTTGAGACAGGGTCTCACTAAATGGTGTTGCCCAAGCTGGCTTAGAACTTGTGATCCTCCTGCCTCAGCTTGGAGAGTAGCTGGGATTACAGGTATGTACCACTGCACCCAACCACTCTTCATTATCTCAAAAAAAAAAAAAAAATGAAAATCATACATATACCAAGACAAGACTGAGCGGCCTGACTAAAAGGCCATTCTCTTTTTTTATTATTATTAGATCAATTCAGCATGAGGCTCTACTTATTATCTGAAACTGAGAGCAAGCAATTCTTGGATCAATTAAAAAATAAGAAAACAAGTAAATTATGGCTTACATATAATAAAAAGAAATGGAGTAGCTTGGCATAGTGGCACACGCCTGTAATCCCAGTAGCTCAGGAGGCTGAAGCAGGAGAATTGCAAGTTCAAGACCAGCCTCAGCAACTTAGCAAGACCCTGTTTCAAAATTAAAAAATAAAATAGAAAAAACTAGAGATGTAGCCTAGTGGTAAAGCACCCTTGAGTTCAATCCCCAGTACAAAAGAAAAAAAGAAAGAAAACAAGGAAAGAAGAGAAAGAAAGAAAAGAAAAAAAAAAAATGGTGGCGCATGCCTGCAATCCCAGTGACTCTGGAGGCTGAGGCAGGAAGATCACAAGCTTGATGCCAGCCTCAGCAACTTAGCAAGACCCTGTCTCAAAATGAAGAATAAAAAGGGCTGGGGATGTAGCTCAGTGGCACAATGCCCCTGGGTTCGGTCCCAGGTACACACACACACACACACACACACACACACACACACACACAAAGAAAGAAAAAGAAAGAAATTTTCCAAGGCATAGGTGAAAATAAGGAGTTGAAGAAGGCAGAATTCATGGGCTCTTCAGTTGGAAAAGGGGGAAGAGGCTGGGAAGCACACACAAAAAGCAGGCTTTAGGGAAAGTAAAAGATGTTTTTCTTCTCAAAATAATGAAGCTCCTTTCCCATGGGAAGAGGTGGGCCCAGGCGACCTTGTGAAGAGAGGAGGGAGGAGCTGGTCCTGCAGGGGTGAGGGCCGGAGGGAGGACAGCAGCTGCTGCTCTGCTGGGAGGTGTCTGGAGGCAGCAGGGCAGCTGGGGAGCACAGGGCACTCACTTTGGAAGGGTCATAGTAATGCAGGAAAGCGGGGTCCCTCCTCAGAACAAAGCGTCGCACCTTCCAGTTTTTCCTCTTGTGACCCTGCAGCAAAGAAATGGTTCAGCCGTCCTCGGTGACACCTCTCCATCTTCTTCCCTCTTCCCTGCACCCATCTAACGCCAAACCCCCAACAAGCCAGCCTACTCCAATAAAACTACAGTGGCACATGCCTGTATTCCCAGCAACTCAAGAGACTGAGTCAGGAGGACTGCAAATTTGAGGTCAGCCTCAGCAATTTATCGAGGCCCTGTCTCAAAATCAAAAAAACATGGGGATGGGGTTGTGGCTCAGTGGTAGAGCGCTTACCTAGCATGCATGAGGCACTGGGTTCGATCCCTGGTGCCACATAAAAATAAACAAATAAAATAAAGGTATTGTGTCCATCTACGACTAAAAAAAACTTTTAAAAATCTTTTAATAAATAAACATGTAGCTCGATGACAAAGCACCCATGGGTTTAATCCCCAGTCAAAAAAAACAAAAATAAGTAAATAAAAACAGTCCACAGGATACCCAAAGATTGCAATGACCCTGCTCAGTGAGTCTCCAATAAAAACACCCTCGTATTTAGTCGACAGAGCTAAGGACAGTTAGCATCAAAAGGAATGGGATCCCATTATCCTGACATTACTCAGTGCAAAAGAGAGGGACAGGGACAGTAGGTGTCAACCTGAACCCGAGCCACCAACTTCCACCAGCTTTTTAATGCTCAACTTAGTTCAAAAACAAACTACAGCTGCATGTATATTTGTGCATTTTTTACACATGTATACATATACAGCAAAACTACCATTATATTCTGCATCAGAAAAAGAAGCAATTCATTATAGCACATGATAAAAACTGTGTAAAATATTAATCTGCATGTGTGTGTTGAGAGAGACCCTCTTTGGCCTGAGACCCTAGATCATATACTTTCTTTGGCCTCTGGCCTGAAAGACACTCATGAGTCTCTCCTGTACCCTCTTCATGCTCCTCCAGGGGCCTCATTACCTCCCTCAGTGAGGACTCCTGTCAGGCTCAGCAGAGGCAGAGGCCTGGGGTCAACACACAGTCGTGTGGATGGTAAAGAACCTAAAAGCAGATGGGGATCCTGTTGTGCAAGAAGCGGGTCACAAATTTGCGACCTGAGACAATTATACAGAAGTTGTTGGGTTTTGTTTTTGTTGTTTTTGGTACCAGGGATTAAACCCAAGGGCATTTAACTACTGAGAATCACATCCCCAGCCTTTTTTCCCCCTTTAATTTGTTCTCATTAGTAGTAACACATGGCAGTAGAATGCACATCATACATAAATGGAATATGACTTCTCATTCTTCTTATAGTACATGATGTAGAAATACACCAGTCATGTATATTTATGTACATAGGGTAATAATGTCTGATTCATTCTGCTATCCTTTCTAACCCCCATGCCCACTCCCCTCCCTTCACTCCCCTCTGCTTAATGCAAGGACCTCTATTTTTCCCTAGCCCCCTTCCTTATTGTGAATTAGCATCCACATATCAGAGAAAATATTTGGCCTTTGGTTTTTTGGGATGGGCTTATTTTGCTTAGCATGATATTCTCCAGCTCCATCCATTTACTGGCAAATGCCATAATTTCATTCTTCTTTAAGGCTGAGTAATATTCCACTCTCTCTGTGTGTGTGTGTGTGTGTGTACGTATACACACACACCACATTTTGAGGCAGAGCCTCACTAAGTTGCTTCAGGCCTTGGTAATTGCTCAGGCTGGCTTTGAATTTGTGATTTGCCTGCCTCAGCCTCCCGAGTTGCTGAGATTACAAGCATGCACCACCACATCTGGCCCAGAATTTGCTTTTTAATGCTGTGATAATTACAAGTGTCTATGTTTTTCCAGAATACTCCTCACACCTGGTACACATGTGCGTGAGCATCTGACTTGCTTCCCAAGGCTGATGGTGGGCAGCTGCTTCTGCAGACTCCGCTGGTAATGGGTGTGTCCTAGCATTCTCAGCCCCTTCCTCCCTCCCAGGGGCTCCTTCCTGTCCCTTCTCAGGATCCCTCTCCTCCTGCTCAAAGGCAGCCGTACCTGCTTGGACAGATAGCCTTGTTTGACCACCGTGCCACTTAACTCCACAGTGCTGAGACTGATTTCCTCCTTGGGGCTTATCTTCTTCTTGTAGCTCTCAGCCTAGAGGGAAGGAGACAGCAAGGACTGCTACAAAGATAGCCCCAGGCCCAGGCTCCAGGGGATTCCTCAACGAGCCTCCCCCCCCCCCCCCCCCCCCCCGCCCCCGGGCTTCCTGGAGATGAAGCTGTCCCTCAACCCTAGGCCTCTCTCTGTGGCTGTGAGCCCCACCCCCACCCCATGCCCGTTCCCTCTCCCCTGGTGGCAAGAGGAGCCCCACTCCCTAACTTACAAAAGTGTACAGGGCTGTGGAGTCGTCCAGGAACTGCTCAGCCAGGTCACCAGAGCGAATGGCTCCCATGCTCCGGACACCGACAGGCCTGAGGAAGTTCTCCTCCATGAGCACGGAGGCCAGCGTCACCGCCTCCAGACGGCTGGCCGCGAAGCTGCTGGAGATGAGCCAGTCCACCAGGGAGGAGCCTGCGTCAGAGCAAGGGCACCACCCAGCCTCCTCAGGGTGCTTGGCCTGGGACCTTCACCCTCCTCCTAGGCAGACTCTAGCCAAGAGCAGACTGAAGGCCACACCCACATGTGGCCATCTCAGGCCAGACCAGTGCTCCGCAAATAGCTCTGGTTTCGGTAGGGGCTGGTCATGCACTCCACTGAGCCCCAGGTCCCAAGTGTCCCAAGTGTCTGCCACCTACCAGGCCCCTGGGATGGGCAGGCTCACCCAGGAAGGTCTTTTTGTAGGTGCTCCCCTGCTCCATGTTGGGGCTTGGCCGGATCCCACTGCTGCTGTCATGCATCTTGTCCACGATGCGGCTAAGGAAGGCAAAGGAGAAGGGTCCTCGTCACACAGAGAGCTTCAAGGCAGGGTCCAAGAGCCACTGCGAGGGAATAAACCATGTGGCAAGTGGTTTGATGCACACCAGAGGGGAGGGGGGCCTTCAGCTACGCATCAGAATTGGATAGGCAGGATTCTCAGACAGTTCTCTTCTTGGGCATCTAATTTCCATACCAGACTAGCATTACTGCTGTAGTAAGACTAAAGAGCTGTGGATTTACTTCAAACCAAGAATAGTACTGGGGTAGAGCTCAGTGGTAGAGCACTTGCCTAGCATGCACAAAACCCTAGGTTCAATCCCCAGGACTGCAAAACACAAAACTTGAGTGTGCAGTAGCCTACACAGTTCTCTATGATCTGCTGCATTCAGTCCAAACTCCTCCAGCTACTTCTCAACGCTGCGCCTCTCTGAATCCAGCCACAACCCACCCACCCATTCCTCCCTGCACATGCCATGGCTTAGCAGCCCCTAGACCCACAGAAGGTGCACAGGCAAGATTTCAGTGCCTGGCACAGAGTTAAAAGCCCAGGAATGAGCTGGGCACGGTGGTGCACGCCTGTAATCCCAGCACTTGGGAGGCTGAGGCAGGAGGATCACGACTTCAAAGCCAGCCTCAGCAATGGCGAGGCACTTAGCAACTCAGTGAGACCCTGTCTCTAATAAAATACAAAAAAAGGGCTGGGGATGTGGCCCAGTGCTACTGAGTTCAATCCCCGGTACCAAAAAAGAAAAAAGCCCAGAAATGGACTCATACTGTGTGTGTGTGTGTGTGTGTGTGTGTGTGTGTGTGTGTGTAACCCAGGCCTCACACATCCTAGGCAAGTGTCTACCATTGAATCACTGGGGTGCATTCCCAGCCCACACCCCTCATCTGCAATGAGTGTGACAGTTTGGCTGCCTAGGAGTGTTTCCACAATAGGATCTCCTTTCACACACCCCTACTTTATCACCTCCACAATTACTGCCACCAACAGAAGATCTTTCCTCATTTTCTATATACACTTGGGCTGGAAGGCCCCTGGGATGAGATGGTGTTTATTTCTATTTGCATCTGCTAAGCACCCAGCATAGTACATGGCATTCAGTAGGCACTCAATAACTATTTCTTTTCTTTCTGATTTTAAAAATTGACACATGATAATTGTACATATTTGTGGGGTATTCCATAACAGTTTCTTGAATGAATGAACAAGGAACCACCACCCAGCAAGACTGCAGCTGCTACCAGAAAACATCATTTGTGCCATCAGGCTACAAACAAGACCAGTGACCTGGTTGGTGGAGATCCCTAGGAAACTGTGACACAGCCCTGAGCACCTGTCTGAAATGGAGTTGGGGAGGTCTCTGCCACACTCACAAGGTGGGAGTGGGGCCAGAGGTTCAGGCCATTCCCAGGTCAAGAAGAAGTACAACCAGGACAGGGACAGCTGACAGCCCTGAAGCACAAAGGTGGTACCAGCCAGGCCTGTGTGGCACCACGGAGCCCCCACCCCAAAATCCTGCTCTCCACTCCCTACCACACATGCATGCGCGCACACACGCGCGCGCGCACACACACACACACACACACACACACACACACAGGAGAGGCTGCAGAGAGGCCAGGCAGGGTAAAGGGGTGGGACACTCACTGCAGGCTGATGTGAGGGGGCAGCTTGAAGGAGTTTTTTAATATGTGGAGCTGCTGGACCTTCCCCGGCTGCCCTGCATGGATAGCTCCTGTTATCTCGAAGGCCCATGCGTCCCTCTCCTCTCGAGAACAGGCCTCCAGGAAGTACTCTGTGGAAGTTCTGGTCTTCAGCTTGATGAGGAGCTGTGGGAAGAAAGAGTCAGACCAGCACTCAAAGGCACAGCGGGCCAGAGAATGCTGTCAGCAGAAAGGACAGGCCCAGGTGGTGTAGTCCAGTGACTGCCTAGTGCCCTGGCCCCTCATCTATACCCCAGTGGTCTTTGAAACTTCGCTTGGACACTTCCAGCAATGGGGAGCTCACAGCCTCCTAAGGCAGGCTTTCCCCTAGGGGCAGATTAATTAGCACAAGGACTGCTTTCGAGACACTGTCACTGTCCTGATTCTGCCTCTGGGGTCACCCCGTCTCTCCTCCCAGCACAGCCTTTGCACTGGTCAGCCTCTATAGCCCAGCTGAATGGGACCAAGCCCCACCTCTTCCCCTTAGCTAGAGATGCTCACTGAGTCTCAGTTTCTTATTAATGGCTACCTTGAATAAAACTGTTAGTGACACTCCCTTTGAGCCTCTTTTCTCTCCAGTTTAAACATTCCCAGGTCATTCACACATTCCACTGCCATCAGGAGGAAGAGATAAGGCTGGGAGGACAGGGGGATGCACCCCTGGAAAACTTCCTGGGCAGTAAAGCACAATCAGCATCTGCAGATACTTGCTCAGAAATTACAAAAAGGCTATTTTAAAATCAGAACCTACGTGACTGGGGTCCATGCCTCTCCAAAGAGGGGGAAATGCCTGATGGATATTTTGATGGGACTAAATGCCTCACCCAGGAGGGGTGACTTCCTTAAACCTATAGAGCTATATAAACCCCTAGACAAGGGCCACTCTTTGGTATCCCTCTCTTGGGACCCCTCCCTCTTTGAGAGCTCTGCTTTTTTCCTATTACTCTAATAAATCCTGTTACTTTGCTCTCACCCTTGTATCTGAGGTTTTTATTCTTAAAATTCATGAAACAAGAACTCAATTCCATCTTCCATGTTATGATATGATATAGTTTACACTCCTTCTCAACCATGCACTATTTTTGCAGTGCTGGGGATTGAACCTTGAGCATACTAGGCAAGCACCCTACCACCGAGCCACATCCCCAACCCTTCAACCAGTTCACTCTTGCTAAATGCTCTGCACATACTGAGCACTCTCACAGATGTCCCACAGAATGGAATGCCCTGCTCTGGGATCCGAGGGGTGCAGCACATCAGAGGCTGTGAGCACAGGAGCTGAGGGCAGCTCCAGGCACTGTAGAGTCTTTCGCTTTTCCATCTTTTATATATTTATTTTTGGTATTGGGGAATGAACCCAGGGGCTTACCACTGAGCCACATCTCCAGTCCTTTTTATTTTTTATTTTGAGACAGGGTCTCACTAAGTTGCTGAGGCTGGCCTTGAACATAGCTCCACCTGCCTCAGCTTCCCAAATCACTGAGATTACAGGTGTGTGCCCGTGTCTGGTACTTTTTAATTTAAATGGGCATTTAAGGAATTTCTTTAACAAGTTATGGGATCTTTCAGTCTGACTATTAAATGTCATCTGAGTAGACCAGGTAGGTCTACCACTTCTGAAACATTCTATTTCACTCTGATTCTGTTTTCCCAAATGTTAACTCCCAGCTTATCTTGCTTGCAAACTTAACATTCTGCATCTAAACTAGTAGTGAAAATGGTGAATAATGCACTGCCCCGAGGAACTCCATGGGATAGTCCTCCAAGTTAACATTCACTTATCAGTATCATGGAAAAACAGTGAAATCAGATCTGGAAACTGTACAGTCAGTCTACAATTAACCATTTTAATAAAAAGAATTTCAGAAGATGGGCTGGGGTTGTGGCTCAGCGGTAGAGCGTTTGCCTAGCACATGTGCGGCCCAGGTTCAATCCTCAGCACCACATAAAAATAAAGGCATTGGCTGGGGTTGTGGCTCAGCGGTAGAGCGCTCGCCTAGCACTTGCCTAGCACGTGCGCGTCCCGGGTTCGATCATCAGCACCAGGTAAAGAATAAATACATTGCGTACAACTAAAACAAATAAATATTAAAAAATAAATAAATAAAGGCATTGTGTACAACTAAAGCAAATAAATAAATATTTAAAAAAATTTTTCAGAAGAGACTAGAAATTTAAAAATAAATCTAGGTGTGCCATTTTTACAGCTTCCCTAATTTTACATATGTTTTATGATTTGTTCTTAGTGGATCTGTTGGCTACTCTCAGTCTCTTTTAGTCCAAGTACTCACGAACTGAGCAAATAACAAATCTGTTTGAGGATCTTATGTAGAATTAACATGAAGCTCATAACTCCAGCAAATTTAGCCTGTTTCTCTCTTTTTTAAAAAATATTTATTTATTTACTTTAGTTGTACACAATGCAATGCATTTATGTTTACGTGGTGCTGAGGATCGAACCTGGGCTGCGCACGTGCGAGGCAAGCGCTCCGCCGCTGAGCCACAACCCCAGCCCTGTTTCTCTTTTTTGAAACTTAAACCAGTTTCCCCATCTCCATCCTGTCGGGAACTGCTCTGGACAGGAGCTATGTACACACCTTTAAGTACTGAGTAAAGAGGTACTGAACTGGTATTGCACCCACTGCAATGCAATTGGACCTTACCTCCCCTCCGGATAAGAGAGGTGCAGCTCCAGGAGTGGGCATCACCTGATGGGGCTGGATTACACCCACTTATTTGTTGTAACCCTACCCCTTGCTTCATTTGAATGGCTTCTCCCCAATAAAACCCCGTTCCGGTTTGAGGCATGCTCCCTATTTTTCTTGCCTGCCTTGCCCCCTTGTCAGAGCTGTGGCTGAGGAGCGGTCACTAAACCCAAATTCACTTGGAGTGACCCTGACCAGTTTAGTCGTGTGTCGCGACACCATCCCATCTACCAATACTTCTGCTCTCCACTGTTTCCTAAAGATTATTAAGAGATAGCAGGTCAACAAGTTAGCGGGGCATGGTGGTGCATGCCTGTAATTCCAGCTACTTGGGAGGCTGAGGCAGGAAGATTGCAAGTTCAAGGCCAGCCTGGGCAACCTAGTGAGACCCTCTCTCAAAATAAATAAAAATAAAAAAAGGCTAGAGGTAGAGTTCATAGTAAAGCACCCCTGGGTTTAATTCCCACACCACAGATACACAAAAAAGAGGTGGCAGGTCAACAATTTAAGCTATGAGTTCAGGGGTTTCATTTACATTTATTAAGATCTAAAGTCTTATTTATTTATTTATTTATTTATTTATTTATTTATTCTGTACTAGGAATTGAACCCTGGGGGCACTTAATTACTGAGCCACATCCCCAGTCCTTTTTAAAATTTTTTTATTTTGAGACAGGGTCTCACTAGTTTGCTTAGGACCTTACTTTTGCCGAGGCTGGCTTTGAACTCGTGATCTTCCTGTCTCAGCCTCCCGAGTCACTGGGATTACAGGTGTGTGCCACCTTGCCTATCTCCACAAAGTGTCTTAACAGACCACTGCCTCATATCCCCACATCCTTCATATGAGACGTTTGGGTGTAATTATCTCGTCCCATCTTACAGATGATAATGACGACTGAGAGAGGTTTAACTACTTGCCCGAGGTCATGTACCCAGGAGATGGTTGAGCTGATACTTGAATCCAAATCTTTCAGTCATAACTCTGAGCTCTTCCCATTACCCATACCACACAGAGCCAGAGGTGAGGGGTGCCTGAGTTGGGGAGCCGGGCAGCAGGGACCTTCACATACCGGACGGTTTTCATACTCCAGGCAGGGGCAGGTGATGGTGCAGCCATCCAGGAGGATCCGGCCCTTGGGAGGGGCCACTCTCCGGCCCCCCTCAAGCTTGTAGTACAGCAGCGTGTTTCTGCCGAAGGATGAACCATCGCGCCTTCCAGTTGTGGACGATGTGGCCCTGTGAACAGACAGGAGAGCCCTGAGGTGAGGTGAGGGAGGACACCGTGTTCAGGGAGAGGTGCGCTGTGGCTCAGGTAACAGATGTGCTGTGGAAACAGAGACACAGCAGTTTTTGGATCTCTCTCGGTCATTTCTTTGGGATATGTAGCAAATACCCTTGGCACTGACCTTCTAGTTGCCATTTGGCCTTTTTCTGGTTATAAATCTGTGTGTGTTGTGTAGAGTTTAGAATTGAATCCAGACCTTGCACATGCAGGCAAGTGCTCTACCACAGAGCCATACCCACCAGTTCCTGGTCGTGAATCTTGAGATAAACTGCAAAGTATTAAAAAGAAAAAAAAATCACATGCCTATCATTCTGCTACTAAGAGACAGCCACTGTTAACATTTGACATTTCCTTTCAGCCTTTTTTCCTTTTAGTTTTCGCTTTTTTTATTAGACCATATTTATCAGTGATAGAGCACTTGCCTAGAATGTGCAAGGCCCTGGGTTCAACCCCCAGTTCTGAAAAGAAAAAATATCATATTACAAGCCAGAAGTGGTGGTGCATTCCTATAATCTCAATGATTTGGGAGGCTGAGATGGGAGAATTGCAAGTTCAAAGCCAGCCTCAGCAACTTAGTGAGGCCCTAAGTAACCTAGAGAGACCCTGTCTCAAAATAAAAAATAATCAAAAAGGACTGGGCATGTGGCTCCATGGTAAAGTGTCCCTGGATTCAATCCCCAGTACCACACACACATACATAAAAAGACCATATTACATATGGCTTTATTTTCTAATTTTTGTCTTGTTTAGCCTTGTTGAGCATTTTCTCACACCAGTAAATTTCTATAAAATTTATATTTTCCATTATATACATATATAATACCTGTTTATTAGAGAATATTTGGGAAAGTACTAGGAAGGAAGAAAACAAACCCGTGACCTGCCTTATAAGGTGGTGGCCAGATCAACACTTTGAGATACTCATTCCAGTCCTTTTGCAGTATATTTTTAAAAGCACAAACACATGACATGTCAAAATGGATCACCAACATTTTAAAAACACATCTTCTGACTTTAAAATGTAAGTGTACACAGAAAATTTGGGAAATACTGAAATATGTAAAGGAAATTAAAGTCACCTACCATCTCATTAGTTAAAAATAACCATAGCTAATATTTTCATATACTTCCTTAGTCTTTTTTTTTTATCAATTTTTCTTTTTACACAGTTAAGTTTGTAGTATACAAGATTCTTCAGTCTAATTAACAAAGGTTTGAATGGATGATGATAAAGACAGACTTGGGAACAGCATTTGTTACTCAAATTATCAATATGTTTTAAAGAGGCAGAAAATAATCACTCAGTGTTCCCTTTCCGTTCATAAAGCAATCAAAATATGCATCAGTTGAAAGCCTGTGCTAAATTTCTACAACAGTGAACTCTGACATAGATTACCATGTTTGGTTTTTTTTGTGTATCCAAATGGGTTTGCACCATTTCATAAGAACATTCCATACACAAAACTTTCAACCACATTCTCCCAGGAGAGGAAAGATAACAACTGTAGCCTCATTAAAAGCTTTACATGTCTTACAAAGTAAAGTCTATAATGTGACTTAAACATTTTGCACAATCAGATTTACATAAAAGAGCATTAGCAGGAAAATAATCATGATTGATAATAGCTCAAGGAAGTTCTAACAGACTTGACCTTATCAAGTTCCAAAGAATTCATTATCAAAACTAAAAACAAACCTTCAGTTGTGTATACAGTTACAAACCTTTACAATAGCTGTCAGGGCAAGTAGCTGTGTAAGTTTACATGTTACTGAAGGCAAAGAGTTAGCAAATGCAAACTCCAGAGGGAATGTTATGTCCATACAGCTTCCTCTTAGACAGTCATGACACACTGAATGAAATCATCCTAAAGGAAACTCACAACACCTTGCTGCCCAGTATCCTGTCTTCAAAAGCTCTCTATGAGAGCCCTCAGCTTAACATTGCAGGCCATGTAGTCATCTAAGGTGATCTTTCCATTGGTGCTGTATCATTTTGCAAGTGTACTCAGTTTGGGGAGTTGACCTAAATCCCGTTGCCCTCAGGGCCTTCTGCAATTCTTGGGGATCCACGGTTCTACTCCTACCACCGTCAAAACTGATGAAGTATTGTCTCCAGCCATTCAACTCAGCCCAGAGTCCTTTAAATTCACTGAAGCCCATTGTGCCAAACCTGTCTCTGTCCATCATTGAAATCGTAAGCTGACAAGTCACCAAGTTAAAAGGTTTGTATCCTCCAGCAACGCCCGACTGTGACAGACATCTCTGCAATTCATCAGCATCTATTTGCTCATCCTGTCCCTGCTATAGCAGCAAAGTAACTGTACAGAAGACTCTGCATTTGTCCTCCAGGTGCCCCTCTATACTTTCAGGGGTAGTATCCACTGCTGGCACCAGGGTGCCCCAGGTAGGCCTTGGTGCAGACCAAGCCCTGCCTCCCCATCCCACGGCAACTCTTCTTCTTCTCTTCCTCTTTCTCTTTCTTATTCTTCAGCTTACTCCTCCTTCTTGTTCTTCTTCTTCTTTTTGTAGTAAGGATTGAACCCAGGGGAGCTTTACCACCAACTTACATCCCCAGTCCTTTTTAATTTTGAGGTAGGATCTCTCAAAGTTGCCTAGGCTGGCCTTAAACTTGCTATCCTCCTGCCTGAGCCTCCAGATTAGCTGAGATTACAAACCTGTGCCACTGTGCCCTAAAATATTCTTTATGACTACTGTGCAGATGCATAATTTACTTGCCAATCTCCTATTATTTGTAACTAAAGTTTTTTTTTTTTTTTTGCTGTTATAAACCATTCTACAATGAATATCCTCACACATAAATTTTGATTGTGACTCTGATTTTCTTTCCTTAAGATAATCCCTAGAAAGAATGTTACTAGTCAAAGGATCTGGGCAGTCTCTAAAGCTGAAGCTTCAATCACTCTACAGTACTAAGGGATCTAACAGGCTAGCCTAACCAGCTGTGGCAGGCAGAAAAGAGAGGTGGTTTTAGGGGTTCTCAGGTGGGTAATAGAACCAATGGTCAGCATAGTCAGGTGCAGGCAGAGAACTAGTCTCTAGAACATACCAATGGATAGAGGAATTCTGCTTAGGGACTGGAAAGTAGGGTTTGGTACATAGGAAAGCACCTTCTTGGCATATTTCCAAGCAGAACCCAATTTTGAAGCATGTTCTAACCTGGAGAGATGAGCTTTATCTGGATCAAAGACCATGTCCCTAATTCATTCATCCCTTACCTAGCATTTAATATCAAAGACCCCTTCAGTTCTCACATCTGTGGTGCTGTGTATCCATTCCATGCTCAGCACATAATGGGAGCTATTAGGTAATCAAAAGTTGTAGCCGGGCACAGTGGCGCACACCTGTAATCCCAGCACTTGGGAGGCTGAGGCAGGAGGATTGAGAGTTCAAAGCCAGCCTCAGCAATGGCGAGGCACTTAGCAACTCAGTGAGACCCTATTTCTAAATAAAAATACAAAAAAGGACTGGGGATGTGGCCCAGTGGTCAAGTGCCCCTGAGTTCAATCCCTGGTACCAAAAAAAAAAAAAAAAAAAAAAAAAAAAAGTGGTAGAGCCAAGCACCTTGGCACAGGCCTATCATCCAAACTACTCAGGAGACGGAGGCAGGAGGATCACAGGTTTAAGGCCAGCCTGGGCAATTTAGTGAGATCCTGTCTCAAAATATAGAAAGGGCTGAGGATGTAGCTCAGTGGTAGAGCAGCAGCCTGGGTTCGATCCCCAGCATCACCACCACAACAAAAAAGAGCATGATCCCTTCACTTGGTCTCTGACAAAATGTACATGCAGTCCGAGGATTGACAGTTTTACCTGACTCAGGCAGACACATTTAAAGAAACAAAAACTATTTAAATCGGACTCCTCAGCTGTTAGGGCCCTCTACTCTCTCTACATGGTCCAGTCTCTGCCCCATTCCCTGGGAGCCCCTGCTGTGGGGGTCTTGACACTCCTGGCACTAGCCAGGCTTCGGGATGCTGAAGAATTCAAGGCAGCAAATGACTGGCACACAGGGTTGCAGCTGAGCTAGGCAGAAGAGAATACAATGTAAATGGATGGGACAGGGGCTGTCACAGGTGAAGAGAGGGCAAAATAATCTTAGACCTTAAAACATGGGCCCTTTAGGCTGACTTGCATGCCTCCAAATTCATATGCTGAAGTCCCAACCCCAATGCCTCAGAATGTGACTGTATGTGGAGACAGTCCCTTTAAAAGAGGTGGTTAAGTTAAAATGGGACCATTAGGTTGGCACTAATCCAATCTGACTGGTGTCCTTATAAGAAGAGATTTGGACACACACAGAAACACCACAGATCTGTGTTCTACAAGAAAGACCATGTGAAGACACAGCAAGAAGGCAGCCGTCCGCAAGCCAAGCAGAAATTCCTCAGAAGGAATCAAACCAGCCAACACCTTGGTCTTGAACTTTGAGGCTCTAGAACTTTGAGGAAAAAAATAATCTATGTTGTTTAAGTCAGTTTGTGATATTTGTTATGACAGTCCTAGCAAACTAATACAAAAGGGAAAAGAGGAAGGAGGCTGGTGATGGAAGAGGAGAAAAATGTAACCAACAGATGCTGAGCTGAACAAAGCAAATATAGAGGTGCTGTACTTTCCTGGACAACATGTTAAACATCCCAGAATCCCTTGCACTTAGAGAATAGGTAGGTGACCAAGCTTCTGTCAATCCAAGGCAAAGCACTGATGTATGCTTGACAGCAAACAAACATGGAGAAATGGGAACTTCTGGCAAGGGCAATAGTAGGACAGTTTCTTCTGACACCCAGATCCTAGAGTTATCAAAGACAAGTGTCAAAAATTTCAGCAACAAATTTTCCAGTAGAAACATCTTCTAACAGAGATGACACCAATCCAGAGCCATTGGGTACTTTTCTCTAGCTATACCATTCCTGGTTGTAGAGCATTCCAGCTTGATTCTCTGGCCTCACAGATAATCCTGAGTTGCTGGGGACAGTGGCACATGCCTGTAATCCAGGTACTTGGGAGACTGAGGCAGAAGATCTAAAGTTCAAGGCCAGCCTTGGAAACCTGGTGAGATCTGGTCACATTCCTATACTCAGACAATGAATCTGCTGAAAAAGAAATTAGGAAAACTATTCCATTCACAATAACCTCAAAAAAAAAAATACTAGGGTGTTAGTCTAACTATGAATGTGAATGAAGGATCTCTACAATGAAAACTATAGAACACTGAAGAAAAAAATTGAATAAGACATTATAGGATGGAAAGGCATGTTCTTGTATAGGCAGAATTAATATTATCAAAATGGCCACACTACCAAAAGCAATATACAGATTGAATGCAGTTCCCATTAAAATACCAATGACATTCCTCACAAAACTAGAAAAAGCAATTCTAAAATTCATTTGGAAAAATAAGAGACCCAGAATAGCCAAATAGTCAAATGATTGACAAGACCCCCAGTGATTCCCTCCTTCTCTTCTCACATTTTAAAAGGGTTGGTCTGTGTGACTAATAGAATATGGCAGAGTAGAGGTAAATCATTTCTGACAATAGATGATAATGATGATGATGAAGATGCTGATGATGATGTACTGGGGCTTGAACTCAGGGGCGCTTTACCACTGAGCCATATCCCTGGCTCTTTTTGCTTTTTGAGACAGGGTCTGGATAAGTTGCTTAGAGCCTTGCTAAATTGCTGAGGCTAGCCTCAAACTTGCAATCCTCCTGCCAAGTCTCCCAAGTCGCTGTGTTAGCATAATTGCAGCCATCGTCCTTTTCCCCACCCCCACTTTATGAATACTGTTCTTATTCCCAAGAAATAGAAACTAGCCCGAGATAAAACCTATCATCCTGGAGACGTGACAGTCTTTCCCTGTTCTCTCACCAAGAGATAGGAGACAACTTACAGGCCCTGAGATGGGGACTTATTGGTTTCCCTGTTCTCTCTTTGAGAAGATAAAGGGACGTGCTGGTTCTCCTGTTCCCCCTCTGAGATAAGAAAACTGCCTGTCTCTGTTCCCAAAAACAAACTTGCCTTCCACAAGATATGAGGATGCTTACTACATCAGTCAAGACAAAACCTGCCCCTAGTGCGTGACCATGATTCTGGCCTATTAAAGGTAACATTCAAGGGCAAGTTGCTGCTGCTCTCCTTCCTTGCTGCTGCAGTCCCTCTGTTTGTGCAGAGCAGCCTTGTCAGGCTCCTGGCAATAAACCCATTTCTTATCTGCGGGTGTGTGTGAGATCAGTCCTGCGCCACTTTTCTTTCAGCTGGGATTATAGGAATGCGCCACCAATTACAATGTGTGGGCATTCTGACATAAGGTTATAAAAGATTCTGCAGCTTCTTATTGGTTCGTGCATACTCTTTCTCTGTCTCTCTCTTTCTCATAATTCACTTTGAGGAAAGTAGCTCCCATGTGGTGAGCAGCCTTATAGAAAGGTGAGGACCTTAGGCCTGGGAGTAAGCTTGGAAGTGAACCCTCCTGCTAGCCAGGTCTTCAGGTGACTGTCTCTTCAGGGCCACACTTTGCAACCTCAGAAGAGACCCTGAGCCAAAATCTTACAGCTAGGTTTCCTGGGTACTGGACTCTCAGAAACTGCGAGACAATAAATGCTTGATGTTTTAAGATGTTAAGTTTTGGGCTAATTTATTACAAACAATAGGTAATTGATAGATGCCTAACACCAAGGAGGAGTCCAGATGGACAAGAAAGCTCAGAAGAGGGTGGAGTGGGGTTAGGCATATTCCCTGCTGATACTGGGGCTGTCTTTTTTCATTTTTAAAGATTTTTTTCCCCACATTTTAAAATTGTTGCATTAGAGCTGTATTCAATGATGGGATTTGTTGTTACATATTCATACATGCACATAATAAAACAATATAATACAATCAATATCACTCCCCAGTACTGCCCCCCTCCCTCCCACTCCTGGTCCCTTTCTTCTACTGATCTCCTTTTGATTTTCATGAGACTCCCCTCCCCCCACCCTTCTTTTCCTTTTTTCTCTCTAGCTTACACATATGAGAGAAAACATACAACCCTTGACCTTCTGAGTTTGACTTATTTCACTTAACATGATGGTCTCCAGTTCTACACATTTTCCTGCAATCAACATAATTTCATTTTTCTTTATGGTTGAATAAAACTCCATTGTGTATATATACACCACATTTTCTTTATCCATTCATCCACTGATGGGCACCTAGGGTGGTTCCATAGTTTGGCTGTTGTAAATTGTACTACTAATACCATAAACATGGGTATGCATGTGACATTATATTATGCTGACTTTAATTCTTTAAGATAAATACCTAAGAAAGATATAGCTGGGTTATAGTTCCATGCCTAGTCTTTTTGTGTGTGTGTGGTGGTGGGGATTGAACCCAGGGCCTCTGTTCATGCAAGGCAAGCACTGTACCCCCTGAGCTATATCCCCAGGCTCCATCCCTAGTCTTTTGAGGAAATTCCATACTGATTTTCATAGTGGTTATACTAATTTACAATCCCAGCAACAATGTTCCTTTTCCTCCACATTCTCTCCAGCATTTATTATTATTTGTATGTTTGATGACTGCCATCTGACTGGTGTGAGATGAGACTTCAGTGTAGTTTTTGATTTTCATTTTCCTAATTGCTAATGATATTGAACATTTTTTCATGTATTTGTTGACAATTTGTATTTCTTCTTTGGAGAAGTGTCTGTTTAATTCATTTGTGGGGCTGAGTCTTGAAGGCTGTGTGGAGTTGTCAGGTCAGGAAGGCAGGCAAGGCTGAGCATAAAACCACTGCCAGGGTGAGGGTGCAGCTCAGTGGTAGAGAACTTGCCCATCGTGAGCAAGGCCCTGGGTTCCATCCCCAGAACCAGAAAACAAAACAAAACAATGCTAATGCTTTGGGGAAATTCCCCATAGGCTTACATATCTTGGGCTCCAAGGTCTGTGGGGAAGGGATAGGGGAAGTGATGAGGACTACATCATCAAGGGCTTCAGGTTTCATGTTGCAGTTTGATTTTAATATTGGGACCAGAGGGGAGTTCTTGAAGAATTTTAAGCAGAAGCACAATAGGTTCAGATTCTTGTGTTATAATTATCATTATGGGCTGGGGTTGTGGCTCAGCGGTAGAGCACTCGCCTAGCACGTGAGCAGTCCAGGTTTGATCCTCGGCACCACGTAAAAATAAAAATAAATAAAGATAATAAAGGCATTGTGTACAACTAAAAAAATAAAGAAAGATTTTTTTTTCTAATTATCACTCTGTCCAGGCACAGTGGCACTTGCCTGTAATCCCAGCTACTCAGGAGCCTGAGGCAAAACATCACAAGTTCAAGGCGGCCTCAGAAACTTAGCTAGACTGTCTCAAAATAAAAAATAAAAAGGGCTAGGGATGTTACTCAGTGATAAAGTGCCCCTGGGTTAAATCCCCAGCCCCTGCCTCCCTCCCTCACAAAAAAAAGAAAGAAAGAAAAGAAAGTGACAACTGATTTTTTTCTTTTCTTTTCTTTGGTATCAGGGAACCTAGGGGTACTTAACCACTGAGCCACATCCCCAACCCATTTTGTTGTTGTTGTTGTTTTGAGACAAGGTCTCTTTTTTTGTTTATTTGTTTGTTTGTTTGTTTTTTTTTTGGTACCTGGGATTGAACTCAGGGGTGTTTAACCACTAAGCCACATCTCCAGCCCTTTTCTATATTTAATTTAATTAATTAATCGATCTATTTATTTATTTTTGGTACTGGGGATTGAACTCTGGGGCACTCAACTACTGAGCCACAGACCCAGTCCTTTTTTGTCTTTTATTTAGAGACAGGGTCTCACTGAGTTGCTTAGTGCCTCACTAAATTGCTGAGGCTGACTTTGAACTCATCATCCTCCTGCCTCAGCCTCCTGAGCAGCTGGGATTGCAGGTGTGCACCACCATGCCAGGTTCTACATTTTATTTCGAAATAGGGTCTCACTAAATTGTGTAGGGCCTCACTAAGCTGCTGAGGCTGGCTTTGAACTTGTGATCCTCCTGTCTCAGCCTCTGAGGATCCAAGCTGGTGGGATTACAGGTGTGCAGCACTGCACGTGCCAAGCATAGAAAGAGACCCCGCCTTGGCATAGGAAGAGACCACTGAATGAAGCAAATGAGGCTGGAATAGGGAGCTCAGATGGAAGCTGCTGAAAGAGTACATAAAACTAATAGGAAGGCATCAGTGTCCCTGACCTATAGTAAGTGACACAGTGTATATGGTTGTAATAACTGGTCCAAAGTCACTGGACCAAGTGAGTCAGGGGCTAAAACTAGTGGCATAAGCTGAGAAAGAACCCAGGCCTCTCTCTACCAGCACATTTGTCCCCAGGCACAGAGAAGCCTCCATCTTTAGGCACTGTGTCTGCAGCAGCTGGCTGGGACCAGAGGCCAGTTGGAGCAGTGAGTGGCTGAGTTCCAGGAGCCCTTTTAGAAGAAAGAGGGGGCCATAAGATGGGATGGCACCTCAGGGCTGGGCTTAGGGGACACAGAATGTTGCATCTGAAGAGACCCTTAGGAAAGTCCTATTCTACCCCCTAACTTCAAAGATAAGGAAACTAGGGCCCAAAACAGTCTGCCCAAGGCCCTACAATCCCCTCTCCCCAGCTCAAAAGCAAAGATGGTACTTATTATGGGATGAATTATGTCTCACAAAAAGATACCGTGAAGTTCTCACCTCTGGTACCTGTCTGTGGATGTGATCTTATTTGGAAATTAAGTCTTTGTAGATGTAGTCAAATTAAAATGAAGTCACACCAGATGAGGGTGGGTACTAACCCACTAGGCCACATCTCCAGCCCTTTTCTATATTTAGTTCAATCAATTAATCTATTTATTTATTTGTTTATTTATCTATTTATTTTTGGTACTGGGGATTGAACTCTGGGGCACTCAACTACTGACCTGGAGTCCTTACGTTATCATCAAGGTCCATGTCCTTGGTGTCCCAAAGAAAGAAATGAGCAAGACATACACAAGTAACAGGCAAAATATAGATTTATTGAAGGTGAAGGTGGAAGTAGCACTCCATGAGGTGGAGCAGAGTGGGCCGAACAAGAGAGAAGCTCAAGGCCCTGATGTCTGGAAATTAGTGTCTTACAATGCTGAGCTGAGAGGCATTCTCTTCCCTACACGGACCTGACTGAAGACCTTGCCCCACTTGCCCCTATTGGTTATCTTATGATACCTGATTGGAAGATTGCCCAATTTTCCCCCATTGGTTACTTTAGAAAACCTAAGTGGCATACTGTCCAATTTACCCCCATTGGTCATTTTATTTTTTATTATTTTTTCTTAATTGGTCTTTTTTTTTTCATTTGTTCTAATTAGTTATACATGACACTAGAATGCATTTTGACATATCATACATAAATGGAGTGTAACTTCTCATTCTTCTGGTTGTACATGACGTAGAGTTACATCGGTCGTGTAATCACGTTTGCACATAGAGTCATGATGTCTGATTCATTCTGCTATCCTTCCTACCCCATTGGTCATTTTAAAATACCAAACCTGTGCTGGGAATTGTCATGGTGATAAGTCCCCAGGGGGAGCTGTCATGGTAATGGGACTTAACATAAACAGGACATGATTCTCCCTGTCTTGTCTTCCCACGGCATCCTTTATACCCTGCCTCCGCCATCTTGGCATCCTGAACTCCTACCTGACACTTAGAGGAAGAGGAGAATTTGGACACTGAGAGACGTGCAGGGAGAAGATGGACATGTGATGACCCAGAGATTGCAGAGACACATCTACAAGCCAAGGAACACCAAGAGTTGACAAGATTCTATCCAATAGGTTTCAGAGGGAGCGTGGCCCTGCCAACATCTTGATTTTGGTCTTATATATTTCTATGTTTATCTTTTCTTTTTCTCATATCTTGTGTCTTTTTAACTCCTTGGATTTTAACACCATAAACATTTTTAACATCCACATAACCATAATTTAACTAATCATTTGTTTATTTAGGGGGACATATTAGTAGTTTCTAGGTTCTTTTCAAATATATCTAAGACTTTGTTCATAAAGCTTTTTATAGTATTTCCTCAGGATAGAGTCTTATAAATAATATTCCCAGGTCAAAATGTGTTAACCATGTTAACATTGCAACATGGTTCAAGATAATGAGCCCTGGGGCAATGCCTCAAAGTGCCCCTACTTCTGCTGGCCACCTACTGCAATCCCACCACCCAGGCTTCCTGCCTCCTTCCCCCTCTTTCTCCTGACAGCCAAGCCCTGTGAGCTCTCTGCATTTTGCCTGCAGCTTTGCTTCCTTCTTGTCTGGGCGGGATTAGGAACCAAATCCATCATGCCCCTGCCTGTCTCCAGCTTGGCCCTTCCCCTGCTGAAAGCTGATGACTACTCTGCACTCTGGCTTTTAGCTGGGCCCTACCCCCGCCCCCTCTGGGCTGTAAACCCTGCTAAACCTTCAGACTCCTAGTGCCCTGGTCCTGTAACTTTCAGCGGACACAGGGGCTGATGGTCTACCTGGCAGATGAGGGGACACAGGGCATGGTGATTGGGACTGATGAGCAGGTGGTGCCCATAGCAGGGGGCATTGAGGCCACCTCCTTATGGAGCAGGAAGAGGTGTGGCTTCCACTTGCCTTAGGATCAGACTTTGGGTTTGGCTGAAATGAGGCCTGGGTATTTCAACCAAGCTCTTTCCTTTCGGTAGGCTGGGGACCGTTTGGTTCTCACTTCTCTGCACCCTGGCTTTCCTAAGCAGACCATCTGACTCAGTGTGGTGGCGGAGGTGGGAAATCATGTAGGTAACCTCTGGAACAGAGCCCCATCTGAGGCGGACTAACCGCAAGTAAACTCCACTCTTCCAGAGGCCCCTACCAGGGTGCAGAGGGTCTGGTGATCAACAGGTGGACCAAAACTCCCCACCCACCTCATCCCATCACCTCAAGCTGCCATACAGTGGGAGACAGCAGAAGTCCCCCCACAGGTTGTGCAGCCACCTCCATGGACCCTAGGGGACCAGGCTGTCATCTAGTCACAGGGGCATGAAGTGGGCATGGAATTCTGGGACTGCTCATAGCCAGTCTGAACCTTGATCTGGCATCAGTCTCTTATCCTCCTTACAGCTTTGAGCAAATAACACACCTGCCTTCTAGTATCAAATACCATGCAACACAAGGTGGAATGAGAAAACAACTTGAGCCTTTAGGGCTGATAGAACTGATCTGGCCACCAGGAAAAGCAATAAGAGGGAGAGTCCTTCATCTCTCATCACTCCCTCCCAAAGCTGTAACTCAGTAGAAGATCAAAAATGCTCAGTCCCAGATTCATTTATCTGCATGTTACATTATTATGTTAGCAAAAACAGTTACCATTAACATCAGGGTTAATTTTTTTTTTTTTTTTTAATTTTTGTGTGTGGTGCTGAGGATCAAATTCAGGGTCTTGCACATGTCAGGCAAGCATTCTACCATTAAACTACAACTTCAGTCCTAAAAATTCTTTAAAATATCAGAGGTAGTATTTGATACCACATCTGGTGGCTGCTCTTTCATTCATTTTCCACCACGATCCCAAGCATCCTGCTTTTGTTTGCACTCTTGCTCACTGTGGGCCATATGGGGTGATGTTGAGGAAGGACTGTTCTCGTCCCACCTATTACTAGCTCTGGGCAAACTTTTTCATTTTTCTGATTCTCGTTTTTCTCATTTATAATAACACCCACCATACTTGCTGCTTGGTAGATAGGAAAGGGTCAACCAGAGTAGATTTGATCCTGGCTCCAGCACTCACTACTTTAAAAGCAAGTTATTTAACCACTCTGAGCTTTGCTTCCTCTTTGGTGAAAGTGAGCAACGTGGCCCTATTCACATTGTAGGACTATGTGGAAGATTAAACAAGACAATGTCCAGGACTGGCACAGTAAGTGCTAAAGAAACACAGCATTCCCCCTTCCTCCAGGTTGTAAATTAGGAAGCATGCTCATGTTGTTCTAATAAATTATATTTATCCTGGAGGTGGAGCTAAATGGTAGAGCATTTTGCTTAGCATGTGCAAGGCCTGGGTTCAATCACCAGTACCAAATACATAAATAAAATTATATTTAAATTTACTATTCATAACTTTTTTCTTTTTCAAATTGACTCATAATAGTGGTACACATTTATGGCGTCCATTGTGACATTTCAGTACATGTATACAATGTATAATAACCAGATCAGGGTAACTAACGTATCCATCATCTCTGACATGAATCATTTCTTTGTGTTGGGAACACTTTGAAATCCTCCCATCTAACTATTTTGAATTATTGTCAATCATAGTTATCCTACTGTACTACAGAATATTAGAAGTTATTCTTTCTTTCCAACCCTTGTACCGGTTAACTATCCTCTCTCCATGCCCCATCCCTTATTCATAATATTTTAATATGTTTTGTTCTGTGTGTGGTGCTGGGGATGAGCCCCACGGCCTCACGCTTGCTAAACGCGTGCTGTACCACTGTGCTACACTCCCAGGCCCAATACATTTTAAGATTCCCACTTCGGACCCACCGCCCGACTCCATACCGCACTGAGCAAGCGCGATCCTTGCCGCGGCCCCTCTTTTCTTTGGAAAGCTTTACTCCTCCTTGGTGCCAACGTCCACCTCCGTGCACCCCACTGTTTCCACCGACCTGCAGCTCTGCGCAGCAGGGCCCCAGACAACCGATCCCACCACGGGGTTGGGGATGGGGACCCGGGTACGCGCGCGCCTGTCCCGGCTCAGGTGAGAAGCCCCGGGGCCCCGCCGTGGGCGCATCGGACCCGCACTCACCCTCTTCACCAGGAAACCCTCCTTGAGCACGCCGTCCTCCATGTAGCCGCCCGCACGCCTGGGCCACCCCAGGTGAGCAGTCCTGACGCTTCGCGCTTTTCAGCGCCCGCGCAGCCCGCGCCCACTGCGCCCAGGAAGCCGCTCCGACAGCGGCGGGCGACGCCTCCCTGGCGCTCTTCCAGAGCCAGAGACCGCGGGGCCTCCCGGGCAGGAAGTCGGGCAGGGTTAGGATCTTTGCCTTGACGTCCCACCTGAAGGCGCTCCAAGGCCGGTAATTAGTCTTAGGTGCAGAGTCTGCCAACCCCGCCCCAGCTTTCTCCGACCTGGCAGGGTGCCCCTGGGGTGCCCTGCGCTTCATAACTCTGCCAGTCTCTGCCCAGTTTCCTCCACCCCAGATTTAACCCGGTGCTAGCCGGGCACTTAGTATTGTGCTGGGCTAATACTTATCCAATTAAAGGGCGCTGAAAGGATTTCAAGGATTCGGAACCTTCCCTGAACTCAGTGGAAATGGAAGTGGGGGGGATGGGGTAGGATGGGACTGGGCCTCTGGTGGGGGCAAAGAAGAGTCCGCATTAACAGGAAAGTCACAACGTTAAGACAGCTGGCACAGTCTGCAGGGAGGGAGAGGGCTCTGCCTAAAAAACATTCTGTCCCCCAATATCCACCCTCCGAAAGGGGGAAAAAAATCGAGAACCAAAGAATCCAGCATTAGGGGCAAAATTTAAGGAGGTGCCAAGGAACTCAATAATGTAGATAAATAATATTTTAGTTTAACATTTTTTAAAATCAAAATTAATGACCATGCATGACGGTGACAACCCCAGCAACTCAGGAGGCTGGGCAGGAGGATGACAAGTTCCAGGCTAGCCTCAGCAACTTAGACCCTGTCTCAAAATAAAAAATAAAAAGGACTGGAGGTGTAGCTTAGTGGCAGAGCACCCCGGAGTTCAATCCCCATAAAAAAAAAAAAATGGGGGCTGGGATTGTAGCTCAGTGGAAGAGCGCTTGCCTAACATGTGTGAGGCACTGGGTTCGATTCTCAGCACCACATATAAAGAAATTAAATAAAAGTCTAGCCAGGCGCGGTGGCCCACGCCTGTAATCCCAGCACTTGGGAGGCTGAGGCAGGAGGATTGCAAGTTCAAAGCCAGCCTCTGCAATGGCAAGGCACTTAGCAACTCAGTGAGACCCTGTCTCTAAATAAAATACAAAAAAAGGGCTGGGGATGTGGCTCAGTGGTCAAGTGCCCCTGAGTTTAATCCCTGGTACCAAAAAAAAGAAAAAGAAAAAAGAAAAAGTCTACCAACAACTAAAAACAATTTTTTAAAAATCAAAATTAATGCCCAAAACATCCATGATGAACAGATTATCAAGTATCAAGACAGGATCAACAACAATGCACTACCAGGCCATACTGGCACCTGAAACAAAAGGAAACATGAAGCGACTGCAGTGGCACACACCTGTAATCCCAGCTATTCTGGAGGCTGAGGCAAGAGGATGGCAAGTTCGAGGTCAGTCTGGGCAACCTAGTGAGACCCTGTCTCAAAAAAAAGGGGGGGGGGGGGGTGGCTTGGGGATATTGATCAATGGTAAGTGCCCTTGGGTTCAATTCCAGAATCACCCAAAAGGAAACATGAGTAGCAGTAGCACTGACTTGTCTTGGAGCACAGTCACCTTTATTTATTTGCACTCCAATGTGAAAGGCCCTGTCAAACTTTTCACCAGGCAGAGGAAAGGCCCTCAGATGCCCAGAAGGGAAGAGAAGATTATAGTGGAAGAAGGGGCCCCAGGCTGTGGAAGGGCCAGGGTGCCTTCCAAAACCAGCTTCTCCAGTCCACCCCAGGTGCCCCTGTGCTGGGCCTTCTGCCACACTGTTGCCCCTGTGAGTCTATAACACACATATATGCCTAAGCCGGGCCCCAGGGAAAGCTGGCAGGTCACTGTGTTGCCAGGATAACAACACACTGGCTTTTGGACCTCCAAGTCCAAAAGCAATGGAGTTTCCATTCTGTTTTCTTTAGAGGTGCTAGGTTTTACTCATTTTGTTTAATACACAGCAACCCCATGTGATAAGTTTATCATCTCAGTTTTTCAGCCTTAGATAACTTGCCCAAAGTCACACAGCCCCAGGGCATCACAAATGCATTTGCTTCTCAAGGAATTGTCCCAACTCTGAAATCTGGCTGGGCTCAAACCCAGGACAGGAGAGACTGGGAAGTTTTAATTCTGTTTGGCTTTGTTCAGTTTCTCCTTCCTCACAGAAGCTGTCCTGGTTCCACCTTCTGAGGCTTAAAAGAGGTGGCATTTGCAAGAGATGTCTTTGGCAAGAAGGATTCCCAAATTCACAGAAATGAGGATGGGAGAAAGTGCCCTCTTACCAAAAGTGAGTTAAGGCTTCTGCACACCTAGAACCTTCTTCCCCTCCTAGGGAAGCCCCTGGTCCAGCCCATTCTGTGACTCACTGGATGCAGGGCATGAGTCACACCCCTTCCTTCCCCAGGCTGTGGTGGCTGGGCCACCAGTTTACCAGGGAACAGTGCTGACCTAAGCCCAACTCGACCACAGGGAGGAGGATGGACAGAAGGGAGCAAACAGCTGTAATAGGGAAGCCTGGCAGGGAAGGAAGTTCCAGACCCAGGAACTTGTCTTTCTGTGCCAGGCAGACACCTCTCAAGGCTGGCAGCTGATATAAAAGGGTCCCTGGCCCTCACAACCCTCCTCCCTTTTTTGTCATGAAGGACCAGTAATGACTAACATGTATGTGTTGGCTGTGTGTCCAAAACTATTAGGTCAGTGTTTGGGTGAAGGTGATTCACAGACTGATATGACACTCCACCATTAGAGTCGTTTCTTTAGTTTTAAGTGAGCATCCTCAATTTAAGATATATATAGCAGAGAAGGGTAAATCATGGAACTTTATTCTAAATGAATACTTTGACTCCATACATTCATCAAAACCACAGGATCACAATCTAACCCCTAACAATCATTCAATCAGACACTTCATTTTATAAGTGAGGACCCCCTCAAAGCCCAGAGAAGTAAAATGACTTGTTCAAAACTAGTGCCAGAGCTGTGCACTACAAGGCTGGTTCCTGGCAAACATAGGGCCACTTCCCCTAGCTGCGACCAGCATCAGAGTCCTGCAGTAAGAAAGTGGCTATGGAGGCCTGGAAGGGGGCCATCTGTAGAAGCAGAAAAGACTTCAAAACAAAATTTCTGTAATTCTTATGACCATAAAAATAAATTTGGTGGAGCTGGGGATATAGCTCAGTTGGTAGAGTGCTTGCCTCACATGTACAAGGTCATGGGTTCAATCCCTAGCACCGCAATAAATAAATAAATACTTAAATAAGTTTGTGCTGAGTGCGGTGGCACATACCTATAATTCCATCAACATGAGAGGCTGAGGCAGGAGGATCACAAGTTCAAGGCCAGCCTCAGCAATTTAGCAAGAACCTGTCTCAAACTAGAATAATAAAAGGGCTGGGGTGTAGCTTTGCAGTAAAGCACCCGTGGCTTCAATCCCCAGTACCAATAAATAAATACTTAAATAAATTTGTGCTTATCATAGATAATTTAGAAAAAAGTGCCAAAAGTTGATAAAAACCACTCAAATTCCATCACTCAGACAGATGATCAGGGTTTTGTTAGTTTATTTGGTATTAGGGATTGAATCCAGGGCACTTTGCCATTAAGCTACTCCTCAGCCTTTTTTATTTTTTATTTTGAGACAAAATGTTGCTAAGGCTGGCCTCCAACTTGGATCTTTCTTCTCAGCCTCCCAAGTTTCTGGGATTACAGCTACCATGCCTGGCTATCAGGACTTTTATAAAGAACATTTATTTTTTATTAAATTTTATTTTAAAAAATGAACACTAACTTTGTCACTTACAGCTAATAAGTATCTTAACAGGTCATTAAAATAATCCAAAGCCATAATTTTAATGACTGGATAAAATTTCTTTATAACTGTATCATAATATATTTAATCATTTCCATTTTGGTTGAATTTCCTTTTTCACTATGGAAAAAAATACTATGATAAATATTGTGCATAAACATTCTGCCACATCTTCAACTATTTCAGATAAATGTCTAAAGTATAATTTTAGGTTCAAGGGTATAAATTTTTAAAATCTTGATGTTTATCACTAAACTGCATTTTTAGAAACCTTTGCTAATTTTCTCAGAACCAGCAGAGACCGTTCCCATTTGCACAGGCTGTGTTACCTCTGTCAGAGTAGAACTGGCTCCCCCACCCACCTCCTAGGGACAACCAGCTACAGGAGACTCCTGCAAGAGACTCAGAACTGGGAAGCTGCTGAGAAGGGGCAGTGGAAGTTCCAGACAAGGGCACCACCCGCAGGAAAAGGAGGAAGTATGGAGTCCTGCACACCCAGGAGAGCTCCCTGAAGGTACAGAAAAGCTCACAGGGGATGAGGGTGCAGCGCAGGGGTAGGGCGCATGTGTGAGACCCCGGGTTCAATCAAGGGAAGGTATGTGGAGTGGTGAGCAGGGCAAAATCGGCCAGGAGAGGAGCTAGAAGTGCCACAGACAAACACGAAACAGAAATTTTGCCTAATCCAAGGCTTTGCTCAAGGCCATCCATCAAGTTGCCCTGTTATAGCAGAAAATATATACAGCCCTTCCTCAACTTAAGATGGTTCTGCTTGGACTGGTGGTGTAGCCCCATGGTAAGGCATATGCTTAGCATGCGGAGGCTCTGGGCTCAATTCGCAACAACAACCCCACCACCACCACCAAAAAATAAGATGGTTCAGCTTATTTGACTTTACAATGATGCAAAAGTGATACGCATTAAATAGAAACGTTGGGTTTTGAATTTTTCTCTTTTTCCAGGCTAGCAATATGCAGTATCATACTCTGTCATTGCTCCGCAGCACAGTGAGCAGCAGCTCCCAGCCAGCCATACTATCACAAGGAGAAACAGAGCATGCTCGGCAGTGTTGCTAAGCTATGATGTTTTGGTAGGTTAGGGTGTTAAGTGCATTTTCAACTTATACTGGGTTTATTCAGACAGAATTCCATTGTAAGTCGAGGACATCTGTAACCATTCAACCATCCATCAGTTCATTTACCAGAGCAGGAGAACTGCATTGAGTATATCCTGAGTACAAAGCACAGATAGTGATATAGAGACCTTGGCCTCCAGGTCACACACATCGGTGTAAATACAACGTAACTTAGTGAAAGCAGACTGACCCACTCACCTCTCCATCCCAGTACCCGCTCACACACACTGGTGCCACAGGGAAATGCCAGTGGGACTTCATGGCTTGCAACATCTCTGTCCTTCCTGTCCTATTGAAAGAGCTGGAGCATCTTGAGAAGGTTGTTACTCTCCAGAATGCTCAGTGAGGCTTTAGCCAATCCCAGAGCCCAGACTCCCTGTTTTTCCTACTAGGGTCATCAACCCTACTTATTCCCCATAACCCATCCAGGAAGGAGAAATACCTGGGGTAGACAAAAGGATGGGGTGGGGCAGGATGCAGGGTGACTCACCCCTGCGATCTGACAGGGCTCAACTGCTGGATATAGATAAGGGCCTCTCCCTCTTTACGTGCTCTTTTTCTCCCTGTACTTCCTTCACCCTTCCCTAAATGCTATTCCTGGAAGCTTATTTTGTGTGGGTTAAAAAAAAAAAAAAAAAAAAAAAAGTGGGGGGGGGGGGGGGGGTGCGGATTTGGCTTGGGAATGTATGCAGAACCCCAGAGCAAAAATGGAATGGCCATGATGACATATGCTGACCACAGGGTATGCCTCTGGTCACATCAGCTCTCCAGGCCTCAGAGGCTCCCACCTGGCTGATCATCGGAATCACCAGCAGGGATTTTAGCCTCTGCATGCTAATCATATGCCTTACCATGGGGCTACACCACCAGTCCAAGCAGAACCATCTTAAGTTGAGGAAGGGCTGTATATATTTCTGCTATAACAGGGCGACTTGATGGATGGCCTTGAGCAAAGCTATAGATTGCAGGTTGTTTACTGCACAAAGAGGACTCCAGTAGGAGGGTGAACAGCCCAGGGGCAGTCCACGTTTCACAATCCAAGACGTGCCTCCTCCACACAGGGCGGCATTCTTGTGCTCCCCAGCAGGAGGGGGTTTCTCACATAAAGGACAGCATTTTTTCAGAGCACAAGCTTTTTTCTAAGTCATGGAAAGGTAACAAGGAACTGGGTCCACTCCCAGGAGATCTTGATTCCTGGGTTAGGAATCCTCATTTTTAGAAATCTCTCTTATAACTTACATGTGAACTACTGAGGAAAGAGAGAGGGGAAGGGAGGTAGAAAAAAATAAATCTCTCCAGGCTGGTTTGAAGGTTAGCTGGCTCTTGGGAACTTTGGCTGTGGAAGATCCCTGACCTCCTCAGCTCTCCTTAGGAAAGGGCTCTACGAGGCCGCTGAAGATCGGCACCTTTGCAGAGGAGGACCCGGAGGAGGGTCACCAGGGAGCCTCTGCACTCTCGGGTGTTGTGAGTGGCTCGTAGCAGGTTCTCATGAGCCGCCAACCTCCAGGGGGGCCCCCAACCCGCGCGCAGAGGCGGGTGTAAAGGCGTCCCGGCTCCGCCCATAGGCGGGGCTGCCTGTTGCTGGGTGGAACACTTTGTTGGGGAAATCAAAAGAAGGAGAAGCCGACCCCCACAACCTCCAACGCAGAGCTGTGAACTGAGACGCGCGGGAGGGGCGGAGGAAGCTGCAGACTTCCCGGGGTTAAAAAATGGGAAGAGATGGCGGGAAAATTGAACTCTAATTTTAAGCAATCACGCCTCTTTTTGGAATTCTAGTGCAGGAGCCGCTCTAACCAAGAATTCCGGACTGGAAACTGAGGCTTCGGGCAGGCATCCCACAAGCGGTCCGAAGGGCGAGGCAAAAAGGAGCCCTGGTCGCAAAATTTAAGAAGGCTTAAATTCTCAGAGACTTGCTGGTGCAGGGGCTGGCCCCGAGAGTACACGCCTCCTTAAATTTTGCTCTCAAGGCTTGTTGCTAGCTCTGCCCGAGTAAGAGTAGATAGTCTTAATTAGCTGGAGCTCTTGACCGCCTGTGGACTTCCGCTGAAGCTGTTCTGCAACTTGGGGCCTTTAGAAGCCCACCTTCTCTAAGCAGGGTGAAGGTATTCTCACTTGAAGATCAGAAATTGAAATATTTCCCGTGCAAATAAGGATATGTTTCCAGTGAATACAGAGATAGAAAAAGCAACCATGACAAACGCTGGGTGATGCCCGATGCCATTGGTCAGAGACCACACCTTGAGTGGCAAAGAGTCAAATGACTTTGGGCAAGTTACCCAGCACTCTAAAGGAAAGCCCTAGAACCCTGGGATGGCTGCATAATTTGCAGGGCCTGGGGCAAACTGAAAATGCATGCCCCTGGTTCAGAATTATCAAGAATTTCAAGACATTAACAGCAGAGGTTTAGGGGAGAAATACTGGAGGATGCTATTGCTAGAAATACCCGGGTGCTGCAAGGAATCAAACACATGATCAGAAGTAGTGGGGCATAGCAAATTTACTTGTGCGCATGGTGTACTACAAAGTCTCGCTAGCAAGCACACTTGCTGCCGAGCTGTCTGTTTTTATTCCTACGGCAGTATTGCCCCTTGCTCTGACAGGAGCAGCTCTGGATTACAATCCACTCCATTGGCTAGTTTTTAAATCGGGACTGGCAAATGGAAGGGTTATAGTTTAAATTGCTCCAATTGGCTCTTACATCCCAATTAAGGCTAAATACTATATTCTGAAATGGACTACTGGGCTTTTGCTTTCTCACAGTAGTGACCCAATTATATTGTTATAGCATGTGCATGAATAAATATGTAACAACGAATCCCACTATTATGTATAATTCTAAGGCGCCAGCAAAAAGTATGGGAAAACAAATGAATTAAAAAAAAAAAAAACAGTAGAGCATTAAAACAAGCATGGGACTCTTCCAGATAGAGGGGAGCCTGTAGCACTGCCTGAGCCTCACTCATAAGGTTGTTGAAAGGACTAAACAAAGTGAGCCACCTAGCACTTAGAAAGCACCAAGGGCATGGCAAATCCGATGGTCATTGCCCATCCCAAGAGTCTCTCCCTGAACATCCTATCAGACTATGAGCTTGTGTGGGCCATCATTTTCATTTACAAAGGAGGAAACTGAGCCTGATGGTAGGAGCTGGAAGAATAAATGTTGGGTCCATGAAGCAACCTGAGGCTTCAACGCTCAGGCTTCCTGACATCCAAGCCAGAGCTCTTCCTTCTGGGCTGCATCCTCCTTGGGCAAAAAGAAAAGAAGATGATGGCTAGGAGGTAACAGCATTTCTCAGAAGTACTGAGGAAGAGTGTGACTGGATGGATGGATGGAAGCTAACCCTGTAGGAGCAACAGTCCTAACCCAGATCACTCACCTTCCTGGACTTCAAGAGATATGCTCTGAGCCATTGGGAAGAGCCTGGGATTATGTAGGAACAGAGAGCTCCTCAAACATTTGACCTTGGACATGGATCCAGGCTGTTGTGCTTTGTGGGTCCTTGGTCTGCTCTTCATAGTTTTTCTGTCTTCTCCTGTGTTGCCTACTGCCACTTTTCATTGCTGTCAGAGTGCCCACCTACAGCAGCTACTCTGTAAATTGCTTACCATCTGATAGACTCAAATAAATAACCTCAATTGTTAGAATGGTGCTTAAAATAATGATAGGCAGCATCTGCATGAGGCATCTGTGTGTGGTGTGTGGCTCTCCAGTTGTGTGCACTTAAATTTTTTTTCTGTATATTACAATGTTTTTACTTCTTAAAAAACCTAGTTGGAGCCGGGTGTGGTGGCGCACGCCTGTAATCCTAGCTCTTGGAGGCTGAGGCAGGAGGATCGCGAGTTCAAAGCCAGCCTCAGCAATGGTGAGGCACTTAGCAGCTCAGTGAGACCCTGTCTCTAATTAAAAAAAAAAAAAAAAATTCAAAAAAGGGCTGGGGATGTGGCCCAGTGGTCGAGTGCCCTTGAGTTCGATCCCCAGTACCAAAAAAAAAAAAAAAACCTAGTTGGAGAGCCGGTCACAGTGGCACATGCCTGTAATCCCAGCACTTGGGAGGCTGAGACAGGAGGATCGTGAGTTCAAAGCCAGCCTAAGCAATGGCAAGGCACTTAGCAACTCAGTGATACCCTGTCTCTAATAAAATACAAAAAAGGGCTGGGGATGTGGCCCAGTGGTGGAGTGCCCCTGAGTTCAATCCCTGGTACCAAAAAAAAAACCTAGTTGGAGAGCTGGGGGGTGTGGTGGATCACTTGCCTGGCATGCACACAGGCATGGGTTCCATCCCCAGCACTGAAAACACACAAACACACACACACACACACACACACACACACACACATATGGCTCCAAACCCTGTGGAGAGACAGCCTCTCTCAGGGCTAGTCAGTTCTTAGAAATAGCAAGGAACATGCCTTTGATATGCAGACCAACCAATCCAGAGCCAGCCTCTACTATCTGGCCTCTACACTCCAGAGACAGTGTTCCTCTGCTTTAATCATCTTAGGACCAGGTACCAGGCAACTAGAGACACCCTATAGTTTAGAGCTCTCTAAAATTATTCAAACTAGCCACTCCCAAACTGTTTACCCTGCCTGCCTGGCCTTTCCCGTGGGAACCCAATAAAGGTATTGGCCTCTGCCTTTTCCTCACTTACTGTCTTCTGCCTGCTGGCCCCACTGTGATCCTATGTGGCTCCACGTGTCATGCAGCGCCTCCTGCCTATAGGACCTGCACCTATCCTGTGTGCCCTCTTGTGACCACACCTGACTGATCATCCCATAAAATAAATAAAAAACACAAAACACAGCTTCTCCAGGTTCTTTCTTCTTTTCTTTCTTTCTTTCTTTTTGGTGTACCTCTGAGCTACATCCCCAACCCTTTTTATTTTATTTTTGAGACAGGGTTTCTCTAAGTTGTCAAGGTTGGCCTTGAACTTGCCATCCAGAGAGCACTGGGGTTGCTCAAAGCAGCATTCTCTCCAAAGAAAGGAAACTTGGGACTTTGATTCAGGAAGCCTATACATATTCACATTAGTAAAGCACAGGTTGGAGTGGGCACATTTTCTGAGTGTGCTCAGCTTAAGGTCATAGTTCATAAAGGAAAGATGGTGGACACGTTTCTGGGCATGTTCAGCTTAAGGTCATAGAGCATGTGTTCAAAAAGAATGTAACAGACCGTGAATGTTCTAGGCATGCTCAACTCAATATTATGAGCCAGGTTTTACTCTAGGCACCTAAAAGAGTGAGTCAGATGGGCTTCAATGACCTTGGCAGATTCCTAATAGGTGTCTTCAAAAAGGTTTAGCTGAAATAAAAAGAAAGTTCACTGAAGGTGCATTGACATAGGAGTTTGCCCCTAAAGATGCCTATCTCGCTTAGGAGATAAACAGGATGATCAGTGAAATAGACAGATCTCCTACTCACACGTGGTCTTTTTTCTCTCAGCCAGTGCTGTCCCACAAACTGTTCTTTGCTGGTGGAAATATACTCCATCTGCTCTGCCCAATACCACTAATGGCTATTGAGCATTCAAATGTGGCTAGCATGAGGAACTGAAGTATACATTTTATTTCATTTTAATTAGAGCTTAGCCACATGTGGCCAGTGGCTAGCAAAGTAGGTGACACAGATCTCAATCAGTAAGGATCATCATGATTTCCAAATCAAAACTCAGGACCCCTTGGGCTAATGAACAGGAGTGGACGTGTAGAACAAAATATTAGAAATTGGGACTGGATCGATAATTTCTAGATGTGAGATCTGTGCTTCAGCTATAGCTCATCTTTGCCCCTCATTTGTACAGGTTTTTGGTAGCAGTGCTGGCGATCAAACCCAAGTCCTGTGCAGGCATATAAGCACTCTACCACTGAGTTATAACCCTTATAGCCCCAGCCTTGCTTAGCACTGTGTGTGTGTGTGTGTGTACGCACATGCATGCGCTCCAGGGATTGAACCCAGAGGCAGTAAACCACTGAGCCACATTCCCAGTCCTTTTTATTCTTTTGTTTGAGATAAGGTCTCACTAAATTGCTGAGGCTGGGCTTGAACTTGTGATCCTCCTCCCAAGTCGCTGAGATTACAGGCAAGCACCACTACACCTGGTTCCTGCCTAGGAGCTTTTCAAGTTAGTTCTTGGAGGGCTATATAGCCTCCCCCACAAAGCCCCAGGTGCTGCTGCTGTGAGGAATTGGAATAAGGAGAACTTCAGAGGTTACTGGTGTGTGTCTAGAGAAGAAAGGGAGTAGCTGGCCTACGCACAGAGCCTGACATGCCCCAGATACCTCCCAGGTAGAGCCCACAGGCCTCCCGTGAAGGAGGCAGGGAGGCTGCTGGGTGGGAGGTGTGATATCCAGGGCCGACCATCTGCCTAAAATCCTTTGCTTGCTGTCTGAATCCTTCCAATTACAGGTTGGTTTTTGCTCTCTGAGAAGTGCAGTTGTCTAGAGCTTTTGAGGAAAAGGGGGAGGGTGAAGTACAGGGAAAGGCTGGTCTGGTGGAAACTCAGAAGTAGGGGGTGTAGTCAAAGAGCTACCAGAACACAGGGTTCCCTGTGGGGACGGGGGGGGGGCAGTGTGGAAGAAGCAGGGGCGAGAGTGGGAAATGCTGGGACACAGATCTGGACGAGGTACCAAAGACCGGTTTTTTTGTTGTTGTCGTTCATTTGCTTTTTTGGTGCAGGGATTTGAACTCAGGGGCACTTGACCACTGAGCCACATCCCCAGCCCATTTTTTTTTTATTTTATTTAGAGACAGGGTCTCACTGAGTTGCTTAGGGCCTCACTAAGTTGCTGAAGTCAGGATCCTCCTGTCTCAGCCTCCCGAGCCACTGGGATTACAGGCGTGTGCCACCACGCCTGGCCAAAGACAAGTTTTTAAAGCAGTTCAAACTCCATCCTGCTCCTCTGGGGCTCTCCAGCAGGTTTAGTTCCCCATACCAGGGTCTTGGCGTGCACAGTCTTACTTCTATTCCCAGCTCTCGATGATTCAGGCAGCCCATACATATTCACATTAGGGAAGCACAGGTTGGGGTGGGCACATTTCTGAGTGCCTGAAATCCACAGATGCTCAAGACCCTTTTATAAAATGGTATATTTGCCTATAACCTATGTACCTCTTCCCATAATGCTTTAAACCATCTCTAGGTTTATATTATATAGGTTGATATTATAATATCTAATGCAATGTACATGCTGTTTAAATAGTTGTTATACTGTATTGTTTAGGGAATAAATTCTGTACATGTTCAGTGCAGATGCAATTTTCCACCAAATGTGGATGGAGAACCTGTGGATGTGGAGGGGCAATAATAAGCTTATTGCTTAGCTCAGCTTCTAATTAAATACTTGTTGGAGCTGGGCATGCTGGCAGACACCTGTAATCCCTGCAGCTCTGGAGCTGAGGCAGGAGGATTGTGAGTTTGAGGCCAGCCTAGCAACTTAGTGAGACCCTGTCTCAAAATAAAATATTAAAAAAAAAAAAGGGCTGGGGATGTTGCTCAGTGGTAAAGGGCCCTGGGTTCATTCCCCAATACCCCCCACCACCAAAAGTCAAGGGGATGGCTCCAGACTTGGTTCAGTGTTCTATGCTACCCTCAAAACCTAGGCTTTTCTCATTTGTTTTTTTTTTTTTTTTGTTTGTTTGTTTGTTTTCCATTAGTAGTGTATTGTTGCCACAGCAACAAACATCACATTTATCCCAAGCAGAAGGAAAGACAAAAACGGGTTGGGAGAGGGAACATTGCTTATAAGATTGAATTTTTAAAATTGGCCATTTGTAGAAACTTCTAAGATAATACTTACAATGTGGTTTTGTAATTATTTTCTGACCTGCGACCACCCCTCCCAGTCCCCTCTGCTGGCAGCCTCTTCATAGCTGCACTGTGTTTTAGGGCTCTGCTTCCCAGCTCCTAGCACAGTCTAGGCACCTACCGAGCCGGCAGCCTGGGAGCTCTGCAGGGGCCGAGAGTGGGTGATTGCAGGGAGACACAGGCACAGGAGGGGTTATATCCATGGCCAGAACTGGAGCACTCAGAAGGAAGAAAGCTTCAGGGTGCCCACAGCACAGGAAAGGGGAAGTGGTAAGTCTGGGAAAAGGTGGGACAGAGTTGTGGCAAATTCTGCTACAGTTGGAAGGGCAGAGCAGAGGAGAAGGGTGTGGACCCTGAAGTTTGTGCCCACACAGCTTCCTTCAGGCCCTGGACTATTTTTTTCCATCTCACTGGGCGTTGTTTCCTCCTGGCAAGTGCGAGCTGTCACCCTACCCAGTGGCATCCAAGAGCAAGTTGGTCCTGGATTGGGGATTGTTGATGGGTCCTGCAATTGCTGGAGGGATCACCTCCCTTTTCCCACCTACATGGTCTGATGGAACTGAATGCTTAACACTGTTCACTTTTTTTTTTTTTTTTTTTTTTTTTTGTACCCAGGATTGAACCCAGGATACTTAACCACTGAGCCACATCCCAGCCTCTTTTTACATTTTATTTAGAGACAGAGTCTTGCTGAATCGCTTAGGACCTTGCTAAATTGCTGAGGCTGGCTTTGAACTCGCTTCAGCCTCCCAAGCTGCTGAGATTACAGGCATGCGCCACCATGCCCAGCATTAGGTAATTTCTTATAAAAAAAAAAAGGGGGGGGGATGCAGAATCTAAAATATTGGGGATAGTAAAGAAAGAAGAAAGTGGACCTAACCCCCTGCCCCTCCCTCATCCTCCCTCCCATCATCCAGGTCACAATATTTAGCATTCTCCTTATCCTGGGCCAGGACCTGCCTGAGTGGGGCCCTGCTTCCCCTTGGCAGGAAGCCCACAGGCCTGGCTGGTCCTTGGGGCCTCATGGACTCAGCAAGGGTGCGCCCACTGCCATGATCCTACCTCATGCCTGCAAGCCTGTTCTCCTGTGGTCCTAGCCCAACCCTGTCCAGCAGAGCCGGCCCAGTGCCCCTCCATTCCCTCCTCCCTGAAACTTCCCTCTCATTAACTTAATTCTCCTGAAGTCTCACTTGGGAGGAAAGGACATCATCCTACCCAGCTCAACTGCTTCACCTTGCCTGGGGATACAAAGTTAATACTAGGAATGAGAACATTTTAATGGCTGGCTTATGCTGCCTGAAACAAAATGTCTCTAAGTGGTTTTCTCAAAATAACACATTAAAAACCCAAACACACTTGCTATCTAACATTTGAAATATTCAATATGATTCTCAGATTACCTTTTATAGATAGATCATCAGAACAGCAGTCTCTAGAAAATTCTCCACACAAGGGAGAAAATTGTTGGGTCTGACAGGATCTCTAGCCGGGTTGCTGAAGAAAGGAAAAGACTGGAGTCTCATCCTTGGGGTTTTCCATGATGAGTTCAGTAAAGAAGTTGGAAATCAGTGACCAGGAACCTTGATTGGGAGACCTTTATATATATGGAAGCCGGTGGAACCTGCCTTGTTGGGGAGATAGTGTGGGTGATGTTCTGTTTTAGGAGAGACTGAAAGTCCCCGGACTCCTGGGGCTTGTAGCTAGGGAGCAGGGGCAACCCAGAGCAGCCCCAGGAAGCTGGGACCACAGTGCAGAGGAAGAAGGATCCTGGTGGAGGGGCAGTTGCATTCTCTGGTTGCACCCTCCAGTCTGCGGCCTGTGCTGGTGGTGACTGGCCAGGGCAAGGACCCAAGGTCCTAAGGAACTCAGAACTCACCGATTCTCCCCAGGCTTCCTCAGGCTCCAGCACTCTTTCCTCTACCCATTAGGAGAAATTAGATGAGCCAAAGGAATCAGAAAGACGGAGTATCAGAGGTGCAGGGGAGGGGAGGATGCTCAAGGTGGATGATGGCTATGGGGAGATAGGTGTCTTAAATGTTTGTGACAGTCCCTTATAACTGTAAAGCACTATCCAAATGCTATTATAAAATCACCTTGCCACCAGTTTTAGGGGAACGTCTGCCTACTAGCCACTAGGGGGAGGCCGAGACCCACACTTGAGGCCACACTGGCAGGTAAGGTCCTTGGTATAGAGGGAGGGTAGGAGAAGGGGCTGCCCTGAGGGCTGTGGCTGGCGGAAATGCAGATAGTGGCGGTCCCAGGGGTTCCCAGGAGAAGGTGAAGCTGGCCTCTTTTGTCCTGTGCTTCTCTCCTTGCTCTCTGGAATCCCCACACTACACCCCAAGCAGGACCCTACCCACCTGCTGTGCCCCAAGAGCCAGGTTCCGAGACTTAGGTCACCATCCATTTTTAGCTCTTATTCCCTCAGCTCTACTAAAATATTTGTTAATCTGAAGACCCATTTACACCGCGTACTTAGCAGATAATTTAGTGTTTAACTCTTCCAGGATCACTCAGATTTGTCATTTAATTCCTAAGAATGGAGGTCTGGCCAGGTGCAGTAGTGCAAGTGACTATGGAGGCTGAGGCAGGAGGATTGCAAGTTCAAGGTCAGCTTCAGCAATTTAGTGAGATCCTGCCTAAAAAAATAATAATTAAAAAAGGGCTGGGAGACGGGCGCCGTGGCGCGTGCCTGTAATCCCAGCACTTGGGAGGCTGAGGCAGGAGGATCACAAGTTCAAAGCCAGCCTTAGCAATGGCAAGGCACTTAGCAACTCAGTGAGACCCTGTCTCTAAATAAAATACAAAAAAGGGTCGGGTGCCCTGAGTTCAATCCCCAGTACCAAAAAAAAAAAAAAAAAGGTGGGGGGGGGGGCTGGGGACATAGCTTAGTGGTTAAGCATCCCTGGGTTCAATCCTCTAGTACCACAAGAAAGAAAAAGAAAGCAAAACAGGCCTAATCTTAGTTTCCTCAGGCCTCTGCACTGGGAGTGGGTGGGGAGAGTAGGGGAGTAGGAACTGTAAGATACCATATTTTCTGGCATGTTCTGACACCTTTATGGGAACATTCCTCTTGCACTCATTTCCCGGACTCCCCAGGTGTCTCACAGGGGCTCAGGAAAGCCATTTCTGCCTCCAACTACACCTCAGACCTCCCCACCCTGAGCAAGATGGCACATACCTGTAACCCCAGCAGCTCCAGAGGCTGAGGTAGGAGGGTCTCAGGTTCTAGGTCAGGCTCAGCAACTTAGGGAGATGCTGTTTCAAAATAAAAATAAAAAAGGGCTGGGGATGTGACTCAGTGGGTGAGTGTCCCTGGGAGATCGTTGTAAAATTCAAAGCCAACACATAGGTCTCATCACATGCCTGACACTTATTTTTTCAGTCCTGGACCCATGAGTGCTCTACCACTGAGCTACATTCCCATCCCTCTTTATTTTTTATTTTATGATAGGGTCTCACTAAGTTGCTGAGGCTGGCCTGGAACTTAAGATCCTCCTGCCTCACCCTCCTGAATTTCTGGGATTGCAGGCATGCACCATGGCACCCAGCTGCCTGATTGTTTTCTAAGTATTAGGACCCAGTAGGGGGAACTATTGTTATGACGCCTCTTCCACCAATGAGGAATTTGAGGCCCAGAGAGATGGAGTACTTTGACCAAGGTCGTACAACTGATAAATCGAGGAGTTAAGATTTCAACTCAGGCGGTCCTGGCTGCTTAAGACAGACTTCTAACCAGTACACACACTGACACTTAAGAAAGCTAGGGACACTGCATTTTCAGTCTGTCCTCACAATCTCCTTCCTCCCTAGGATTCAGTGAGGGGAAACATTTGTTGTATTCAGCACTGCTCCTTCTTCCAACTTTGGGCTTAAGATCTGTCTCTCCTCCCCTTCACTGTTGGTTATCTGCAGGCTGCTCCTACAGGGGAGCTCCTGCAGCCCCTCCCCACTGCTGCCCCGGACTTGGGCCTCAGAGGCTGCTGGGAAGACAGACAGGCTTTGGTTGGAGGAGCTAGTGGATATTCTGCAACCTCTTGTCAGGTCCTGTGGGCAGCCAGCCACCTTATCTAATGCCATGAGGTCAGTCCCTGGCTAGTGGAATTACCCCTTTAGAGTCAAAGAGATTGTAGGATCACAGGATTGGAAGGAATCGTTAAGGCTCAAGACCCATTCTCTCATTTTATATAAAATCAGAGCCCACAGAAATGAAACCACTTGCTCAAATTCACAAAGCTCAATTGGGCTAAAACCATACTAAAAATGGTTTATTCTGTCAATAATAATCATAACAACAATGATATCTAACATTTATTTAAGGCTTCCTACATGCCAGGAACCAACAACAACCCTTTCTATTGCCTTATATCATTTAATTCTTTTCATAACCTTTTAACTAGGACCAGGGCACACAGTTTTACTTTTTCCTCTTTGTTGCACATTGAATTTTTTTTTTTTTTTTTTTTTTTTTTTTTTTTTTTTGGTACTGGGGATTGAACTCAGGGGCACTTGACCACTGGACCACATCCCCAGCCCTTTTTTGTATTTTATTAGAGACAGGGTCTCACTGAGTTGCTAAGTGCCTCGCCATGGCTGAGGCTGGCTTTGAACTCATGATCCTCCTGCCTCAGCCTCCCAAGTGCTGGGATTACAGGCATGCACCACCGCGCCTGGCCTGAAATGTTTTTTAAACATATTATTTTAGGTGCTGGGGCTGTAGCTCACTTTGCAGAACACTTGCCCAGCAGATATGAGGCACTGGGTTTGATCCTTAGTACTGCATGAAAATAAAATAAGTGAATAAATAAAAAATAAAATACATTTTAAAACCACATTATTTCAATAAGGACATAGAGCCCACATATGGAAAAAGAACACAGTAAGACATATGTGTCCCTGCCATCCTTTCATCCTATTGCTCCTGCTTCATGGGTAACCACTATTGACTGAAACACGTGCCCAGAGCTTCACAGTTTAAACAATGTTTTCTCATGAATTATTGTTGTTGCCAGGCATAGTACAGTGGTACACGCTTATAATTCCAGCTATTTGGGAGGCTGAGGCAGGAGGATGGCAGGTTCAAGGTCAGCCTTAGCAATTTAGTGAGACCCTGTCTCAAAATAAAATGAAAAGGAGCCAGGCACAGTGGCGCACACCTGTAATCCCAGCACTTGGGAGGCTGAGGCAGGAAGATCGCAATTTCAAAGCCGGCCTCAGCAATGGCGAGGCACTTAGCAACTCAGTGAGATCCTGTCTCTAATAAAATACAAAAAAGGGCTGGGGATGTGGCCCAGTGGTTGAGTGCCCCTGAGTTCAATCCCCAGTATAAATAAATAAGTAAATAAACAAATAAATAAATAAAATGAAATGAAAAGGGCTGGGACTCTAGCTCAGTGGTAGAATACCCTGGGTTCAATCCCCAGTACTGCAAAACAAACAAACTATTTTTGTGAGAAGCTATGTCATTAACAGAGACCAGACCCATTTGTATCTTTCCACAGTGTCACTCAACTTATTGAATAATAATAAAGTCACAAGCTACATCAGTTTCACCAGCTTTAATTCACCAAGTACTCTTAATTTCACTTGGTATTGTGACCATGACAACTATCACTTCTCGTATTCCATTCCAGTGTGTGTGTGTGTGTGTGTGTGTGTGTGTGTGTGTGTGTATTACTAGGGATTTAACTCGGGGGGGGGGGGACTGTACCACTGAGCTGTACCTCAGCCCCCTTTTTAAATTTTTTTTTCTAAATTTTAATTTGTTATATATGACAACAGAATGCATTACAATTCATATTACACATGTAGAGTACAATTTTTCATATCTCTGGTTGTACACAAAGTAGAGTCATATCATTCGTGTCTTCATACATGTACTTAGGGTAATGATGACCATCACATTCCATCGTCTTTCCTACCCCCATACCCCCTCCCTTCCCCTTCCTTCCCTTTTCTCCTTTGCCCTATCTAGATTTCATTTAATCCTCCCATGCCCCTGCCCCATTATCAATCAACATCCTTAAATCAGAGAAAACATTCCACATTTGGTTTTTTGGGATTGGCTAACTTCACTTAGCATTATATTCTCCATCTCTATCCATTTGCATGCAAATGCCATGATTTTATTCTCTTTTAATGCTGAATAATATTCCATTGGGCATATATACCACATTTTCTTTATTCATTCATCTACTGAAGGGCATCTAGGTTGGTTCCACAGTTTAGCTATTGTGAATTGTGCTGCTGTAAACATTTATTTGGCTGTGTCCCTATAGTATGATTTTTTTTTTTTTTTTTTTTTTTTTTTTTTTTTTTTTTTGGTACTGGGGATTGAACTCAGGGCCATTTGACCACTGCGCCACATTCCCAGCCCTTCTTTTGGTATTTTATTAGAGACAGGGTCTCACTGAGTTGCTAAGTGCCTCACCATTGCTGAGCCTGGCTTTGAACTCTCGATCCTCCTGCCTCAGCCTCCCAAGTGCTGGGATTACAGGCATCGCCACCGTGCCCAGCTATATGCTGTTTCTAATTCCTTTGAGTATAGACTGAGGGGTGGGATAGCTGGGTCAAATGGTGGTTTCATTCCCAGTTTTCCAAAGAATCTCCATACTGCTTTCCATATTGGCTGCATCAATTTGCAGTCCCACCAGCAGTGTATGAGTATACCTTTTCCCCACATTCTCACCAACACTTATTGTTGTTGTTTGTGTTCTTAACAGCTGCTATGACTGAAGTGAGATGGAATCTTTGAGTAGTTTTGATTTGCATTTCTCTAATTGCTAGAGATGTTGAACATTTTTTCATATATTTGTTGATTGATTGTGTATCTTCTTCTGAGAATTGTCTGTTCAGTTCCTTGGCCCATTTATTGATTGGGTTATTTGTTTGTGTGTGTGTGTGTTCTTTACATATTTATATATTTTTGAGTTCTTTATATATTCTAGAGATTAGTGCTCTGATGTGTGTGTGGTAAAAATTTGTTCCAAATTAGTAGGCTCTCTATTCACCTCACTGATTGTTTCTTTTGTACCTCAGCCCCTTTTTAAATTTTTATTCTGAGACACAGTATTGTAAAGTTGCCCAGGCTGGCCTCAAACTCATGATCCTCCTACCTCAGCCTCCTGAGTTTCTGGGATTACAGGTGTGTGCCACCGTGCCTGGCATCTATTCTAGTCTGAATTACTAATACCTATAGCACTCAATTCACACATCATACTTTGCACAGTGATACATAAGTTACAGAAAGACTGAGAAAGGGGCCAGGGATGTGGCTCAGTGGTAGAGCACGTGCCTAACATGTGGGGAGGTCCAGAGTTCAATCTTCCGGTACAGCACAAAAGGCTGGGAGAGAGTTAGTGGCTGCAGGATTTACAGAAGCAGAACTAAAAGCAAAGGCAGAGAGCTGACACAGATGCAAAAGAGTCGCTGTCTGGTGGTCAGCTAAGGTTAAGGAATTTTATCTGTCAAGATTAACAAGGGCTGGGGACATAGCTCAGTTGGTAGAGTGCTTGCCTCACATGCACAAAGCCCTGGGTAAAATCCCCAGCACCACCAAAAAAAAAAAAAAAAAAAAAAGTTTAACAAATCTTATCTGTCAAGTCTTGGAGCTGGTCAGGGCACAGAACCTGTTCAAGGTGAATGTGGAGGGTAGGCTGTGCCCTGCTGAGTTACTCCGTGATGTATAGAAGAGGAGTTTTCAGGCTGTGCCTCACCCTGAGTGACTCCATGTTATAAAGCAGGAATTTGCCATAAGTTACTCCATCTTGACTCCAAATGCAAAGGGACAATGTCTACAATTGTACAAGTAAATAACCACCATCTGACTGAAGGGATAGAACCAGAGGTTCCTATCTGAAGGGATAGAACCAGAGGTTCATCACTGTGGTGATTTTCCTGAGCCAGGCTTGGGAAGAATGACCAGGTAACAGGTTCAGTGTGCCTCCATGTCCAGTCCTGGGGTGGGGGTGGGGTCTTAGGTGAGGGGGTTATATTTGGTTAGGTTGATAAGCTCCAGTGTCTGGTGTTTCTGATATGATTTGGGATGCCCATGCATCCAGGTGCTCCTGATTTAGTTTGATAATTTGCATGTAAAAGTTATCAATTTGTGCCTTAAGGTTGTACAGGGCAGATGGTGGTTGCTTACTTGTATACCTGTACAGACAAGGCATAGAGTCATTTTCCCTCTGCATTTGAACTCAAATGGAGTAATTTATGGCAAACTATGGCTTTACAAAATGGAGTAACCCAGGGTTAGGCACAGCCTGAAAACTCCTGTCCTATACATCATGGAGTAACTCAGCAGGGCATAGCCTGCTCTCCACAGCAAGGGTCCAGGGTTCAAGGCTCTGGAGGACAGGCAGTTTGGAGTGGTGCAGGAGCCCTGTTTGGGGATTGACTTGAATTGCGGTTGACTATGAGCCGTGGAGATTTGGGCATTGTCGCCTCCCGTAGTCTCACGGGACTTGTTGCGGGATCTCGAGTGACTTGGCCGAAATTGCTGATCGGGTCAGCGCCATTTTAGTGGTGTGTTTGGCGTGTGTTAGTCGTTGTTAGAACCAGAGAGAAAAGTTATCAGAATAAAAAGCTGTTTGTCTCCAGTTTGCTTCTGAAGTTTTTCCCGCGGCTCCGTTGCTCCAAGCGCTTCAGGCGGCAACAGGTGGCGGCCCGTACGGGGAACTTCGGAGCGGACAGGTAAGAACTGAAAGGTCTCTAAAGATGGGTTCGTATATAACTGAATCCCAAGTGATAGAGGCTATGCAAAGACTCCTTGATATACCTGACTCTGTTCTCAGTGAGGAGTATATAGACAAAAGTGAAAGTGATCAAAAAAGTGTAGATTCCACTGGGCCAACTGAGACCAGTAAAGAGAGTATTAGAAGAGACCCAAAAATGACAAAAATCCAAGCTATTAAAGCTATTCGGGAGTTATTGGTAATAGCTGAAGGATACTTGCTCTCACTGGAACCTGGGCCTCAGGATATTGCTGTCAGTGAAATTAGCAGTGGTGAGGAATCTAGTAAAAGTGATCCTGAGAAAATGAGGAAAAAGAAACTAAAAAAGACCGAGAAAAAAAGGACGGTCAGGTAGAGGGGCCACTTGTGTCCTCTACTCCCCCATGGGTGGAATCCATTACAGAAAATATGAAGGGTATTACTAGGCATTTGCATACCCTAGAAACAGAAATAAAAAGTCTTTCTGATCGCTTATGCGCTCTCGAGGACAACTCACAGATACATTGGGAACCGCCAGCATTTGAAAAGAAAAATGGACAGAGTGTCCATCAGTCAGTAGATTTCAAAACAATAAAAAATCTCAAAGAGGCAGTAATGACTTATGGGCCCCAAGCTCCTTTCACGTTGAGTATGCTGGAGTCCCTTAACACCTTTAGCTTAACCCCCTCAGACTGGAAAAGTCTATGTAAAGCAACATTAAGCGGGGGGCAATTCTTGGTTTGGCGATCGCAATTCCAAGAACTTTGTATAGAAACGGCTAAAAGAAACGCGGCTGCAGGGTTTGAAAACTATAATATAGACATGCTCACAGGAGAAGGGCAATTCGCAGACTTACAGGCTCAAACAGATTATGACCCAGATGTATATACTCAGATAAACACAGCTGCCTTAGAGGCATGGAAAACTGTACAAGGACCTGGGGATCTACAAGGTAGCTTGTCAAAAGTGATTCAAGGACCTAATGAGCTGTATGCTGACTTTGCTGATCGACTTTTGAGAACTGCAGGTAGTGTGTTTGCAGATGTTGACCAAGCTATGCCATTAGTTGTTCAATTAGCTTATGAAAATGCAAATAAATGGTGCCAAGCAGCCATCAGGCCATGGAGAACTAAAAAGGATCTTTCCGTATATATACAACTATGTAAAGATATAAATGACGCCTTTGTCACAGGAAATGTGATTGCAGCCTCAATGAGAGGTGCTTCCTCTCGAAATTTCACAAAGGCTAAACGTAGATATTATAATCAATCAGGATATTCCAGGCAAAATTATCATAATCAATCAGGCAATTCTAGGCAAAATCCCAAAAGAGAAATAAGACCAAGCTCATACCATGCCCCAGGCCGCTGCCCCAGGTGTAAAAAGGGAAATCATTGGGCCAATAAATGCCATTCAAAATTTGACATCCATGGAAATCCTTTGTTCAGGAATTCAAAAAACGGGGCACGGGGCCCAATACCCCGGGGCCCACAAATGTACGGGGCATTGCAGAAGGAGTATCCTCAAGCATCCACTCAGATGCTTCCCCGACACAATCCCTACTACCCATCCACTCCCTCGCCAGAGGAACAAGAGGAAATGCAGGATTAGACCTCTGTTCCACCGCCCGAATAGTGTTAACGCCTGAAATGGGGGTTCAACTGATTCCCACAGGAGTCAGGGGACCTCTTCCCTCAGGGACTGTAGGACTTATTATCGGGCGTAGTCCTAAAAGCTTATTAGGTTTGCAAGTGACCCCAGGTGTAATAAACTCAGACTACAAAGGGGAAATAAAAATAATGCTTAGCTCACCCCAAAGTATAACTTCTGTTAATCAAGGAGATAGAATTGCTCAGTTGCTTCTCCTTCCCAATTTACATAATTCATTTAAAATGGGTATGCCTCAAGAAGGGAACAATAGAGGATTTTGTTCCACTGACTCAAGTCCCATGGCTTGCTGGGTTCGAGACTGTTCAAGGAGGCCTATGTGTAAAATAAAAATCCAAGGAATAGAAATGGAGGGATTAATAGATACTGGAGCTGACTCTTCCATTATTAATTTATGCCAATGGCCCAAGCACTGGCCTCTGCAAAAAGCTTCAACCAGTTTAAGAGGCTTGGGATATAATAACCTCCCAGATAAAAGTGCAGTAATTTTAAAATGGGAGGATGATGAAGGCCATAAAGGAACATTTCAGCCTTATGTTTTACCTAATCTACCGGTTACTTTATGGGGAAGAGATATTTTGCAACAAATGGGAGTACACCTTGCAACCAAGCCTGCAGATGTTAAATGTGAAAACCTACAGGGTAATCTTAACCCTAAAAGAACACATTATCAAAAAGTACAGAGTAATCTTAACCCTAAAAGTAATCATTATCATAAAGGAAAAAGATATTTTTTTTCGGGGCCACTGAGAAAATAATTTTGAAAATACCATGGCTTTCTGATAAGCCAGTGTGGGTCCCTCAGTGGCCCCTATCTAAAGAGAAATTACAAGCGGCCCACCTACTAGTTCAGGAACAATTAGAAGCAGGTCATATAGAACCTTCCACCTCTCCCTGGAATTCCCCCATATTTGTGATCAAGAAAAAGTCAGGAAAATGGCGATTGTTACATGATCTTAGACAAATCAATAAAACCATGCAAGTTATGGGCCCTACTCAACCTGGACTTCCTAGTCCCGTAGCTATTCCAAAAAATTTCCATCTTATTACTCTTGATATAAAGGATTGCTTCTTTTCTATTCCCCTACATCCTCTGGATGCCCCCAGGTTTGCTTTTTCACTTCCTTCTATTAACAATAATGGCCCTGATCAGAGATATCAATGGAAGGTTTTACCACAGGGAATGGCTAATAGCCCCACCATATGCCAAATATATGTGGACAAGGCTATCCAACCCATTAAAAATAAATATCCAAACCTCATGTGTCTACATTACATGGATGATATTTTATTGGCCCACCCTAATCAAAAAATCTTATTTAATATATTCAGTGACGTGGTAGAAAATTTAAAAAAATATGGATTATATATAGCAGAAGAAAAAGTTCAAACCAGATCTCCCATATTATATTTAGGATTTAAAATCATGGATACTTTTGTTAGACCCCAAAAAATTCTAATAAATAAAGAACATTTGACCACCCTCAATGATTTCCAAAAACTACTGGGAGACATTAATTGGCTTCGCCCTACACTAAATCTCACTACTGGCCAACTAAAACCTTTATTTGACATCCTTCGTGGAGATCCTGATCCATCTTCACCACGAACATTGACTCCTGATGCTAGGAAAGCTTTAAAGTTAGTAGAAAAAGCCATCGAAGGAGCTCATTGTGATAGATTTGATTTAACTCAACTGCTGATGTTGATTATTATTTCTTCACAATATACACCCACAGGAGTATTTTGGCAACAAGGGCCTTTATTATGGATACATTTGCCCGTCTCTCCTAAAAGTATAATTGAATCTTATACCTCCATGGTGGCTAAACTTATTCTTCAAGGACTTAAGACTTCTACTAAAATATTTGGCATTCACCCTGCTACTATTATTACTCCCTATTCATCATCACAGATTGAATACTTATGCTTCAATGATAATGATTGGGCTATAGCTAAATGCTCTACTTCTGCAAATTTTGATAATCATCTTCCTAAGTCCCCTATATTATCTTTTTGTATTAATCATCCTATTATATTTCCACAGGTAATAAAAAATCAACCTATTCCTAAGGCATTTAATGTATTTACAGATGGGTCCTCAAATGGTACTGCTACAGTAGTCACTAAAAAAGAAAATATGACTTACATAACTGCACACAAATCAGCTCAACTAGTGGAATTGGAAGCTGTGGTAAGAGCTCTGGAAAATTTTAGGGACCAGCCCGTAAACATTTTTTCAGATAGCCACTATGTTGTACAAGCCGTCCCAAAATTAGAGTTAGCAGGACCAATAGCACCTCATACTCCAGCCTTTAAATTGTTTTATCAAATACAAAAACTTTTGTGGGCAAGAAAAGAACCTCTATTCGTAGGCCATATTAGAGCACATACTAATTTGCCTGGTCCCCTCCATGAAGGTAATCAAAAGGCTGATGAACTTACAAAAACAATATTTATACTTTCAGTGCTACAACAAGCTACTTTATTCCACTCCCAGTTTCATGTCAACAGCACCACCTTGCAACGTAGGTTTAAAATCACAAAGGAGCAAGCCAGAACAATTGTAAAAGATTGTAAATCTTGTATGACACATTTGCCCAATCCTCATTTTGGAGTTAACCCTAGAGGATTAATGCCCAATCATTTGTGGCAGATGGATGTTACTCATGAGCCAAGTTTTGGAAAATTGCGATTTATTCATGTGACCATAGATACATGCTCAGGCATGATTTTTGCTTCCTTACATTCTGGAGAAAAAGTTAAAGATGTTACATCTCATTGTTTGCAAGCTTTTGCTGCATTGGGCATCCCCAAAATGCTTAAAACAGATAATGGCCCCGCATATACGTCCTTATCTTTCAAACAGTTTTGCGCAAAATTCAATATATCCCATAAAACAGGCATCCCATACAATCCTCAGGGTCAGGGCATTATTGAAAGAGCAAACCGAACACTGAAAATTATGTTATTAAAACAAAAAGAAGGAAATTGGAAAAGTCCTAAGGACAGATTGGCAGTTGCCCTGTTTACCTTAAATTTTTTAACTTTAGACTCTAATGGTTATTCTGCTGGAGACAGACATTGGAATCCACACCAACAACATAAACCTTTGGTTTACTGGAAGGATGTTCTTTCAGGTACATGGAAGGGTCCAGATCCAGTATTAATTTGGGGAAGAGGATCTGTTTGTGTTTTTCCAAAAGACGAATCCTCTCCAATATGGATACCATCTAGATTAATAAAACAGGTACCACATCAAAATGATCAAGATGAAGTTATTGAAGAATCAAGATTAATAAAAAAGGTACAAAAACAAGAGGACCAAGATGAAGGTACAGAATGATTCCCTCAAAAGAGTCCTTCAAAATATTTCACAACTTAGGTGTCATTCCTCCCGGCCGGGACAAGGAGATCTCTCTTTAGTGTGCACACAATTGTATTTTTTTTTTCCTTTTTATACGTCTTTATGTCTGTACATTTGTCTACATTTCATGTTAATGTGACGTCACAAATATATGTTTGTATGTTTGTTCGTCTGTCCAGTGTGACGTCACAAAGAACAAAGCGCTTATGAAAAAGAAAAAAAATATATATATATATGGATCCAAATAACTTTAATTCATTTTAGGTTAAGAGTATTCAATTTAGGTAAATAATTTTATAAATGAAGGTACTTTCAATTTTGATTTATAGGTGTCCCTGGGACTTCTCTTTATCAAACAATATGACTAGTGCTATATAACCTGATATTTTGGTGTTTTGACTTAAAATTGTTTATTTGTTATTAACTTCATTTGTTTAATAGCTCATTAATTTCAATTATCTCAACAGGTAAAAGATTGCTCTGTATACAGAGACTCAAGGGTTCCAGCTAACAAATTATTTCTCTAAAGTGCCTTTACCTTTAATCTATCTTTAATGCAGTAATTACCCTCAGTCTTTCTTTGTTTTGTTCTAAATATGATATTTTTCCAACTTATGTTTGTAGAAGCTCAACCAGCGATGTGTGTGAACAAAAATCAACTTTAATTTTCAGCTCAACCAGCGATGTGTGTGAACAAAAATCAACTTTAATTTTCTAATCTAATTATTCTATTTTGTAGTTTGACAACTCGCCTCTTGACTCAGTGCTGCAATAGCACTGCCTTTCCTTTAATAATTGATGCTTGAGTTTCTAGGTAGCGGGCCTGAAGATTTGCCGGTGGCATTGTCTAAACATAAAAAAGACGTCTGCTGCTACAGCTGCAGGGATCGCGGCCGCCGCAAGCATCCCTGCTGCTCAAACATCAAACAACCTCACCAACAGTGTGGCCTCTGCTCTACATGCATGGGGCCTCCTACATCAACATGTTATAACAAATGGACATTTTGATCTTTCATTGTTTGGGACTTTACGGGACAATGCCTTGCGGGTATTTGTCTAGAGAATTCAGTGTGTTACTTGATGGAACTTAGGGCAGCTGATTTGTTTAAACAATTTGATATGCTATGCAATTTGGCTCATCACCAAAAGGCTTGTCGCCTTAAAGCCGCAACATCTCCTCACAATTGGACGGCTGTTAGTCATCATATATAGTCGATCCTAAAGGGCTCCATTGGATGGCTGGTTAGCCAATGACGGGTAAGATCCCCAGAGGGGGACAACCTAAGACAGGCAGAGTCGCACGGGACAGTCTCATGTGGCCGACATATCAACCTAAGACAGGAGTCAAGGGCACAGCCTTGATTATCCGATGACGGGTAAGAATGTTGGTTGCACATAGACGTCCTAGAGCATTACCTCTTTTAAAACAAAAAGGGGGAAATGCAGGAGCCCTGTTTGGGGATTGACTTGAATTGCGGTTGACTATGAGCCGTGGAGATTTGGGCATTGTCGCCTCCCGTAGTCTCACGGGACTTGTTGCGGGATCTCGAGTGACTTGGCCGAAATTGCTGATAGGGTCAGCGCCATTTTTTAGTGGTGTGTTTGGCGTGTGTTAGTCGTTGTTAGAACCAGAGAGAAAAGTTATCAGAATAAAAAGCTGTTTGTCTCCAGTTTGCTTCTGAAGTTTTTCCCGCGGCTCCGTTGCTCCAAGCGCTTCAGGCGGCAACAGAGTGGCAGAACTGGACTTCACCAAGCAGAGAGAATCATGTTGAGCTGAAGTCTGAGGATCAGAGTGGGGAATTGTAGCCTGTCCATCTTGTCAGGGTTCACAGGGGGTCTGATAGGATGAGGTAGCTAAGAGCCACTGTACCACCATCTTTTTTTTTTTTTTTTTTTTTAAACATTCTTTTTAGTTGTAGATGGACACAATATCTTTATTTTTATTTATTTATTTTTATGTGGTGCTGAGGATCAAACCAGGGCCTCACACGTGCAAGGCAAGCGCTCTACCACTGAGCCACAACCCCAGCCCCGTACCACCATCTTAAGTACCCCTTATTATGTATGTTCTGGTGTGTCTGATAGCTCATGGGCCTGGTTTCCATGATTTGGGTTTGTTCACGCATTCATATGCTTCTGATTTTATAAGTTCACAGCTTTTTATTAGTACTGTTTATTTATCAGTTAGTGCCGTATCAGGGGGCTGTGCAGCTGGGGTTATTCTTTTTGGCAACTTCTGCATGTCCCCATCTGTGGTGAATTGCTTGCCTACTCACCTTATTCAGTCTTTCTGCACTCAAAATGGAGTAACTCAAGGACAAACTGCTGCTTTATAAAAATGGAGTCACTTAGGGCCAGGCTCTGCAGTCCTGTACAACATGGAGTAACTCAGAACAGGGTACAGACTTCCCTCTATATCATTTCACTGGATCTCAGCAAAACTCCCTAAGATATTGTAGGCAGAAATGATGATTGTCTCCATGTGTGGAGTCCAACTCCAAGAGGTTAAGTGACCTGCCTGGAGTTTTTGGCATCTACAAAATGGCAGAGCGAAGATTTCGAGTTGGGGTCTGTAGCCTTTGAATTTACAGCCCTCTGCCTCCCTTGGTGAAAGAGACCTGGGTGCTTGGAACCTGGAATGTGCCATAAATAGTTCACCTTCTACAAAGAGAAACTTGAGGTTGGTCAGGAAACAGGAAAAATCTCATCGTTTCTTGAGTGTTTACATTCCAGAGTGGACTGCTCATTCTCTGTTCTAGGGCAGGTTTACGAGGACACCTCTCCTCTGTGTTCCACAGTGAAGAAGCTCTCAGGCAAGGCTGGGGGCCCTCGGTAGAGTAGAGTCCTGTTGCTGCCAGAACAAACTGTCACTAACTCGGCAGCTTAAATCTACAGAAATGTCCTTTTTCAGGGTTCAGGAGGCCGAGTCAGAGCTGAAGGCGTGGACAGGTTTGGTTTCTAGGGAGGCTGTGAGGGGAACCACTCCAGCCCTTCCTGTGAGTTTTGGTAGGTGCCAACAATCACGCAGACTGCCTTAGTTTACAAATCAGCCAGTCTCTGCCTCCTTTGCCACAGGGCTTCTGTGTGTGTGTGTGTGTGTGTGTGTGTGTGTGTGTGTGTGTGTGTGTGTTTTCTTTTATAAAGACACAAGTCATAGGATTTAGAGCCCACCTCATTTTAACTAATTCAAGGATGACCCCTTAGGTCATCTTAGGGTCTCTGCAAAAACCCTATTTCAAAATAAGGTCACATTCTAAGATTCTGAGTGGACACGAGGAGACGCTGTGTCTTCCTGTTTCATTCAGTGATTAGGGATGGCACTTCTGGACTGTTCCGAGTCTTCCTTAACCAGCAATGTTCTAACCCAGGAAGGCAGCACCAGGACAATCCTGCCCACTACCAGGGAGGGCAAAGAAAAGGAGAAAGGCAATCGGAGGCCTCCTCAGAGCAGCTCACAGGCTGCTGCTGGGTGGCACCATGAAACGGGAGGGCAGAAGGGTATCGTTTTAGCTGCGTGTCTTTGGGGTCAAAATGCTTTTATTTTAATGAGCGTGAGAATGAGAATAAGAGTGGGACAGAGGAAGGAGAGGAGGGAGGGAGAAAGCTGGCTTACTTACAAGAGTCACTCAAAGAGTAAAAAAGTAAATAGTTGGGAATTATTTAACTTGGAATTAATGGTATTTTTTCAAGGAAAAATTTCAAGTGGGAGGAGCAAAAGAAAACATGAATTCATGAAGAAATACATCTTGATCCTGATTGTGAAGACTAAATAGGGTTAAGACTAAAATGGAAAATAAAGACAAAATAAGATGCATGTATTATTTCACAAGTACGTAGTATGGATGGGCAAAATACCAAAAAACGTTTTATTGTGTGTGTGTGGGGGGGGAACTTGATGGTGAACTTGAAGTCATTATATTTATCAGGGTAAAGACAAAAGTTAGGGGAATGGGATAGACTCTTAAAAACATGTTATTTAAAGAGTTGATAGAAGATGAATAAGCACCAACACAATGCTACAAGAAAGAGTCACTATTCAACTAATATCTAAACAGAGGACATCAGCATGGATCAGAATTAGCTTCTATCCACTATTTTTTTTTTTAGTTGTAGATGGCCACAATACCTTTATTTTATTTATTTATTTTTATGTGGTGCTGAGGATCGAACCCAGTGTTTCACATATGCTAGACAACTGAGCCAAAACCCCAGCCCTCTCTATCCACGTTTTTACACCATGCACTACAATACATTTCAAATGTAATTTCATAAAAAGCCAGAGAAGAAAGTGGGAAAGAAAACATGTTTTAATTGTGTTGCAGAGAAAATGTTTTGACTATCAATGCAAAAGCTATCAGAGACAGGAGCGATGGATCCAAATCTGTTTATAAAAGCCATTTGTTCCACCAAATGTAATAAAGGAAACACAAAAAGTGAAGGCCACAGAAGGGGGAGAAATGCATATGGCAAATAAAGCTTTCCATCCAAATAACTAAAGCACTGACCAAGTAGAAAAGGTCAGAATGCTGCTCCTTTTTGATAAGTCGTCAAAGGAAATGGAAAGCTTACATGCAAAACTTTCCATAGAAAAATGAACAGCCTCACTGCAAATCTTGAACTTGAAACTTGAACAACTTTTATATTGTTATAAAAAATCAGTTTACAGGTGTGGTAACACATGCCTGTGATCCCAGCAGTTCAGGAGGCTGACAAGAGTTTTACAAGTTCAAATCCAGCCTCAGTAAACTTAGTAAGGCCCTAAGCAACTTAGCGAGACCCTGTCCAAAATATAAATAAATAAATAAGGGATTTAGTGGTTAAGCATCCCTGGATTCAATCCCTGGTGCAAAAAAAAAAAAAAAAAAAAAAAAAATCAATTTAGCTGGGGCGTGGTGACCTAAGCCTATAGTCCCAGCAACTCAGGAGGTTGAGGCAGGAGGATCACAATTTCAAGGGCAGCCTCAGCGACTTACCAAGGCCCTGTCTCAAAATAAAATAAAAGGGGCTGGGGATATAGTTTAATGGTAGAGCACTCCGGGGTTCAATCTTCAATACCCAAACCTCAAAAAAATTCAATTTAAATGACAAAACTTAATGTGTGATAGATCAGATTCCCTGATGGCAAAACCTATAAAATAGTTCCTATGCTTTGATCCCACAACTTACTTCTAAGGAAGTAGCTAAAGAGAATAATATAAAGGGGAAAAATCATTTCTATAAAGTGTTCATTGTAAATATTACTTACATAGAAAGTAATTAGAAACAAGCCACTTTCACAGAGATTTCTAAGTCAAAGTGGGGTTTAAGGACTGTACAGCTGAATCTACTGGAATGCTTGGGGGAATGCAGATTTGGGGGTCACACTTCAAACCTGGTCAGTCAGATCTCTGAAGGGAGCCTTGGGAACACTCATTTCCTCAACGGGTCAGATGACTCATTACTGCACTCTGGCTTGAGACTGAGGGCCAATCACAGACCAGGAGAGCATTTGGAGAACTAGAGTGGTTCAAGTAACAGACCCTAACCATGCAGAGAAATGAGAAGAGGGAATCAGGGAAGTGACCACAACAGGATATGGTAGCAGAAGTCAGTTGTTGTTCATAATGTTGTGTTTTGTTCTAGAAACTGTTTTTAAAAAGCAACATGGTCATCTGAGTTTTATTTGTCAAATGCCTAGGAAGGGGGCTGAGGATATAGCTCAGTTGGTAGAGTGCTTGCCTTGCATGCACAAGGCCCTGGGTTTGATCCCAGCACCAAAAAAAAAAAAAAAAAAAAAAAAAAAAGAAAGAAAAGAAAAAAATCCCCAGGAAGGTCACTTGAAGACTTAGATTTTTAGTAGAACATCTACAAAGAATCTACAGGTTCCTTGCCTCAAGTCATCCCTGCATGAATATCATCCCTTCCCTTCTTCTCCTTTGGTTCCCTGGTCCCCACGTGATTAAAAGTTCCTTTCTGCCTTAAATTCTGTCCAAGGCTTCACACCCTGTGTCACCCAGCTGTGTCCTTGGCCATGTCTAGTTGGAGGCACAGTTGTGTGGGGTGTCATACTGTCATCAGGACAGTTCACTGACCACATATTTTTGTAACAAATTAGGGGAAACAAAAAAAAATGTATATATATATATGTGTGTGTGTGTGTGTATATATATATATATATATACACTTATTTATAAATTTATATAAATATTTATAGAATTATAAATCTAAATATATATTTATAAATTTATATATCATAAATAAGATATATGTATACATTTATATTTATAAATATATATGAAGGTATATATAAATTATAAATAATAAATTATACTTTTTTTTTGGTACTGGGGATTGAACTCAGGGGTACTCGACCACTGGACCACATCCCCAGCCCTTTTTTTGTATTTTATTAGAGACAGGGTCTCACTGAGTTGCTAAGTGCCTTGCCATTGCTGAGGCTGGCTTTGAACTTGTGATCCTCCTGCCTCAGCCTCCCAAGTGGTGGGATTACAGGCATGTGCCACCATGCCCGGCTATAAATCATACATTTATAATATGTTTATAAATATGGATAAATTTATGCATTTATATTATATAAATTTATATATTATATATATAAATACACACACACACAGAACTGGGGGATGTAGCTTAGTGGTAAAGTGCTTGCCTAGCATGTGCAAGGCCTGGATTTGATCTCCAGAACCATAAAAAATAAAAATAAAATTTAAAAATTTAGCAGGCAGCTTACTGGAGACTGCTGAGTATTTCCTTTTCAGGATGGGGAGGGAGACAGGCCTGATGGGGTAGTTGCTAATGCAGTTCTGAGCTTCTCTGTTTCCCTGAGGGCTTACTTCCCTGAGGGCTGATCCCTGAGGGGCAGAAATGCCACTGTAGCTCTGTTCCCAGAGAAGCCTCTTTCCTGGAACCTATAGATCCATTCTTGCCCGGAGCCTTGGGGCTTCTTGCCAGGATCTGCGGATGTCACAAGATACTACTGTCCAGCCAAGGTTGGCCAACCTCCCCCAAGAGGGCTGGGCCAATGCCCAGAATGCCAGGCCTGTAGGCGCCTGTGTGGGAGAGTTAGGAGAGTCCACTCCTACAGGGAGTCATTGGGGGACATTGGGGTAGCTAGGCCTAGCCCAGCAGCATGCCCAAGATTTGATTCTTGGTGCTCTGCAGCCCTGAGGGAGACTCTACCTGCCTCCTTGCAAACTAACATATCTCCTCCTGGTCCTGAGACACCAGCTCCTGCTCTGGCTGGTTATCTCAAGGCTTCTCCCTCTGGGTGGTACCCTGTTTTTGGCAGCCTTGCATGGTCCAGCAGAGGGAGCCCCTTTTCTATAAGGGAGGCCAGGCTCAAGAATGTGCCTTCAGGATTCCAAAGTGAGTACTTGGGAGTTGCCATTTGTTCCCAGCCTCCATCCAGCGTTATCTCACTGTCACCTTCAGCCCTTTTGCAAGTTCTTCCTATAGATCAGAAACCAGCTCAGAGAACAAATTCAATATTTTCCAGAAACCCACCTGCACCCTGGAGGAGAGAATCATGGAGAAGACACACCGGCCATGGAGTGCTGTTATGATTTACATAATGGAATTTTATGGGTTTTTTTTTTGTTTTTGTTTTTGTTTTTGTTTTTAAGTACTGGGGATGAAACCCAGGGGCACTTTTCCACTAAGCTACTCCCCAGTCCTTTTTATTTTTTTATTCTTACTTTGAGGCAGGGTCTTACTAATTTCCATAGGCTGGTCTTGAACTTGTGATCCTCCTGCCTCAGCCTCCTGAATTGCTGAGATTATAGGTGTGAGCCACTAAAATCAGCTCTTAAATGCCTATTATATGTCAAATGCTGTGCTAGGAAGCTACAACTATGCACAGACAGCAAAAACCTTGCCCTCATGGAAGTAAACATCCAAACCTCAAAGTAACATAATTAAATCATAATGAGTGCTCAGAAGGAAATAAATAGGTGCTGTGATAGAAAATAAGTGTTGGTCAGGGAAGGCCTCTCTCAGTCCGGGTGTCAGGAGCAGTTCACAGGGAGGAGCATTAGACTGAAGGACTGGCAGGTGCAAAGACCCTGCAGAAGAGACAGCTTGGTGTGATCAAGGAAACTCAAGTTCACTGGGGCTGGAGTTTAGTGAGTGAGGGACAAGGCTTATGGCATGAGATGATTGAAGGGGGCGCCAGGCCAGATGCCAGATCAGGTAAGCCAAGTAAAGGGCTTTTGATTTTTGTCCAAATAAAATGGAAAATCATTGAAAGGTTTAAGCAAGTAACAAGACCTGATTTAAATTTTCAAGCATCACTGTGACTGCAGGTCTGAGATGAGGCTGTGGGGACAGTAGGGACAGGGCAGCATGTCGGAATCCCTGCAGTGTCCAGGTGAGAGAAAATGCTGGCTTGGACTTTGCTGGTGGAATAGAGAGAAATAAGGGGACGTGAGATGTATTTGGGAGGCTCTACCTAAAGGACTGCCTGATGGGCGGGAGTAAGAGGGAGGAATCAGGACTGAACCCCCAATTTCCAGCTTGAGAACTCCACAATGGGGGATGCTATTTACCAGGGTGAAGACTGGTGGGAGGGAGGAGCCCAAAGAGTGGGGGACAGGCACAGGTTTTCTTGTCTTCGGGCTTGTCTGATTCCAAAGTCAAGAAATTCTTTATCTTATGTTCCTTCCCAGCCAGACTATAAACCCTCATTTTATAGGCTGAGAAAACTGTGACTAACCCCAGTTGAGTCCAGAGTCAGGGCTGGAAGATAATACCAAGGAGCCATTTTGCCATTTAGGGGTTTCAGGCCCAGGGCTCCCAGTCTAGTACCCTCCTACCAGCCTGGCTCTCAAACTCCCTCCCAAACAATTCCCCAATGCCCCTTCCAGCCATCCTGGCATTAGTTCCAGGGACAGGATGCTCTGGGCCCAAGATGTTTTGTCTTATCCTAATCTTCTGAGCCTCCCTCCCTTTCTTAAAATGCCTTTTCCAGTGCCCTCTGCTGGGTCAGCTTCTAGAAGGCGGGCTGACCATGGGTTGGGGCCTGATGCTTGTTTTAGCTCCTAGTTGGTTTGGGCTCATTAATTTTCTTCTCTGGTAATTTAATATTTCCTTTTTTAAAAAAATTTTTTTTAGTTGTAGATGGACACAATATCTTTATTCTTATTTATTTATTTTTATTTTTTATTTATTTATATTCATATTTATTTATTTATTTATTTATTTATTTATTTATTTATTTATTTATTTATATGTGGCGCTGAGGATCAAACCCAGGGCCTCACACATGCGAGGCAAGCACTTCTACCAATGAGCTACAACCCTAGCCCTGGGAATTAAATATTTCTGACTTCAAAATGGGACAAAATCCCTCCTTTCTTTATAGGGTTAAGACTAGAGCCTTAAAAGTCAGGAAGGCCTTACCTTGCATGCTAGCCAGCAGTGTGACCTTGGGCAGATCACCTCCCCAAATGGCAGCTATGTCACCTGCAAAATAGAAATAATAATCACCTTGCCTATCACACTCTTGTGGAGAGAAGATGACAAGACTTTGGAGGTGTGGCGCCTCACACCCAGAGTGTCAAGATAAGCGGTGTTTAGCGCTACTGCTGTTGTTGAATATTGAAAGAGACCACCCACCCACAAGGAGACAGGGGACAGACTACAGTCTCCAAAACAGTTGGAAGATCATAGAATTAAGGATTAATGAGCCATGGTCCACATGTCCCAAGCCTTAACACCACATAATATAGTTTGGACTTAGAATGTCCCCCCAAATCCCATGTGTTAGTCCCTGGCTGGTGCTACCATTGGGAGGTGTGAAAAAGACCATCAGCAACACAATAAAGAACATGAAGAAGTTTCCCATAATTATCTAGCTAATAAACCATGGCTGTGAAAACTTTAGGAGGTTGTGACTAGTTGAAGAATGTAGGTCACTGTGGGGGTGCCCTGGAAGGGTACATTGGAACCCTGGCTTCTTTCTCTTTCTCTCTCTCTCTTCCCTGTTCTCTCTTCTTTCTCCCACTCTCTTCCTGGCTGTCTTAAGGTGATCAGCTTTGATCTGCCACTTGCTCACAACCATGGTGTTTTGACTTACCATCAGCCCAGAAACAATGGAGCCAAGTGACCATGGCCTGAAATCTCTGAAACTGTGAGCCAAAATATACCTTCCCTCCTTTTTTTTTTTTGATACCAGGGTTTGAACTCAGGGGCACTCAACCACTGGGCCACATCCACAGCCCTTTTTTTTTTTTTTTGTATTTTTATTAGAGACATGGTCTCACTGAGTTGCTAAGTGTCTCGCCATTGCTGAGGCTGGCTTTGAACTCGAGATCCTCCTGCCTCAGCCTCCCAAGTGCTGGGATTACAGGCATGCGCCACCGCGCCCGGCTCAGTTTTGAGATTCTTTATACTTTTGGTGCTAAAATATCCTTTCCTTTATAAAATGTGGGTGAGAGTTATTGGTAATATGTGACTTATGATGATTTATACTAATTCATGAAATTCAAAATCTTTTTACTAGTGGGGAAACTGGGTCCAGAGGGGACATGTGACTTGCCCAAGGTCAGAAATGGTTGTCGATAGAGCCAGTGCCACCACCTCAGTCTCCTGACTTCTGTCTAATGCTCTTCTCATTAGATTCTTCCACTAGTGCCTTTGTACCTCTTTCATTTGAGAGTGATTAAAATCCAACTCAAACTGGCTTAAGCAAAAGGGAAATTAAAAAAGAATTTCAACCAGAAGGAGAAATAGATGCTTGGTAGGAAAGAAACAATGGATGCCCATGAAACCACTGGACATAGATTGCTTAGGGACCAAAATCTCCCCTCTGTGGTTCAAAACCCTTGACGAGGCTTTCCCATCAACTCCTATTCCCATCTCTATCACCACCTCTAATGCGTGCGCGCGCACGCGCGCGCGCGCACACACACACACACACACACACACACACACACAAACATACGCATACCTCATTCTGAGCAGACCCTTTATTCAGTATCCATTCGGTTCATTTCCCACTAACTCAAGTCATCTCTCCTCACTTTTGTCAAGAGTGTCTAACCAACCCCAATCCAACCAGTCTCTCTTGTTCCACAGGGGTGGAGCATTCTCTCCAGAAAAGGTCATCAGAACGCAGAACACACTGTCCCAGCAGCCTTTCAGGCTTAACTCATTAGCTGGGTAATTATGGGAAACATCTGCATTTTCTTTACTGTATTGCTGATGACTGGCACATAGCTAAAGAACTAAAAATAAGTAGCAGGAGGTCTGACTTGTTTGAAGCTGGGCAATTGTGTGTTTTCTCAAAGATCAACCTCCCTGATATGCATGCAGAGTTCCTGGAAATGGAAATGGAAATGGAAATGGAAATGGACTATGGTCTGTGATTCAGTGTACTAGTGGGTAGGATTTACACTGAAGCTCAGCTATAAAATCTCTACCCACTCAGCTTGCCCCATTGCTAGACATGTTCAAGCATGGAGGGCACCATGGTATGTCTTTGTGCTGCCTCCAGACTGATACATTGAGCCAATGGGTCCTCTTCACTAAACCCTTCCTCTGTCTGACCAAAGGGCAGGAGGCACTGGAGGTAGGGAAAGAAGGTGGAATATTGATCCAAGAGTATTGAAGCCATGGGATGAAAATTCAGTGTCAACTTTTATTTAAATATTTTGGATGAAATAAGTATAAATATAATATGGAGTAAAATGAAAAATTTAGATGAACATTTAAAAAACTTTTTTTTAGTTGTAGACGGATACAATATCTTTATTTATTTATTTATTTGGTGCTGAGGATTGAACCAGTGCCTCACGCATGCAAGGCAAGTGCTCAACCACTGAGCTACAACCCCAGCCCTAGATGAACATTTTTAATAAATTAATTAAATTTTTAAGAGACAGAGTCTTACTATGTTGTCCGGACTGACCCCAAACTCCTGGGCCCAAGAGATTCTCCTACCTCATCCTTCTGAATAGCTGGGACTACAGGCATGCACCTCCAGGTTTATCTCAGGATGAACTTTAAAAAAAAAAGAAAAAGTTTTAGTCATAGATGGACACAACTTTTATTTTATTTATTTATTTTTAGGTGGGGCTGAGGCTTGAACTCAGAGTCTCACATGTGCTAGGCAAGTGCTGTGCCACCGAGTCACAACCCTAGTCCCAGGATGAACATTTTTAAATAACTTCACTGCCTAGAAATTTCCAGTTGTAGCTGTTGCTGTAGATCAAGCTAACAGATCCGGGGTCCAGGTTCCTCTGGCTTAGAGGAAAATCTGCTCCTCTAAGTCCTACAAGGCAAACTTCATCTCTGGAGGTTCAGCATAGACCTGAGATGTTTGGCAATGAGTGGAGACGGTTTGCAACAGAGACAGATGAAAAGTCAACCTTACCACACTTTGGCCCCCTTCTTTTCCCACTTCTCCTCACTAAAGATTAAAATGCACTGGGCACCAGCTTCTAAGCTCAAGATCTTTCTCCGTGAGCCCAAATGTGTAGTCAGCCTTCCATCACTCTAACAAAATACTTGAGATAATCAACTTATAAAGAGAGAAGGTTGATTTTGGCTCACAGTTTGGGAGGTTTCAGTCTATGATTGGTTAGCCCCATGCCTTTAGGTCTGTGGAGAGGCAACACATCATGTTGAGAGCCCATGGTGAGAACAGAACTGCTCACTTCATGGGCAAGAAGCAAAAATGAAGAAAAGGAAGAAACTGGGGTCACACAATACCCTTCAAGGGCATGACCCCCATGGCCTAAAGATCTCTCACAAAGCCCTACTTCTTAAAGGTTCCACCTACAAATAATGTCACCCTGGGTGGCAGGGGTGGGGGGTAGCAGTGACAGAGCACTTGCCCACCCTATGTAATGCCTTATTGGATTCAATCCCTAGTACCACCAAAAAATAAAAATAAAAAAGATCTAACACATAAGCCTCTGGGAATTTTCAGGACCACTACAAATTCAATCATTTCTCCTATGGATTACTGCTTACAAAGTAAAAGAAGGAATTACAAAGTGAAAGAAGGATTACTGCTTACAAGGAAAGAACCCTGTATCACCTACTCCCTAACACTCAGAGCCAACTTTTCCAGTAGGCTCAGGACACACAGTGCCTAGGGCCCATGTTGGTTAATTGTATGTGTTAGCTTGCTGGCCAGATACCTGGCTAAACATTATCCTAGGTATCTGTGAGAGCGTTTTTGAAAGAGATTAATATTTGAATCAGGTCCGGGATTGGAGCCTGCTCTGGAGACAGTGGGCACCAACTCCCAGGACCCTTTCCCCTTCCGGGGGCTCCCATGGCGCAGTTGGTGTTCAAGAGCAACCTGCACTCCCTGCTTCAGCTGGACGTACCCATCCCCAATGTACCTGTCACACGTTGGCAGCGCAAAGCCAAAGCAGCAGCGGGGGAGGCCCCCTCGCCCATGCTGGCCGCCAACCGATCCCACAGCGCTGGCAGGACCCCAGGCCGAACTCCTGGCAAATCTAATTCCAAGGCTCAGACCACCCCTAGCAAACCTGGCGGTGACCGCTATATCCCCCATCGCAGGGCTTCCCAGATGGAGGTGGCTAGCTTCCTCCTGAGCAAGGAGAACCAGCCTGAAAACAGCCAGACGCCCACCAAAAAGGAGCATCAGAAAGCCTGGGCTTTGAACCTGAATGGTTTTGATGTGGAGGAAGCCAAGATCCTTCGGCTCAGTGGAAAACCACAGAATGCCCCAGAAGGCTACCAGAACAGACTGAAAGTACTCTATAGCCAGAAGGCCATTCCTGGCTCCGGCCAGAAGACCTGCCGTTACATTCCTTTCCTGCCAGATCGGATCCTGGATGCTCCTGAAATCCGAAATGACTACTACCTAAACCTTGTGGATCGGAGCTCTGGAAATGTATTGGCTGTGGCACTGGACAACAGTGTATACTTGTGGAGTGCAAGTGCTGGTGACATCCTGCGGTTGTTGCAAATGGAGCAGCCTGGAGACTATGTATCCTCTGTGGCCTGGATTAAAGAGGGCAACTACCTGGCTGTGGGCACCGGCAGTGCTAAGGTGCAGCTATGGGATGTACAGCAGCAGAAACGACCTCGAAACATGACCAGTCACTCTGCCCGAGTGAGCTCCCAAACGTGAAATAGCTATATCCTGTCCAGTGGCTCACGCTCTGGCCACATTCACCACCATGATGTTCAGGTAGCAGACCATCATGTGGCCACACTGAGTGGCCACAGCCAGGAAGTGTGTGGACTGTGCTGGGCCCCAGATGGATGACATTTGGCCCAGCACAAATGTCAATGGTGGCAATGGGAACTTTGTCATCGTGTGGCCTAGTGCTCCAGGAGAGGGTGGCTGGGTTCCCCTGCAAACATTCACCCAGCATCAAGGTGCTGTTAAGGCTGTAGCTTGGTGTCCCTGGCAGCCTTGGTGTTCACTGATGGAGGAAAAGAGGGATCTGCCGTCATAGTTTATTTCCCTCCCTCTTGCATGCCCAAGGACAAAAAGTTAGCTATTTTGAGCCAGTCACTGGATCTGCACAGTTTAGAGAGTTGTATGCAGTTGCCTTAGCTTTAACTCATGTCCATGAGCCCATGACTCTCTTTTCAGACAGCCTTTATGTAGTAAACCTGCTGCCAGCTTTGGCTTCATCTTATATTAAGCTAGATAAGAATCCCATAACTCCCTTAATGATTCAGGTACGATCCCTGTTGAGGGGCATGCCGAGCCCATATTCCTACAACACCTAAGAGGACACCAAGACTTGCCCAGGTTCCTAACATGGGGCAACCAAATGGCTGATCATTTGGCCACATCGGGGACACTGGTGGCTACAGCCCAACCCCAAAGATCTCCAGCTGGCCCAAGGCCTTCATGACCCCACTCATCTAAATTGGAGAGGGCTATATCATAAATTTCCCTTGGTTCCTATAAAAGATCTGAAAAAGATTTTAAGGACCTGTAAATCCTGTATGCCCTTCTTACAGGTCCCATCTTTCCAGTACCCTGGGGTAAATCCTAGAGGCCTGCTGCCCAGTGCCATCTGGCAAACTGATGTAACCCATTATGAACCATTTGGAAAATTGAAGTACATATTTATGTCTATAGATACCTTCTCACATGCCTGTTGGGCCACTGCCCATTCTGGTGAAAGGGCCAAATATGCTGAAAGCCATTTTTTACAATGTTTTGCCATCTTAGCCCTACCCCTACAGGTTAAAACAGATAATGGACCCTGCTTTGTGAGCAAATCATTGCAAAATTTTTTCCAAAGATGGCGCATTAAACATACCACAGGGATCCCATATAACCCAAAAGGACAAGCCATCATCGAGAGGCACAATAAGACCCTAAAGGACCAATTAATAAAACAAAGAGGGGGAAACAGCCCCCATGATCAGTTAAAAACAGTGATGCTTACATTAAATATCTTAAATTTTTCCAAAGACCAGCCCTTAACTGCCTTTCAGAGACATTGGTCCAACCAGATGCCCTACCTAAAGGTTGAGGTCCAATGGAAGGACCCACTAACAGGATGTTGGCGTGGTCCTGATCTGCTCATAAGTGTGGGCAGAGGGTTTAGTTGTGTCTTCCCCATAGGGGAACCAAGCCCTCTCTGGGTTCCTGCCCGGAACCTCAAGTATTATCAACCAGAACTAAATGATTGCCCAGGAGTACAACCTCCTGAGGTATAGCTTTTCTTTTGCTTCCTCAGGAATGAGAAGACCTTGGTGGACCATTTGCCTTGTTGTTGTTGGATTCCTGATCTTCTAACAGCAAAGGAAGTTGGGCTTTGTCGGTTTCTTAATGAGGAATGCTGCTTCTATGCTAACCACTCGGGCATAGTGCAAGATAAGATCAAGGAGCTACAGGAGGACCTCGAGCGCCGCAGAAAAGACACCCAGTCTAATTTTCTTTGTACTGGGCTAAATGGGTGGCTTTCCTACCTTCTCCCCTTTGTAGGACCCCTGGTTACTATTATCCTTGTATTCACCTTTGGGCCTTGCATAATCAATAAGCTAATCCAATTCCTCAAAGACAGAGCCAGATCACTACAACTTACGGTGGTCTGCCAGCAATATGCTGCCCTCCATAATCCTAGTTGGGATTCCCTCGAGCTTGGCCAAGACCTCTACTAGCCAGAGTGACAAGATCTCAAGGTGTCCTTCTCTTCTGCCGTGAGCCGGCCTCAACATCTGCCTGAAGTGCTAGAGTGGTAGTCAATGATGGGTAAGATCTCCAGAGGGAGACAACCTAAGACAGGCACACTCTTGAGTAAGGCAAGACCCCACACACACAAAATAAATAAAAAGGGGGAAATATGGGGAAAATAGGACACCTCAGCACAATGGCTCACTTGCTGTTGAGGGAACTTGGCTGGGCTGAGAATGTAGCACCCTGATTGGCTCACGCCAGTCCCACGAACATGATCGGCTCATGTCCCCTCCCCTGGCAGCTGATTGGCTAAATCACCCTATATATGCTGTGTGACTTCCTCAATAAATGAGTTCTGGCTTGACTGGTCTCCCTGGTGTCTCTGATTGTCCTCCGCCGTGAGGGCTGAGTGTGGGCCACCAGCCGACTCCTGCTTCTTCCCGACTCAGCCTCACCGCTAGGGCGTGCTCCCCGAGCCTTCTCCACTGTCCAGTGAGGGCTGATCCTGGGTCCAGGGGAGCTAAAAACCCCAGCAGTGTATATACACTACATTTTCTTGATCCATTCATCTGTTGATGGACATCTAGGCTGGTTCCATAGTTTGGTTTTGGGAAGACACCTGATTTTTGAAACAAATGTCCAGAAAGGGAATTGTTGGATAAAGGGAGTCTGCATAATTGTACTAATGCTTAATCATGGGTTTCTGGAAGAGGAAAAAATATATAGATATAGATATATAGAGAGATATGGAGATATCTCCATTGAGAGAAGTTAAGCTGCCTTTGGAAGGTGAATAGAAATTCTTGGTCAGAACTTGCTACCTCTCTTGTTAAGTGAGAATATGTTCAGTCCATTTCTAGATCTCCCATTTATGGTAAATTCTGAAAGAATTTGTTGTCAAGAGCTAAAATGCTCAAGTGGAGAGCCATAAAGAAAATGTTGTCAGAGAATTTCTCTTCACCATTTTGAGAAAGAGTGTTCAGGATAAGGAAAAAGAACCAGCAGCACTACTTCTAAGTAACAGTTCACACTGTCATCAAGGAGAACCAATAATTAAAGAAGAAATTTGCACAATTAGATGTGAAAAATAAAGGAAAATGAAGAGGACAACCACTACTTTTCAAAGGAGAGCAGGAAATATGGAATATACAGGTACGTGTGCAGTTTTTTTTTATTTTCTGCATATAGAAAACCAGAGTAAAAATTCATAGGCACCAGACCACAAAGTGCCACAGGCAGGCCTGATAGGAAAGACTGAGCCCATCTCAGAGGTCATGGACTTTGAACCAGATGAGACCTTAGATTACCTATTTAATCTGACACATGCAAATGCAAATTTAAACAGTAGAAAATTTGAAATGTGGTACAAAGAAAGGAAATATGGTATAATCCAGAGTACTGGACTGAGGGCAATATCTTAATTTTACTTTAAGTTCTAACATTAATAATCTGTAACCTTAAGCAAGTTGATAACTTTTCTCTAGGCCTCAGCTTTATCATCTGTCAAAGAAGGAAACTGAATTATATGAACTTGAAAATAAATAGCAATGTAATTCTATGGTACATAATATTACAAGGATAATTTAAAAATGTATTAGCCAGGAACAGTGGTGCACACCTGTCATCCCTATAATTGGCTAGGGAAGCTGAAGCAGGAGGATCACAAATTCAAAACCAACTTCAGCAACTTTGTGCAACCCTAAGCAACTAGTGAGACCCTGTTTCAAAATAAAAAATTAAAAGGGTTTGAGATGTGGTTCAGTGGTTAAATGCCCCTGGGTTCAGTCTCTAATACCAAAAAAAAAAGAAAAAAAAAAAAAAGGTATTAGTGTAGTCTAACTGCTATAACAAACATCCCCAAATCTCAATGGCTTAATAAATTAAGAATTTCTCTCATGTCACAATCCAATGGCTGATCATGGTGGTAGTGGTAATGTTGGGTGTCTGTGTGGTGGGTAGATACTCCCACATAGCTTTTAGCCAAATTTATTTATTTAGAGGCTGAGGCTCCCGCCATCAGTCTTTGTGTATTTCTGTATCACCTAGTACTTCTGGGTTTTCTCCAAGATCTTGAGCCAGCAACTAAAGAAAGAGTGCAGAGGATCATGCTGGAGATTGTTTTAGGGGTCAGGCCTGGGATATATAATTCCACCAATAGTCCATTGGTCAAAACTCATTTCAGAAGACTTTGTAGTGATTTGTGGGAGGAATTTGAAAAGTTTAGAGATGAAAGCTAAAAACGTTTTGGAATGTTGTAAGTAGAGCTTAATGGGTGGTTTTGGTGGGAACTAAGAGACCAGAGTGCTGATAGGACTGCAGAAAGTAAAGACTTGGCTCATGAGGTTTCAAAGGGGAAGGAGGACTCTACTGGAAATTGGATTAGAGGCTATTCATGTTACATCCTGGCAAAGAATTTGTCTATATTTTGCCCATGTCCAGAAGCTTTCTGTGAGGATGAATTTAAACATGATGGACTAACTAATCTGGCAGTGGAAATTTCAGGACAACACAGAATTCAGGCAGTGGCATGGATATTGCTGGTAGCTTTTAGCCAAATTTATTGTAGTAATCAGGAGCAGAAAGATTAAAAAAACAAACAAAACAAAACAAAACAAACAAACAAACAAGAAAACTTGCAACTTGGCCAGAAAATTGTGAGTAAAACTGAGGCTAAAAAAGATGGTTGTGGGCTGGGGTTGTGGCTCAGTGGTAGAGTACTGGGCTGGCACCGGCGAGGCACTGGGTTCCATCCTCAGCACCATGTAAAGATAAAGAAATGAAGGTATTGTGTCCATCTACAACTAAAATATATTAAAAAAAAGAATGAAAGATGGTTGTTAAAGAGATCATAGCCACTAAACATATGCTGAGTATTTTACTCAGGGACAATAAGAAAGATGGCTTGAGGCCATCTTAGAAATTGCCAAGACCACACCCATCGTAGGTTCAAAGATACAAAAGTAAAAATTTCTTTCTGAAAAGACCATGGGAACAACCTGCTTGCAAAGGTGGACCTTAAAATCTGTTTCCTCATGCTCAGCTGTCCAAGCACTCAGATGCCACTGCAGCTGTGGTCCCAGAAGGCCTGAATGCTGCTCAGGCTGGCAGAAGACCTTGGGATTATCTGCATCCTGCAGGAGTGCAGAAAGCTGGAGTTAGGGGGTCATGGAGGCTCCCACTGAGATTTCAAAGGAAGGTCTGGGAGGCCTGTCAAAGTATAGCCAGATCAGAATACATGCAGGCACCCCCTGAGAGGGTGATGCATGAAGATGTGAGAAGGAAATCAAAGATGGAATATCTGCCAAGGAAAGCTACAGAAATTAAGAAGAAACAAGCCACGTGGGCTGTGACCAGCATGGCCACAGGGGCAGAACTACACAAGCCTTTTGGAGAGAACATCACAATGCTATGTGCCCCAGATGGTGGCTATGGATTGAGTGCACTTCTTGCTCAGTTAGATTTTGGTCCTGCTTTGGTCCCATCCCTTCTTTCTATGCCCTTATTTCTTCCTTTTGGAATCACACATTTACTCTGTGCCATTATATATTGCATGTATTGCTTTTGATCTTTACAGGGGAAAACATCCAAGAGTTTGCCTTGAGTCTCAGATGAGATTTTGGAGTTGGACTTTTGAGCAACTTTAAAACTATTAAGACTGTGGGGACTCTTGGAAATGGACTAAATGTGTTTTGCATTGTGCAACAGGCATGAGTGTTTGGGGGTCATGGGCAGAATGTTGTGGTTTACTTATGAGGTGTTCCCCCAAATCTCATGTGTGAGACAATATAAGAATGTTCAGAGGTGAAACAATAAGATTATGGGACCTATGCTTTAACCCGTGGATTGATACACAGATGTGGATTAATTGGGTGGTAACTGTAGGCAGATAAGATGTGGCTGGAGAAAGTAGGTCACTGGGGGGTGTACCTTTTGGATTCATACTTTGTCCTTGGTGAGCACAGCTCTCTTTGCATCCTGGTTGCCATGTCCTGAGCTACCTTCCTTTGCCACACCCTTCTACCATGATGTTCTGCCTTACCTGGGGCCCAGAGCTAGGGAGTCAGCTGACCCTGGACTGAATTTGGGCTCTGAAACCATGAGCCCAAATAAACTTTTCCTCTTCTTTCGTTAAAAAAAAAAATGAAATTTGGATTATGTTTGTCTTTACGCCAATGTAATCATAAAATATAATTTCCAATTCATCTTTGTGGAATAATGGGCCCACAAAGGCCCAAGTGCCTAAGGTCTGTACAAGTCATAATGTGACCCTGCTAACACTCTGCATCATCCTCATCCTTGAGGGTCGAAGTCCTTGTAGCTGGGAGCCAATGTCCACCCACTGGGTTCAGTGGGTTGACCAGGATGGGATTCCATGGCCTTCCACTGACCTTGAAGAAGGAGTTATTTTGGAAGCTGTCTGCTGGGGACATTAAGAACACGTCAGCCGGGCGCGGTGGCGCACGCCTGTAATCCCAGTACTTGGGAGGCTGAGGCAGGAGGATCGCGAGTTCAAAGCCAGCCTCAGCCATGGCGAGGCACTTTGCAACTCAGTGAAACCCTGTCTCTAATAAAATACAAAAAAGGGCTGGGGATGTGGCCCAGTGGTCCAGTGCCCCTGAGTTCAATCCCCGGTACCAAAAAAAAAAGAACACGTCAGCAGAAAGAATATTAGTCGAGGAAATGAAAGCCTAACTCTCTGGCTGTCTCCCACTTGCTGATACGTGGACTTGGCCTAGCCAAGGGGTGTTGCCCTGACATATGACGAGAAATCAGACCACCACAAGGATAGGCTAGTGGCTGTTCCGCAAATGTGACCTTTCTGCTGATTGGCCCATGTCTTCTATAAAGGCCGTCCAACTTCCTCAATAAACGAGCTCCTGCCTTGACTGGTCTCCCTGATGCGTCTGATTGTCCTCCAAAAGGAGGGCTGGGTGTGGGCAGTCAGTCAGCTCTTACCTTTCCTGATCCGTCCTTGTTGGGGCGTGCTCCCCCTTCTCTTGCAGGTCGAGAGGAGTCAGGGGCTAAAAACCCCAACAGCTGTCATCTTAAGTTTTATCTATTAATAGAGTTATGTGTGTGTGCAGTGGAGGATGGCTCTCGGCATGCAAAAGACAGAGTAAATCAGAACCAGGCATAGGATGAGTAATAGCTTCTTCAAACAAGGGTGACTGCCAAGGAGCACTGTCCCTATTTCCACCTCCAATTTTCCTCTGTGTCCTGTCTAATTAGGTTGATCTCACTCCTGAAGACCAGCACCAAATATTTAGCAAGCCTACATGATGTGTCAGACACTGCTCAGTCCAAAGACAAGCAACTGGATGTTTGCAGCCTTCTCAGGCAAACAGCCTTGTAGACAAGCAGTTAGAGCAGAGTCTGGTGCTGTGGGGAGACACTTCAATTCTACCTGGATGAAGGGTGAAGGCCTCACAAAAGAGGTAGATCTTGAGGAGGGCTTGGAAGGATGAATGGGAATTTGACCATGCATGTGGTCTCAGGGGAAAGGGAAGGGGAGCCAGGTGGGTATCCTTACAGCCTCTCATAGAGAAGAATTTGTTCATGAGTGTCAGAAAAGTAAAAAATGTAAAAGTTACATTCTGCAAGAAACCCAAAATGATAAAGCTATTTGTTCTGTGACCATGTAAAGCTATTTCTTCCACCTAAAAAGTAGAAAACAATCAAATTAAAAATTACCATTCATGAAAGACCTACCACTACCACAAAGTATTTTGTGCCCGTAACTTTTTTTTTTTTTTCCCCTTTCATTTTTTTGTGGTACTAGGGATTGAACTCAGGGGCACTCTACCACTGACTTACATCCCAGGCCTTTTTATTTTTTATTCTAAGAAACAGTCTAAGATGCCTAGTCTGTTCTTGAACTTGCGATCCTCCTGCCTCAGCCTCTCCAGTAGCTGGGATCACAGGTGTGTGCCACTGTGCTCAGCTCAGGAGCTACGTAGTCTAGTGTAGTATAGACTATAAATAGATATTTGTTCTTTGACTTTGGCACAGAGCTCCTAAGACCTTTCGAATTTTCTGAGTGATAGAAGTGGCTTTTGTTGTTCATAACAAGCCCCTTTCCTAACAGATCTGAGTTTGTACTGATGAGGTGGGACTCCTAGGTGGCTTCCAGGTGGGGGCGGGACACCAGGCAGACCAACACATGAATTGAGGATGGGAACTTAGTCATACCTCTTGAGTTCTATGGAAGTGAGAGGAGATAGAGATTGAATTTTAAGAACTCTCGAACAATGAGACCTGGAAAGATTCCCAGTCAGTGAACCCATACCTTGCCCTACATGTCTGCCTTTGACCATTCCTCACTTGAATCCTTTGTAATAAAGTGGCAATCTTTTTTTTTAATATTTACTTATTTGCTTTAGCTGTACACAATGGGTTTATTTGTACGTGGTGCTGAGGATTGAACCCGGGCCACGCACGTGCCAGGCGTGCCAGGCGAGTGCTCTACCGCTGAGCCACAACCCCATCCCTAAAGTGGCAATCTTAAGTAGAGCACTTTCCTGAGTTCTGTTCCAGTGAATGATCAAACCAGAGGGAGTGGGGGTCCTGGGAACCTCCTATTTGGTAGTCAGGCAGGCAGAAGTATGGGTCACCTAGCGACTCCATTTATGGTTGCATCTAAAGTGAGGCAGTTTTGTGGGACTAAGCCCTTTAACTTGTGGGATCTGATGCTAACTCCAGGTAGATAGTGTCAAGATCAAGTTGAATTGAATTAAATTGTTGGACTCCCAGCTTGTGTGGGAGAATTGGAGGGTTGGTGAAGAAAACTGACCCTCATTTTGTATCAGAAAATAGCACGTTTGGTTCAGAAGTGGTGTCAGAAAAGAACGTGCATATGGAAATGGTAATTCACAAGGAAAGGTCCTCAACCTTGTTGAAGGAAGGTAATTCACAAAGCATTGCCTATGGCGAATGTAAAGTCCTTTTGGCTTTGGAGCCAAGTCTGTGAAAGAGTCCAAAAAATAAATCTTCCAAGTCCTTATTTGTGCTATTATAACAGAATGTTTGAGACTGGGTAATTTATAAAGAACAGAAATTTATATCTTACAGTTCTGGAGGCAGGAAGACCAAGATCAAGGTGTGAGCAAGTACAATATGTGGTAAAGGGCTGGTCTTCTAAGAAAGGTCCTTGAACACTCAGAAGGGGAAGACTGTTGTTGCTCATGTGGTAGAAGAGTGGAAGAGCAAAGGAAAAATCCTTCCTGGGATGAAGTTGGAGAATATAATGCTAAGTGAAGTTAGTCAATCCCAAAAATCCAAATGCCGAATGTTTTCTCTGCTATAAGGAGGCTGATTCACAGTGGGGTTGGGACGGGGAGCAAAGGAGGATTAGAGGAACACTAGAAAGACCAATGGGGAAGGAGGGGAAGGGAGGGGGCAAGAGGGTTAAAAAAAAAAAAAAAGATGGTAGAATGAGATGGATACCATTACCCTAAGACACAAATGGTGTGAATATACTTTGTATACCACCAGAGATATGTAAAAATGTGCTCTATATGTGTAATATGAATTGTAATGCATTCTGCTGTCATTTATAACAACTTAGAATAAAAAAGAATACAAAAAATTAAAAATGAATAAAAAAGAGGAAAAATCCCTTCCTGAAAGACCTTTTGAAAAGGCATTAAATTCGCCTTGATGGGCTGGTTGCAATTCAGGAGGCTGAAGCAGGAGGATCATAAATTCAAGGCCAGCCTCAGCAACTTAGCTAAACCCTGTTTCAAAATAAAAAATATAAAGGGGTGGGGATGTAGCTCAGTAGTAAAGTGCTCCTGGATTTGATCCCTAGTACCAAGAGGGAAAAAAAATCACCCTCATGTTCTAATCACCTCTTGAAAGTCTTGTATCTTGCCAGGTGCTGTGGCACATGCCTGTAATCCCATTTATGCAGATAACACAGGAAGATCACAAATTCAAGGCCAGCCTAGGCCACTTAGAAAAACTGTCTCAAAAATAAAAAATTCTTAAAAAGGCTGAAATATTGCTCAGTGTTAGATCATCCCTGAGTTCAATCCTCAGTACTGCAAAAACCAAAACCAAAACCAAGTCCCAATATTTAATGCTATTATGGCAATTAAATTTCAATGAGTCTTGGAGGGCACAAATATTCAAACATTAGCACTGAGAAAAACTAAACTTTTTTCTTGCAGTACTGGAGATTGAACCCAGGGGTGCTCTACCACTGAGCTGTGTGCCCCCCAGCCCTTTTAATTTTGAAACGAGATATCACTAAGTCGTTGGAGCTGACTTGGAAATGAAGATCCTCCTGCTTCAACCTCTGCAGTTGCTGGGATTACAGGAGTGCATCACTGTGCCTGGTGAGCTTGCTCATTTGTGAACCATTAAGACACTAACGCTGGGGCTGGGGATGGGGCTCAGCGGCAGAGTGCTCGCCTCGCACGTGCGCGGCCCGGGTTCGATCCTCAGCACCACGTAAAAACATAAATGCATTGCATTGTATACAACTAAAGTAAATAAATAAATATTTTTAAAAAGACACTAATGCTTATTCAATGTGCACATGACACAGAGCTACTCTACTGACTGATCACATCAGGATTCAAAAATATGCCACTGACTTTAAAGATGGACCAAAGCAAATAGGATTAAGTTTCATAGGGAGAAATGAGGTTCTCAAGCTCAGATCCAAAGAAACCGACTAGACCAGGGGTTCTCCAATGACAGCTCCTGTGCCACGTCTAGCCTTCTGCCTGGTCTTGTTAGTTCTGGCAGCTAGGAACCTAACCCATGGCCTGCACATGCTAAGCATGCACTCTATCACTGAGCTGCATACCCAGTCTCTCCTGCTGTTTTTATAAAATAAAGTTTCACTGAATGAAACACCATTCATTTGTTTTGATACCATCTATGGCTTCTTCCATGCTATCATGGCAGAGTTGAGACAAGGTCTCACAAGGACAAAGTCTACAAAGTCTAAAATATTTACTATCTGGCTGACCCTTAACCTAAACAAGGAAGACCACATGGGGCATGTCTTAGTCTGTTCAGCCTGCTACTCAAAATTCCATGCACTAGATGGTTTATAAATACAATAGAAATTTAATTCTCCTAATTCTGCAGGCTGGGCAGTTCAAGGTGTGGGCAGATTTAGTGTCCAGCAAGGGCACACTTCCTGGTTCAAAGATCTTATTATTCTGCTGTTTCCTCATATGGTGGAAGGGGTGAGGTCTCTGTCCTCTCTTTTATAGGGGCACTAACCCCACAAAAGAAAGGCCCCACCTCCTAGTACTATCACCTCAGGGGTTGGGATTTCTGTATATGAATTTGGTGCGGGGGGGGGGGTGGAGAGCAGCTTAGCAGGGAGATTTAAATTTGTAGCAGTTCAAGTGAAAAGGTTTTTTTTTTTTTTTTTTTTTTTTTTGGTTTGGTTTTTTTAAGGAGTATAGTTATTTAGCCTGTATGATAGCATTATTGTATTAAGACAAAGATTATATTAGCTAGATATCACTCATTTGACTGTAAGCTCAGCACAAGAGGAGTGCATTGGAAGAATGCCCCAGAGAAGGCAAGTGAGGCTCAGTAATCGTCTCATCGGGATCTTCCTACCCATCTCCCACCCCTTCTCCTGCCTGTGTCCACCTCTGTTTTGGTACAGATCAACTCTCTGTGAATGGCAAAAATCACGGCTACAAAAATTTCCCACCACTACTTTGTTTGTTTTCACCAATTTTTTTTTTTTTTAAATCTTCTTCCTCAGCACACAGAAGAATGATATCTCGCCAAGCATGGTGGCACACACGTATCAAAAAATATGTATTTAAGGGTTGGGGTGTAGATCAGTGGTAGAGTGCCCCTGGGTTCAATCTCCAGAAAACACACACACACACACACACACACACACACACACACACCTCCCAGCATCCCCTGCAGTTAAGTGAAGCTATGCATAGACATCTGACTGGTGAACATGGGTGAAAGTGACCTGTGTCACATTCAGGCCAAGGCCATTCAGAACTGATGGGCCTTCTCCATGCCCACCCCACTCCATTCCCTCCACCTTCTTCCTTGCAGCTGCATGAAAGACTCTAAAGATGATGGAGCCTCAAAATAGCAGGATCTTAGGCCCCTGAATTACCACGTAGAGGAGAGCTTCCCAAGAGACCTGCCCAGCTCCATGAAACTTTACATGAAAAAGAAAGAAATTTTCGTAGGATTAAGCCACTAACATTTCAGGATTTCATAGCATAGTCTATTCTACCTTGATAGATATAGCTACCAATTTACTGATCCAGTCACCAGAGAGGCACTTGAGATCAAAAGTCCCATGACAAAAATCAGCATACTATAGTGACATAGCCACACCAATGTTTATAGCAGCTGAATTCACAATAGCTAAATTGTGGAACCAAACCAGATGCCTATTAATAGATGAATGGATAAAGAAATTGTGATATATATACACAATGGAATATTACTCAGCATTAAAAGAGAATAAAATTATGGCATTTGCAAAGTAAATGGATGGAGTTGGAGAATATCATGCTAAGTGAAGTAAGCCAATCCCCAAAAACTAAAGGCCAAATGTTTTCTCTGATTAGTGAATGCTGATCTATGATAGAGCAGGGGCATGGGAAGAATGGAGGAACTTTGGATTGGGCAAGGGGGAGGTTGGTGAGGGGTTATGAGGATAGGAAAGATGGTGGAATGAGATGGACATCATTACCCTTGGTACATGTATGATTGCATGAATGGTGCATCTACATTGTGTACAACCAGAGAATTGAAATGTTGCACTCCATTTGTATATGATGAACTGAAATGCATTCTGCTGCCATGTACAAATAAGTAGAACAAATTAAAAAAAAAAAAGTCCCATGATATGAACTGATGGGACCAACTTAAACTTAATGCCAACCTTTTAGCCAATCAACTGGCCTTGGGAGCAGAGTCTTAAGTGAATCTGGAAGCTGATACTGGGACCACATGAATCAAGTTTGGTGGAGTGGCGCAGTTTCAAGAAGGAAGCCTGGAGACTTGAAGGGGAGTGAAGGGAGAGGATGGAAAAGGGAGACAGACAAGAATGTTGCCCTACTAAGTATTCAAGTGATGTGTTCTGTGCATAGTGGCATAGTGTTTATTTGTTGGTTATTTGGTATAGGTTATTGAACCTAGGGGTGCTTTACCACTGAGCTACATCCCCAGTCTTTTTTGAGATAGGGTCTTGTCAAGTTCATGAAAATCTCACTAAATTGCTGAGGCTGGCCTCAAATTTGTGATCCTCCTGCCTCAGCCTCTAAAATTGCTGGGAATACAGGCAAGCACAACTATGCCCAACTTGAGTCAGGTTCATGAGGTGAAAGTAATTGAACAGTGAGTTCAAGAAATGCTCCAATGACCCCTTCACCAAGTTGGTGTAGCCCTAGGGCTCTCTGGGAAGCTGGTTTGATGGGTCAAATTGACCCTTTCTTGCAGAGTGTGGTGGCACACCTGTAGTCCCAGAAGCTGAGCCCAGAAGTTCAAGACCAGCCTGGGCAACATAATGAGACTTTGTCTCAATAAATAAATAAATAAATATAAAGATAAAATTTAAAAATTGCCCCTTTCTCTGGTTTCCTGTGCTTCCTGAATCTGTCAGCTATCATGCAAAGGAAGCCCCTGAGGGATGCAGCAAAGGATGGGGCAGAGCAAGGAAAAGCATCCTGCTTCAAGTGTGAGACAACAGGGCCTGTCTGAGTGAGGCTCCAGGCCCCATCTGGACATCTCACGTCCACCTGCTCAGGTACCCAGGATGCTGACTTGCTGAATCCTTGAACAACCTTTCCTTAGGCCTGGCTGTCGCCTGCCTGCCCATCAGGGATGTATACATAGATTTTAGCTGCACCTATTTTTTCCCCAAAGTTGCTGATGGTCTGAGTCGTTCCTAATCCAGTGCCAGGTCAGAGTCGTGTCCCTGTCTCCATCGTGGTCAGGTTCAGAGTTGGAATGGAAAGTTAGGGACTCAAGAGCAGCCTGCTGAGTCAGAGATGGGCATGGAGTGGGACCACATGCCGGGTCTTGGCTGTGGTTGCAAAGCTGCACAAGGTGGCAGAGGAAGCCACCTGGGCTCGCAGCTCAGCATCTGGAAGGCACAGGAGACAGTGTGGCTACAAGGGTAGAACCTGGGTCTGACACTTCACTGCTGGCTGAGCTTTGGCAACCCTTTCAAACCTTACCTTTCTTAACTGAAAAATGCAGGAGACACACACCTCCCTTTAGAAAGACCTTTAAAAAGCTATCAAGGGCTGGGGCTATAGCTCAGTGGTAGAGCGCCTGCCTCACACGTGTGAGGCCCTGGGTTCGATCCTCAGCACCACATAAAAATAAATAAAGAAAACAAAGATATTGTGTCCATCTACAACTAAAATACGTATGTGTGTAAGGTATCAAGACCTCAGCACCAGTAGCAGGGCAAAGCCAGCTGGAGGCTAGGATAAGAAGTGGTGGAGCTTGGCTTTCCCCCAAACTGGGTTCAAAGTCTGGCTGTGTCACTTACTAGCTGCTTGCCCTGGAGGAGAGGCACTGCGTGTTTGTGTGTACTTAACCTCTCTGCTCCACAATTTCCTCATCTATAAAATAGACAAAGCAACAGTTGAACGCTTTGAGCAAGAGAATTTAAATGGTTTAACACTTGCAGAACTTTTACAGCAAGGCTTGGCACATAATTCATGAGCATTTGCCAATCACACAGCTGACACTGTTGTTCACCCTGATAGACCCAGGCACCTTTACCTGTTGAAATTCTTCTTCAGCTTCTGGTAAACAAATTCTCCTTGAAACTGTGGTCTCTCCTTCTTTCTAAGAAGGACACCTTAAACCTTGTCTTCCTTCAACGCTGTTTTTGGTCTGTAGGGTCAAAACTTCACAGCATCCTCTGACACCCTCCTCCCCCACAGCTTTCTGGCCCTTTCTGGCCCCTTCTCCTACCAATGCCAGCAGAAACCCTTATCCACACTCTTGTGTGCAGCCCAGGACTCAGCTGGGGCTCCCTGAGTGTGTCAAACTCCAAACACGCATCCAATAAGTTCCGTGATCTGCGGGTTCTCATTCATTCACTCGCTCACTCATTCATTCATTAGGCACTCACAGGGTACCTGTCTTGTCTCAGGCCCTGCATCAGGCACTGGTGGAATAGGATGAACAGCCAAGGTCCCTGCCTTAAGTGAGCTCACAAACTGAGAGGGAGAGAATCCAAAAGGCCAGATCATCAAGTAGACTTTAATGAATTATATTAAGGAAAGACTGGGGATGTAGCTCAGTGCTAGAGCACTTGCCTAGTATGCATAAGACCCTGGGTTCCATCCCCAGCACCACACACACACACAAAGTTATATGTTCAAGGGGAACGCTTGGGTGCCATCGGATGACAAAGAAGAGGCCCTGATCCAGGCTAGGGACTGGGGACAGTCCTCTAGAAGAGGTGACATCTCCCTGTTCAGGGTAGCTCTATTGAGCCCTTTTGGACGCTGCTGGCCCATCTGTGGCTGCGCTGGCCTAGACAAGGGGTCTGCCCAGCTCTGGCCGTAGCTCCCTACCATTCTCCTCTGCACCCTCCTTACTCCCTGGCTGCTTCTGAGCTTCTCCTGCTCCAGTCTTTCCTACGTCAATCCTTCTGTCTGCAGTGGTCTCCACCCCCACCTCCTTTGGCTTGTAATGACTCTCTTCTTTTAGATCTTGGTGCAGTTTGACTTCCTGGTAGCTTCACTGACCTCCCTGACTAGTTCAAATCCCCCCCCGCCGTTACACTTGTTTCTGAAACTATGCACCCTTGATTCATCATCGTTACAAACACATTCCATGATCATCTAAATTCTGTTTCTCCCATAGACCAAAAACAGGGTTGAAGAAGTAGCTGAATGAATCAATGAAGATATAATAGCCGGGCGTGGTGGCACACACCTGTAATCCCAGTATTTGGGAGGCTGAGGCAGGAGGATCATGAGTTCAAAGCCAGCCTCAGTAATGGCGAGGCACTTAGCAACTCAGTGAGACCCTGTTTCTAATAAAATACAAAAAAGGGCTGGGGATGTGGCCCAGTGGTTGAGTGCCCCTGAGTTCGATCCCCATACAAAAAAAAAAAAAAAAAAAGATATAATAAATGGATAAGGCAGGATGATGTGTTTGTTAATCCTGAGAGACTGTGGAAATTACTGCTTCCTTTTAAAGTCATTTATAGTAATCACTTATTTATAATGATTACAATAACTGTCATTTATCATCCATCATAACATGGTACAAGGGTTCTTTTGTTTGTTCATTCATTCGTCCAACAAATAGTAATTAAGCGCCAGCTTTGGGTTAGGCACAGTTCTCAGCACTGAAGTGAGAAGGCAGTGAAAGTCAGGCTCCCTGCTCCCTGGAACTTATATTTGGGTGCAGAAGACAGAGGAAGAAGGAGACAAACACACAACAATGGTTGTCACAGACCCCAGGTGTGGAAGGGAACTTCAAAGCTTGTCACATCCTCTAGGAGCTCACAATGACAAGGACAACACTGGCCCAAGGAAACAGGAAATCTCTTTGGAAAAGTCCCCCCAGTGGGCCAGGCTCTGGCCACTATGAAATGACTCCCTAGCACAGGGTGAGGAATCTCTTGTTGGTACCAAATGCCCCGGAGCCACAGACTGGCTGGGCCAAGAGACGGCAGGACACCTGAGCCCCTGGCTGGCGGTGGACAAGGGCATGGCTGCTGTCGGGTGCCCAGTGTCCTTCTCAGCTAATCAGCACTGCTGTCAGCTGATGACCCCTGGGGCCTGATGCTCCTGCCTCAGCAGCCAAGAGCAGGAAATGGAGGTGGAGCCGGTCCCTCGGTCCCTCCTCCATCCATAGTGGCAGTGATTCCTGTAGCTCTTGAAACCTGAGGAGCTGGGCTGAGGCCGGCTCTTGCCTCCGCTTCCCTGTCCTGGTGTGAACTTTTGGCTTCTGATCTTTGCTTTGAGGGACTTGTTACAGTGGATAGATGGTGACAGGGTCAGGATGGGGACTCCAAGGAGAGGACAGGTTTGTGGGGGTGCAGCCAGATTGACTAAACGATACGTGGTGCACTGTCTTCTACGGATTTGTGATTACAATTGCCAACTCTCTGGTTCAGTGGGCCAATATTTACTGAGCTCCTACTATGTGCCAGACCCACACCGTGCTGGGCACTCAGGATATAGTGATGAATGAGCTCTGGTCCCCAGCCTCGTACAGTCCATTCGAGCACAGCGTCTTCTTTCTAAAGAATTTATTAGGATCTCCATTGGTGCTTACTGCAGTCCTGAGTCCCACAGAGCATTATGGTTTGCTAGGGTTGGGACATAGTTTGTCACCCAAAGATTCATGTGTTAGAAACTTGGTCCCACTGGGAAGATGTTGAGGTTAAAAGGTAGGACCTGGTGCGATGTGATTAGGTCATGGGGCTCCACCCATACAGATGGATTGATGCTGGTCTTGGGCATGGGTTGAGTCTTGGAGTGAATTATTCTAAAAAAAAAAAAAAAAAAAAGGTTGTTATAAATCAAGGCCCCACACAGCCAGTTCCCTTTCAACTACTCTGCCCTATTGTGACACAGCTGAAGACCCTTGCCAGGACACTGGCATTATGTTGTTTGGACCCTCCAGCTACTAGAATTACAAGGCAAATAAACCTCTATACTTTATAAATTATCTAGTGTTGTGTATTGTGTTATAACAACTCCAAATGAACGGAGACATTGTTGTTCCCATTTGATGGATGGGCAAGCAGAGACAGAGAGAGGATGAGTACTTTGCTTAAAGGGAAACTAGATAGGACTACCATCCTAGGTCTTGTTAGTCCTTTCACTAACCCCACCAAGGAGAGTCAGGGTACTGGTATTTTATATTCATATTTATTTATTTATTTATTTTGGTATTGGGGATTAAACCCAGGGGCATTTTACCACTGACCTATATCCCCAGTACTTTTTATTTATTTATTTTTGAAACAGGGTCTCACTAAGTAGCTGAAGGCCTTGCTAAATTGCTGAGGCTGGCCTCTAACTTGTGATCCTCCTGTCTTAGCCTCCTGCATTGCTGGGATTACAGATATGCGCCACTGCACCCAGTTTAAATTTTTAATTTTTTTTTTTTTTTTGTACCAGGGATTGAACTCAGGGGGCACTCAACCACTGGGCCACAGCCCATTTTTGTATTTTATTTAGAAACAGGGTCTCACTGAGTTGCTAAGTGCCTTGCCATTGCTGAGGCTGGCTTTGAACTCATGATCCTCCTGCTTAAGCCTCCCAAGTGCTGTGATTATAGGCATGCACCACTGTGCCAGCTTTTAATATATTTTTAAAATTTATTTTTAAGCTAAGTTCCTGAGCTCTTGTGAGGGTAGTTTGGTGCATGAATAACTGCTCAGCTGGGTAATGGTGGGAGGTTACCAGAGCATCTTCCTCAGTTGCCACCTTGTTCTGCCTCCCTGTGTTGGTTGTGTGTGTGTCGGGTGGGTACTGGGGATTGAATCCAGGTCCTTACATATGCTAGGCAAACGCTCTACAACTGAGCTACATCCTCTGCCCTTTATATGTTTATTTAGTTTTTATTTTTAAATTTTGTTTTGAGACAGAGCCTCCTTCAGTTGAGGAGGCTGGCCTTGAGCTTATAATCCCCCTGCCTCAGTCTCCTGGGTAGCTGGGACTGTAGGTGTGTGCCACTGCACCTGGCCTCCCTATATTGATGTTTAATTGTTCACCTAACCATTAAAGTCTGATAGCAAAGCTTGATGTATTATGGAAGCCTTCCTAGAACCCTTAAGCTTATTTTCCCCATTTGCTATTTCATTTTTAGCACCCTCTTGTTGGATGGAAACAATACCCTTCACAGGCAGGGGATAGATCAGAGGCCTATTTAAAGTTCCTGCTTTCAGAACACACGTCACACCCCGAGGCCCGTCCTGACAGCCCTGCCTAGAAGGCCTTACTGGCTGGATGCAAACACAGCTCCATGTGAAGTTGAAAGGCCTCCCTGGTCACACATAAGCTCCTTGGGGCCGGGCGCGGTGGCGCACGCCTGTAATCCCAGCACTTGGGAGGCTGAGGCAGGAGGATCGCGAGTTCAAAGCCAGCCTCAGCAATGGCGAGGCACTTAGCAACTCAGTGAAACCCTGTCTCTAATAAAATACAAAAAAGGGCTGGGGATGTGGCCCAGGGGTCGAGTGCCCCTGAGTTCATTCCCCGGTACCAAAAAAAAAAAGCTCCTTGGGGGTCAGAGACACTGCTGATGCTTTGTGTCTCCAAGCACCAGAGAGCACACTGTTCTCCACTTAGACGCTCAATACACCCTGATTGATCAGTTCATTGGGAACAACAACTATACAGTCAAAGTGCACAGACAGACAATCGCCTAAAGGCTGCCAGCCACCGGGGAGCTCAGGGGACAGGTGATTTCAAATCAATCTGCTTGCTCCTCCCCTAGACAAAGTTTAAAGTGAATGACTGAAGAATTATTTGAGGACAGTGCAGAATTGCAAACATGCAAACACCCAGCAGTGGGGCAATAGCTAAGCTAACCAGGTTGTATTAAGATTCTGGGAGGGACTAGGTTGTGGCTCAGTGGTAGAGCCCTTGCCTAGCACATGTGAGGCACTGGGTTCAATCCTCAGCACAACATAAAAATGAATAAAATAAATATATTGAGTCCATCTACAACTAAAAATATATACATATATATTTTATATAAAGATTCTGGGAGACAACAGTTAATTTTTTTTTTTTTTTTTTTTTTTTTTTTTTTTTGTACCAGGGATTGAACTCAGGGGCACTGGACCACTGGGCCACATCCCCAGCCCTTTTTTTTTTTTTTTTTTTTGTATTTTATTAGAGACAGGGTCTCACTGAGTTGCTAAGTGCCTCGCCATTGCTGAGGCTGGCTTTGAACTCGCGATCCTCCTGTCTCAGCCTCCCAAGTGCTGGGATTACAGGCATGCGCCACCGCGCCTGGCTGAGACTACAGTTAATTTAAAAGTATGTATGTTGCTGGGTGCATGCCTGTAATCCCAGCAGCTCGGGAGGCCGAGGCAGGAGGATCGAGAGTTAAAAGCCAGCCTCAGCAAAAGCGAGGCCCTAAACAACTCAGTGAGACCCTGTCTCTAAATAAAATACAAAATAGGGCTGGGGATGTGGCTCAGTGGTAGAGTGCCCCTGAGTTCAATCCCCAGTACCTCCCCACCAAAAGTAAGCATGTTGTCTATTTCAATACTGAGAAATGCATACCAAAGTGGGAAAAGCAGCCTCTGAAAAGAACGCCGAAATGTACATAAAGGAAAATCCCAGCACTTGGGAGGCTGAGGCAGGAGGATCGCAAGTTCAAAGCCAGCCTCAGCAATGGCAAGGCACTTAGCAACTCAGTGAGACCCTGTCTCTAATGAAATACAAAAAAGGGCTGGGGATGTGGCCCAGTGGTCGAGTGCCCCTGATTTCAATCCCCGGAACAAAAAAAAAAAAAAAGAAGAAGAAGAAGAAGACAAAAGGAAAGCTTGAGTGTGTAGTAAACTGCCCCCTCCCACCCCCTCCTACCCTGTCAAGTTCATTGAGCAAAAGAAATGGTTATAACAGGGCCTGGTGTCATGGGAGTTCCTGAGACAGATCACCAAGGAACTAGGGATCCTAGTTCTGACTATTTTAGACCATGTGATCTTGAATAACCCACTCTCCTGACCCTTAGTTTGTTACCTATGAAATAGACATAAGAATACTTGCCCTGTCTGTCTAACCAGGTGAAGGGTAAGGCAATTTAGAATCTTTGTTTACCTCAAGTTGCATGATAGTCATAGGTGTAGAAATAAAGTTTTTGTGGGGTTCTGATTCACACCTACCTCAGGAATTGCAAAACATACAGCATTATAAATGGTATTACTTTGTTGGAACACAAAAAGTCTTGCAAAATCTGATGGCTCTTGTGTAAGGGATCATGGACCTACATTAAGTGGTGTATTCATATTATTTTATTTGATTTAACCTTCACAATAATCCCAAAGAGTAGGTTTTCCTTCCCTGTTCCACAGATGAGAAAGCTTGTGTATTTAGAGGTTAGACAATTTGCCTTCTGATTAATAAGTGGTCCAGGCCAGATCAGGTGCATTCCATGGCTTTGGCCATCATGATCTCACCAGCCAGAAGCCAGAAATGCTCACTGGAGTGGCACCTGTTTGCATTTCACTTATGAAACTAAGGAAGGAAAATATTTCTCCCAATAACCAACATCGATTGCATGCTGGGCACTGGACACTGTTTGTCTCAACTAATCTCTTCCCTCTGGGAGTTCAGACTATTATTAGCCCCATTTTCAGATGATGCTTAGACAGGTTATGTAACATGCCCAATTGAGTCAGGAACCTGGGTTTCAAACTCAGGTCTAATGACTCCAAAGCCTGGGATGTCAAATCTTTTTTTTTTTTTTTTTTTCATTTGTATAACTTGTTTTAACGCTTTTTCTTTTTTTTTTTTAATTATTTATTTACTTATTCATAATGCACAAGTATAGTATCTTTTTACATACAACTGCTTATATACAAAGTATATAAGTACCATTCAGATCTTCAATCATGCATTTAGGATAATGATATCCATCTCATTCAACCACCAATTTTTTTTCCTTCCCCCCTCCCCCCTTGCTCCCTCCTTTCCCCTCCCTTTCCGTTGACCATTCTAGTGTTCCTCTGATCCTATGTACCCCCTTCCAACAACACTGTGAACTAGCCTCCTTATATCAGAGAAAACATTCGGTATTTGGATTTTTGAGATTGACTAATTTCACTTAGCATTATATTCTCCAACTTCATCCATTTACCTGCAAATGCCATTATTTTATTCTCTCTTATTGCTGAGTAAAATTCCATTTTGTATATATACCACATTTTCTTTATCCACTCATCTACTGAGGGACATCTAGGTTGGTTCCACAACCTACCTATTGTGAATTGTGCTGCTATAAATATTGAAGTGGCTGTTTCACTGTAATATGCTGTTTTTAAGTCCTTTGGGAATAGGCCCAGGAGTGGGATGGCTGGGTCATAGGGTGGTTCCATTCCCATTTTCCCAAGAAATCTCCATACTGCTTTCCATAGCGGTTGCACCATTTTGCAGTCCCACCAGCAAGGTATGAGTGTGCCTTTTTCCCCACATCCTCTCCAACATTTATTGTTGTTTGTGTTCTTGATAGCTGCCATTCTGACTGGAGTGAAATGAAATCTTAGAGTTGTTTTGATTTGCATTTCTCTAATTGCCAGCGATGTTGAGCATTTTTTCATGTATTTGTTGATTAAATGTGTATCTTCTTCTGAGAAGTGTCTTTTCAATTCCTTAGCCCATTTATTGATTGGGTTATTTGCTTTTTTGGTGTTAAGTTTTTTGAGTTCTTTATATATTCTAGAAATTAGTGCTCTATCTGATGTGCATGTATTAAATATTTGTTCCCAATTAGTTGGCTCTCTATTCACCTCACTGATTGTTTCTTTTGCTGATAAGAAGCTTTTTAGTTTAAATTTATCCCATTCATTAATTCTTGGTAATAGTTCTTGCACTACAGGATTCTTATTAAGGAACTTAGGGCCTAATCCGACACGTTGGAAATTGGAGCTTACTTTTTCTTCTATTAGGGATGTCAAATCTTTTGTTGGGCAACCAAGAAGTTCCAAGCTGTGCATGGAATGTAGAAAGCCACATTCCAGAAAGACTGAGAAAGGGGCTGGGGGAAAACAGTCAGGAAGGTGGAGCAATCCTGCTCCTTCCATTTCCTGATCCTTCCCCTCCCCTGCTCCCTTCCTTACCATCATCCTTCTTCCAGACAACAAAGTCAGCCATTATCACAAGGAGATGAAATACAAGCCAGGATTGGTTCAAGTGCCTTCAGCAGAGTCATAGGAAGGAAAAACATAGAAATAACTAGAAAGGATGCCCAGATAAGTCAATCAGAAGAAGACAAGTTGTTTCTTAGGATGTTCAGGGCCCGTGCAAAGGCAGAAACAATGAGCTATTCCTGAAAAAGGTGCCATCTGGTCCTGCTGATCAGCAGGCCTGAGGCCCTGGGGGACCAGATTGAGTGAAAGTCTATAAAACAACAACTAATGCCATTTTGTTTTTGTTTCTAAAAGGGTCTGAAGAAAGGCTTGGACCTTTGGTGTTGAAGAGGTCCAGAAAAACTTTTACAGGTCAGACTGTCACAGGAGCTTCCAGTGAGAAAGGTAGGAGGCCCTGGGCATTAGCTAACCTTGATCGGCTGCCTATGAAGAATTCCTGGGGACCCTACTGCAGAAAAATAACAACAATATTGGATCAATCCCAAATGCATCAGGCCTACATCCTGGGGTACCTAGAAAATTTGAAAGGTCTGGGTGCTTTACAATTTCTAAAGAAGGATCTAGTTGGGGCACTCCTGCAGAAGCCCTGTTTGGGAAGATGGCTAAGATTAACTACGGGCCATGGAGATGTTTGGGCATTGTTGCCTTCCGTAGTCTCACGGGACTTGGCCCGGGATCTCGCGGGACTTGAGCGAGATTGCTGATCGGGTTTGGGCCATTTGGTGTGTTGGTTGTTTGGTGGTGTGTGTGGTGTGTGTTAAAGTCATTGTTAGAGCCAGAGAGAAAAGTTATCAAAATAAAAAGGCTGTTTGTTTCCAGTTCGCCTCTGAACTTCTTCCCGCGGCTTCGTTGCTCCAAGCGGCCATCGCTTCAGGCAGCAACACACTCCCGTGTTGGAGTTTCCTCCAGATTTCAGCAGAGTTGATGCAGGACTCAGGAACAGGTGAAGAGGTGCCGAGCATGGTATAGAACAGGTCAGCTTCCCCAGAGAAGCAATTGGGATTAGAAAAGAGATGCTAGGCCAGGCGTGGTCATGCACGCCTATAATCCCAGCGGTTTAGGAGGCTGAGACAGGAGAATCACAAGTTCAAAGCCAGCCTCAGCAACTGCAAGGCACTAAGCAACTCAGTGAGACCCTGTATACAAAATAGGGCTGGGGATGTGGCTCAGTGGTCAAGTACCCCTGAGTTCAATCCCCTACACCCCTCCCCCCGCAAAAAAAAAAAAAAAAAAAAAAAAAAAAACAAGAAAAAGAAAGGAGATACTAGCTCAATACATGAGCAGCATCTCATGAAGGGTGGAATGGGAGACTTTGAGGGCTGAAGATATGAGTAAGCAAATAGGAGATGGTCAGATAGTTTAAAATTGGAGTGTGTACAATGGAATATTATTACTTAGCCATAAAGAAGAATAGAATTATGGCATTTGCTGGTAAATGGATGGAACTGGAGACTATTAAGCTAGGTAAAGTAAGCCAATCCCAATAGGAGTTCATTGGATTAAACAAAGGGAAATGAAGGGAATGGAGGAGGAATGGGAAAGGGAAAGACAGTAGAATGAATTGGACATATCTTTACTATGTTCATATGTGAATAAACGACCTGTGAAACTCCACATCATGTACAACTGCAGAATGGGTAGTTATACTCCATGTATGTATAATATATCAAAATAACTACTGTGATGTATATCTAAAAAGAACAAATAAAAATAAATTTTTTTTTAAAAAGTGGGGTGTGTAGCCGGGCGCAGTGGTGCACGCCTGTAATCCCAGCACTTGGGAGGCTGAGGCAGAAGGATCGTGAGTTCAAAGCCAGCCTCAGCAATGGCGAAGCACTTAGCAACTCAGTGAGACCCTGTCTCTAATAAAATAAAAAAAAAAAAAAAAAAAAAAAAAAAAAAAGGTCTGGGGATGTGGCCCAGTGGGCAAGGGCCCCTGAGTTCAATCCCCAGTACAAAAAAAAAATGGGGAGTGTAACAAGGATCTGGACTGTCAACATATAGAAGGTTTTCACTGATGTACAGTGGAGAGAAGAGTTGGTTGCAAGCAGTAGAACCAACTAACATAAACCCCAAAGAAATTTACTGCACAGCCATAAAGGATACCTCACAGGGTCAAAGGAAAGACTGAATAACAAGTAGAGAAAACAACAGGAATGCAAACACTTTGAAGCTGGTTGTTCCAGTTTGAGTCAGGAATCCATCCATGACCCGGAGAGAGAACCCACCAAGACCATGTCCAGTGAGAGAGGGGTTATTCTGCAAAGCAGGAACTAAGTTGTACTAAATTAGTAAGAATGTTTTAAGCCTCCACTAACCAGACTCTCTAATTTATCCTGGCTGGCACAGTTTGGGCCCCAAAGTCCCATGTCCTAGGAAGCCCCTTATTCTCAGGCAAACTGGGAAAGCTGATCACCCTCCAGCCAACAGGGAGGTAGACCAGAGTTGGCCATTGAAAAATCCCCCAAAGGCAATACCCATAAGTCTTTTTTTTTTTTTTTTTTTTGTACCAGGGATTGAACTCAGGGATAATTACCACTGAGCCATATCCCTAGTCTTTTATTTTTTAATTTTGAGACAGTGTCTCTCTAAATTTCTTAGGGCCTTGCTAAATTGCTGAGGCTAATCTCAAATTTGCAATCCTTCTGCCTCAGCCTCCCAAGCTGCTGGGATTATAGATATGCACCACCACGCCCAGCCCCCACATCCCTAGGCCTTTTTTCTATTTTATTTAGAGACAGGGTCTTGCTGAGTTGCTTAGGACCTTGCTAAATTATTGAGCCTGGCTTTGAATTTACAGTCCTCCTGTCTCAGCCACTGTGCCTGGCCACAACATGGATAGCTAAGATTTCATGTTAAGATGTTTGCTGTGCCGTGCTGAACTGGGATCTAATGCCTGCTCTGGTTGCTCTAAATCTTCTCTGTAGTTACTCTTCCCCTGAGCCTGGAGGGAGGCTAGAATGTGCTCCCAAGGAATTAAACGAATTCGACTAAATTTGAACCAAATTTACTGAATGAAGTACCAGAGGGGCTCAGTGTCTTGTTAAATGTCAATCAGATAGTAAGTGGCAGAGCCACACACTCCCACCATGATGTATTGTGCCAGCATGGGCCCAAAGCAACAGAGCCAATGTCATGAACTGAAACCTCCAATACTGTGGACTAAAATAGAACATGTCTCTTTCTAAGCTGATTATGTCAGGTATTGGTTATAGCAGTGGAAAGCCAACTGCCACTGTGTGCTCGGGTCCCCCTCCCCTCTGTCCTCTCCCTGCCTCAGGCCTCCAGTGCTCTATGGCTCTACTTTGACTCCTGCCTGCTTCTCTCACCCACATCCAAGCTCCCCCTCACCCCCTTTCTCACCAACTCCAGCCATCCTGGCCTTTCCTGTACCTCAGGCTATTCAGGTTCATTGTACTAGCTGTGGGCTCTGCATGAAATACCCTTCCCCCATCTCCACCTGCTGACCCTCCTCATCATCCAGGTTTCAAACTAAACATCACCAACTGAAGTCTGCTGCCTTGACAGCACTGGAAGAGCTGAGCTACCGTTGCTGGTGACCAACTTGTCATTTAACAAGACACTGAGCCCCTCTGGTAATTCATTCAGTAAATTTGGTTCAAATTTAGTCGGTTTCATTTAATTCCTCGGAGCACATTCTAGCCTCCCTTCAGGCTCAGGGCAAAAGTAACAGCCCCATCCTGAGGTTGTCTTGAAGTAACCTCGGAGCTGGGTCCGAGAAGGCTCCCAGTCAACAGAACCAACGTTTCCGCCTCTACGTGAGCTCATCAGTCTCTAGTTGGACTAAGAGAAGGAATGACGGTGTTCCAGGAAGAGGGGACACAGGGGCTGGAGGCCCAGAGCAGTGAGCTGCAGCTGGAGGGGGAACTACAAGTCAGTCTCCCTGGATTTCAGAGAACGGAGGAGGAGGTGAGAAATCAAGCCAAACCACCAAGGGCTTTGTAAGCCTTGCTAAGGTGGTGAGCTTGAGCCTAAGAGTAATGGGAAATCATTAAAGAGTTGGAAGAAGGTAGTGATATGGTCAGATGTGCATTGAAACAGAAAACCACAATAGGTAAGAGATGCATCTTGGGGTAGAGAGCTCTGTCCTAATCTGAATCCCACATCCTCTCCCAGGTGATCTCACTGTGTACTTCTAGTTCTTGCTCTTAATGGAATTCCAAAGGGGGTGCAGGATGCAGGGGCTTTGGCAGAAACCTCCTCACTTATACCTGCAGTGGATTGACACTCCCCACCACCTCACCAATAGATAGCCATGCCCCAATTCCCTAAACCTGTGAGTGGTAACCTTATTTTGAAAAAGTTAAGGATCTTGAAATGAGGTCACTAGGGACAGCCTGGATGGGCCTTAAATCCTATGGTCGGTGCTATGGTTTGGATCCTGAGTGTCCCCCAAAGGCCCACATGTTGAAAGCTTGGTCCCGGGCCTGTGGCACTGTTGGAAGGGGGGTAGAACATTTAAGAGGTAGGACCAGTGAAAGGAAGCTGGGTCATGGAGGGGCGTGCTCTTGCAGGGGGTGTGGAGACCCTGGCTTCTCCTCTCCTGTTCTCTCTCTTTGCTTCCCTACTGCCAGGAGGTGAGCGGTTTCCTCCACCATGAGCTCCCACCATGGTGTACTGCCTCACCACAGGCCCAGAAGCAACCGGCCAAGAGACCATGGACTGAAATCTGCAAAACTGCTAGCCAAATCAACTTTTCCTCTGTGTTTGTTTGTTTTATAGTGGGGATTGAACCCAGGCCTTTGCACAGGGCAGGCCAAACAAGTGCTCTACCACTGAGCTACATCCCCAGCCCCCCTTCCTTTAAATTGATTATCCTAGGTACTTGTTAGAGTAACAAAAATCTAACTAAGGCAGTAAGTGTCCTTATAAAAGAAGAGGGGGCAGCCGGGCGTGGTGGTGCATGCCTGTAATCCCAGCACTTGGGAGGCTGAGGGAGGAGGATCACGAGTTCAAAGCCAGCCTCAGCAATGGTGCGAGGCACTTAGCAACTCAGCGAGACCCTGTCTCTAAATAAAATACAAAAAAAGGGCTGGGGATGTGGCCCAGTGGTTGAGTGCCCCTGAGTTCAATCCCCGGTACCATAACAAAAAAAAAAATTTTTTTTCAAAATAAAAGAAGAGGGGAAATGAGATAGAAAACACAAGACAGAAGAGGAAGAGGTCATGTGCGTGTGGAGGCAGAAATGGAATGAGGTAGCCATAAGCCTAGGATCCAACCATCACCCACAGCCACAAGAAGCTGGAAGAGGCAGAGGACAATGCTCTCCTGGAGCCTCTGCAGGGAACATGGCCCTGATGACACCTTGAGTCCAGACTTCTGGCTTCTGGAGGCATGAGACAATAAATTTCTCTTGTTTTAAGCCACTTGATTTGTGGTCATTTGTTGCCACAGCCTTGGGAAACTAAAGAAACCCAGATATCTATCTAACAAGCTTCAGCCTCACTCAGGGCCTTTCACCATCTGGTGGATCCTTATAATTTAAACTTTGCAAATAGCATGTGAATTGGACTCTAAAGGCAGCCAGAATTCCATCAAGTACAGAGAGACATCTGACTGGTCACAAAGGCTCCCTGAAAGGTGTTCTGCTTATATTGAAATCAGAGTGATTCACAAAACTGGGTGCAAGTAGCATATGCCGATAGTCCAGCTGTTTGGAAGGCTGAAGCAGGAGAATCCCAAGTTCAAGGCCAACCTGGGCAACATAGTGATACCTCGTCTCAAGCAAAGGAAAGGGTGATTTGCAAATAAATGAGATAAATCCAAGGTTTCAGACTGATTGCCAGCAGACCTCCTCCATAAAACAGTGAAGGGCAAAAAATCACACCAGAGACAACCGTGCAGCCAAGAGATTTATTCACCAGACTTTATGGCTGGTCAGAGGTAGAAGTAGTACGGGGAGAGAGGAGTCAGGGAGAGGGGAGTGTGAAAGCTCTGGTGGGAGAGAGGAGTGAAGGAGAGGGGAGTGTGCAAACTCTGAATGGAAGGTGGGTACCTGGTCGCGCCAGCTGTGGTCTCTGGAGCTGTTGGCTAAGGCAGCTGCCCATGGGCTGGAGGCTGGAGCTGTCAGCTGGGGCAGCTGCCATTGGGCTGGAGGCCATGGGTCTGGGTCTGGAGCTGTCATAGTGGCTGCCTCCTCTCAGCAAGGATGAGCTATTGTGACTGAGCTCTGGGCAGGCAGGAGCTTAAGTAGGGATTTCTGGTGGGAGGTGTACCAGAGAGACCTTTAACACTATTGGCTCTTTGCCGGGGGAACAGGGCGAACTTTAAGCCTATTGACTCCTGCTGGGGGAACAGAACAACCTTTAAGCTGATTGGCTCCTGCCTTGGGAAAATGAAACATCCTGCCCTGAGAAAATGAAACAAGGTTGCTTCTCAGGACACAGGAAATTTCCATGGGGGAGGTGGCCCATCTGCCCAAGCCTGTATATCAAACAGAGACATGTTTGTTTTTTTTTTTAATTGGAAATGGAAGAAAATGAGAAAATGCATGTAGACCACTCAGCACAGTGCCTGGTCATAGTCACAGTACCCATGGTCACAGTGCTAGCAGTGGAAGGAGCTACAGCCACAGTTAAAATAGGACCTGGCTCCTCTAACCTTTGGTCAGTGGGTCCTCTTTCCTGTACCTATTTCCCTGCCCACCAAACCAAGGCAGTCCACCAGTTCTATGGCTGCACCAGGATGCAGTATAGACAATGTACCCTTCTGAGATAGCCACCCAGGAAGAAAAGTCAAGGTTATGGTCATTTTTCACTGTTTGTTTTGTTTTGTAAGATTGAACCCAGGAGTGCTCCACAACTGAGCTACATCCTGAGCCCCTTTATTTATCTTGAAACAGCATCCCTCTAAGTTGCTGAGGCTGGCCTCCAACTTGTGATCCTCCTGCCTCCACTTCTGAGATGACAGGTGTGCAATATCACTCCTGGCTTCTTCACGGTTATTAAGCATTCAGTTTTTGCAAAGACCAGGCAGATTTCAGAAGATACAGAACCTTGGCATTAGCTCTCTACTGGGACATTTCTGCCAGTGAAATGTCCTTACAAGGTCCCTTTGGACTGGGTGAAGGAGAGACAGAGGAGGAAGAAAAGCACTGAGAAAGGAAGGCACCCATTGAGCTGGCTAGTTAAGAAGAGATTTGGAGGGGGGCACAGTGGCACATACCTGTAATCCCAGCTGCTCGGGAGGCTGAGACAGAAGGATGGTGAGTTCAAAGCCAGCCTCAGCAAAGGCAAGGTGCTAAGCAACTCAGTGAGACCTTGTCTCTAAATAAAATACAAAATAGGGCTGGGGATGTGGTCAAGTGGTCAAGCGCCCCCGAGTTCAATGATCCCCAGTACCAAAAAAAAAAAAAAAAAAGAAAAAGAAAAGAAGTGATTTGGATCTGCTCAGTCCAGGCCCTGCCTCTTGCCTCTTCTGAAGCTCCATAAAGTAAACTCTGTTTCAGTATGTTTGCCTTTCTTTCTATAAAATCCTACTCTAAGAAAACCACCTTATAGATTTGTGTATATTGACATGCAAATGACTGCTGGGACTTTCTGCAATCTCATTTTATAACAGGAAAAGCTTTCAAAGCAGTGAATACCTTCAAGTGAGTGGGCAGGGGACAGAGGGCCTTCCCAGTGATTTATATCACATACTGGTGTGTTCTATAGCCTGGAGAGATGGCATGGGATTCAGGCCATTTGGGTCTAGCTAGAAGGATTGAGCAGCTTCTAAGGCCTCCATCCTCTTCCTGGAGGTAAGAAAAATGGGTAAGGGCATGATGGGGGAGGAGCCAGAACTAAATATTGCATAGGGGAGGATTTGTGCCCCCCCACACACAAAGGTACTTCTCAGGGAAAGCAAGAGTTGTCAGGGAGGAGTGCAGAACTGTTTCCTTTCAATGTGATGCAAAGCAGCCATGGTCTTTTAGTTCTTTGGGGTACCCTCAGCTTCCTCCTTCAGGCCCTCTGACCCCATAGAACATTCCAGGTCATGGCCAGTGTGTTCAAGTAAAGCTCATCTCATGGGCAGGCGCAGCCAACCTGTATACTTCCCAGGATTCCTCATCTGCCTCATGGACTGGGACAAAAGACAGAACCAGAATTATGCTACACAAGAGGCAGAGTGCACAGGGGTGAAATCAGGTTATTAGAGAGGGCCAGAGCAGAGCCAGTGAAAAGGACCAGCAGGGAGTATCACCTACCCCTCCACCCCCACAGCAGCCCTCCTGGTTCAGGGTAGTGTGGTGCCAGGGTGCAAAGGGCTAGGCCTTCAGTAACCCCTGGGAAAGGAGCGCCACTGTAGAAGAAAGGGATCAGAGCCAGTTCTGGAACACAAACACCAGTATATTTTATGTTTTTAGATATGAAAAGGAAAAGACAGAGACCAACGGAGACACAGCAGGCAATGGGCACACAAACCAGTCATGTGTCTTTCTCAGGAGCTGCCCAATGGGAAGACAGTCTCAACCACTTCAACAGCCCCTTTTTGCAGCTCCTCGGAATCTGGGTGGCCTCAGAGTGGAAGGCATTCTCCCTGCCTGAGCCATAGCTAAAGGACTAGGCCTCTCACCAGGCTGCCTCCCCTGGTGCGTGTTCTGCAGTGCAGAGCTTCCTACGCACAGGCTCTCATATAAGCTGACCCACTCAGCAGCTGCCTCACCAGGAGATCCATGCAGAGCGAGGGACCAGGAAAAAAGGGCTTCACGGGCACCCCCTAAATATTATTGCTATGAATAAGCATAGGCCATTGTGACTCACTGGCACTGAAGAGGGACGGCACAGGAAACCTAGCAGACATTCAAAGCAGCTCAACTGTGCGAAGCAGCACATCTGCAATCTGTAACTCAAGAGATGCGGCCACAGTCTGGAATGGCCCAGAACACCAGAGGTTCCTAAAGATCCAGCAGACTCTCTCCACCAGCACCCTCACTGCTTGGTAGGGCTAGGATTACCCTAAACTTTAAGGCCCTGAGCACTAAAGGATTGGACACCTGAAGATACCTGCCCCCCCCCCCAAAGAAAGCAACAATTCTTCAATTATTCCTGGTGAGATCTGAACTTTGCAGATCCTGTGGTCAGGCCACAGGTTGTAGCCTTCTCTTCTTGGGGGTTCTGTGCCCTCTAGGAGGCCATAGGAGCAATGGGACACCTGGGCCCACAATGCAGAATGGTGCCAGGGATGCATGCTCACTCCAGGAATTCCTGCATTTGATATTTATAGGACCAGGAGAGAAAATGGGACCAGGGAATGTCCACAAGGCAACATCTGAAGTAGTGAGACCTGGAAGGCCATCTAAGGGCTTGCTCTAGCTGAGAAGTAGGGAGGTCTTATGCTGGGAGACCCTGAGGTCTCTGGCCACTGAATTCAGTTGTAGGAGGGGAATGTAAAGTTGGTGGCTGAAGGGTTGTTAGGGTGCAGGAGAATGAGACACCACAGAATTGGGGGGACCAAGGAAACAAGCATCCAGCAATAGGGAACTGTCTGTATATAGATAGCAATACACCCCCACTGGAAGTCTGACTCCCTGTAATCCCCAAAATCCTAGAATTAGGGCCACAATAATAGGACCATTGCACACAGGATATAGTTCTCAATTTGAGGAGCTTGCACAGGAAACAGACATGGAAACACCTTACATCCTGCCCTGGAAGGGTAAACTCAGAAAAAGACTGCCATAAGCCAAATCTCTAATACTTTCTCCCAGCCCAGGAGTTCACAGCTGTGTGCACAGTCCAAGGGGAGCAGCCACCAAGAGGAGATTCTCTCCCCAGGTGGGTAGCCACTTTTTAATGATCTCTAAGAAGGGGAAGGCTAATTTCCACTTCAGTCCTAGTGGTCAAGATGAAACCATGTCCCATGGAATGGTATGCTTTTTGATGGACCCCTCTCCTCAGAGTGTAGGCAGACAGAGTCAGAGAGGCCTGGAGTGAGGATTTCACCCGTCCACTGCCAGCAATGGACCTGTCATGGGGGAAAAGAGAGATAATCAAGATGACGATGCCCATGAGCATGGCAGGGTTAACACTGTTTGAGGAGCAAGTTCAAAGGGTCAGCCTTGCTGGGGGTGGGAGGCAGCCCTGAGGTTTAGCTGCAGAGCTGGGGCCATGGTAGAACCAGAACTAGACCTGTCCCATGAAGGAGGCTGCAGCAAGCTTTCCACAGTCCTCTTTTCCTTCCTCATTCTCCATGGGTCTCCAACACTGGATACCTGCTCCTCCGCCCCCTCCTCCCCCCCCAGAAAGCTCGATTGCCTAGAACATAAACCAGTGAGAGAAAATAAGACCTAGAGCTCAGCCTCCCCCACTCCCCATTCAGCTAATTTGCCTCTAGGGTCCCATGTGGATACACAAGGCCCCTCTTGGCCCAACTGTGTACTAGGGGACACAATTCATTTTTAGCAGGGCGCCTGCAGGGAGGGTGGCACTGCTCATCAGACCATGGCTAGGGGGGCAGAACTGGTGACTGGGCCTCCCCAGTCCTCAGGCCAGTGAGAGCAGTGGATGCAGGACCCGGGGAAGGCAGGTGGAGTCTATGCCAGGGTTCTACCTCTGGCCGCTGCTGTGTTGGCTAGGAAGTTGGGAATGGGGCAGGTATGGTGGCTGACATGGATAAAGGGGTACTAGTGGTAAAGGCCTTGAAAAAAAAAAGAGAAAAGGGGAAACGCCACCAAACACACAGGGATTGAAACCTCCCAAAGCCTAAGGTTGGTGGGAATCCAGCACCACGGGGCCCCCAGAAGGCCAAGGGAGCAGCGCAGGGCCCTGGGGGAGGGGAGAGGAGCCAGGGAAAGGTTTCCCAGCCCTTAAAGACTAGCATGGTAGCCAAGCAGCCCCTTGGCTGCTCCGTCTCTCTTAGGCTGCAGCTCAGCAGGCCCCTGGGGAGGTATTGGTTGCAAGCAAGCACCTGAATATTGCCTAATGGAACCAGCCAAAGCCCAGCTAAATCCAGGCGAGAGGGAGGGAGGTGACCGCAGCAGCAGCCCAAAGCCTCCTCAGAGCTTGCCTCCCACCTGCTGCCCCATTCTCAATGACCCTTAGCCAGGATAGGTCCTGCTTCTTCCAAAAAAGTCCACAGTGTAGTCCAACTGCTGCCCAGCCAGAAGCCTCCTGTCACCAGCCCCTGGACTGGGGCCAAGATCCATGAACCCTTACCAATGTCCTTCTGTTGCCTATACACCCCACCTCTTAACACCATCCCACCCTGGAGGCTATGGGGCTGTGTGTGCCCTACTGAGCTAAAGGCCTAGCTGGGGCAGGGCTTATGCTGAACAGAAGGGGTAACCCTGCCAGCTTGGTCTCTCTGTCCATGAGTTCCATAAGAGACCTCCCCCAAGCCCTCCCACTTGTCCCCCCCACAATCAGTCAGTCTTGACGTGGCCGTTGGCCAGGGCCGGCGGTCCCCCGGGCTCCCCAGGCTCGGCATTCTTGTCAAAGCGCAGGCGGAGGGTGTTTCGGATGATGAACTGCTCCATGATGAGGGCCCCGCAGAACCAGGGCACGGCGTACTCCAGGGTGATGAGGCCCATGAAGTCAAAGTCGAACTGGGAGTAGTCCCAGGGGCAGGCGTTGAACTGGCGCAGGATGAAGCCCGTGGTGAACTCCCACAGGTAGGTCCAGAGCGTGTAGATGAGGCAGCGCAGCAGCAGCGGGCAGCGGCCGCGCAGGCGCAGGTACATGCGCTCCACGATGAGGATGGAGGTGCCGTAGATGAAGAGCGCCCACACGCTCGTGACCCCCGGGAACTTCCAGTTAAAGTTCACCACGAACTCCCAGGCGGCTGTGAACATCACCTCGCAGAAGTAGCCGTGGATGGCGTACAGGTACCAGCGGGACAGCGCCGTGAGGGGCTCCGCTGAAGCCATGGTGCCGACGGGGGCCTGCTGCTGGGGACACCAAGGAGACACATGAGGGAGGAAGCCCCTGCTGCTGCCTTCCCACCGCCCAGCCCAAGCCTGGGGTGACCAGGCTGGAGGGGACTTCATCACACCTGCCTACCTTTCTGCCTTCCTCCTTGGTGACCTACCATCTCCTTCCTTCCTTCCTTCCTTCCTTCCTTTTCTTTCTCCATTTTTTTGGTATCAGGGGTTGAACCCAAGAGCACTTAATCTCTGAGCCGCATCCCAGCCCTCTTTATTTTTTATTATTTTGAGAGAATCTCACTAGGTTGCCTACAAGCCTCACTGAGTTGCTAAGGCTGACTTCCAAACTGCGATCTGCGTGCCTCAGCCTCCTGAGCCTGGGATTATGGGCGGGCCCCATGACACTGGGCACCTACTTTCTTCTTCTTCCTTTTATTTTATAGTTTTTATTGTTATTTTTAAAATTAAATTATTTATTTATTCTAATTTGTTATACATGCTTACAGAATGCAATTCATTTCATATTACATTCATATTTAGAACACAATTTTTCAAGTCACTGGTCACCTACTTTCTTCTTGATCTTACTCCATGTTCATTACTGTATTTCCTATTCTTCCTTAGGCATGAGAAATGAATGGAAGAAAAACCCAGCTCACTGGCTTCCTCTGATCAACTCTTCACAACTACTTGGGGGTGTCTACTACACTTAAACTTTATTTATTTATTTGGTTATTTATTTTTTGTGGTCAGTTGAAGAGCTGTCTGTCCCGGCCCACCACCCATTCCCACTTGTAGGCTACGAGCTCATTTCTCACCAGGTCCATCCAATGGGATCCCATGTCTTCCCTCACTTCTCAACTAGCCCCGTGTCACTCACATTTCTGATATCTATGAAACCTATCACCTCTCTCTCTCTCTCTTTGTAACACGTACATAACACTTACCATTTTAGCCATTTTTAAGTGTACAATTCAGTGGCATTAAGTACATTCACCCTGTTGTGCAGCCATCTCCACCACCCATCTCCAGAACCTTTTCATCATCCCAAACAAACTCTGTTCCCATGAAACACTAACTTCCCATTCCTTCTTCCCTCAGTTCTGTCTGTCTCTATAAATTGGACTACTCTAGGTACCTCGTGTAACTGGAATTGTACAGTATTTGGTCTTTTGTGACTGGCTTATTTCATTTAGCAAAATGTCCTCCTCATAATGTAGCAGGTATCTCAATCCCCTTCTGTTTTAAGGCTGAATAAATTCCATCAGCTATATCGAACACATTTTGTTTATCCACTCATTTGTGCATGGACACTTGGCTTGCTTCCATCTTTTGACTACTGTAAATAATGCTATGAATATGGGTGTATAAACATCTCTTCAAGACCCTGCTTCCAATTCTTTGGGGTCTGTACCCAAAACTAGAATGCCTAGATTATATGGTAATTCTGTGGTTGATTTTTGAAGAATGTTCACATCGTTCTTCACATTTTACATTGCCAGCAGCAGTGCACAAGGGTTGCAGCTTCTCCACATCCTGGCCAACGTTTGTTTTTTTTTTTGTTGTTGTTTTCCTGACAATGGCCATCCTAACAAGATACCTAAAGTAGTCTTCATTGTGGTCACATTTTGTCTTTAACTGCTACATTAAATGGGATTTTGGTGTTTAGTTTCAATGTTGAGGGGAAACCAGTGGATTGAAAGAGTGCTACCCTTTCCTTCTCCATCCCCCTCCTTTTTTTCAAACCCCAGCAGCCTTCAGGGACTGGCTGTCATCCCATCCTATTTCCCTGAAGCCTGGCCTGGCCACAGGCCTCTCAGCTTTCCCTTCTTCCTCTACCAGAGAGTGTCTGGACCACTCATTTGGCCCATTATCAGATGCCACCTTACAGCCCTTTTTTGTATTTTATTAGAGACAGGGTCTCACTGAGTTACTAAGTGCCTCGCCATTGCTGAGGCTGGCTTTGAACTTGCGATCCTCCTGCCTCAGCCTCCCAATGTGCTGGGATTACAGGCATGCGCCACCGCGCCTGGCTCCTTATTTACTTTTTGATGTGCATGCCCTTGTGATTTGGCCTGTGAACTCCTTGGGAGCAGTGGCTGTTTTAGAGTCCTATTTTGCAATCATTGGCATAGGCCTCTCCAGAGCAGGAGTCTCTAAATGATATGTCCTATTTAGGCAGAGGATGATATGGGAGAGCTCAGGATTACAACAAAAATGGAAAGCTCTGGTCAGGCATGGGAGTGCACACCTCTAATCCCAGCAATCCCAGAGACTGAGGCAGGAGGATCACAAGTTCAAGGTCAGCCTGGGCAATTTAGTGAGACCTCGTCTTAAAATAAAATAAAAAGGGCTGGGGATGTAGCTCAGTGGTAATGTGCTTGCCTAACATGCACAGGGTTCCAGTATATATACACACACACACATAAGAAAATGAAAAGAATAGGAAAAGCTCTGTCAGCTTCCAAAGAACTCCTGGCTTGGCATGTGTCAACCCCTTTCCAAGATGGGCCAGGGAACTGAGAGGTTAACAAGATGATATCTGCAATTTGCCCACCTGTCTAGGAATGCCAGCCCCATCTTTCAAATAACACAGGCCATGTTGCAACAATACCTGCTCCCCCTTATGCATTGCACTGTGGTCTTCCTAGCACTTTGTGGTTTTTTTGTACTGGGGATTGAGCCCAGGAGCACTTTATCGCTAAGCTACGTCCCCAGCCCTTTTTATTTTTTACTTTGAGACAAGGTCTTGATAAGTTGCTTGGGCTGGTCTTGAACTTGTGATCAGACTCCCAAGTTGCTGGGTTTACAGGGGTGCACCACCACCCTGGCTATATCATGCTCTTTCCTGGACACCTCCACCTAAATGTCCCACAGCCTCCTGAAACTTCTTTCCTAAATCAAACTCATTCTCCCCCCCACAAACCTATATTCCTCCTCTAACCCCATTCTGATTAATGACATCACCATGCACCCAGTTAGAAGCCATAGGCCCCGAATTGTTCTCTCTTCCCCTTTCTCATCCCCACCCCCCACCAACCCCTAGCCCAAGTTTCTGAGTAAGGTTATCTGCCTGGTTCAGCACTGCCATCCTAGTCCCTGGCATGGTGCCCAGTACCCAATTGAACATTCAACACAAGAATAAGGACTTTTTCCAATTGGTTAGCAATGGCCACCTAACGAATCATTCCCAAACTAGTGGCCTAAATCTCATTTACCATTTACCATTGCAGCTCACGCATCTGTGGGTTGGCAGATCTTGGCTGGCCTTGATCATGAGGCTGTGAGTCATCTGGGTCTCTGTTCTATGATTGGCTGGGAGGTTTAGCTGGGGTAGCTGTCCTCCACCAGTCTTTTGTCTCCTCCCAGGCCCACTGGACTAGCCTAGGCATACCCTTCTAAGTAAAGACAGCAGTACAAGAGCAAGCAAGCCCGACTGCACATGCTCTTATCAAGACTGTGGTCTGGGGCTGGGGTTGTGGCTCAGCGGTAGCGTGCTCGCCTAGCACGTGCGCAGCCCAGGTTTGATCCTCAGCGCCATGTAAAAATAAACACACTGTGTACAACTAAAGCAAATAAATAAATATTTAAAAAAAAAAGATTCTGGTCAACAAAATGGTCAAGGAGGGGAAAAGGACAGAGGGAGAGAGGATGATTAATGGGTATAAGGGCATAGCGGGATAGGAGGAATAATTTCTAATGTTCTGTAGCACAGCAGGGTAACTATGATTGACCACAGTTAACTATACATTTCAAAATAGCTATTAGAAAGGATTTTGAATGTTCTCAAAAAATAATAAATATCTGAGGTGATGGATATACCAATTGCCCTGACCTGATCATTACACATTGTATACATGTGTTAAAATGTCACACTGCAACCCATAAATATGTGTAATTACTAGCTGGGCTTGGTGGCGCATGTCTGTAATCCCAGCACTTGGGAGACTGAAGCAGGAGGATTGCAAGTTCAAAGCCAGCCTCAGTAATGGCGAGGCACTTAGCAACTCAGTGAGACCCTGTCTCTAAATAAAATACAAAAAAGGGCTGAGGATGTGGCCCAGTGGTCAAGTACCCCTGAGTTCAATCCTCAGAACCACAAAAAAAAAAAAAAAAAAAAAAAAAAAACCTCAATAATAAAATAACAATCCAAATTTTAAAGCTTGGTTAAAGCATGCCTGCTATCTCATTGGTCAAGGCAAATCATCTGGCAATGCCACTAACTCCTGCCCTTTCTACTTACATCTTTTTGGGAATCAGTCTCCTATTCATTCATCTCTTTTTACTGCTAACTCTGGTTCAAGCTCTCATCATGTCTTACCTGGATAACTCTGAAAGTCTCCCCACTTTGCCCCCTCCCAATTCAAATCACAGGACTAATGTGTACAGAAAGAGCAATCCTTCTCAAATGCCACTCTGAGGTTTCTCCCCACTTGAAACCTACCAACATCTCCAACGCTAAGGATGGCTAGCAAAGCCCTTCACAGCCCAGCACTGCCTTCGAGCCTGTCCTCTGAATCTCTACCTTGCTGCTTTTGTTCCCTGGAATGACTTTCCCCGTCTGCCATCATGGCTTCCTCCATACCCACCATGGCCCATGAATCTACAATCCTCCCCAAAACCCCAGAGTTGTCTGCTGCCCTCTCTGCCACATCTGCACAGCTCACCTGTTGGTGGCTACAGGAGCACCAGGCTTTGTCATGATTCATCTGAAACCCAGATCTAGTAGCCACTTGAGAAACATTTCTTACAATGTTAAGAAAAGGGCAGGATTCAAAACTGAGTATTTAACATGACTGATTTGCAAAGGTGTATGTATATCCACGTAAATACCCCCCCAAAAAAAAAATCAGCAACAATCATCTCTGGATGGTAATAATACATGTGACTCTTCCTTGTATTTTTTTTCTGTATGCTCTAAAAAAAATTTCCTAAAAAGCAAATATAACTTTTGTAAAAATAAAATTTTATCTTATAAATGCTTTCTGGGGCTGGGGATGTAGCTCAGTGATACAGTGCTTGCCTAGTATGTGCAAGCCCTGGATTCAATCCCTAGCACTGAAGGGAAAAAATAAAATTAAAACTCTGTTAATGAATACGTATTAATATTCTTTAGATCTTGTATATAGAAAATGTTCAATAAATTTGCCAAACAAATGGACTTCAGGAAATCTGAAGTCAGTAAAATTAGTGCAGGTTCTTCCCTCCTGAGTCTTTCCCAACAACAAACCCAGGCCTGAATGTTGTGTGGGTTTAAGCTCAGGGGCTCTGGGTCCTAGTTGTTTTGGGACAGAGTCCTGACTGATATTCACCACCTGAGGGATCTAAGGCAAGTTACTTGACTGTTCCATGTCTCAGCTTCTTCATAGATAAAGTGAGGACAATAAAGTAACTATCACAGGCTACTGTGAAGATGAATGAGCTACTAGATATGTAGTACTTGGCAGAACATGGTGGTGCATGCCTGTAATCCCTGGGGAGGCTAAGGCAGGCCTGCCCAGTTCAAGGCCAGCCTTGGCAATTTAGCAAGACACTTCTCAAAATACAAAATAAAAAGGGCTGAGGATATAGCTCAGTGGTAGAGACAAACATAAACATAAAAATAAATAAACAGGATATACGTACATACTCCTTGAATACAGTAAATACTCCAGAAAGTGTAGCTGTCCCTTCTGGCACAGAGACAGGCTTCTGGACAGGCCCTCCTGCTTCAAGAACCTTCTCCTACCTGAGGCAGGATCACCATGACCCAGCCCTCACCTGCCAAGCAGGTTAGATCTTTTCCCCTATCTAGAGCACCCAGCCAATGAATAAAGAAACCACGTGAAAACAATAATCCCACATACAGCACTCCCTAAGGGGCACCAAAACTCCCACATACAGCCTAGGACAGTCAGTGGGAGCTTCCAGTGTCCTGTGGCTGTGGAGTGCTGAATTAAAGGGAAGGGCATCAGAACCAGCCCTCTGAGGATTAGGCTTGAAAAGAGGGTAGAATAAAAGGGTGAATATTCCTGGTACAGTCTCTCAAACCCTCATTTTATCCCAAACCCCCATTCCCCAGGTGAGCCAAGAACAGACTCTCTAGGGAAACACAAGAAGGGATGACAGCCCTGAGGTAGGTGGCCCAGGAACAATGATTCAGAGACCCCTGGGCCTGCTGCCCTACCTCAGTCCTGTCCACCTGACCTCCTCAAGTAGGAGGAAAGGGCTGCCTGGGATCCTGGGTAGGGAAAGGGGCTCTCACTCCTGACATGGCGGCGTGGACCTCCTCTCCCGGCGGCCCCCCACCTTCATGCTGATTTTAAACCTTTGCTCTCTTTGTCTCTGATCTCATCTTCCTGGGGTGATCAAGGATGGCTTCCCAGCTAGTAACAAACCAGAGGCTCCAGACTTTCCCAGGTAACCTGGAAGAACTGGACCCTGAAACCTTGTCAGTGGAAGCAACATGAAAGGAGTAGCCATCAAAGGGAGAGAGGAACCTAGGGTGGAAGAGGGCAAGCTCTGAACAGAAGAGAGGCTGGGAGGCGAGAACGGGGGAGCCCAGGACTGGATTCTATTCTGGGCAGCAGGAAGCACTTGGGCGGGGGGTAAGGGAAGCAGACCTAGGCAAGGTCAGACCTTGTCCGAAGGGTTGTGTCAGGAGAACACAGCTGGTCTACGCAAGACGAATGGGGGCAACTGAAAGACCTGGCTGGGGGCAGAAGATGGGGGTGAAGACAAAGGAATGGGAGACAGCGTCGTCGGGAGGATACAGTTCAGAGTGGTGGGAGACGCTAAGAGAAGAGGCAGGGCACGGGCTCGGGTCCACGTTCTTAGCTCCACTCCCAACCCTATTTCTCACCATCATAGGAGCTGTACCTGACCTTTGAGCCAGGACAAGCTCACCACCTTCTGTTGGATGCCAAAGGCCCCAACTCCCTGCTCTGGCCTCCTCCCACCCACAACCCCCTTTGCCCCTGGGCACATTCCAATACCTCCTTGCTCAGCTCTGGAACCAGAGCCCTGGGAGAGCCTGCAGCAGCTAGAACCAGCAGCTCCACGGATGTTGGCCTCTTTTCCCTGGTGACAAACACAACCATCCTGAGGACTGTGACACAAAGACAGGACAGCCCAGGAAAGAAAATTCAGGGTGGAGTAAAGAGGACAAACATGGACAGGACTAGAAGCATGAAAAAAAGCATTTGGAGAGGAGCAAATGGTTTCACAAGTAGGGCTTTGGGAAATAACACTCAATTCCAAGAGCCCTCATGCTTGATGATGAAGGGTCTAGGAACACAGTGTTCCTGCAAAGGGCTCAAGGTGATTTGCCAGGGCAGCCAACTACCATCCAAGGGAACAGGTGATGGGGAGGGGAGAGGTAGCTTTCAGTGTCCTGCTCTGAAATGCTCTGAAAGGGTGAAAGAGGGCCTGTCCACCTGTGCAGGCACCCTTGCTTCCAGGTGAGATGAGCGTATCTCACCTGCTGCTCTCAGAGCCTGCTGAGCTCATCCACAGGGTGGCCGAGGGCAGAGGACAGGGGAGAGGGGTAGAGACTGCCATAGAGTCTAAGATGGGGTGGAGGCAATGCCAGATGGAATGACTGGCCTTGGTTTTGCCAAAAACTCTCATCTTATTCCGGGAAGCTAAGGTGCCATAATGACTCTGGGAATTTTTGTCCAGAGAGTAGTTTGCTGGAAAAATTAAGCCTCCCCTCCCACCCTCGCAACCAGGTTGGACAGGATTTCTTTCACCCCATTCACTTTTAAGCTTCACTCCCCATCCCCAAGCACCTAAATCCATCCTCTGGGGAGACACACAGCCCTTGTAGGAGGCCCTAGGGCACAGCTTCTTCCACATGGGGATTGGCGGAGTCAGTGAGGAGAGGGCAGCTCTCTTCAGCTGGAGTAAGCTGTAAGGCCCAAGATCATCCTGAGCTTTCCCTACAGTCCTCAGGGTAGGAGGAGGAAAACCCAGGCTTGCTTCCGGGCTAGAAGGGAAGCAAGAGGAAGGAAACACTCATGACCACTGGTGGGCTCAGATGCCACTAACCTGACCAGTTGCTGTGGGCACCCCCCAGGATGGGCCCCTGAAATCAGTGACACTGCAGGCCTTGATGGGGTCCTTTCATCACCTCCCGTCACAATAACTAAATGCTCTTCTCGGTGCTTTTCATGCATTAACTCAAATAGTCCCCCAGCCCATTTTACAGATGGGGAAAGTGAGGCAGGAAGAGGCTAACTAATGAGCCAATGTTCTAATGGCTATAAAAACAACTCTGGGATTCAAAACCCACAAGGCTGGCTCCAGAGTCTTCACCCCTAATCAGCATACTGTTCCTCCGCAGAGGCTGACTACAGGCATCTCTAAGGACACTACCATTTTCCAAGCTTCTGGATGGTTGGGATGGCATCTGGAGAATCAACAGGAAGCGAGAAGGATGCACACTGGTAGATGGATCATCAATGAAGCTCAGAAATGGTTGTCAGAGCTACTGAAGGCTCCCAGTCCCTTCCTCAGGCCAGGTTCTGGCGGATCCACACAAAGGTCCTCCAAGGTCAAAGCTGACCCTCACAGGACCATGGCAGCAGCCATCCCTCAGGGCTTCAAGGCATGAACCATTCAAAGACCCCTCACCAGGCACACATTACCCAGAGTCTTCCTTACTGCTGACCCACCCTGGTGCCGCTACTAGCATCTCAGATGGCCCCGCTCACCTACGGAAATGCCAGCCAAGAGCAGCGGCCTGTGTACAGGCTGCCCAGAGAAGCCATCTGCCCAGAGCAGCAGCAACCAGTGTCAGAAAGAAACATTCCACACAGAGGACTTTTCAGAAGGCTCAAATGCTAAGCAAATCCCAGCTGGGAGGCATGGGGGAGTGGGGTGGGCAAGAAGGCTAAGGGAATGGAGTCTACAGCTCAGGAAGCAAAGGGCACCCTGCAGGTGAGGCCCACAGGCTGGGCATCCTGCGCACTGCCTGGAATGTTCTTCTCAGACTGCACGCGGCTACCTCCCAGTTATCACTCAGGCCTCAGCTCAGCTGTCACCCCTCTGAGACCTTCTCTGGTCCCCAGTCCAAAAATAGCTTCCTGGCCATTCACATAGTCCCATTTTATTTTTTCATAGAACTTTCACTATCTAACATTTGGCTACTTGTTTATGGCCTTTTCCTCCCCAATTAGAATGAAGGCTCCATGAGGCCCTGGGCTTTGTTTTCACTGCTCGGTAATCATTGCCTAGAGTGGGGCCCTGCAGTAAGACCTGTGAATGGATGGATGGGGGTTGGACACATGCATGAGCACCAACAGGCCCACATCCTTGAACAGTGCAAGCAGGTACAGACAGCTAGCTGGCTCAGCCTTTCTCCTTTTGGGAAATAGAGCCTTTTGAAAATTTTAATTCTAGTATTTAAAAATATATTATTAGGGGGCTCAGAATGTAGCACAGTGATGAAACACTAGCCTAGCAGGCATGAAGCCCTGGGTTCCATCCCCAGCATGGCAAAAAATAAGTAAATAAAAATATCTTATTAGGGCTGGGATTGTGGCTCAGCGGTAGAGAGCTCGCCTAGCACGTGTGCGGCCCGGGTTCGATCTCAGCACCATGTACAGATAAATGCATTGTGTATAACTAAAGCAAATAAATAAATATTTTTTAAAAAATATCTTATTAGCCAGGCATCAATTAAAACAGCATAGGAAGGAATGACTTGACAAGCAAAAACCTCTCCTAATCCCACATTTTAAAGAAGGTTTCTATGAATGGTATATTCTTCAGTCACCCAAATTGAATGGTTCTAAAAGAGGCTGGTCCACACATCATAGAAAGGAAAAGCATTCATAATGAAACCAACCACCATCACGTGCCACTGCGATCATTCCCCATGTGTATATTCTGCAAGTTACCATAATGTACTCATTCTATAACCAGGCACTTATTGTATCAACATTTTTTTCCAAGTGGTTTTATAGCCATATGTGCTTATAATTAGAGTGGCTATGTAATATTCCACCAAGTGGAAAGAAAAACAATTTACTTAACCAAGATGTTCAGCAAAGGAAACAATTATGCCCCATTTCTGCTATTACAGATGACATTCCAGAAATATCTTTATGCCTGTTAACAAAAGAATTTAGCCATTTTCTTCTTTGAGACTATTTGCTAATGAAAGATTTCATAGTGGATAATTCCAGAAAAGGAATCACTGGACCAAAGGGTACAAAAGCCTTAAGGCTCATAGTACAGACTGCTCAGGGACCCTGTCTCATGTGGGAATAGGTCTACCGTCTGGGTCACTACATTTCCAGGGGCCTCCATGGCCATCTCCCCATTCCCATTTCCCCTCTTTCAGTCCAGGTTCGTCCACATTACCCCAGCTACAAATCAACACCTTCCTGAAAAGCCCATGAGTCACAAGCTGATTTTCCAAACCCAAGCTGCATGGGAAACAAATTCTGGCTCTGAGCTGTAAATTTTCAACTGGGAGAGTCAATACCCGGTTATTATTCTTTTACCACTCTCTGCAAACTCCTGCATGGAATATAAGATGCTGGGCCCCCATGAACTGTCCCCCAAGCCTATCCAATCAAGACTGCCCAAGCTCCAGCTCTGCATGCCTGCCTTGCAAGGGGCTCCCCTCCTGCTGGTCCCCCATCCTACCGTTGGATCATTTGTTGCACAGACATAACAGCCTTCGGGTCAGACAGACCTCTGGAAGGCAGCCAATTGTCATTTTTTAAAGTACCATCAAGGAAAACTGGAGATAAGGCCAGCTGAGGCTACACAGTCAAGGCCCTTCTACCCTCTGTGGGGCTTAGGAAGAGATGCTGCTAAAAGCTAGAAGACTTGCCCCTCCTGACCCCCTGGGAGTCACTTTTTTTAATATTTATTTATTTGCTTTAGTTGTACACAATGCAATGCATTTATGTTTACGTGGTGCTGAGGATCGAACCCGGGCCGCACACGTGCGAGGCGAGCGCTCTGCCGTTGAGCCACAACCCCAGCCCTGGGAGTCACTTTTGTGACAGCTTCAGCTCCACAAATTCCCTCTCCTGCCAGGGCACTGGATGTTCTACCCAAGGCCTTCCGGGCTGGTGGCGCCACTTGAATTCGTGGTGTGTAGACAGAATCCAAATTTCAGGTAAGGCACAGCTCCCACTGCAGGGAGGTAAAACCTGACACTCAGGGTCTCCAGGAGCCTACTGACAAGAAAGAATGCAGGGAGATGCCCTCTTCCAGGTGCTGGATTTCTTGCTTCACTCACTTCAGCCAATTTGGGTCTGGCCCAGTTTTTGGAGGCCATGGGGCTATAAAATGGCTCCAACAGTGACATGGCCTGAAATTGCTCAACATTCCCCTACAATTCCAGAACTGTAACCCTGTGACAGGCCCTTGGATGGGAAGCAGGCTTAGAACAAGAACCCCCAGATCCATACTGAAGGGGTGCTGGGCAGGCAGACAGGCTTGGGCAGGACCCTGGGTACCTAAAACATACTCACTTATCACACCCTTGAGTGTGTGGCTTGGGACAGACATCAGGATCACTGCGCAGGAGTGTCCCGGCTTAACCTTTGTTTTGGTGCCAGACTGGGCCTCGGTGCCATTCTCAGCAGTGTGGGCAGGCATCAGCCCCAGGGCTCAGCTGATCCTCGGCTGGTAGGAGGGCAGCTTCCCTGAGAATAAAAGAGGAGGCCTTTATTAGCTTAATCCGCCCCAGCTCTGAGCCACCAGGCCAGCCCAAGAGTCAGCTCCAAGGCTCAGAGCTCTGTACATGGTCACCAGGAACCTGCCAGGGTCTTCCAGAACCTGCCATCACATCTCTAGTGCCCTGTGTGCTCAGGTCTGGTTAACCCAGCCATGACAGCCTGGGACCTTTCCTGCGTAATTCAGATGTGGGGTTAGAATTTAGGGCTTCTAGGTCCATGAGTGAATGAATGTGTGCATCATCACTTGTAAATCTCAGAGGGGATATAATTTTAGAATCCAGCTCCATTCTCAGCTTCAAATTACACTGTCACTTTCACCCTGCAGTGGGGACATCTGTTACCAAGGGCAGTTAAGAACCTCATGGAAGGCAGACAAGGTAGGGCATTTGTTTTAGCATTTTAGGATGAAATACAAGCACACACAGAAAAACAGGTGAACAAAATGTGTGCTAAGCCTTCTACTGTAACCCACCACTCTAATATTTATCTCACTTCATTATTCATCATTATTGTGGCTGAGGCCCTTCCTAGTGACACTGACAATTGGCTACAAGCAAGTATAATTCTTACTTTGTAAGGTTTCTTGCTGCATATATGTTTTTATTAATATCTCCAAGGCTTGATCATCTAAGGCAGACAGATGCCCAGATGTTTTGTTCTAATATGAAGGTGCTGAGGCTTCCTGGGAAACTCCCTTGACACAGAATTGTGTTCACAGGCGCAAGGACAGGGCTTCAGCCCAGTGCACAGCCCTTCTCATGTGTCCCCATGTTTTGACCACCCAAGCAGGGTGGGCCTCAGAAGTGCCAGCCTGTGCTGACACCCAGGCTCCCTCCCCCTCCCCCAGGCTCTGAGAGCAGCAAATCCTCTCCCTTTGTCCCTTAAGCTGACAGCTTATGAGGCAGCAAGGGATCTGAAAAGTTTAAGGGCAAAGGCAGGTTGGGAACCTGAAATACACCCCTGTAAGTGTGCTTTGTGGGGGGCACCCTCTGGGTCTCCCCCTAGGACCTCTGCATGAAGAAAAGTGAAAGGCAGAGGTGTGACATGTGACATGTTTTGGGTTGCCGTGCTCTGCCTTGCCTGTTCCTCCCCAGCTCCTCCACAAACAGGAACCTCTAGCCCTCTCCCACCTGTTCGTCCCCCTCCCCTCTCTCAGCCTGCCTGATGGTGGGCAGAGGTCACCCAGGCACATACCTATCACCTCCAGGAAAGGGCCTTACTGGGGCATGGCCGATGCGCCCTCCTACCAGCAGCACCATGACCCACAGCTTGGGGCATCCAGTCCCACCCACGGCAACTTCCTTTTCCCTGAGCCATAAGCAGCCCACAGTAATAGCACAAGTCAAAAGAGAAACAGAAACCAAAGACCACATCCTGCCAGCAGGGCCTGGCTGGGGCTGCAGTCAGCCCTGGAAGCCGGTTGCTGGCTGAGGTGCTGCCCTGGCAGATGAAGGCCCAAGGGTCAAAGCAGGTCCCTCCAGGAGCCAGCCTCCTGCTGCCTGGACTGAAGTCTCCCCTGCCGCCAGCTCCCCAGGGTGGGTGGACAAGATGCTAGCATAGCAGGGGTACCTGCAAGAACACTAGCTGTCCCAACTCCTTCTGACACTCCCTGGCCCTCCAGAGCAGGCCATAGGGGACAGAGCCGGAAGTCTTTGGAGCATACGAATATGTGAAGAGCCCTTCAGCAACTCACATAAGCAGAACTTGGGCTTTTTCAAGTGGATCACCTTTTGTGATTCTCTCAGGACTCCTGTGGGGCAGGAAGGGCAGAAATGACCACCCATTCTAGGGGAGAAGACACGGAGACTTGTCCCAACCCATACATTTGATTCAAACCCCAATCCCTTGCTCTAATCACCCCTCTCCCTATACAGCATGCCTCCAAACTGCTTCCCACCCAAGCCTCATCCTTAAGGCACATTTTCCTTTTTTAAGATTTGTTCTAATTAGTTGTATATGACAGGCATTTGACACATCATACATAAATGGAGTATAACTTCTTGTTCTGATTGATGGTACATGATGTAGAATTATACTGGTCATATAATCATATGTGCACACAGGGTACTAATGACCAATTCATTCTACTATCCTTCCTACCCCATCCCCCTCTTCACTCCCCTCTGTCTAATCCAAAGTACCTTTATTCTTCCTTAGCCCACCACCACCCTTATTGTGAATTAGCATCTGCATATCAGAGAAAACATTCGGCCTCTGGTTCTTTGGGATGGGCTTATTTTGTTTAGCATGATATTCTCCAGCTCCATCTGGAAAATGCCATAATTTCAAGTAATATTCCATTGTATATATATACCATATTTTCTGTATCCATTCATCTGTTGAAGGGCACCTAGATTGGTTCCATAATTCAGCTATTGTGAACTGAGCTGCTATAAACATTGATGTGGCTGCATTACTGTAGTATGCTGATTTTAAGTCCTTTGGGAATAGACCAAGGAGTGGGATATCTGGGTTAAATGGTGGTTCCACACCAAGTTTTCTTAGGAATCTCCATCTGCTTTTCATAGTGGTTGTGCCAATTTACAGTCCCACCAGCAATGTACGAGTGTGCCTCTTTACCCACACCCTCGTGAACACTTATTGTTACTTGTATTCTTTTTTTTTTTTTTTTTTTTTTTTTTTTTTGGTACCAGGGATTGAACTCAGGGACACTCGACCACTGGGTCACATCCCCAGACCTTTTTTGTATTTTATTTAGAGACAAGGTCTCACTGAGTTGCTAAGTGCCTCACCATTGCTGAGGCTGGCTTTGAACTCGTGATCCGCCTGCCTCAGCCTCCCAAAGTGCTGGGATTACAGGCGTGCGCCACCGCGCCCGGCACTTGTATTCTTGATAGTTGCCATTCTGACTGGAGTAAGATGAAATCTTGGTGTAGTTTTGATTTGCATTTCTCTAATTGCTACAAGGGTTGAACATTTTTTCATATATTTGTTGATCGACTGTATTTCTTCTTCTGAGAAGTGTCTGTGCAGTTCCTTTGCTCATTTATTAATTGGGTTATTTGTTTTTTTGGTGTTAAATTTTGAGTTCTTTATATATCCTGGAGATTAATGCTCTATCTGAGGTGATTGTAGTAAAGATTTTCTCCCATTCTCTAGGCTCTCTCTTCAAATTGTTGATTGTTTCCTTTGCTGAGAAGAAGCTTTTTAGTTTGATTCCATCCCATTTATTGATTCTTGATTTTACTTCTTGCACTTTAGGAGTCTTCTTAAGGAAGTCAGTTCCTAAGCCAACATGTTGAAGATTTAGGTCTACTTTTTCTTCTGTTAGGCATAGGGTCTCTGTTCTAATTCCTAAGTCTCTGATCCACTTTGAGTTGAGTTTAGTGCAGGGTGAGAGATAGGGGTTTAATTTCATTTTGCTAGATATGGATTTCCAGCTTTCCAGGCACCATTTTTGAAGAGGTCATCTTTTCTCCAATGTACATACAGTGCACAGGACTTTCATTCAGTGTGATCACTCAGTCCATCCTGAGAGCTTTTTTTCTGCTTTTTTTTTTCTTTTTTTGTACCAGGGATTGAACTTAGGGGCATTCAATCACTAAGCCACATCCCCAGCTCTATTTTGTATTTTATTTAGAGACAGGGTCTCACTGAGTAGCTTAGTGCCTCGCTTTTGCTGAGGCTGGCTTTGAACTCGAGATCCTCGTGGCTCAGGCTTCTGAGCTGCTGGGATTACAGGCGTGCCCCACCTCGCCTAGCCTGATGGCCTCTTACTTTACATTCAGCTGACTTTTTCTATCTAGCTTCTCCATTGACATGCCTGAGATGCTCCTGAGAACTTGAAGGAGCAGGAACCACATGTGATGTCAAGCCCTGTCATCTTCTGCCTCTTCAGCCACCCACCCACTTGGCTCCTTCCAGACCCTCTTTGCACCTCACTTCCTTGTGGGCCATTCTCAGCCTCGGCTCATCCCATGACTGATGCTCCCCCAGGACTTTGACCATGCTTCCCTTGGCATGTGTTGTATCTGAAAATTATTTCATGTGCCTGTATGCCTTACCAGCTGATGAATTCCTGGAGACCACAGAATTTCTGCTGGATAGACAGACAAGATGGAGGAGGCTTCCAGCTAAATTGTTAGGTGACGGAGTCATCCGGCGTTATTAACCAAGCCTTGCAATGTCTGGTGTTTGTCTCTAATTCCTAGGGTGCCATCATAGAAGGGTTCACTCCCACTGCGCATCATAAGCTTGGGTCGACAAAGCAGGCATCCTGAGAGACACTGCAGACTCCTACGTGGGCAGGGGGCCAGGCCAGAGAATAACAATGCCTACTCTGTTATTTCTACAACTCTCAAAAGGCACAGCCAGTTTTCACGCACGAGATTCATTTCCCAAAGAGGTTTAACCAGCAGCTGCTGGCAGGAAATTCCCTCTGCATCATTTTCTCTCCTCTATAACTATTTAGGGTAAGCTGGGCTTTCAGGATTGAGTCTCTGCTGCTTTGACCAGAACCCAAATCCTTTGGCCCCTCCTACCTCCATGGCCTGGAACCTAAGACTAGAGCAGGAAAGTGTGTGGCAAATGCCATCCTTTTTTCTTTCCCACACTTAACCCTCCCCAAATCTCCCAGTAAAGGGGAAAATATACTCACACTGGACACAGAATACCTTTGTCTGGATGTCTGCCCTGTCCCCTCCCCCGCCACCACGCAATTCTCTAGTTGACAGCAGCACTTATCCTACAACTCATTCTAACCCTGACACTATCTAACCCAAGATGATACCAGATCCCACATTTTGAGGGCTCGGTCCCCCAAGACTGCTCCTACTTCAGGTACCAATCAAACTTTGTTTGTCATTTATACTTTTTTTTTTTTTTTTTTTTTTGGTAGTAGGGATGGAACCCAAGGGTACTTTACCACTGAGCCACATCCTCAGCCCTTTTTATTTTTTTATCTTGAGACAGGGTCTTGCTAAGTTCTTGAGGTTTGACCTCGAACTAGTGATCCTCCTGCCTCAGCCCCCCCAAGTGGTGTGATTCCCCATGCCCAACTTGTCATATATACAACTGGCTACAAACTAGGGTTCCCATGACTCCTGGGTCCAATTAATTTGCCAGCATGGCTCACAGAACTCATGGAAACACATGCCTTAACTAGGACAGGCAGGTGAAGAAGCAAGGTACAGGTTACCCCCCAGTAACTCCTGTGTTCAGTAACCAAGGAGTTGACTAAACTTTGCTCAAGAGTTTTTATAGAGCTTCATTTCTAGCCCTCCCCACCCCCACCTTTCTTGGAAGTTGGTGGATGGGACCAAAACCTCCAATCCTTTAGTCTTCTGATCTCTTGGTTTTTGGTGATTGGCTCTCCCATCCAGAGGCCAGTTAGAGGACCCCACCCCAAGTACCTCATCAGCATAAACTCCAGTGGCACTTTGCCCTTGAGCTACCTCCCTAACTTTTTTTTTTTTTTTTTTTTTTTTTTTGAGACAGGGTCTCACTAAGTTGCTGAGGCTGGTCTCCAATCTGCTATCCTCCTGCGCCACCAGGCGTTGCTAAAGGGGCCCTTATAAATATCAAAAGACATTCCTAGCCGGGCGCGGTGGCACACGCCTGTAATCCCAGCACTTGGGAGGCTGAGGCAGGAGGATCATGAGTTCAAAGCCAGCCTCAGCAATGGCGAGGTACTTAGCAACTCAGTGAGACCCTGTCTCTAATAAAGTACAAAAAAGGGATGGGGATGTGGCCCAGAGGTCGAGTGCCCCTGAGTTCAATCCCTGGTACAAAAAAAGAAAAAAGACATTCCTATCACTCAGGAAACTCCAAAGGTTTTAGGGTTCTTTAACAGGGATCAGAAAAAGAACAAACATATTTCATATTATATAAATTTACTGGTACCCATGTGCCCACAAAATAAAATGAGCCCCAAAGACCCATTGGGGAGTCCCCCAGTTCTTCCCACAGGACCCAAAGCAATTGCTTTCACTTATCCTGTAGCAAGACCAACCCTGAGCACTAGTGGATTTGGCAACTTCCCAAACCAAGGAGTGACCACCAGTAGCTTCCCCCCAGGGGAAGGCTTGTCTAGCCAGATCTCCCTGTGAAGCAAGGAGGGAGCATGGGAAAGTGGGTGGAGATGGCAGCCGCCCACCCCCTGCACTTGACCTGGTCCTTCCACTCAGCACCCTCCCTCTGGGCTGGACTTGATTTCCCTGGCTGCCTGACATCTTGCCTTCTGTTTCACTCAGAGGCCACCCTGTCCTGCCACCCTCCTCTCCTGTCTTTTTCCTTCCCATCCAGCTCATCTACCTTACATGTCCCTTCCCATGTCCCTCTGAGTACAACCGATTGATCTGATTGCTCAATTCCTGCCCCTGGGAGGGTGGTCTCTGGCCCTCTGCCTCTTTCCCTTCCCTCCCATCCTACTCCCTGGCACTGGGTAGCTGCTACATGCTGCCTGAAAAGGCTGGACAGCTGCTGGGCTCTCTAATTAGCCGCCTGGCCACTGTCCCAGAGTGAGGCATGTGTTACTGTAAGGAACAGCCTCACCTCCCCTTCATCAATAATCCTCTCTGCAGATCCCATCAGACAGCAGCCAGGGGCCCTGGAATCCTCATCACACGAGACCACAAGCCTCCTGTCAGCCAGAAGATGGTGGCCTCACCCCAAAGTAACCAGGAATTGATCTGAGTTTCCCCCATGACTGCCCACATTTCTAGGTGTCCCCCAGGTTGCCCCACCATACTGTGCCTTCAGCTGCAACATGAAGGTGTCCTTCTGCCTGCCCTTTGTTGACTTCAGGGCGGGTAGGAAGAGGCCCGGAGGGTCTTCTGGAGGACAAGGCTGGACGGAGCATTACCCCAGTGCTCTGCTTCTCATGGACTTCTCAAACCACCCAGGGATTTTCAAACAACCAGGGAGTCTAGTCCAAGAAGTCCTGTTTATTCAAGCTGTTGTATTCTGGCAGTACTGACTAAAGGCCAGGAACTGTACTAGGCATGACTAACACAAAGCTTTTTGGAGCTCAAAGGCCAGTGGGAGACAGACAACAAATAAGCTCTCTCACACATGTTAGAATATCTGATATTACACCATGAAGAAGAAGTGCCTGGAGGGGGAGAGAAAGAAACTAGACTTTGGAGGGCAAGTCTTAAACTTCTGGAAGGAGGCAGCATGCAGGCCCAGATCAGAAAGATGAGGATGTAACAACGGCTCCCTTGAGATTGTTCTTCTCTCCCCATTCCCTTCTGCCCTCCCATCCGTCTCTGATCCTTTGGGTGAAGAGAAGCTCCACCTGGATGTTCTCTGCTAAGTCGTTTTTCAGATTCACAGAACCCAGACGGCCTTTTGTTCTGTTTCTGCAGGACTGGGGACTGAACTCAGGGATGCTCTGCTACTGAGCTGTATTCCCAGTCCTTTTTATTTTTTATTTTGAGACAGGGTGTTGCTAAATTGCCCATGCTGGGCTTGCACTTTCAACCCTCCTGCCTCAGCCTCCCAAGTGCCTGGAATTACAGGTGTGTGCCACCTGCACTGCTCAGCCCCAGGTGACCTTTGTAACACCCTCCCTTAGTAACCAACAAGTCATTGCATGAAGACACACAATCTAGCTGATGAAGACCCTGCCCTGATGGCAACCTCACCGCCTTCTTTTCCTCCCCATAAAATCTTTTGGCACTCTGAGGAGCTAGAGCCTCTATCTTCCTCAGGGTTGGCTTTGGATGAACCTAATTCCTATCCACCAACATCTGTTGCCTGAATTTTGGTCACTCTTCAGCATGAGCAGCCTGGACATTTGATTCCACTAACAAGAAGCTATGCAAGGAGTCTTGGGGACAGTGGGTAAAGAGACCAGTAAGTGAAAAGACCCCAAAGTAGGTGACAGATAATATGAACCATAGTAAGGCCACATAGCTCAGTGGCACAGTGTTGCTTAGCGAGGCCCTTGTAATCAAGAACATCCTAAAACAGGAGATCTCCCCCATCTGGAACACATCTGGTTGGCACAAAGATCACATATTTGAACACCACTTGTCTACCTCTGCAGCTATAAAAACCAATGGCTCTTCCCCTTGCGGACAGGAAGGGAGGCACTCAGCAGAAGAAAGGTGAGATTCGAAGCAAGGTGGATCAATTTGAACTGTTGCCTCAGGACTCCAAATCTACCTTCTGGTTGCTGTCCAGACTGGGCCATTTCTCCTCTGGTAGACAGGATGACTCAGCTGACCTTTCCCAGCCAACTAGCACACCTTGATTCTCTCGAAAATAGGACTCATAAAGACCAAGATAAGGCACAAGCCAAGAACAGGTAATGCTCAAATAGATTTTTTTTTTTTTTTTTTTTTTTTTTTTTACAAAATCCAGAACTGGACTATTCAATTGCATAGCTACTAGTCACTTGTGGCTACCTAAATTTAAATGTTGATTTAGTAAAAATGAATAAAATTAAAAATTCAGTTCCTCACTTGCACTAGCCACCTTTCAAACAGTCAGCAGCTGCATGTGGCCAGTGTCCACCACATTGGACGGTGCAGATATAAAGCATTTCCATCATCACAGAAAACTCTACTGGACTCTGCTGCTCTAGAATTTGCTAAGGGTGACCAGAAGATCACCAAAGACATAAGCCTGAAGTTCAGCGCTACTCTCTTGTTCTTGAGAACACACTCCTGAAGAGGCACCCGCCTGCTCTCCCTCCCTCGGGCACAGGTCTGGTTAACCAAGGCTGCGTGGTGAGCTGGAAGGGAGGGTTAATCTTTGTTCATGAAAATCACTACCTACTCTCTGAATAGTGAATTATCTCCAAAAGGCTAGAGGAGGGCCCTGGCTCTTGGTGAATGAGGCCAGTTCCTGGGCCTTTAGTTATAGGTCACACTAGGGGGTGCTGCTTGGAGGGTTTAAAAACTCCACAACACTTATCGGTCACCTTCTATGTTCCGGGTGGCTTCCAACAGGCCACCTCATCAGCCCCTCCTCAAGCCCAAGACAGGCATGAGCACCAGCTGGCTCAAAAGCAAGCAAAACTCAATGAAAGTACTTACCTAAGTTCACAGCTAGAAAATGGGAGGGCCAAGGTCTTACCAGGGCCTTTTCCCCTTATGCCATTCATGAGAGATGGGGAGATGGGGACAGGAACTAGGAAGACATGATTTGCTTATAGCAATGGGCCATTTACAGTTGATAATTTTTTTTTTTTTTTTTTTGGCCAGGGGCAGGGGGGCGGGGAGGTACTGGGATTGAACTCAGGGGCACTCAACTACTGAGCCACATCTCCAGCCCTATTTTGCTTTTTATTTAGAGACAGGATCTCCCTGAGTTGCTTAGCACCTCACTTTTGTTGAGGCTGGCTCTGAACTTGCAATCCTCCTGCCTCAGCCTCCCAAGTGCTGGGATTACAGGTGTGTGCTACCACGCCCGGCTGATCATAGTTTCTCATGGAAGATAATCTCCTATGAGCTGCCCCTTATAGCCTACTCAAGTCCATCCATGGGCTCAGGAGAGCCTCCTCCCCAGGGTCTGCTCATCTAAGCCCAGTTCTTGAAAGACCACAGGAAGGCCACAGCACAGCTCAGCCTGGGAAGGTGACAGGGGACAGAACACAGACATGGGGCATTTCTCCCAGGCAAAGAGGGGAGGGGTATGATTCGAAACTTATTTTAGAAAGCTATCTAGACCACTGGCTCCCTATCTTTACATCTTCACAGACTGGGTAGTACTTGACATAGAGTATCCAGCTGCCAAACTGGTTGTGGGGAGGGGCAGGGTGCAGGTTCTCAAGAGTGAGGGGGCCTGGCCAAAAGGAGCCTCAGGGCAGGTGTGTGGTGGCAGGGGCAGCAGGGAAGACTGAGGAACGACAGCTGATGTGGGGCGCTGTTAGCTCTCTACCTGGCTAGACCGGACTGCCCCTGTCCTTCAACTAATGGCCCATGACAAAGGTTGGCCCGCACTTGGCTAAGCACCAGCACCAGCCACACCAAGCACTTCCGCCGTGTGTCTTAAGCCCAGCAACCCTGGCTCCACTCAGCCTCTCGCTGGACAGCTCCTTCCACTGACAGAGCACCCAGCCTTGCAACCGGCTCAAAGGATGGCTCCAAACAGTAGTTAGGCAAGAGTAATTAAAGGGAATGTTATCTCAGTCAGTCTCTCATTAGCCACGTAATTAGACTGTTAAAAATAATTAACATTCCTTTTGACAGAGGAAACAGGACCCATTACATTCATTAGGACAGCCTAGAACCAGCCTGAGGCAGGCCTAGGCGGGTGGGTGAGTGCTTGCATGTGACAATGATACATCAGGGTGGCTACTACAGATACTAATGACATACGCAGAGACACAGAGAAAAAAAACCTGAGAGAAACGCAAGACCGTCAGGAGGGCAGGCCAAGAATACCGTCTGCCTCCCCTCAAGACCCTGCAAATGACAGGAAAGACATTTTCTAGGAAGAATAAATCCATTACAACAACAGAAAACAAGGAATTACTTGGGGCTGGGGTTGTGGCTCAGTGGTAGAGGGCTTGGCCGGGCGCAGTGGTGCACGCCTGTAATCCCAGCACTTGGGAGGCTGAGGCAGGAGGATTGTGAGTTCAAAGCCAGCTTCAGCAATGGCGAGGCACTTAGCAACTCAGTAAGACCCTGTCTCTAAATATATACAAAAAAGGGCTGGGGATGTGACCCAGTGGTCAAGTGCCCCTGAGTTCAATCCCCGGTACCACACACACACAAAAAAAGTGGTAGAGGGCTTGCCCAGCATGTGTGGGCAAGCCCTCTACCACTGGGTTCAGTGCCTCATAAAAATAAATAAATAAAATAAAAGCATTATATCCATCTACAACCAAAAAAAAATTAAAGAAGAAGGAGGAGGAGGAGGAGGAGGTAGGGGAGGAAGAGGAGGAGGAGGAGGAATTACTTGGCTCCCTGAAAAGAGAAGGCAAGTAGGAATAAATTGTTGAAGAGACCACCCCAAAAAAACAGTTGATACTCATACAATGCCTATATGTGACAGACATTGTTCTAAGAACTTGCCCTATGTTATCTCATTTAAATCTAACAAGAATTGTTTGAGATGCAGACTATTATTATCCCCACCTTATAAAGAAGACCCAAAGCAGTTACCCAGCTTCCTCAAGTTTGCAGTTAATAAGTGCCAAGGCTAGGATCCGAACCCAAGCACCATGGCTGTTGATTCTACATTTGCCAGAGGAGCAGCTCCCAGGACTCTACATTTCGAGGCAGCAGATCCAGGGCACAGGAGGGGCCCTGAGATGGTGTTACTGCATCTGCAACAGCCTGGTCGGCCATTCTCTCCATCACCTTTCTACCCTGGACACTGGGGTAGAAAGGCAAAGGGACACTTAGGCCAGCCCCTGCCACTGCCTAGCAGGCCCATCCAGCCTCCTATCCACAACCAGAGATGGCTGGATCTAGTGCACAGGATCAACATTCACATAGAAGTGACCAGAAAACCAGGAGCAGAGCACACAGGGTTTGCTCAAAACGGGACAAAAACCGAGGCTGTGAAAGAAGCACCAAATTCAATAACATAAAAAGTTCTAGCTGGGGGCTGGGGTTGTGGCTCAGCGGTAGAGTGCTTGCCTGGCACATGCGTGGCCCGGGTTCGATCCTCAGCACCACATAAACATGAAAGCATTGTGTACAACTAAATAAATATTTTTTAAAAAAGTTCTAGCTAGAAAACAAAACCAGTAGGGCCAACAGAATGGAATGTTTTACGAAATGTTATTAGTATCCTTTGGGGAACAAGAGAGGCTACCGAACCCATGAAACCAAGGAAAGAAAAGTTAAATATCTTAGAAATGAAGGAAGTAAACTTCCTATACTGAATATGTATTACTTTCAGAATTAGGAAAGTTTTTATTTATTTTCCTTTTAACTGGAGGCCAAGCACAGAAGGAAGTTATTTTTTTTTTTTTTTTAATGCCTAGCACAAGAGAGATGCCCAATAACATTTTGTTAAATGAACTACTTTGCAAAGAAAAAGGCAGTGGATGCTGCCCCTGGCACCAGCCCTCGGCCCTACCAAGGCTAGTCTGTAACTCAGTGGCTCCTAAACACACGCTCCTGCCTCCAGGTCTCTGCTCACAGAATTTCCTCCTTCTGGAATGTCCTGGTCCCTCCTGTATGTTTGCCCACATTTGCCTGTCCTCCATTGCTCACTCAAAGATTACCCTCCCAAACAGGAAAAATAAAAAGATTGCCCTCCTTAGCAAAAGGCCCCTGCAACCTACTTAACCCACCATAATCCCTCTTTCTCCAAGCTCCTAAAGGCACCTAATTCTCCAGGATCGTGGGACAGCTCAGGTCAAGCTGTGCTGTGGGGTCACAATATTGACAACTTATATGTCCTTTATCTTTCAACGAGTCCAAGTCTTGTCTTGCAGCTTCATCGTAGGCAGCCTAAGGACACGGAGAGGGCACTCGACTTCTTATTCCCTACTGTGCCCAATAAAGCTGAGTGGCTTTTGTAATAACATTCTTACATGTCAGCTGAATGACAAATGGACTTCTGTTTCTGATGGAAGGAGGAAGAGGAAAATAATGGAGATGAGGCGACTCAACGGGGCTTGGCTAACATAGCCAGGCTCGTCCACTTGGACAATGTCCCCCAAAATAGACCTCCTGGTCCCAGAGAGCTTTGAATTCCCACTCCTTGGCCTGGCCAGAAATACCTGTAAATTCAAAGTGGGTGGCTGGGATGGACTGGAACAGACATAAAGGACAAATCCAAGAACAATATGGTCATCAGATATTTTCTTGGGCACAAAAATTCCAGCTCTGGGATTCCTATCTCCAGATGAACACATTTTCTCTCCCCATTTGGCCTTTCCTTTTCTTGCTTCTCCATCATTTTATTCCTTCCGTTTCCCAAGATCAGCAATCTCCCAAGAGGCCTCCATCTTCATACCCTAAGACAGGGTTAAACTGTGGGGCCTACTGCTACATGTAGATAATGTCTTCTGAAGCTATTCTGACACCTGTTTTGTCTGCAAGCCCATAATCATGAGTCAGGCTGTACTTGCTAAACCATAGCTGCTGGGTTTTATATGGTATTTCATTTTAAAAAGTTTTATTGCTAGTCCTGTTCATACTGCCTTAGGCCTTCAGGCCATGGCCCTCCCTTCTGAGATCTCACACAGGCTTTCTGGGGCAGATGTCCTATTTCCAACTCCCCACCACCATTCCTACCACCTAATTCCAAATAACCCCCATTCCAGCCGCAGGCACTGTACCCCTCCTTCCTCAGGCTCAATCTCCCAGCTGTGTGTGGCCATTTTGAAAAATGTGCAGCCAGACAGCTGAAAAAGTCTTTAAAGAGACTCACTGAGGGCTAAAGGGAATTGAGCAAACCATCTATTGTACAGGTTCATTTATTTATTAGTTCAAAATCCTTTATACGCATCTATTATGCACAGACCACTGGATGCTAAGTAGTTTGGCATATGAGTGCTGAGCACAGAAATGGGTCCAGTAGCTTTTATATTTTTATTTCATTTATCTGATTGTTTTGGGTACTGGGGATTGAACTCAGGGAACTCTCCCTTTCTAAATTCTTTTTTATTTTGAGACAGGGTCTCCCTAAGTTGCCAGGCTAACCTTGAACTTGTGATCCTCCCACCTCAGACTCCCAAGTCACTGGGATTACAGGTGTGTGCCATGAAGCTCAGTGGGATGATTGTTTTGAAAACACTGGAAATATAAAATCTGGGGGGAGCTGGGGATGTAGCTCACTGGTAGAGCATTTAACTAATAAGTATGAGGCCTTGGGCTTGATCCCAGCACTACAAAAAAAAAAAAAAGAAGAAGAAGAAGGAGGAGAGGAGGAGGAGGAGGAGGAGGAGGAGGAGGATAAAGAGTGGGAGAAGAAGAAAAACTCCAGATAAAATCTTGAGAATTCAAGCCAGACTTTGGGGTGCTCTCCTATACTGTAGTCCCAGCTACTCAGGAGGTTGAGATGAGAGAGGAGGATCACCTGGGTCTAGGAGTTCTAGGCCAGCCTGGACAACACAGCAGGACCCTGTCTCAAAAAAAGAAAGGAAGGGGCTGTGTGTGTGGCTCAGTGATAAAGTGCTTGCTGAGTACACAGGAGGCCCTGGGTTTAAAACACAGCAGCATGCAGGAAAAAGAGAGAGAGAGAGAGAGAGAATAACAAGAAGCTATTGAGGCTTCAGCACACATATAAATTTTGTTGTTTCTAAAAACAGTTTTAATATCATAATTTAGAATTACTTTCTTTTGAATAACTTGTGGGATTCCAATGTCATCAGCACCAAGGGTCTCTAAGGGTCTTAATCCAACCTGAATAGTATATTAGGGGTTGCAATCTTAAATGCTGACAAGGGCCAAGCAGCCAAGGCAAATTAGTGATGACTATTAAGAAACAACACAATTAGTGTAGTGCTATTAAGAAAGCAGAACTGAAAGGACTCAGTGAGTGATTTATGGGGAGGAGGAGCTGAGGGGAGGAGTTGGGTATGGTCCCCAGACTTCTGACCTGGCAATGGCAGTGTCATTCCCTAAGTTGATGCAGGAAGAGGCGGCAGTCTGGGAATCTAGGATGAGCTGCATTTCAGATGCTTTATGTTTGAGATGCCAACAGGACACAGAATGGCCAGCTGGAGGCTGGAGATGGGTGGGGAACCCAGATGGAGCACTGCGGAGGAGCGGCATGCTGGGGAGAAGACATATGAGGTGACATACAGGGCTGGCAGAGGACAAGGCGCCAAGAAGGCGGCTGAGGAAGGACACCCACAAAAGGAGGTGGAGGCAGGAAGAGTAGCAGAGGCTATGGCCAACTGCAGAAGCAAGTTGCACATGGACTGGGAAAGAAGGCAGCACAAGGTCACTGTGAATGTTTAAGAAGGAGAGGCTGCAAAGGGAGGTAACTGAGGCAGTGACCTTGAGAGATCAGCTGGTGAAGAGGAGGAGAGAGAGGAGCGGCTGGAGGAGGACTAGACCCGAGGGAGGTGTCCTCCCTTCTCTTCTCTTCCCTTTTTTTTCTTTCTCTTCCCTATCCCCTTTCTCTTCTCTCCCCTCCTCCCCTCTCCCCTTCTCTTCCTCTTTCTCTTTCAACTTATGAGAGATCTAAGGATGCTTAAGTGCTAAGAAGAAATCATACTGGGGGAGAGGTCGTGGATGGGATATACACTGTGGGGCACACACAGAGGCCCTGGGCTGTCTTGAGGTTGGGAGAAGAGAACACAGTGAGCCACAATCCAGGGCAGGCAGGACAAACATGCCACTTTATTTTTTTGTTTTAATTTAATTATTTATTTTTGCAGCACTGTAGACTGAACCCAGGGCCTTGCACATGTGAGGCAAGTGTTCTACCACTAGGTTACATCCCCAGTCCACGTGTGTCATTTTTATCCCCTGTACACAGAAGGGCCTCGTTCTATGCCCATCTGCCCTTCTTTCACACCAGTAGGGGAAGGATGGTCAGCACAGACAGCACCATGGTAGGTGGGGAGCGTTGCAGGTACTCAGAGGTGGGGACTTGGAATGTCTGACATTCTGCAAATCCCACACAGCCCACCAAAAAACTCCCACATGACTGGAGAGTGTTCCACTGGACAACACAGAAGTGAAAAGTCTATTTGTAAGTATTCATTATCAAAACCTAATTCTCTTTTTGAAAAATAAAGATCAGGTATTTGTGCATTTTTTTTTTTCTTCAGAATTGGGGATTGACCCAGAGCCTTCTGCATGTTAGGCAAATGCTCTACCTGCTCAGAAGCTGAGGTATACCCTCAGCCCCTTTTGCTTGGTTTTAATGTATGCTGACCTGTCCAAGAATGCCATTAGCACATAAATTGAGTGGACACCGTGGTCTATGTTCTTTGGAACCTTACTAAGACAGGTTCATGGTTTTGGAAAATCAAATCAACCCCCAGAAACACTTTTCCTGGTGTCTGAGTCACCTACACAGCACACCTGTAGCTCACGGGTATTTGTGGTTGTTACATTCTTGATGATTCTATGTAAAGGTGCCAGCATCTTACTGCATCCTTCTGTCTTGTATGCGGCCATGCCCAAGCAATTACATATTAGAGTACACGATATTGCGTTGTAATTATTTTTGCCTCTATTTCTCTTTTAGATTAGAGGTATTATATTACATTGACTTTTTAAAATATTTATTTATTTGCTTTAGTTGTACACAATGCATTTATTTTTACGTGGTGCTGAGAATCGAACCCGGGCCACGCACGTGCGAGGCGAGCGCTCTACCGCTGAGCCACAACCCCAGCCCTGCATTGACTTTAAAAATGGCTGGGAGCAGTGCCACATACCTATAATCTCAGGTAACTGGGAGGCTGAGGCAGGAGGATCACCAGTTCAAAGCCAGACTTGGCAATTTAGCAAGACCCTATTTCAAAAAATAAAAACAAACAAACAAAAGGACTGGGGGTGTAGCTCACTTGTAGACCATTTACCTAGCACACTCAAGGTCCTGAGTTTGATCCCTAGCACCACAAAAAATAAATGAACAAAGTAAAATATTAAAATGTATATATATATATATATATATATATATATATATATATGTCACAGTATCTGTGATTTTTGGTTTTTATGGTACTGGTATTGAACCCAGGGGTGCTCTACCACTCAGCTACATCTCCAGCTCCCCAGTCTTTATAAACTTTTGTTTTCTTCTTCTTCTTTTTTTTTTTTTTTTTTTTTTTTTGAGTTAGGATCTCAACAAGTTGGCCTCAAACTTGTGATCCTCAGCCGGGCATGGTGGCGCATGCCTGTAATCCCAGCACTTGGGAGGCTGAGGCAGGAGGATCGCAAGTTCAAAGCCAGCCTCAGCAATGGCGAGGCACTTAGCAACTCAGTGAGACTCTGTCTCTAATAAAATACAAAAAAGGGCTGGGGATGTGGCCCAGTGGTTGAGTGCCCCTGAGTTCAATCCCTGGTACCAAAAAAAAAAAAAAAAAACTTGTGATCCTCCTGCCTCAACCTCCCAAGTCACTGGGAGTACAGATGTGTATCACTGAACCCTGCAGTATCTATGAGTTTTATTCAGAATAATTAGGAGGCATTACAAATATTTGCTAAATTAAAGGGAAATACCACTGCAGATCATGTGCCCTGAAAGCAAGGGAAACTTCAATGCCAAGAAGGTAAACAGAACTAGGTGAATTCAAGTCATCAATTCCACAGGATAAAGACCAGGGTCTTTCATCATTTTATTTATATATTTTGAGTGCTGGGCATTAAACCCAGGCCTTCACATGTGCTAGACAAGCTCTGTACCGCTGAGAGACACCGTGCCCAACAATGGTCTTCTACAGACATCAAAGTAAAGCTCCCGGATGATGAGTACACAGACAATGTGGTCAATCCACGGGGACTAAGAAAAACTATTCAGTCAGGTACCTTTGGGAAATTTCATTTCCCTGATTAATTCAAATTATACTCGACCTCAGCACTTCCAGCATAATGACAATAGGAAGAAAATCTCAAGTCATCTGGAGGGCCCAAGGAAATATAAATGGTTCAATGTCTGGAGCAGGGATGTGTTTAAAGGAAGCCAAAGAAATAGGTGCCAGGCTTGGTCTGTGGAATATCTTCCTTAATGGACAAGAAGATGAGTAAACAAGTATGTAAGAGGATGCTTAAGGATATTTATGGAAAATGCTATCGTGAGGAATCATGGACAGGAATAAGGATAGAGAAGTGAGCATCCCAAAGGACCTCCAATAGGTTAAAGTGGCAGAGCCAGAAATATTTACCACCCAGTCTGAGAGAGGTTGGCTAGTTAATGGTGGAGGGAAGGTGAAGATGACCTAAGCTCCCGCATGCCTTGCCATCGCTGCTTAACAGAAACAAAAGGAAAAATTTTAAAAAGATATGCCCTTTGACTAAGAGGTGACAGCTGGTTTATGTGTCCTCCACAATATGGACACCTGGGGACCTGGGGAGATGGGGAGGGAGTGGCCTCCTGCATCATGGAAGGTCCAGAAGCCGGGCTCTGCTATCCTGGCCCGTCCACTGGCACAAACAACTTTGAGTCACTGCTCTTCTTAAGTTGCCCTCATCAAAATAAAATAAAACACAAGAGAACAACTTAAATCCCATCATTATGAATCACGAATTTCTCTATTGTTTTCATGTTTTTCCACGAGCATTTGTACATTTTTTTATTTTAAAATGTGTGATCAAAGCAGCTATAGAAATTAACAAGCAACTCAGTGAGAACTGATGGTCATACAAAAAATGAGTAGCTGCATGCCCCTTCCCAGACAGGAGTGGAGGAATAAGGCTCTCTTCCCAGGGGTTCCAAAGCAATATCCAGTTATAGGAAAGACTCCAGGAGCCATCCAGCTTCTTGGCGTGAGCTAACTCTGCCACAGGGCCCTACCATATTAAACCAAAATGCCACCCTCCAGCAGGTATGTCCCACCGATGCCTTGAGGAGGCACAGGTTCATCCCAGAGTCATGGGAAAATGAAAAGTCTTGGTTCCAGAGTTGGGCAGGGATGGAGCAAAATACCAATGCTAGAGAAAGGCAAGAAAGGCTCTCACTGCAAGCCCAAAACTTAAGAGGGCACCAAAAAACAGGAATCAAGCCAGACAGGGAGGTGCACACGCCTGTAACCCCAGTGACATGGGAGGCTAAGACAAGAGGAACACGAGTTCAAGGCCAACCTTGGCAACTTAGCCAGACCCTCAGCAACTGAGCGAGATCCAGTCTCAAAATAAAAAGGACAGAGTTGTAGCTCAGTGGTTCAATTCCCACTACAAAAAAAAAAAAAAAAAAAAAAAAAAAAAAAAAAAAAAAAAAAAAACAAAAACAAAAAAAAACCTTAGGAATCAAGGTAAATTATATTTTAACACAATATTTTTTAAAAAATCAAATCAATAAACTGTGGCCAAAGGCTATGTAAGGTTCTGTGATATTTGAAGAATCCAAAGACCTGTCCCGTTGCCAGGCGAAGTGGTGCATGCCTATAATCCCAGCAGCTCAGGAGGCTGAGACAGGAGGATCAGGAGTTCAAAGCCAGCCTCAGCAAAAAGTGAGGTGCTAAGCAATTCAGCGAGACACTGTCTCTAAATAAAATACAAAATAGGGCTGGGGATGTGGCTCAGTGGTCAAGTGCCCCTGAGTTCAATCTCTGGTACCAAAAAACAAAACAAAAAAAGTACCCAAAGAACTGTCCCACCCTCAGTGCCAACATCAGCTTTGTTGAGAAATGTCATTCAGCACTACAAGACCTTATCACAAACTGTAGGAATTCAGAATTTCTTGGATTTTTTTTAAAGTCAATATAGAGCCCATATTATAAATTACATAATTACCACAGCAAGGTCTGGGGCAGAGTTCTGCAGTCAAACACATTAACATTGTTTGCAGAAACATTTGTAAATACTCTGCCAGGTGAAAAAATCATCGATGGCCTTGTTCAGGTCAGCTCTTGCTATCATGGAGTTAAAGTTTTCTGATAGTAAGGTGGCTCATGCACATAATTCCAACCTCTGCGAAAGTTGAGGCTGGAGGATCGCAAGTTTGAAGCCAACCTGGGCAATTTAGTGTGACCATGTCTCAAAATAAAAAAGGCCAGGGGTGTGGCTAAGTGGTAGAGCACTTGCCTAGCATGTGGGAGACCCTGGGTTCAATCCCCAGCACTGCATGAGAGGAGGAGGAGAAGACATCTCAGATTTTGACATTGCCAAGAAAGGACAGTGGGCCTGATTAGCTAAGTCTTTGCTGGTGATTAACTAGAGGAAGGCAGTTTCTAGAAGTTAGCAGACTTATTGCAGAATTTTTCTCCAGTCAACAACTAACATTATTAAATACCTTCTGTGTGTAAAACCTTGTGTAAAGACTGCTGCACCCTCAGGAACTCAAAAATCAGTGGAAACAAAGAAAAATATAATCATACATTATTTAAAATTGAGGGGAAATACATGGATATACAACCACATTTTTTTCTGTAATAGGGATTGCAGCCACAGGTACTCTACCACTGATGTGTCCCCAAACCCCTCTTTTTTTTTTTTTTTTTTTTTGAGACAGAGTATTGCTAAATTGCTAAGGCTGGCCTCAACTTGTGATCCTCCTTTCTCAGCCTCTGGCAAGGAGAGTAGAGAATCTGTGTTTTCTAACTCTATGTTCACTGTCTCTAGCATAAAAACATGCAATAATTGCAGCTTAGTGATGGAATGACAAGACTTCAAAGTTCCTAGTACAGTGGTTTTGGTCAAATATATCTTTGTGCCCAGAGGGCTCTGATTTTAAAAAGGAGTAGATGTGGGTAGGCAGTGGGGCAGAGAGAGCCCTCCAGGCAGGGCAACAATGTGAGGCAAGATGAGCGTGTGCAAACCAGGTCAACTGTGCAGGTGGACTAGGCTTTGGTAAAAAAACATGGTAGGAGTTGTTGGAGCAAAAGATAGTTGTTTGGAAAAGCAAATAAAGCCCGTGCGTACAGAACATGAATCAGAGTGAAGAATCTTCAATAACCTCCTAACACAGTATTTCCCAATCATTTGCATGCCACTCTCATGACTAGCCGTGGCTTCTGCTACCTTTATGGGAAGTGACAGAGTGTAGTGGTTTAAAAGTGCATTCTCAGGCTGGGTGCGGAGGTACATGCCTGTAATCCTAGGGACTCAGTAGTGTCACAAGACGTCCATGGCCTCATGAGGGAATAAGTCTGGCATTGGGAACTTCCTGTGGCACCCACACAGGGATTGACTGCCTGATGCAGGTGAACCCCCCCTCAAGCTCTGCCAAAGACCCCACACAGCACCTGAGATGGGTGTGCCCTGAGAAGATGCCAATCAACCTGCTGACTATTACACATCATGAAGCAAGACTCTATCCTAGAAACCTTATCCCTGCCTTTGATGTACCCCCTTAAATAAACCACTGGAGCCATCTTTCTTTTGTCTGGTTCCAGCACCCATGTGGACTAGACCTATCAGGGGCTTTGCTTTCATAAATGTATTTCTGACTATCTGTGTTTTGTTATTCACTAATTATTTGAGACTTTAAGTTTCAGGTGCTTACATCCTCCTGGGCAGAAGAAGAAGAACCCCCCAAAGAGATGCTAGCCGTCGCTCCCATTACAGTAGGCTGAAGTAGGAGAACCCCAAGTTCAAGGCCAGCCTAGGCACTTAGCAAGGCCCTAAGTAATTTACTAAGATCCTGTTTCAAAATGAAAATTAAAAAGGGCTGGGCACGGGCTGGAGTTGTGGCTCAGAGGTAGAGCACTCACCTAGCACGTGTGCAGCCCGGGTTCAATCCTCAGCACCACATAAAAATAAAGGCATTGTGTACAACTACAACAAATAAATAAATATTTTTTAAAAAAAGGCTGGGCACCTAGGTTGGTTCCACAGTTTACCTATTGTGAATTGAGCTGCTATAAACATTGATGTGGCTGTGTCCCTGTAGTATGATTATTTTAAGTCCTTTGGGTATAGACCAAGGAGTGGGATAGCTGGGTCAAATGGCGGTGTGACTCTACATTGTATACAACTAGAGAAATGAAGAGTTGTGCTCCATTTGTGTACAATGAATCAAAATGCATTTTGCTACCATGTATAACTAATTATAACAAATTTTAAAAAAGAGGTTGGGGATATAGCTCAGGGGTAAAGCATCCCTAGGTTCAATCCCCAGTACCAATAAATAAATAAATAAATAAATAAATAAAAGTGCACACTCAGGACTGGGGTTGTAGCTCAGTGGTAGAGTGCTGGCCTAGCCCACATGACACCCTAGGTCAATCCCTAGTATGGCAAAACAACAAAAGTGCACACTCAGCCAGGCACAGTGGTACACACCTGTGTACCACTCCCAGCCACTCGGGAGGCTGAGGCAGAAGGATCACAAATTCAAGGCCAGCCTCAGCAACTTAGCAAGACCATGTCTCAAAATAAAAAGAATAAAGGGCTGAGAGTTAGTTCAGTGGTCAAATGTCCCTGGGTTCAACCCCCAATACTGAAACAATAATAAAAATGTGCACACCCTGGGGTCAGATTAATTCTATTTGAATGCTGACTCTGATGTCAACTGCGTAACCTTGGGTGAATTGCTAAACCTCTCTGCCTCAGTTTACTCGTTGCTAAAGTAGAGATAATACAAGTACATCTCCTGTGAAAATTAAACGAGCGATCATGTTTATTGCCCTAGAAAACAGTACCTGTGATTACAGTCACCCCTCAGTATCCATGAGGAACTGGTCCCAGGAACCCCCACAGATACCAAAATCTGCAGATGAATTCAAGTCCCTTATATAAAAAGGCATATTTACATATAACCTGGCACATCCTCCTGTACATTTTAAACCATCTCTGGGTTACTTATAATATCTAATACAGTGTAAATGCTATGTAAAAGTTGTTATACTGTATTGTCTAGGGAATAATGGCAAGAAGAAAAAGTCTGGAAGTTGGGCACAGTGGCGTATGCCTATAATCCCAGCAACTTGGGAGGCTGAGACAGGCGGATTGCAAGTTCGAGGCCAGGCTTGGGAACTTAGCAAGACCCTGTCTCAAAATACAAAGGGATGGGGATGTACCTCAATGGTGGAGTATCCCTGGGTTCAATCCCCAGTACTACAGAAACAAACAAAACGAAACAGAAAGTCTGTACGTGTTCAGCTGGAGACATAATTTTTTTTCTGAATCTTTCTGACCTGTGGTTGGCTGAATCCACAGACACATAACCCATAGATATGGAGGGCTAACTACATAAGAACTCAATAAATGTTCATTGTTCTCATCAAATTATTTCAGTCAATTTTTTAGTTAAATATATACAGTAGCCTCATCCTAAGCAATAATCCATGACATCATGGACTCACTGTGACAGTTATAGTTTTGATGATACACATATAAGATGTTACATATAATAAGATGTTAAATCAAAATTCGTACATAGGCACCAAGATAAGGTAGGCATAATGCTGCCCAGTGTGACACCAGATAAGGATGCACATTGTCAAGAGAGAGACACAAGCTTTCTTCTTAGTGCAAGGGTGTGTCACAAGGGGCAGGCTGGAGGAGCACCTCTGCAGAGAAATTTGGGGAGTGCTGTTGCTATATGGTGATCTCACCCTACCCCCATCCTGAGGGCAAGCTGTTGAGAGGAGCCACAACAGGACAGCTCAGGAAACTTGATGTCTGCTTCCTGCAACTAGGAGAACAGGGTGAACTGGACTCTGACCACCACCTGACACATTCAGAGGGTAAGACACGGACCAGCCATCAGTTGTCAAAGGCCAAGAATACTGAGCAGGGGTCAGCCTGCATACGCAGGTTCACTGCACCAAAGGATGTATGATTGGTTCACAGGACTAACGTGGGCCACATGCAAAAGAGGGCTGGCAGGTGAGGGGACATAGAATCCTGGGCTGAACCAGGCCAAATCCAAGTGCAGAATGTGAAATATACACCAAAAGCACAACTTTACTGCTGCCTTGCTTGGGGGCTTCTCCCCTAGGGACAGTCAGAGGATGAAGGCACAGGTGAAGTTTTTTGTTTTTTGTTTTTTGTTTTTTAAGATACAAGAGGTGCCTCCCATGGCGTAGGAAATGGCGAGCAGAAAGATATACAAAGGCCACCTCCCAGTTGTCCCACTGAAACAGACTCAGCTCCACCCACAAGAAGGGACTCACTCCAGCTCTGACTTTGTCTTTTAACTTCCAATATGGCTTCTCCTTCAACTCTATCTCTGCTCTCCCAACTCTGACTTCCTACAGTTCCAGATCAGCTAAGTTTTTACCTGAGAAAGGCTAGAATCATCTAGATTCGTCCTGGACCATCCAGCATAATCAGCAGAAGAGAGGTTACAGACAAGGTCCAACATTCGTATTTCACAGATAGGGAAACTAAAAGCCAAATAACTCATGTCATGCCCAGGGTGACTGAGCGGAGACAAGAGCCCAGGTCTCCTGGCCTCCAGTACACTGTAGCATCATGCTAACTCTAAGAGGGGTCAGCTTACCTCCTGTAGGCCACTACCTCAACCTATATTCTTTTACAAACACTTCAAAATGGTAGAGGAGGTATATAGCTAACCTGACTGGAGTAAACAACTGTGGATCTCAATAAACTAGCTAGTCATTATTTTTAATTTAATTTAATTTGGGGGAGTACTGGGGATTGAACCAAGCAGCGCTTAACCACTGAGCCACATCCTCAGCCCTTTTTGTTTTTTATCTTGAGACAGGGCTCACTAAGTTGCTTAGGGCCTCACTAAATGGCTAAAGCTGGCTTTGAACTTGTGATTCTCCTGTCTCAGCCTCTGGAGCCACTGGGATTACAGGCATGTACCACTGCACCTGGCTAGCTAGTCATCTTTGAATGGAGTAATCAGTGGCCATAAATACTTTCTCAGAAGGATTGGCAGTCTAAAGCTTTCTGTACTTTGCAGAGTGTACCTGGGACCCCGGTCATAATCAGGTCTCCCAGCTGCATTATAATTACGAACAGGTGAAGGCCCAGAAACTGGGCAAGTGGGTGAAGACTGGAGTCAAAGCATCTGCAAAGATAAGCTGCTATGCCCGGTGCAGTAGTATAACAGAAAGGAAAATGCTGCCCCAGAGCCTGTTAATCAAGAGGAAATTTTTGGCATCAAAATAAAATGGGGTTTATAAAACACATTCCTATGCCAAGCAGGAAGCCTGTTCCCCTTATAGTAACTCCCAGGCCATCTGGTCTGCTTCCCCACTGCAGGGTACAGACCTCTCCCTCCTTCCCAAACATTCACTGGGATGCTTGTTTTCAAATAAGAATATGTACTTTCATCTCCCTTTACTAAATGTGCCTAATCCACATCAACTCTCCTTCTTACATGTTAACTACCTCCACATTTACCCTCTCCCCAACATCTGTTCCATCACCCAATCCAAAGATAAAGAACACAACAGAATCAGACAGATCTCAGTTCAAATCTTAGTTGGGATGCTCATTAGCTGTATGATAATTGCAGTCACTTTATCTTACAGAGACTCAGTTTCTCCAACTGTAAAATGAGGATAATTAATAATAGTTATTAATCATTACTGTGAGAGAAGAACATAGGCAAAGTGCTTAGCCCAATGCCTGGTACATAGCTCTCATCCAATAAATGGTGGCTGTCAACTATTATTGCTATGATCACTGAAGCCAGCTAAAACTCCATTTGTGAAATTACATCTCAGAGATTGCACTGGGCTATCCAAGGTCACTCAAGTGACTGAATCAGGGAGGAATCCCAGATTTCCTGATTCCTGAAACTTTTGCCAATCATTTGCTCCCATACAAACAGCATCATTGCCCAATGACCTAGAAATCTGGGTAAGTGATCACATTCAAGTATCACAGCTGGTGATTTAACAAGCACGTGCAGTGCTAGAAACTGTGTGGCCATATGAAGGCTTTAAGCCATCTACAGGTCAGTATAAGAAGGTCACCTCATTACTTATAGCAAGCAAAAAAAAAAAAAAAAAAAAAAAAACAAGACAATACATAAACCTGAAACCAGTGCTCAAGTTGCCCAGGGGTAACACTATTTCTTGCCCATATCTGCTTTAAGGTGTCAGATAAAAGACAGACCAATGTCCTGGTTTTGGAAAGGTTTTTTGTTGTTGTTGTTGTTGTTTGTTTGTTTGTTTTGATTAGGAACAAGAGGGGAAAAGATCCTAAGGACTAGAGACTAAGACAGGGTCTGACCACAGATAGTCATGAGAAAGGTGATGGGGATTGCCAACAGGCTGAAAACAGGTCCCTGTCAATGTTCCCAAAAATGGCAGTTATTGTCCACAAGGTGGCCTTCTTGCTGATGAGGGCCTGTCCCTCCACTGACTGTGCCAGCAATGAAATCATGGAGCCCCAGGAAGTACATTTTATCTCAAAGCATGAATTGCTCCTCAGAAGTCCAGAAAAGAATCCTCTCTTTGTGGCCCTTCAATCTCTTTCTTGGCTGGATTCCCTAGTTCCTTGGGGCTGGTGTCAAGGCCTTACTAAAACTCAGGGTAAGTGATCTTTCTGATGAACACGAACCATTCTAGAATCTCATGACAGGGGTGCCTCTTAAAAACTGAGCCAATGAATGAATGAACCAGCTAGAAGGCATTTCTCACCCAAGTCCAACTGCAAAAGCAGTCAGAAGTGGCTAATCTACTATGTTCTGAATGCAAGGCTTCTGGAGAGGAAAGAAATGTCAGAAAGTGCTTTCTCCAATTACATCTCCTTACTTTTTTTTTTTTTTTTTTTTTTTTTTTTTGTACTGGGGATTGGATGCTGGGGCACTTTACCACTGAGCTTCATTCCCAGATCTTTTTACTATTTTTAAAATTTTGAGACAAGAGTCTTGTTAAGTTGCCCAGGCTGGTGCTGAACTTGCAATTCTCCTGCCTCAGCCTCTGGAGTGGCTCAGATTATAGGTGTATGTGACCATACCCAGTTTGTATCTCCTTGTCTACTAGACCTCCCTATAATAATGGGCAGGTGAAGTCTTGTATGGTGCCATGCTTCCAGAGGAAGGTGCAATCTGAAGACCCAAGTCCTGCCCATGTAGACTGCTCTAATTTCAACAATAATGTTCATCCTACAATACCAGCCACAACAGGAGCCAGGAGACCTGAAAGGATATCAACGTCCTTGGGAGCCAGGAGTCCACTGTGCAGCCTGAGGCATGTGAGCAAAAGGAAGGGGGCAGGTTTTCCTTTTTATCCTGGGAATGTGCTGGGTTACTCATTCCACCTCAGTTCTGTATGGATACTTGTTCCAGGGATAGAAACCACTTCCTTTTCCTTGAATCCACAGCAGCAAGGGCCATCCCAGAGCTCAAAGTCTGAGGCAAACATACATCTTGAATCAAACACACAGGTATCTAAATTGTTCATACACCTCTATCTCTTAATGGAAAACTACAACCTACAGATCCATAGAATGCTTGGCTCGAAACACTCTCAATAACTCCCAGGAAAGGCAAACTCCCCCAGCATATGCACAGCCAGCATACTCTCAGTGTGACTCAGTTTCCCTTAAGGGAAACCAAAACTTAAAATACCTCTGTGTCTCCCTTCCCCCCAAATCATCTTATACTTTACTTTTCAAATACAAACCCTGTGATTTCTGGGAGGTGGTGGGAATAGGGAGAAGAAGCAGAAAATCAGGCCAGTAAGGTTGGATTTATTCTTGACCGAATATCCAAATCCCTTTCCCTATTCTCTCCTTGGCCAGGCATTGCCACAAAAGGGGCTGAGAGTTTGCCAGACAGAAATTATACACACCTTAAAATGAATGTTCCTGAAATATATACACACACACACACACACACACACACACACACACATATATATATATAAAAACCTAAAACCCAAACCACCATGTCTATAATTTGGGGGTTGAGAGAACAGGGAGGAGAGAGTAAAGGGATACAAATTTGAGAACGGTCCAGCTGGGGGAGAGTTAGCTATCCCTTTCCTCCCTTAAGGACAGCCAGATCTGATAGGGTTGCTGATAAGACCAGGCTGCCTCTCTTTACTGCCTGTACCCAGGTCTCTCCCTATGACAGCAGAGCCCCCAACATCATCAGAGACTCTTCTTAGAGCTTGGAGGGTGACTGTCACTAATGTCCTAGCTGGATAGCTCCCAGGAAAAATCCCACCAGGGAGGAGCTCCAAGATGTCCCAGGAACAGAGGCAGACAGAAAAGACACTCTGCCTGTGTATGACAGCAACAGCTTCTCTGATAAAAACTACACTTTTAAACCCAACACTAAGCTTTCCCTATCACAAAAGCTGTAATTTCGCCCTTTCCTGAAAGTGACACCTTTCCCTTTAAAAACAATATGCAAATCCAATACAACTGAAATAAACACAGTGTGAGGCTCACTAACTAAGCTAATCTCTTTCATTCAAGGACCCAAGACTCTTAAATCACTTTATAAGTGTAAAAATTCATGCCTCATCACTTTCAAAGAGAGTCAGGGGAGTATCATTTTTCATCTTATAGTCTGTACATAGGAGAAATAGTCCACAGCAGAGCCCACTCTCTCACCCCTGGTGGTGGGAGGTCAGGCCTCCATAACATCATCTTCAGCTTGGGATAAACAGCTTGGGATAAACCCGATAGGGAAATGAGCAATCCTCAATCCTGCACAGTTAGAGGGGAGAGGTCTGCAGAAGCAAGGCCAGCTGGGCTCTCTGGTCCAGCATCTGCACCTGACTTTAGTCACAAGTTCCAGGAGCATAGATCTAAAGCTCAGGGCACTTCATTTTCTCCAGCTAACCATTACTGGTCCTGGAACCTCCCTCACTCCAGTATCTTTTTTTTTTTTAATATTTATTTATTTACTTTAGTTGTACACAATGTGTTTATTTGTACGTGGTGCTGAGGATCGAACCCGGGCCGTGCTAGGCGAGCGCTCTACCGCTGAGCCACAATCCCAGCCCCTCACTCCAAGTATCTTAAAGTGGCCAAATCAGCTTGTCATTTCTTTCCAAGGACCAGCCCCCCCCCACACCACCACCCACACACATACACACCCCATCTCTGTCTCCAAACAAAGTCTCATCCATGTCTCTAAAGTCAGGTGTCCTAAGTAGGCCCACCCCTAGCCCAAACACTCGAATCATTAGTTCACTCACAGGACAGGAGAAGAGTCACCCAGAAGCTCAAAGCCCTCCCGTGTCTGCCATCTTCACAGGCAAGCAGGTCTGCCTTCCAACCAGGGAAAAACCTGAGCTCCCCAAAGGCTGTCCTGCCACAGGATGGGAGCCAGTGGTCACATGCAAGCCAGCTGGGAACTCAAGACACCTCCTTCCTGGGGACACAAGGTCAGGGCCTGGCCCATTTGTTTTCTAGAGAGAAGCTGTCCCACCCCCAAGGCAGGCTGCTCAGCCCTTCTCTTGACCCTTTTCCTGGCACAGCAAACAGAGAAACCTAGGCTCCCTGATGATCCAAACCTGAAGGCCACAGTAACAGTTCATTTGTTACTGGGGTGCTGAGACCACATGAGAATGCATGAGCAGAGCCCCCAAGGTTATGCTGGCAAATAGCTCCCCAGGGTCCTGCTCTTTTCCTCCTGGAAGAGTCTTGAAGCAGCATCAGAACAACCTGCCACTCCCAGCTCTGTACCTGAAGCAACCAAACATAACCCCCCAGGAAACCCTGGAGAAAGAAAGGAGACAGAGAAAGAAGCAAAGAGGGTCAGTTTCTGACTGGGCAGAGAAAAAGGGAAGGAAGACACCTGGGAAAGATGCCAATGCCTCCCTGTCCTTGCCAGGAACAGGGTAGTATGGCTCCCCATCCCAGCCCTGCACCTCCCACCAAGGACCAGAGAGCAGGGCGGGCAGATGAAGAGCTGGCAGCCTGAGGCTAGGTTGGGGTCCGGATCCGGGATGGACACGGGGACAATCGAAAACGCCCACTGGTACAGCCCACCATCACCCAGATTTTATGCACCCCCAGGGGGAAGCAACAGGATCATTTCGAAAGGGTTCCCTCCCCTTCGGCAAAGTCCTGTCTCAAACTCAGGAGGGTCGGTGGTTCCCACTCCCAAGCCCTGGCTCCCCAGCGTCTACCTAGACTGGCGCCCCCCTCTGTTCTCTCGAAGCGGCCTCCGGGGTGCTCTCCGCCTGGGGAAAGAGGTGTCAACCTTCCGCTGCCCGAAATCCCCCGCCGGATCCTTCACCGTCGCCTGTCCCGGAGTCCCCTTTGTTTCAGGCGGGGAAAGTTGCCAATGTGCACCCCTTTCCCCAACACGCCCCCCTGTGCGCCCATCCCCCGCAGGGAATCCAAGCCCCGGCGCACCATCTAATCTGCGGCTCGCTCTCCAGCTGGGGCAGCCGCTTCGAAACCGAAAGCAAAGAGGAAGTGGGATCCGGCAATGCCCCCAAACACGGTCGCCCGGTCTTCCCCATCACAGCTCCCCATCGCCCGCGCCCCCAGCGCTCGGCGCTGCCCGCCCTGCTCGGCCACCTCTCTCGGTGGCGGAAAGGCCTCTCTGCGGGCATCGGGGACACCTACCGATGCGGGGCCAGGGCCACGGGCAGGGGCAGGGGCAGGGCAGGGCCGGCCGCCCGCGGGGCGCAGGTGCCGCCAGGAGCGCCGTCTCCCGGGCTGGCTCCCGCTCCTCCTCCCGCGCCAGGACTCGGGGCGCTCTCCTGCGCCGCCTGCTCCCCGCCCCCACGCCCGACGCTCGGGCTCCCCCCGCGCGGAGTTGCCGGCCGTGCCTCCCCCACGCCGCCTGGCTAGCCCGCGCAGCTCCCAGTCCCGCATCGAGGGTCCGCGCCCGCCGCGGCGGCGCGGGGGCTGGAGGGCTACAACCGCCGCTGCCGGGGCAGAACGGATCCCCAGGCGGCGGCGGCGGCGGCACTCACCCATCGTATGGATGCGCTGCAAACTGCACATGCTCGCGTCTGACTAGCGCTCAGCCCGCGGCCCTGCTTAACTCCTTGCGCGCCCGCTCGCCCGCCAGGCCGGCTGTCCCCCTCCGACCCCGCCGCTTCGCAGAGCTAGGAGTCAGCCCTGACCTGGGCGCCTAGAAACATGCCCCGGTCCCTGGCAGCGCAGGTGGCAACCGTGAAGGGCTCCTCGGCCCTCCCTGCCGAGGCCATCCCTCCAGCATTGGAGGTGTCTGCCGGAGGCTCCCCCGCCTTCCTGCTTGCAGGAGTTGTGGGGACCCGTGTACAACATCCACTGTGGGCATCGTGCAGGCCCGGGCTACCTGAGGGCTACAGTTCATGAGGCGTGGCAGACCCACCGTGTGCCAGCCAGCCTTGTGCTCCATGCAGTCCATTCATTGAAACAGCCCTACCAGTTCATTTTTTATGATTTCCATTTCCAAGATGAAGAAACTGAGGCCTGTGGAAGCTAAGGAATTTGCCTAGGGCAAGGCCTATACTGCCAAGGTCCACAATTTGGTTTACACCACAAAGATTAAACAGAATGTGTTATTTCTGAAGAGAATCTAGATTCTTCTATCGGGAGGTGGAAAATAATGAATGTCATCTGGAAAGCCTGGAGATTCCCCAACATGGAATGTAGGGAATAGATAGCCCGGAAGCTGAGGAAGTGGAGGAGGAGGAGAGAATGATGGCAGGTCCCCAAACTGGCCCTGGGTCTTGAGAAAGGCTGAGCAGGGAATGGGAACGAAATCCCCCATTCCCACTCCAGTCCTGGGTCCTGGTGCTAGGTACCTCAGCCAAAAGGAAGGGACATCTTTGAAAATGACATGTCACCCAGAGGGGTTCTTTTAAAAAAGGACCCATCCAGAGAAGTTGCCCTTTTCTAGTTCTCACACACACACCCTATTGTGTGTCTACCCTATGTGTGCCTAGGCCTGATCTGAGGGGTATGATGGCTGCTTCCCTGAGCCTGGGGGTGTAGCCCAGTGGTAAAGCAAGTACTTAGCATGCAGGAAGATTTGGGTTCAACCCTCAATACACACGCACACACACACACACACACACACACACAACCTAGAAGGAGGAAATGGGGGGAGAGGGATGACAAGAGAGACTGTAGTCCTTATCCTTTTTTATGATGTGCCACAGGGACAGAGCTCTCAACAGTCCAAGGTCACATGGAGTCTTTCAGAATGAACCTGATTTTCATCCAGCAGGTCTTGCCCCACTCTGGGCAAGAAACTAGACAGCTTTCCTACTTCTGGAACCTAATTTGATCCTGTCTTCCCCTAATTGCCTGATGGGAACATGGATTTTCCATTAACCTCCTATCCCTGGCCAGGATATTCAAAGATCCACAAAGCTGCATCCCAAAAGTGGGTGTGGGCAATGTGGACTGGGAGCTTTAAGCCCATTCCTATACACACCCTGTTTGTGGGTAGCCAACCCATCTTTCTCTAAGAAAAGCACAGGGATTTCCAACAGGGACAGAGAGAGTTATCCGTTATCCTCAAACCTGTATAGGAAAGACAGCCCTGAAATGCTATTGCTAAGAGTTTTTTTTTTTTTTTTTTTTTTTTTTTTTTTGCACCAGGGATTGAACTCAGGGGTACTCGACCACTGGGCCACATTCCCAGCCCTTTTTTTGTATTTTATTTAGAGACAGGGTCTCACTGAGTTGCTAAGTGCCTCGCCATTGCTGAGGCTGGCTTTGAACTCGCGATCCTCCTACCTCAGCCTCCCAAGTGCTGGAAGTACAACGCGCCTGGCAAGAGCTCTTGACCTTATTATTCTCCTCTGTATAAGGAGATAATATTACCTACTTCATAAACATACTGTGATGACCCAATGTCATAATTAATTTAAAGTTCTGAGCACACAGTAGGCTTTCAATAATAGGAAACTATTTTGCTGGGGGTAAGGCAGGGAGAAGGCAGAAGGGGTCAGGGTTACAAGCAGGCATGTGGGCTGTGCCTAAGACATTATCAGAGAGACAGGAGAGACCCCCCCCCGAGGATCACCTTGGCAAGAAGAGGCTTCATTAAGTCTAGCAGCAAGGTCTAGCTGAGGAAGAAGGCCACCCCTTGCTGGAAGCATAGTACTCCCACTCTAGTTCTCTGTGTATTCCGCAAGCTCAGCTCTCTTCTGGGCTCTGGGAGGCAGCATTGAGCAGAGGAAGGCATAATGGGCTGAAAGCTAGCAAGAACTGAATTCCCGCAACTCGTCCATTAGGCACAGTAGTCTAGTGCCAAAAATATTTGTAGGGGCCCACAAACACGAATTTTTTCTAAAATCGGTTGCAAAAAAATAGGAGTGAAGTCAAAGAAAAGGTTTTCATATATAATATTAATATTTTCATCCTCGGTATAGTAGCCAAGATGCCAGTTACAGGATCAGAGAGAAGGAAGAATTAGGAACTAAGATACAAGGTTGGCATCATCCAGTCTCTCTCCAGCTCTCTTCTAGGCTTAACAACATTATTGGGATTTCGCTTATTCCTACATTAGGGATCTTTCTAACAACAATTGTACAGTGCCTTAGAATTGGCATATCTTCTCTCTTTGGGTAAGGCAGCTACTTCTATCTCCCCTTACATAAATGAGAAAATCAAGGCTCAGGTTATATAAGGTTATATTTCTAGTACAAGCAAAATGCAGTTCAAACTCAGGTCTATTGGCACTCCACCCAAGGTTCTTTCCATCTCTACGAAGATTTCAAATAAAAACAGGCATGTACCAGGCCGAACAGTCTGCTGCAGCAGCAGACCTAAAAATAGCATCTGTACCCAAGAGTGGTCCCCTGGCTTTTCACCCAAAGAATACTGAGACCCACACAACGTTGTGAAAGTAGGCACAGTCGACATGGTTATAGTGATTCCAGTACAAATTGAAAGTGGGACAAACCAAGCCCCCTATACTAATACACGCCAAAGAACTCCAGTCCCTCTTTTTCCTTCTGGTCTTACCAAAGCAAGTAGAGCAGTGTGGTGGACCCAACAGAGATAGATTTGGCCGTGGCAGACCTGGATTTCTTTTTAAAGTTCATAATTTTATTTTCAATTCTAGATTCTATGAGATAGGAGTGTTCCTCAGACCTGGATTTGAGTTCAGACTCCATATCCTAGTTGGACAAACTTAAGGCAGTTCATGTAGCCTTTCTCAGCCTTTTTTCTTATTTGCAAAATGAAAATGGCAATTACACCATCCCTGGGGCTGCTAAGAGAATAAAATTATGCTTATAAGGAGCTTTCTTTGATGCCAGGCACATAGTGTATAGGTAATGAATGGCAGTAACTCCACACAACATAGAAAGTCCTTGCCACAGTAGGCAGTTGATGGTAGTTCTCTTTGGCTCTCCCTTTTGCCACCAGCCAGGAAAAGAAGAGTCTTACAAGTACCTTTGAAGCCTTGAACATGTTCAGTTCTTAGGTATATTTTCCTAAGGACAAGAACTTCTCTGCCTTTCCTTCAAAGTACGCCATCCATAAAGGGCTTGCTCTTGTCTCCACCCTAAGGAAAGTTCTTGATGACTTTCAAAGGGAATCAGAAAGATTTATTTATGCTTGTTAGAGAGGATCAGTTCCCTGGGGGGTGGCCTCTGACTGCAATTCGGTAGAGATGTGACTTGAGAGTAATTTCTTGAAGGGACTGGCCCACAGCCTTATGAGAAAGGGAGAAAGGGTCTGGGAGGGAGCCGAACACAAAAATTGGAGATCAAGAAAGGACCACATACAGTGTGTCCCAGATGCTGTGCTAAGCAAGAGAAGTGGCATAGAAGCAGAGGAAGCATTCATGTTGAAGGCAATGTTGAATTTGGGATTATTTGGATTAGCTTTATAGGAAAATGAGCAGAGTGAAAGAGATGTGAGGAAAGGGGCATACAGTCTAAGGAAGCGGTAACATGCTGCATTTGAAAATATGGGGAGTCTCTGCAGTAGCCCCTTCTTGAAATAGGAAGGAAAGGGAGAACAAAGATGCTAAGGAAATCTCCAAGAATGGTGCACAGGCCTGCAATCCCAGTGATTCAGAAGGCTGAGGCAGGAGGATCACAAGTTCAAGCCAGTCTGGGCAACTTAGCAAGACTCAAAAAATAAAAAGAGGGGCTGGGGTTGCGCTCAGTGGCAGAGTGCTCATCCGGCATGTGTGAGGCACTGGGTTCGATCCTCAGCACCGCATAAATAAATAAATAAATAAATAATTTTATACAAACGAAAAGGGCTGGGGATGTAGTTCAGTTGTAGAGCACCACTGGTTTCAATCCCCAATTGTTGTTTAAAAAGTGAGAGAGAAAGGGAGAGAAAAAGAAATAAAGAAAGAAAAGAAGCTAAGGAATGTAAATCTGTGCCATTCGGGATTCTTTGACCACAAACAATAGAAACTGGCTTTAGTTATCTCAAGTCTAAAAGGAATTTACTAGAAGGATATGATTAGGTGATTCTCAGACTCGAGGGAACACTGATAAAAACAAGCCTGAAAAGACTAGGAGCAGGCCAGCTTTGGGAGACTAAGACATGGCAAGTGAGAGTCTCCTCAAGTCTTTCCACTGCCAGAAAAACTAGACTCCAATCATTTTATCAAGTGCCTGAGTCAGGCATCCACCTTTCTTCTTGGCCAAGAAAGAACCCAGTAGATCTCCCTGGTGTGAGCCTTACCAGCCCCACACATCGTGGCTGAGAGGTAAGCAGTAAAACAAAAGCCAAGGGAGCTGAGCGTGGTGGCACATGCCTATAATACCAGCAGCTCAGGAGCCTGAGGCAGGAGGATTGCAAGTTCAAAGCCAGCCTCAGCAATTTAGTGAGGCCTTAAGCAACTTAGTGAGATCCTGTCTCAAAATAAAAAGGGTTGGGGATGTGGCTCAGTGGTTGAGTGCCACCGGGTTCAATCCCCGGTAACAACAACAATAACCAAAAAAAAAAAAAAAAAAAAAAAAAAAAAGCTAAGGGGAAGGGAAAGACTGCAAATTAGCCCCTAAACACATGGGAAATTTATACCTGACTTAGTGCCCTTGGAAGGTCTTTTTGTTTGTTTGTTTTTGTCTTTTTGTGTTTTTGATACAGAGTCTTGCTAAGTTGCTGAGGCTGGCCTCCAACTTGGGATTCTTCTGCCTCAGCCTCCTGAGTAGCCAGGATTACATAGGACTACAGATGCATGCCACTACATTCAGTCAAGATTCTATTTTTTAGTTTTAGGTTCACAGCAAAATTGAGCAGAATGTACTGAGATTTCCCATATGCTCTCAAACTCCATACGCACATTACATTCCCTGTTTTCAACATCCTACCATCAGAGAGCTACATTTGCTACAATTCATGAACCCATGTTGATGTGTCATTAGCATCCAAAGTCCACAGTTTACATTAGGGTTCACGCTTGATGTTGTACATTTTGTGGGCTTGGACAAATGTATAAGGACATGTATCCACTATTATAGTATCATACAGGATATTTTCACTGCCATAAAAATCTGGGCTCTGCTGATTCGTCTCTCCCTTCCCACTAACCCCCAGCAACCACTAATATTTTAACCATCTCCATAGATTTACCTTTTCCAGAGTGTTATATAGATAGAATCATACAATTTATAGCCTTTTCATCAAATTGACTTCATTCATTTATAATAATCATTTACATTTTCTCCATGTTGTTTCATGCCTCGATAGCTCATTTCCTTTTAGCACTGAATAACATTCCATTGTTTAGATGTGCCACAGTACAAAGTGTAAGGACCTGAGTTCAAATCCCAGCACCACTAAATAAATTAAATAAATAAATAAATAAAGCTGCTATAAACTGTACAGATCTTGGTATGAGCGTAAGCTGTCAACAACTTGGGGAAATACTAAGGAGCCTGATTTCTAGATTTTTTAAAATATTTATTTATTTGGTTTAGTTGTACACAATGCCTTTATTTTTACGTGGTGCTGAGGATCGAACCCAGGCCACGCACATGCTAGGCGAGTGCTCTACCACTGAGCCACAACCCAAGCCCTGATTTCTAGATCTTATGGTAAAAATATGTTTAGTTTTACAAGAAATCTCCAAACTGTCCTCTAAAGTTGCCCTACCATTTTTGGATTCCCACCAGCAATGATTGAGAGTTCCTAAACTCCCCATCCTTACCAGCATTTGGTGGTGTTAATACTGTGGATCTGGGCCATTATAGTAGGTGTGGAGTGGTATCTCAGCATTTCTCATAAGGTTCTCAGGTATGAGAGAAAGTGAAGGTAGAAACAGGTAAAATCTCAAGAAAGCAGTAGGAGGCTCTAAAGATACTAATCCTGAACAATACTACCACTTCTTTTGGATTGGTAGAGTTGGGTTGGGTAACATGCTGTTGTACAAACTTCATTATTTACCTTAGGGTAAGTCCATGGGTTACATTACAAAGGCAGATTTTATGTGGACTTTGCACAGATATGGAATGACTGAATTGTGATAGGAGAAGTACATGCAAAAGGTTATTACAGATTTTTGAATGTTTATAAAATGTCATAGAGAGATGGCAAGAGGTACCAATGGAGACCCAGCATTAATGATCAAGTTGACTGTAGGTTTCTTAGAAGATTTGCCATCTATGTCCATTGAAAAAGGGATATAGACTTTAGCATAGCTCTCAAAGTAATGTGTCTTCTACTGTGGGGATATGTATTTTTTTAAATTTATTATTATTATTATTATTATTTTGGTGTTGGGGATCAAACCCCCGTTCTCACACATGATAAGCACATGCTCTGTTTTATTGAGATACATCCTCAGCCCTACATTGGGGATATTTAAAAATCATATTCCCTCTCTTTTTTCATCTTCACTTTAAAAGATGCAGTGGGTGAGGACTGTGCAGTACTCATGAACACCCTGAGCCTGAAAATAAAGAACTCACAGTTCTGTGATAATGTGAATTCATCCATGAAGATGAAGACATTAATGTGCCAGGTGTGATGGCGCATGCATGTCATCCCAGTGGCGTGGGAGGCTGAGACTGGAGGATCGGGAGTTCAAAGCCAGCCTCAGCAATAGCAAGGCGCTAGGCAACTCAGTGAGACCCTGTCTCTAAATAAAATACAAAATAGGGCTGGGGACGGGGCTCAGTGGTTGAATGCCCCCAAGTTCAATCCTTGGTACCAAAAAAAAAAAAAAAAAAAAAAGATATTAATGTGTGTGTGCAGTAAGTCAGTCCCAAAAATTAGTGCAGGTTCATAAGACTAGCTGTAGATTAAGAAAGGGAAAAGGCAAAATCTAGAGAAATCAAAGTGCTAATATGAACATGCATTGAAATCACACAAATTCGCCGGGCGTGGTGGCGCACGCCTGTAATCCCAGCACTTGGGAGGCTGAGGCAGGAGGATCACGAGTTCAAGGCCAGCCTTAGCCGTGGCGAGGCACTTAGCAACTCAGTGAGACCCTGTCTCTACTAAAATACAAAAACGGGCTGGGGATGTGGCCCAGTGGTCAAGTGCCCCTGAGTTCAATCCCCGGTACCAAAAAAAAAAAAAAAAAAAAAAAAAAAAAAAAAAAAAAAATCACACAAATTCATATTTCTAAATGTGGGTTTAACTGTGAAGATCATAAATCTGTTAAGGATAGAGTTTACTAGGAAACTTGGGGAGCCCCATTCCACATACACACTTCTCCTCCCACCCCCATTCCTCTGCTCTCATTTCCAACTCAGCAGTCAGCCCAGGTGCTGAGCAGATTTAAAAGAATTTCTGCCTTGGAGATTAAAAGCCAAACTCCAATCTGGTCACCTCCCCTCTGTGCCTCCCTTTGCCAGGATACAAGAAGCTTAGTGGACAAAGGAGTATTGTTAAGGGGAGCCTGGTTATGAGAAGGCTTTGCAGTTAAAAGCTTTTATGCTGCTATCTAAACCATTCTCCCCCCGGGGGAAACTGTGTGCCTGTCCCAACTTCACCATATCAGTTCAAAGAGAAATTTCAGCCAGATTGCAGTGATTGCAGGAGGATATCTTGGGACTTGGCAACATTAATAACTTAAGAATTTCTATCACAACATCTCATCCAAGCCCCACTCCTCAGCCCACTAGGTCCTAGGATGGGGTAGAGTGGGAAAAAAATCTTTCTTTTTGTTGATCTGAGTCAAAAGATTTCTCCCGGAGGAGCTGGCTGAGAGGCAGCCTAATTGCATCGCAGAAGGTAGGGTACGACCTGTCTCTCTACTCTTTTTACCCTCCTTGTTCTGACCCTTCTAGAACTTGGCCACCTTCAGAAAAGGCTACATAAGCCTGAGGAGTTCATGATCCCAGGGACTCTGTCTTATCTGGGGGAATTAGTTCAGTTGAGGCATCCCATTAGTCCCAGATACTAATTAATTCGTATCTGAGTATCTTCTCTTACCTAGTACTGTGCTGTTTTGAGGAATTCATTTCACTTAACAACCTCTAGTGTATCAAGCCCTGTGCTAAGGATTAGGGTCCTATAGGAAACAGAGATGGAGACCTATGCATATGGAAGATGAGAACAATACAAGATGGTCTGTAACAGAGCATTACTTAATGCTTCACAAGTTAAGCAAGCATGTGTTAGGCAAGTGCTAGACAACTGAGCAACCTCCCAGCCCACCAGGTGACTGCTTTTAATTTTGTACCTCTCTTATGGTGGACAATCTGTGATTATTTGTGTTCTACAAGTGGGCTGATTCCATAGCAAGACTTTACCACACTTCATTTGTAAACTCTCTGACTGACTCAGAATTAACCAGTATTTGTAAGTCTATATACTTCATTCTGTCAAATGACTCCTGCCCCTCTTTCTTGCCCACAGTTTAGCTCAGGGTCTACTTTCTTTTCATCCTTCTGCAAAGTACAGACATCAGGAAGGAAGAGTGATATCTTTGATGGCACTTTTTCATACCCATGAACAGTAATTTCAGGTAAATATTCCCAGTAATGGGTTCTGGGGGTCCGGGAGAAAAGAATGGTGGGGGGGTTCCCATGAGGAGATGGGCCCTTTGCTCTCTGAATCTGTGCCTTAAATTTTAATGGCTGCATGATGTTTTTATTTTCTATATGAATCATCATAATAATATATGACTTACTCTGTGTTCAGAGTATGTGGGCTAAGAAGGGAACAGGTTGTTCAGGGGTCCATCTTGACCCCGTAAATGCCCTGTAGTTGAGTAATGGGGGATTAATATTCTACCACATTTTTGTATTTTATTGTTTAAATCCAAGTTTGTGTTCTAGAAAGCCTCTGGGCTCAGGGGGCCCCAATCTTCTGTCCTAAGTGCTAATTTTCCACCAAGTTGAATTGAGCTGGATGGTGCCCCAGAACTCTAGGAAGGGTTGTGAGGATCTCTGGTGCTGCAGTTAGGAGTGTGGACAAATGTGGGTGGGTGATTAGCGAGGGCAAGAAGGGGCAGACAGAAGGAAGACAGACTCAGGACTTCCTCCTTGAGATCATTAGCCATGCTATTCCCACCCAGAACCTTATGCATTCAGGCCTCTGGACTGCACCCAGCTAGCTTCACATTCCTCCTTACCTCAAGTGGAGAACATGATTGAAAACGTCATTTCCCTGGCAGGATGTGAAATGGGCTTGGATTAGAAGGAAGGGTTTCAACTTAACTCTGTCCCCAGACTTGTGTCTGCTCCTTCAAGACCTGGACAACTGCCAGCCCACAAGAACATGCTGTATAATAGGGATCCGGTAATGTTGTGGTCATAGCTTAATTGCTTTGAAGAGATAATAGGGATGCAGACAACATCAGAAGCATGTGAGTCCCCTCTGATCTGAACGTCGATCTCCAGCTCCCCCAGGTCCTCATTGCCATATCCTTCCCCAGTATGTTAACCAGCTAGAGGCAGGACTCAAGAGGTTGGCATTAAACTTGAGGGATGGGTGGTATGGGGGTACACTCTGCCTCTTGGACTGGCAGGTTGTGGCTTTATTGAGTTATCAACTTCCCTGAATCTCAGCTTTTTCCCTGACTCATGAGATCAATACTTTAAAAACATTTTAATAGCTTTATTAGAAAAAAAATGATTCATACTCTTTGTAAAATATTTACATAATACAGAAAAGAACAAAGCAGAAACTAAAAACATTTATATCAAATTTCTATACCCAAAGGTAATCACATTTAATGTTTGGGAGGAAAAAAAAAATCTTCTACCCACATTTCTATATATAGATATACACAAAGTTATAGCTATATACAGGTTTTTGTTTATTCATTATTTATTTGTTTGCTTGGACTTTTTTTTTTTTTTTTTTTTGGCACTAGGGATTGAACTCAGGGACACACAACCACTGAGCCACATCCAACTCAGGATCTCACTGAGTTGCTTAGGGCCTCGCTATGTTGCTGAGGCTGGCTTTGAACTTGCAATCCTTCTGCCTCAGCCTTCTGAGCTGCTGGGATTACAGGCATGTGACATCCACCATGCCCAGCTATATAGTTTTTATATGTACAGTTAGTTTCATATAAAATAAGTGATATTCTACATACTTTTCTAGAAATTATTTCACTTGACATTAAGTAATGAATACCTGTCCATGTCAATAAATATAATTCTTCACCTTAAATTTTAATGGCTGCATGATGTTTTTATTTTCTATATGAATCATCATAATAATACATGACTTACTAGGTCCCAATTGATGTACCCTTAAGTTGTATCCTTTTTACATTTATAACAATTACTGCCATAAATATTTGAGGGTAATCTCAACCTCTTAACATGACTTATAAGAAATATTCAATGATGTAGTTCAAGAAAGGATGAGAATCATAAAATACTATGTCAGTGAAAGCAGGGATTTGGAGTGGGAAAGACCCTAGAAAAATTTCAATGATCCTTACCTCTATAAAGGGCTTTCAGTCTTATGCACATTACTACATATGTATATTACTATTCCACTGGCTTGAATGGCAAATATATTTTGGGAAACTTATTTTAAGTATTGCAGTGGATTTATTTCAACACTAAAAATGTTGCATCCCCCAAAAAATATATTATTCCCAGGAGTGTATTTTGTTACAGAGATTCTAAATCCACACAAATACAAGTCCCCTGTGGCCAGGAAATTTGTACATTCAGAAGTCAGCTCAGTTTCCCCAGTGGCCAATGGGGTAACATGTTTGGAAGGAGCAGCTGCCTTGTGTAACCCCCAGAACAATGCCTCCTGGAGTTCATTCCTAGGAATCAGCCTGTTCTGCTCCACCCCCTGGCCTCCTTACTTGTGTATGAGACCTGTCTGTCACCTCTACCTGATTCCTTTGGGCTGGCCCACTCTATAAAAAAAAAAATAGACTAGTATTCCTTTTCTGGATGGGGCCTGGAAATGCAGAAATTCTTTTCTGAAAGGTGCACTGTTCATGCTGGCACAGTGGCACAAGCCTGTAATCCCAGCAGTTGAGGAGGCTGAGGTAGGAGGATCTCAAGTTCAAAGCCAGCCTCAGCAAAAGTGAGGTGCTAAGCAACTCAGTGAGACCCTGTCTCTAAATAAAATACAAAATAAGGCTGGGGATGGGGCTCAGTGGTCAAGTGTCCCTGAGTTCAAGCCTCAGTGCCAAAAAACAAAACAAAACAAAACAAAAAAAAAAACAAACAAACAAACAAACAAACAAAAAAAAAAAAAACAGCACTGTTTAGACCAGCTCTCTGAAAACTCCAAAGCTTACTTCTACCTGAGCAAAGCCTCTGATACAGGGCTGGAGTAAGGCAGTCTGGTTCCGGCTCAGTGTCCCATAATTTAACCTGTCAGAGAAATAATCCTTAATGTGCAGCTGGGACCTTGTGCAGAGAACTCTCTTCCTGTCCCTTACCTGTGTGACATGGTTAAGTGACACATCTGCCTGAATCAGCCCAGTTAATGGTTGGGGCATGCTGTTTTAGATCCTGTGCTTTTCAAATAGAAAGAGGTACACATTGCTTGGAACCAGGTACGTGGAGCTAGAAAGGTGGATATTCTTTTCACCTTTCCCTATTTCACCCTGGTCTTTTGCAGGGACTCCTGGGGATCAAACCCAGGGCCTCTCACAAGCTCTACCACTGAGCTATCCACCACCACACCCTAGACTTTTAATGCCACTTTTTCCTGTCCCCTTGCCTGAAACTATACAAAACTGAACAGGAAGGATATGTATAGCTAAAGTCTCTACTTTAGGCAGAGCTTGAAGTCCCACTAATCACCACATTTTGAGGTGACCAAAGCAAGCAGTGGTCAGATCAGAAGGGAATGGATCTGGCCCTGGGCATGACTGGGATTCAGGGTCCTTCAAGAAATCAAACTAATCATCCTGCCACTAGATGGTGCTGAGAGATAGCCTCCCATCTCCTGATGGCTTATGCCCAGAACTTTGGGAGGGAAGACAGGTTATATCATCTGAACTAACCCCCCTTCACAAAGAGGAGTGGGCAAAGAACCCTGACGCTCTTCCTAAAAACCCCAAGCCTGAGCACGATGAGCAGGAAGTACAAGGTGAAATCCTGACTGGTCAGAGGAGAGAGCAGACCAGTTGGCTTCAGGCTAAGACACGGTTGGGCTGCAATGGCCAGGGCCTCTCCCTTCTGTCCATCTGTTTCACTTCTTCCCTTTTCTGTGACTCCTGGGGCATCTGGCTCACTCTGACAGTGACCTCTCAACCTGCAAGGTACCGTGCAGGGCATGCAGGCATGCCTGAAGCAAACCTGAAACACCACGGCTTAAAACTTGGTCTGTGGAGTCGGGCAGGGCAGGGTTTGAGTTTCGGTTTGGCTCACTTGCTGCCTGAACATTACTATGTCACTAAGCCTCTGAGAGCCTTGGTCTCTTCATTCATAAAATGGAGATAAAAATAGCTTCACACCCAGAGAGTGTGAAAATTAATATCAGTCCTCACACAATGTTTTTCTTTTTTCTTTCTCTCTTTCATGTTCTTATTCCTTCTTTCTATTTCCTTCTACAATGTTTAACAGGTACTTAGAACTTAGTCGGCACTCAGTGAATACTGGCTTTAAACGTTTTCTTTTTCAATGAGAAGATTAGAGAGAGTCTATTTATTCTCAGAGTCCTGGAACAGCTGGCTGTGTCGTAGGTATATTGGTGGAGTGGCCTCTGTTCCAATCCAGCAATTCTCACACCAGCCCAAGATGGGCTTTGCTGTGGTCAGGGCACTAGTGACGTGTCCATCTTTACCCACAGACTGAGAAAACCAGCCATGAAGGGTCCAGTCCTGTTCTGTAGCTGAACATACACAGGCACAAGGACCTGCTGAGACCACCCTCAGATCACAAGAGGTGGCTGAGCAAGAACCGACGCAGCCCTGTGTGTAGGACCCCACCCAGACCACAGGCCCCTTCTGGTCACGGAAAACCATTGCTCAGAGGAAGGGAGGACAAACAGAGTGAGGAGGGCCTCCAAGGCCCAGCTGCCCTGGACTGAGCCCCTACTTCCCCACGTCCCTCTCGTACATCCTGGCCCACATTTGTGGACATCCAATAAATGTGTTGAAGTATGATAGCTGAGCCCTGGCTCGCCAGCCACTCTCCCTGTTAGCTCAACCATGAGATAAGCCAGTGGGGCTCAAGCAGACTAGAGACTGGAGATGAGGTAGGGATGCAAGAAGGGATGGTAGGGATGTGTTGTATTGGGGGTTGAACCCGGGGCGGGGGTGGGGGTGGCTCTACCACTGAGCTATATCCCCAGCCTTCTTAAAAAATTTTGAGAGTGTCAAAGTTGCTGAGGCTGGCCCTGAACCCCAGCCTTTTTAAAAATTTTGAGAGTGTCAAAGTTGCTGAGGCTGGCCTTGAACCTGCGATCCTCCTCCCTCAGCCTCCCAAGTTGCTGGGATTACTGGCATGCGCCACTGTGCCCAGCTACAAAGATTTTTTCTCTCAGCTTAGGTCTGTCATCAGCTGAAGAGGTAACAATAGTGGCTAGCATCTATCGAGTACTTATTAAGTGCCCAAACTAAGCTAAGTGTCAGAGATGCAGTTTGAACTGTTGAAGTGGGTCCCCAGAGGCCACACACTGTCACCTTGAAAACCCACGTGGCAGGTGCTGCCACACATGTGTCACAGAGAAGGAACCAAAGGTCACTGCCAGCTCCCTGACTGAGCAAGTTCCTTGGCTTTTTAGAACCCCAGAGTCTCCCCACACTGGCCTCCCAGGCTGCTGGAGAACCTGCCACTGACTTGGACCTGGTCCCTGCCCAGCCCTTCCCTCCCCCTCCCCCAGATGCGAGCAGCCATGATTTTAATCTCTAAGGGAGAAATAAGACAGCTGGCTTAATACCATGATGTTGCAAGCTCTAAAACAATCTAGAATTCCAGGTGGATGGCTGGATTTACCTAGACCTCACTGCCCCAGCTCTATCAGCTCCCAATCCAGCTTCCCCTTCTCCTTCTTGCTCCTGTCCCAACCTGGGCCACCTTTGTCTGCCACTCTCTCTTGCCTGGGGAGCCCACAGCGGCACTGCACAGATCATTTTGTATTGATATATGTTGTAATTACATGAGTTCTACCCTGTGTTCCCCTCGGGGGCTGTTGCTCTCCAAGAAGATGACTGAAGTGTCACCAAAAAAACATGATTATGGCATACTGGTCAATACAGATTCCCTACAGGTCCTAAGGGACACAAAATCAACCCCCCTCCCCAGGTCTGCTGATCTGAATGGCCAGGGTTGGGGCCTGGATCTATATTTTCTTTTCTTTCTTTCTTTCTTTTTTTTTTTTTTTTTTTTTTTTTTTTCCCCGTACCAGGGATTGAACCCAGGGGCACTGAACTGCTGAGCCTTATCCCCAGCCCTTTTAAAATGTTTTATTTAGAGACAGGGCCTCACTGAATTACTTGGGGCCTCAATAATTTGCTGAGACTAGCTTTGAACTTGTCATCCTCTGGCCTCAGCCTCCTGAGCCGCTAGGTTTACAGGTATGCACTGCTGTGCCCGGCTAGAATCTATATTTTCAATCAGCATTCTCAGGGTTTTATGACATGAGGTTAGATTGTAATGGCTGTCTATCTCCTTATTGGAATCCTTCTTGACTAGGCAGGCCCTCTTTCCATGCCTCTCCTCTTTGTAACCTTCCAATTCCGTAATCTTTGGGCACCTCGTTTGTCTCTTCATGCCTTTATACCTTCAAGATCCCTTCTCACAATAACCATTACTGGGTGCCTATGATATACCAGGTACTGGGGCAGACTCTTTATGTCTACCTTTTAAAGAATTCTGATTCCAGTTTAACAGAGGAAAATCCCCTGCCTTCCCCATTCTCTGCCTAGCTCTTTCTGGCTCTATGGCTGCACTGTACAGATCATTTGTAGTGATACATGTAGGCAAAGCACCAGTTCCACCCCATGTTCCCTACTGGGAAGCCAGGATTCCAGGACAGGCATGTTTGGCTCTAAAGCCTATGTCTGGAATTCACTGGGTCATGTGGGCCTCACTTGACTTCTTAGCACAGTAATTGAAACATAGTAAATGCTCAATAAATTTGTGTTTGAGAGTAGCTGAATGAATAAATGGAAAAAGAGTGAATGCTGAAAGTTAGGACACCTTCTCCCACCCATCCTCAAAAACACACACAACACACACACACACACACACACAATTCTGTCTCTGGGCTCTCTCTTTCCTACCTTGCCTTTTTCCGCATGTCCAAGCATTGCCTTCCTGGCCCTACTGGGATGGTGACCCTGAAATTCTCTGAGCCAACCCACATGTTACCCTGGCTGCCCCCAGAAATTCAGCAGTAAATAACCTCCTGAAGGCTCCTCTAGTAGCTGGGCGCAGTGGCGCACGCCTGTAATCCCAGCACTTGGGAGGCTAAGGCAGGAGGATCGCGAGTTCAAAGCCAGCCTCAGCAATGGCGAGGCACTTAGCAACTCAGTGGGACTCTCTCTAATAAAATACAAAAAAGGGCTGGGGATGTGGCCCAGTGGCTGAGTGCCCCTAAGTTCAATCCCCTGGTACCAATAAATAAATAAATTATATATATATATATATATATATATATATATATATATATATATATATATATATATATATATATATATTCCCCAGTCACCTAGGAGAGTATTCTGGTAAACATTAGATCTCCAGCAAATGTTCGTTCAAAGGATGAATAACAAAAATTATCATTTATAGATCATCTGCTACATGCCAGACACCACATTATCTCATTTAATTCTTTCAACAACCCTAAGTAGCAAGAATTATTACTATCACCAGTTTACAAAATAGGTATTAAGAAAATTTAAGCAACTGTCTCAAGATCACATCACAATCTATGTGATAAAGCTGGGAATTGAACAGAGGTCTGGTTAGTTCCTTGGTTCCCTTTCTTTCCTTCAGTGCTGTCCAGGAAAACAGACCAGACTAGGATGTTGTTATATCGACTCCATAGGAATTTATTTATTTTTTTTTTAACATTCCAGCTTAAGCCTTGCGGTGTGTGTGTATATATAGACCCATTCCTCCTCTAACCCCTAGAGTGGTGAGTTAGCATCTGAAGTGGCCTAATCAGAAATTTGCTCTCCAGAGCTTGGTTACATAAGCACTTCAAAGGCCATCATCTATACCCGAGGGCTTAACATGCTTGAGAGATACTAGAAATAATCTTGCATTGGTGAAATAAGTGGTTTCCACAATATGGAGTTGGCCAGGGAGATTATCTGGGTCCTACTGCCCTGGCAGAATAAAACGTTGAAGAATTGAACCAATATAGAATTTGGCCTTTGACATTTTTAATATTCCACCTGTAGGAGGCTAGAGGGGAGAAAACAAATGGCCTTCACTCACCTTTCATTTCCTGTAGCTGCTAATGAAAGAACTAGATCATCACCAAAGGGCCAAATGGGTTCAGACCTGTGGGCAGTGGATGCCTACCCAGGCCTCATCCCCCTCTCACAAGAGCACCCTAACTGATCCTTTAACCAGAGCAGATCCTTTAACCCATCTCTCTGATCTCCATGGCAGGTCACTTGTAATAAGCTAACATCCAACAGAAATGAACTTCAGGTATGGTGATGGATACCATTTCTCCATGGATCCTTTGAAGGCTCTGGGGGTCTTTCCAACAGATTTCTGAGGTCCCCAGCACTCACCCCAGCTGTACCTGTTGTTCTCCATCTCCTACCAGCATCAACCAAAAATGGCACTCAAGGGGCTGGAGTTATAGCTCAGTGGTAGAGCACTTGCCTTGCAAGTGTGAGGCACTGGGTTTGATCTTAGCACCACATAAAAACAAATAAAGGCATTGAGTCCATATACAACTAAAAAAAAATCAATAAAGGTGGTACTCAAGATGCCCTTTTCTTTATTTTGACTTTGCAAAATCCCTCTCTGCTGTGGTGACTCCCTCATAATCCTGTCTGTATTTCCAACTCTTAAATATCCTGCCCTCAAGGGTAGCTACCCTAGGGCATAATTTTCCCATTTTACAAGACAAAGGAGATAGGAAGCAAGGAGGTAGCTTTCCCCCAGTTTAATGAATGAAAGGAAGAGAAGGAATAAGAGAGGAACATCAATGTCAATTGATGTTATTGTCTCATTATGGCCAGTAGTCTCAGTTTCATGGAAATCTTACATAAAATGTGCCTTAACACAGTTTCTCAGCAAAGAACTGTGGTGCATGCCTGTAATCTCAACAATTTGGGAGGCTGAGGCAGGAGGATCACAAGTTTGAGGATAGCCTTGGCAATTTAGTGAGACCTTGTCTTAAAATAAAAAATGAAAATGACAGGGGAAGTAGTTCAGTGGTAAAGCACCCTTGGGTTGGATCTCCAGACGAAATAAATAATAAATTTAAAGACTCTTAATCCCAGGGTTAAGTTACAAGTGGACCAGTATTGAAGGGCAAAAATCATACTGGAGACAACTGTGCAGCCAAGAGATTTATTCACCAGCCTTTATGGCTGGTTGGAGGTAGAAGAAGTACGGGGAGAGAGGAGTCAGGGAGAGGGAAATGTGCAAGCCCTGGTGGGAGAGGGGAGTCAGGAAGAAGGGAGTGTGCAAGCTCTGAATGGAAGGTGGGTACCTGGTCGTGCTGGCTGTGGTCTCTGGAGCTGTCGCAGTGGCTGCCTTCTCTCAGCAGGGACAAGCTGTTGTGTCTGAGCTCCAGGCAGGCAGGAGCTTTAAGTAGCGATTTCTGGTGGGGGGTATACCAGAGCGACCTTTAACTATTGGCTCTTTGCCCAGGGAACAGGAAAACCTTTAAGCTGATTGGCTCCTGCCTGGGGAAAATGAAACCAGGTTGCTTCTCATGGAAATTTCCATGGGGGAGGTGGCCCATGGGCCCAAGCCTATCTATCAGGTATAGGGGTCCACAGGGATGAATACTTGGGGTGCATGGGTGTGGGAGGGGGCTGTAATTGAGGGTGCCCCATGTTGTTGCCTGAAGCGATGGCCGCTTGGAGCAACGAAGCCGCGGGAAGAAGTTCAGAGGCAAACTGGAGACAAACAGCTTTTTATTCTGATAACTTTTCTCTCTGGCTCTAACAACGACTAACACGCGCCGCACACACCACCAAAAATGGCACTGACCCGATCAACAATCTCGACCAAGTCACTCGAGATCCCAGGCCAAGTCCCGTGAGACTACGGAAGGCGACAATGCCCAAATCTCCGTGGCCCATAGTCAACCGCAATTCAAGTTATCTCCCCAAACAGGGCTCCTGCATTTCCCCCCTTTTGTTTTAAAAGAGGGGATGCTCTAGGACGTCTATGTGCAACCTTTCTAGTGCTTCTTGTACCGGGGATTGAACTCAGGGGCACTCGTCCACTGGGCCACATCCCCAGCCCTTTTTTATATTTTTATTTAGAGACAGGGTCTCACTGAGTTGCTAAGTGCCTTGCCACTGCTGAGGCTGGCTTTGAACTCGCGATTCTCCTGCCTCAGCCTCCCAAAGTGCTGGGATTACAGGCGTGCGCCACCTCGCCCGGCTTCTAGTGCTTCTTGAAGGGCAAAACATCACACCAGGGACAGCCATGCAGCCAAGAGATTTATTCAACAGCCTTCGTGGCTGGTAGCAAAAACAGAGAAGAGGTGCTCTGGTCGAAGGTCAAAGAGGTGCTGGGAGAGGGGAGTCAGGGAGAAGGGAGTGTGCAAGCTCTGGTGGGAGAGGGGAGTGTGCAAGCTCTGGTGGGAGAGGGGAGTGTGCAAGCTCTGGACAGAAGGTGGGTGCTTGGTCGCACCAGCTAGGATCTCTGGAGCTATCAGCTAAAGCAGCTGCTGTCTGGCTGGAGGCTGGAGCTGTCAGCTGGGAGCGGCCGTCGGGCTGAAGATGGTGGGTCTGGAGCTGCGGGCTGGGGCAGCTGCCGTGGGCTGGAGGCGATGGGTCTGGAGCTGTTGCAGTGGCTTCCTCCTCTCCGCAGGGTCAAGCTGATGTGTCTGATTGGCTTCCTCCTCTCAGCAGTGACAAGCTGATGTATGTGTCCGTGTGTCTGTGTTGAGTCTCTCGAACAGGGCCCTATATAGGGATTTCTGGTGGGAGGTACACCAGAGCAACCCCAACGGCATTAGCTCTTTGCCCATAGAACAGGGCGACCTTTAAGCCTATTGGCTCTTGCCCAGGGAAAAGAAACATCCTTCCCGGGGAAGAAACATCCTGCCCGGAGAATGAAACAAGGTTGCTTCTCTCAGGATATGGAAAACTCTGGGTGGGGAGGGTAGCCCATCTATCACTTCTGCTGATTGGAGACCAATGGAGGAGGAGGCAAGAGGACCCTTGGGAGGGAGGCAGGCAGAGCATTTCTGGGATGCCATTATGGGGTAGCTGGAGTCAGGCAGAGAGGGCAACCTCAGCAAAGAAGTCTGTTGGGAAACTCTATTCTGCCTTCAAGTAGTCCCTGCTGGCCTTGTTATGCTAGGGTCTAGGTTGTGGGACCTCTGGAGTCTCTCTCCCTCTGGGAGCAGAAGAGGAGACAAGCCCATTCTCCTGTAGACATCCATTTACTCTGGTGAGTACCAGGAAGGGACTAATCATGATAAATAGAAGTGCTACAAAACACCACTATAGAGGATATTATTGGAACTACTGGGGAAATTTGAATATGGCCCATGTAGTATGTGATAGTATTATATCAATATTAAATTTTTTGAATATGATAATATTAGGGATCACCCCTGTTCCTAGGAGGTACATGCTGAAATAGAGGTAAAGGATTATGATGTGTACAACTAACTCTCAAATAGTTTTATAAATATATGTAATTTGCATATATACATATGTAAAAGTAAATGTGACAAAATGTTAAAAGTTGGTAAATCTCAATGAGGGTATGTAAGTTATTAACGTACTTTTTTGCAACTTCTGTTTTGAAATTTTCAAATAAAAAGTAAGGAAACTGCCTGGAGTAGTATCACATGCCTGAAACCCCAGGGACTCGGAAGGCTAAGAGGATCACAGGTTTGAAACTTGCCTCAGCAACTTAGGGAGACTTAAGGAACTTAGCAAGACCCTGTCTCAAAATAAAAAATAAGCGGGCGTGTTGGTGCACGCCTGTAATCCCAGCACTTGGGAGGCTGAGGCAGGAGGATCTTGAGTTCAAAGCCAGCCTCAGCAATGGTGAGGCATTTAGCAACTCAATGAGACCCTGTCTCTAATAAAATACAAAAAAGGACTGAGGATGTGGCCCAGTGGTTGAGTGCCCCTGAGTTCAATCCCCGGTACCAAAAAAAAAAAAAAAAAAAAAAAAAAAAAACATAAAAAAATAAAAAGTGCTGTGGATGTAGCTCAGAGATAAAGCACTGCTGGGTTCAATTCCCAGTACCAAAACACAAAGCAAAACAAAACAACTGACTGGGGGAAAAAAAAAAAAGATAAGGAAACTGAATCCCAGAATGAGTAAAGAATTTGCCCAAGTTTACAGAGCTGAGATAAAAAGAGCCCAAAGCGAGGGGGAAGTCACATGGTGGACTATTCTGGCTTTCTTGAATCTTCCTATGCTAATACTGTTTACAACCCTTCACATACACTAATTCATCTAATGTTTCCTTTTGAAAGGTTTGTGCTTTGTGATAAATCACTTCATTGGCATGGGTTGAAGGGAACAAATGGACACTGGAACATGTTGATAGATGTGTAAGTTTGGTGCAGGTTTTTTTGAGGGCCATTTGGCAGCACCTATTGGAATTTAAAATTTATGTTATGTTTAGAGCCAGCGATTTCACTTCTAGGTATTAAACTAAAAAGAATGTCATATACCTGGACCAGGAATTGTATACAAAGGTGTTCATCATAGCGAGGTATATAAAAGCCTAAATGTTGGAAACATCTTAAATATTAATCATTGGAAATATTAGGAAACCATCACAAAAAGCAAAGCAGCTCTAAGTGTGCTACCCTGTCACACTTAAGAGTCAACAGATGATAATGTTGAGGGAAAAAAAAAAACAAGGGCTGCTTCTTCCTGAGTGTTAAAAGGTGAATGTAAAGCCGGGCGCGGTGGCACACGCCCGTAATCCCAGCACTTTGGGAGGCTGAGGCAGGAGGATCGCGAGTTCAAAGCCAGCCTCAGCAATGGCGAGGCACTTAGCAACTCAGTGAGACCCTGTCTCTAAATAAAATACAAAAAAAGGGCTGGGGATGTGACCCAGTGGTTGAGTGACCCTGAGTTCAATCCCCGGTACCACACACACACACAAAAAAAGGTGAATGTGAATACATATACATGAATGTTTTATATACACACACATATAGATACAAAATACTTAGGTACACATAAAATATCTTGAAAGGATACACACAAAAACAGCAGCTGTGGGGCTATGGCTCTGCGGTAGAGCGCTGGACTTGCATGTGTGAGGCCCTGGGTTCCATCCTCAGCACCACATAAATAAAATAAAGGCATTGTGTTCACCTACAACTAAAAAACAAAAAAAACAAACAGTAGCTGTGCTGGGAAGGGGTGATCTGGGAGACAAGGGACAGGATAGAAGAAAGACTTTCTTTTTAGCCTTCGGTATTATTTGAAATTTATACTATGTGCAAAGCTAATAAATGAATGAATCCCCCTTTCACAAAATCCACAGGACTTGCTTTTCAGTTTAGGCAACTTCTGAACTGTTGAAGGGGACAGCAGAGGCCATTCTCCCCACAAAATGGGGCCTTGATCTATCTCAAAAAAGCCATTTGCAAGTTCACCCTTCTGGGTCCTGTTGGCCCCGTTTGACAACTTTCCTAGGTATTTGGACTCTCAAAATTGTGCATGAAAATGGCCTGGGGTGCTTGTTCCCTGGGCAATTCAGATTCAGATTTAAACCTGGGGTGGGGCCAGGGACTTTTCACTAATGCCTTTTCACTTTCTTCCACTTGGAGAAACAGGTCTTGGTGGTGTTTGCTTCTGTTCAGGCCTTGATGAGATACAGTCTACCGGGCTGGGGAAGGAAACTCTGTGGGTTTAGCTGTTGTTTGTTTTGACGGTGCTGGGGATGGAGCCCAGGGATCGTGCATGGGGTATACCTCTGAGGTATTTTCTCCTTTAAAATAAATAACACACGTGAGCGATTCAGTTACCCTCCGGGCTGTGGTGACTTACTTTCTGTCTCTTTCTCTAAACTACAAATCAGGAGGCAGATCGTTTGAAATCAGGATTTCTGTTTCAAATATCGGGTGTTACATTCTCACAGGTGGCCAGACAAATGCTGGAACTTTCTTCGGGAGAGGGTCAGGTCTTGTCCCCCATCCTACGAGAGTCCCACTCTAGGGGCGCAGCACACCCTTGCAGGAGCTGGCGTGGCCCCCACAGGGAGCTCGGGACCGCAGCCCCTCAGACCCCAGCGCCCCCCGGGACCCCGCCGGCCCAGGACGAGCGCAGCGGTGCGGAGAAGTGGGAGGCTGGAGCCTGCTGAGGTCATTTCCTGTGCCTCTCCGCGAGCTGCCTGCGGAGCCGAGCCCGGCGCCCGGCCTTTAAGGAGCGGGCGGGAGCAGGGGGCGGAGGGAGCCCAGAGGAGCGTTGAATGGGGCGCAGCGAGGCGCGGCCGGGCTTTGTGCGGCCAGCCCGCGGGCACCCTCCCGGCTCCGGCCTCGCTCCGCCCCGCCCACCGCGACCCCTGCTGCCGGGGAGCGGAGACCCGGCGGCCGCTCGGGACTCCGGCGAGAGTGACGCAAGGTCAGCGGCGGCAACGCGCCCAGGGCGCCGGTGTGCTGGGTGCGCGGCGCCGACGCCCGCCGGCTCGCTGAAGGTGAGCGCTCGGCGCCCCCTGGCCGGGGCGGGCTGGGGTATGCCGACCCGGGCGGGCGTTGGGATGGGCGGAGGGGACCGGCTCCCCACGGCCGGGAGTGCGATTCCGGAGCAGGTGCCTCCCTACCTGGAAGCGAACTCCCAGCGGCGGGCAGCGCCGGGAGCCGCGGGTCAGGTTTGGGGAGCCGGGAGCCCCTGGAGAGCCGCGCCGCAAGGCCAACGCTAGCCTTCCTTGGAGGACCTGGAGTTTGGGACCGGCTCGATCCAGTTGCTCCCGGGAAGGGCCCCCCGGACGTACGTGCAGGCATCTATCTACCTTGTCGGTCGGTGCTCGGCGCGCTTTCGCCCCTCCGGCTCCCCTCCCCACCTCATTTGAGGCTATTTCTAATGTGATTCTGGATGTTTCTCTTGGGGGTCAGGCTCGACTCCTGGGAACAGGTTACCAAGCAGAAAAGAAAACAGGTTGGGCGCCTAGTTACATCAAGAGCTTTGTATCCTAGGTGTCTTTGTAATCAGTCTCCAGGGATCAGGGGGCCTTCACCTGGGTGACAGGCAGTGAAGACCTTCAACTGGAAGTAGACTCCTCCCGCTGCTGTATTGCTCCCCACCACATATCCCCTCCATAAGCTTTTACCACGAACTTTCCAACAATCTTGGTTCCAGGAAGACGCGTGAAAGATCATTGAAACAGTTCTCAGTGAGACAGTCGCCAGGTCCATCATCAAATTTGTTGGACTCTTCTATGCCAGACACTATGTGTGGCACTAATACTTTACAGATCATTTATTGCAGTGTTGCTGCATATTATTATTCCCACTTTATAAAGGAAAATACTAGGACTCAGAAGTAAGTTATGACTTGCCTAAGGTCATATAGGTAGAGTGGAAAGAAGCAAGACTCAGACCTAAGCCTTCTAAATTCCAAATATGGGGATTAGTTAACTATCCATTGTCCTTCCACTAGTCTACAGAGGGAACTGCCCAGAGCTGGGTTACGGTGGTCCCAAACACATTTAAACTAACATCTAAGCTGAAAAAAAAGAATGTGCCCAAAGTGTACATTTTCTGTCCTCTTCAGAAGTCACCTCTTCAGGAAAGAAGTGTCCCTCCAGTTAATGTTCCACGCCGTCTTATGGTGCTTTCTTCTTTGCTATTCGCCTTATCTCTAGGAAGCTATGTACCTCTGTGCTCCACAGAAGTTGGAGAATGCTTTATTCATGTGAATGTTAAGGTGCCAGGATTCCCTCGTGCTTGTTTTGGGTGATTTCGCAGAAGGCTGTGTTCTCTGGGAAGCCCAGCTGTGCCATCTTGCCCTTTCGAAAGCTAGTTCAGGCTATACCTGTAATCCCAGCTACTCAGGAGGCAGAGGTAGGCTAGCAAATTCAAGGCCAGCCTTAGCAACTTAACAAGATCCTGTCTCAAAGTTTTAAAGAAGGCCTGGGCTTTTAGCTCAGTGGTAGAGCACCCCTGGGTTCAGGCCCCAGTACTTGGGGGGTGGGGAGAAAGAAAACAAGCTAGTTCAAAACTGCCCTCCTCTGTGGGGAAACAGGCACTTATTGCTGGCTGAGGTATGAATTAGGATAGCCTCAAGGGAAGGCACTTTGGACTATCCGGCAATTTAAAATGCACATCACTTAACCCTACAATTTCATTTCTGGGATTGCCCTTTAAGATATACGCTGATGTATATGAAATGATACATATTCATTGAATATTCATTGCAGCATTGCTTATTTTAGCAAAAGGTTGGAAACAACCTAAGTGACTATCAATAAAGCATCCTTAAGTAAGATCATGTAGTAGCTATCTAGTAGAATACGTTAAAGCTGTTATACAGTATAGAAGAAGAACATGGCATATATATACATATATATGTTAATATATGAAGATCTCACAGTTATATTGTTAAGTACAGTGTGTATAGTGTGGCACCATTTGTGTGTGCAGCATGTACATGAATATTTGCATATGCCCTGGATCTCCCTGAAAGAACACAAAACACCCTAACAGTTGTTGCCTCTGGGGAGAACTATGGCTGAAGTATAGGGGTGGGAAGGAGCTTTATTTTGAAGTTTATATCTTTTTGTTCAATCTTTAAAAATAAATAGATAAGATAATTTTTAAAAGGAACATGACCTCCTCTCTGAGGTGGTGCTGGTAGTGAGCACATCTATGAGTCACATCTTGTGCATTCAGGGCCCAGCTGGCTTGCCTTGTATTTGTTGATAGTAACAATAGCTGTCACTTACTGAATGCTTACTAGAGATAGAGACCAGGCTTTTGTAGTGTCTCCTTTAGTTTTTTTTTTTTTTTTTTTTTTTTTTTGGTGCTGGGGAATTCTGCATGATGTGATCTGTGAAGTTGCCTTTTTTCCCCACTGGTGCTAAGGATGGAACCCAGGGCCTCATGCATGCTAGGCTAGTGCTGTACCACTGATCTTCACCCCCACCCCAAAATTGTGCCCCCCCCCAATCATAGTGCTGGGGATTGAACCCAAGGCCTCTTGCATGCTAGGCAAGTACTCAATCACTGAGCTGCTCCTGGCCCTTTTTATTTTATTTTGAGATAGATTCTCCCTAGTTACCCAGACAATTCTCAAACTTTGAATCCTCCTGCCTCAACCTCCTGAGTAGTTTGGGATTACAGGTGTGTACACCCACACCAATTTTGAAATTGCCATTTTTAAAGATCAGGAAAGTGGTAAAATGTAGACAATTTCGTATGATTCAACCTAATATTATTGCCTTCATTATAAAATATTATTGCCCTCAATTTCAAAATGGAACTGAGGCTCATAGAAGGTAAGTAAATGATATAGGGTGACAGAATTTAATGCCTGAGCCAGTATTCAAACTCAGCCCTGTTTAGCACCAGACAGGGATCTTAAGAACTATGCTCTGTTTCTGTACTGTTTTTGTTATTGAGGACCTGGTTGTGTTGGCCCTTTCTTATGTTATCAGATCCCCAATTCCTGGGACATGCTCACCTTCCTCTATCCCCACCAAAGTTGTGTGTGTGGAATGTGATGCTCACACCCAGTAGAGGCAGGATGCATGTTGTTGACTTGATCTGGTGACGGTGCTGAGATCAAAGGGGTTGATCTGTGTCTGCTTACACCCTCCCCCAACTTCATCCCAGAAAGAAGCACAAAGTTCTTCCTTTCCCATAGTTGGGCAGGTGGTTAGCCTAGTCTAGCACAGCAGTTTGAGAAGATGGTGATAGTCCATCCCTACCCAGTGGAAGTTACAAAAGGTTCTCGCACTGGGAGTAAACCGTAGTGAGATGACATGAGGGAGCCCGGTGGACATTCTACAGAAGCCCATTATCTTTTTTTTTTTTTTTTTTTTTTTTTTTTTAGTACTGAGAATTGAACTCAGGGGCACTTGACCACATCCCCACCCCTATTATTTTGTATTTCGTTTAGATACAGGGTCTCACTGAGTTGCATAGTGCCTTGCTTTTGTTGAGGCTGGCTTTAACTCATGATCCTCCTTCCTCAGCCTCCTGAGCGGCTGGGATTACAGGTGTGCGCCATGGCACCTGGCACCCTTTTTTTTTTTTTTTTTTTTTTTTTTTTTTTTTTGGTACCAGGGATTGAACCCAAGGGTACTTAACCACTGATCCACATCCCCAGCCCATTTTTTATTTTTTATTTTGAGATGAGGTCTCACTAAGTTGCTTAAGGCCTTGCTGAGTTGCTGACGCTGGCCTCCATCTTGTGAACCTCCTGCCTCAGCCTTCTGAGCTGATGGGATGACAGTTGGGTGCCACCATGCCTGGCTAGAAGCCTATTATCTTCTGATACTTCCTATACCCTTAGAAGCAATTTGCTGTCCTGTGCAGGCAGTGACTTCTGACCTCTTTCTTTTAGGCTCCTGTGTTGATTGACTCCCTTTATAGGGAGATACCAGGGCAATCAGACTTAAGTTTTCCAAGCCAGAGGATCTTTATTCTATGTCCTCAAGCTTGCACATGGTAATCACTTAACAAAAGTTGGTTGCATTACATTTAAATTCTTCATTTGGTCAGTTTCTAGTCAAATCCCAAAACTTGCCAGAGAGATCCCAGGTCGAGTTTGTGTTTCCTCTGATATAGGCCCTGAGTATGAAGTCACTCCCTGTGACTTTTTCCCACTACTTGTCCTACCCACGAGGCCCTGCCTCTGAGGTATATCCCTACTGACCTCTGTGGCATTTTGATCCAGGACTGGAAGATTTGGGGGAGCTCCAAAGCAATTATCAAGACTATGACAATTGTTTGACTCACCTGCCAGGCTTTTTAGCATTCCGGGCTAAAAAGCTAGTGGAATCAAGGGAACTGGATTTCACAGGAGTGGCCATGAGCTGCTGATAATTGTTGCTGGGTGGGGAGCACACAGGGATTGATCGTACTACTACTTCTTATGTATGTTGCAAATTTCCAACATAAAAAAATGAAAAAACAACACTTCTCCTTTTTATTTCCCCATCTGTTTTTTCCCCTTGGTGCTGGGAATCAAACCTATGCTAGGCAAGCTTTCTCCCACTGGTTATCTATCTATCTCCCGCCTGGCTATCTATTTGTGCCATTAATGATGTATTTGTGCTAGACGATCCTGGTAGCTTGAGATGTCTATAACACTACCAAAGCATCCTGATGTAAAGAGGATTCTAGATGTTGGGAGATCAGGATTCTTGGCCCAGCTCCACTACCCACCCCTTAGTTCTGTGTCTCTAAGCCAGTTACACATGTGATGATTTATCTAATCTGTTCATTGTCGATGTTTTGCACTTGTCCTCTATGTCAGAGATATAAGTGTACGCGCTTGTTGCAATGCCTTGAAAAGTTAAGAATGATTTCTGCAGAATTCATTAGCAGGCGAGGTCCAACTCACTGGTATCTTCCCTGAACATCCCTTATTTTATAGCTGTTGTTGACCACCTGCCTCTGCCGGAAGCCTCCAGGCTTTGGGCTTGGCAACAGGCACCTTACTCCAGATCTTTTCCAAACCTCTTAGCTCTCCTCACATGCTGAGGCAAGCCTAGCACGAGTGTCAGCCTTCTCAGGAACTTGCCAACATCCCCAAAGCAGCGCAAGATTAATCAGACCACTTGGTACTCCTGAACCATGTCATGAAGGTGTTTGCTTGATTAGAGAAAGCACTCCCTTAAAGTCTGGGTGTAATCACAAACCTCAAGGGTATGTGGAGACCAATGATATTTTATTTCCAGAGTCCCCAGAGATTTTGGTAATTTGGGTTTTCCCTCTCTCCATGGAATCTAAGCAGCAGCTTTGACAGTCAACAAGAGGGATTTAAAATTAATCAGACTCTTTCAACTACACAGAAGTTTAAGCTCCTCAACCCTTGGTTTTACTTGGGTGCTTTGATTGGTTGTTCTCAGCCCTGGGCTAGGTTGCAAGACTCCCAAATCCTAGTCTCACATCTGCCACTTTTCTGTTGATAGGAAGGAAAACAAAATCCCCCTAAAGGACAAAGAAAATCAAACATGAAGTCTCCCAGTCTTCCCTGGAGGCCCTCCAAGGTTCTGTTTTGTCTTCTCAGCTGTGATCTTAGCTCAGAGAAGGTCATGTTTTGTTTTTGTCTTTTGTCTTCCTGCCCGTTCCAGTTGGTCCCAGTCTTTTGAGGTGGGGATTGCTGGGAGGTCACAATGTCCCATTGTTTGGGATGACAGTTCTAGGAGAGCAGGGCTGAGGTCATGTGTCCAGTATTCTGAGAAGCCAACAACCACAAGAATTAGACATTAGGCCCATCAGTGGTTTAATTGTTGGGTTCTTCTCTCCAGGTCTACTGACAATTATTTTTTCTTTAATTTTTTTTTTTTTTTTTTTTAGTTTTAGATGGACACAATACCTTTAATTAATTAATTTATTTTTATGTAGTGCTAAGGATCAAGCCCAGTCGCTCACGTATGTTAGACAAGCACTCTACCACTGAGCTACAACTCCAGCCCCTGGCCCTAATTTTTGAAGGAAGAGTGCAGACACATTAAGTGTCTATGCTTATGAAAATTGTGATGGCGGAATATTTGAGGCCAAGATGCTTTGGAAAATCTGGGCTATAGGTTCACCTTAGTGCTAAGGACTCTGAAAGATTTTATAAATTATTTCTCTTAATCTTAACAACTTACTTCACTCTAAAATCAGAATTCTTTCTTCCTCTCACCCTGCTGTGCTGGAGATTGAACCCAGGACCTCATAAAGCTAGGCAAACACATTACCAAGGAGCCACATCCCCAGTCTCTTTCCACTTTTTGGATGTGTAAAGAGCACTGTGGCTAAGAACAACAACTTGAGAACCAGAATCTCAACCCCAGCATTTATTAGCAGTGGAACTGTCCATTTTAGTTACTTAGCCTCTCTGTCCCTCAGTGTCTTCTCATAAATGATAGCTGTTTGTAGTATGTAATGGGAGAAAGGTACTCATGAAAAGTCAGATGTGAGAGGGGAAGAAATATTGGTGATTTACCACCAAAGAGGCATACTGTTTGTTGCTCAAGGTAATTTTTGGCAATAGCACAGGAGGTGGCTGGATTTTCTGAGCCTGGGTTTTCTGAAGTCCTGAGGCTTCTGAGGAAGGAAAAGGGGATTTAAAAACACAGTACATTTTTATTATGGAAAATTCCAGGTGTATATTCAAGTTGAGAGACCAGTATGAAGAACTGCCATAAACCTATCCACCCGGCTTTAAAAATTACAACATTTTGGGCCTAGGGATGTATTTTAGTGTAGAATACTTGCTTAGCGTGAGACCCTGGTTTCTACCCCCAACACTGCCCCTCTCCCAAAGTCAACATCTCAGATCTTATATATCTCCTTTTCGTTACACCTTACTATAGAGTATTTGGAAGCAAATCCCAGACATGATATCATTTCACCTGTAAATCAAATGTATCTCAAATAGATGAAAATTTTTAAAAATTATCAACCTAAAAAATTAGCACTCATTCCTTACAATGATCTAACACTAGGGTGACCATTTGTCATGGTTTGGGGCAGACCAAATTTATGCTATTGTCAAGAATAATTACTAACAATGCCCTAAAAGGGGAATTTGCAGATCCTGGTAGTTGGTTATGCCTTCCAGCCTTTCTCTCCTGCCAGCTCACAACTATGCCTCTATCTCTTCTCTCATGTAGATTCATACATGCTTCTTCCTTTGCTCATCCTTGACCCAGTTTTTCTTCTCTAAAATTTGCCCAAGAGGCCTCTGGGTAAATTCTCCTGGCCAGGGATATTACAGGTATCTACTTGATTTGTTCTGAATTTGTACACAGTTTTTTCCCAAAGACTTGTGTCTTTCTCCAGGGTTGAAGCAAAGTATCTAGCAGTTTTCTGGTTTGATTCTTACAACTTGAAGGAGAAGAAATGAGACTCTGTTCCAAGGCGGGATGATTCAATGACAATAGGCAGGACCCCAGCTAAATAGAAAATTATCAGGGAAATTCAAAGCATTGTGTTACCATTCCAGTTTTTCCCATCTAACATCTGTAATGTGTAGTAGAATCAGAACTACACTAGGAACCAGGGTTCTTCTTCTAGTTTGCCCTGTGACCTTGGATGAATCGCTTACCCACTATAAGCATTTTCCTACACTCTAGCCTCTCCCATCCCCTCACAGTCTGCCCCTTTCCTTGCTCCCATTTATCTAAATATCAATTGGCAATTGTGGTGACATTTTTAATTATCTCCATTGCCTAGAACGGGGTCTGGCACATAAATGGTTGCTGAATGAATAAACACCAAAGAGCCTTACTTCTCACTTTGGTAAAAATTAGACCAGGTTCTCCTTAAGTTTCTCAGGTTCTGTGACTTCCCAGGGTTGCTCAGCTAGCATGGTGGAGTGGAATACACTGAGCTGAGGAAGGTGGGATGGGACAGCGGCCCAACAGTGACTTCCTCCATTTCCCAACTTTATCTTCTCTTTTGATCTCCTCTTCCTCCTCTTTTCCTCCATACATCCACTCCTCACATGCTTATTTATCTTTTCTTCTCTCAGTGTGCTGGTTCTTAAGAGTTTCCTGGAAAAATCCAGAAGTTGATCCCATCATGGCAGAACTCAAGGTGGAGGCCCGGGCCAGTGTCGACTGGCAGAAGCGCTGCCTGGCCCTGGAAACACAGCTTTTCCGGTTCCGTCTCCAGGCCAGCAAGATAAGGGAGCTGCTGGCGGACAAGGTGAGACCTGGAGTACCAGGGGCTGCCTCCCCTCACTGCAGGGGTCATTGTCAGAGAGGGCCAGAGTCAAAGGGGGAAGAGTTGGTGAAAGTAAACTTTCAATGAGATGCTTTTCCACACATGCAAAATAAAACCCAAGGTAGCTTTTTGTTTGTTTTTGTTTTTGTTCTTATTTTAAGACCAGACTTGAGCAGTTTTACTACACTGTCATCTGTCATTTCTTCCTTCTGTACCTCTTCATAGGTACACCAAAGAAATGATAGAGTTCTCCTTGGTCTTCTATAACCTCTTGAGTTACTTGTGGCTCCTGTGGAAGTTCTATTATCCCTGTAACATTTCTTTTTTTTCTTTTTCTTTTGGTCCTGGTGGTTGAACACAGGGCTACTCTACCACTATAATTTTTTTAAATTATTTATTTATTTATTTATTATTCTTTGTTATTTCCCTATTTTATTATTATATTTTTTAATTTCAAGATAGGGTCTTACTAAGTTGCTGAGGCTGGCCTTGAACTTTGAATCCCCCTGCCTCAGCCTCCTGAGTAGCTGGGATTACAGGTGTGTGCCACACCACCATGCCCAGGTTCCCCTTAGCATTTCATTTTCACTGTGGGCAGGATATTGTTTTAGGAGAAGAATGCAAATGTCCATTCTACTGCTCACCTTTTATTAAGCACATGAGCCACTGGCTTTCTGAGGACAAGGATACAGGCACTGGAGACCTGCCTGGCTCTACCACTTACTAGCTATGTGACCCTGGTCAGGTCCCCTTCACCACTAATGCAGGGACATAAACGTCTACCTCTGAGACATTGTTTTGAGAGTTACTTCACATATATGAAGGTCTTGGCATAGAATAGGTCTTAAATGGGAATCATTTTATCTTTATAGGCTTTGATAGGCTAGTTTGGGAAACTTACCACCTTTCATAATGTTTCGACTGGCTTCCAGAGGCATTTTGGAGCAAAACTCGTGTAAAAAGTGGAGACTTGCACTTAAGAAGTAGATATACATACATGCACATACACACATACATATGTATTCATTCTGTTTATATTCTGGGGGTGGGGAAGTACTGGGCTTAAAGGGGTCAAACCCAGCTATATCCTCATGCTCAGCCTTTTTTATTTTCTATTTTGAGACAAGTTCTCCTTATGTGCGCGGTCCGGGTTCGATCCTCAGCACCACGTACAAATAAACCCATTGTGTACAACTAAAGCAAATAAATAAATATTAAAAAAAAAAAAAAGTTTCTGAGGCTGACCTCAAACTTCAATCCTCCTTCCTCAGACTCCCTAGTAACTGGTTTTACAGGCATGTATCCCACACCTGGATAGACAGATGGATAGATACAGATATATATATACATATATATATATATATGTCTTTTAAGTGAATCAATCACTCTTTCTGTAGTTTCTTTTTTAATATTTTTATTTATTTGCTTTAGTTGTACACAATGCATTTTATTCAATGCGTTTTATTTGTACATGGTGCTGAGGATTGAACCCGGGTCGCCCACGTGCTAGGCGAGTGCTCTACCGCTGAGCCACAATCCCAGCCCTCTTTCTGTAGTTTTGATTATGGTATCGATCTGTTTAGCAAACCTTTCTCTCTCTCTCTTTCTTTGTACTGGGGATTGAACCCAGGGGCACTTAGGGCCTTACTGAGTTGCTGAGGTGGCTTTGTACTCTGGATCCTCCTAAGCCACTGGGATTACAGGTGTGAGCCACTGGCCCCAGCTCCCAAAACTTTCTTTCATAGAACAAAGGTAAAATTCAGCTTAGCCCTCTTCAAGTAATTCAAAGTCTTGGTGATTAAGCAACCTGTTTTATTGATAGTCCTGTAACCTGGAGCCCAGGAAGGCAAGTCAGTGGCCTCACCTCTGCGTTTCCAAGGCAGGGGGAGTGGCCTGGGACTAGCCTGGACTAGAACTCTTGAACATCAGATCTATTGACATTGCTGTCCCTGAGTTCAGACTGTGCAGAACAGGAGCCCTGCAGGTTCCTGCCAGGTAGTGCCAATGGAGAGGGAAGAACTCAGCCACCTCAGGAAAGGGCAGGCCTTAGACAGTGGTTCTCAAAATTTGGCCAGAATCACTTGTTAAGCATATCTGTTCCTGGACCCCACCCCAGTCCTCTTGATCCAGGCCATCAGGGTACTGCTAGTCTCTGTTTAACAAGCTCCCAGAAAATGATTTTGCACTATGAAGAGGGTGAACCTTGCCTTAGGCTATAGTGTTAGGGGCATGTATGAGGCAAGGAAAGGGTAGGTAGGAATCCACTCAGCCGGGTGGCCTGAAATACCTCAGAAGAAGGACACTTCTGTTTCTAGCAACAATTAAGGCCACAAAATAATCTTTTAAAGATCCTTACTATGAAACATCTAAAAAATACTGGATGAAATATTTTGAATATCCTTCTAAATACAGAGATGAGCGTTGGAAAAAAAATAAGAGGAGTCCTCAGGGAGCAGAAGAGGGAAGAACCAGGGTGGTGCTCACCTCTGGTGGCTGAGTGGTGTGGGTGTGTGGGGAAGGGAGAGAGAGAACGGGAGGGGAGGGGAGGGTGGCCTCCCTTTAGGAATATAAGGTTTCAGGTTGAGTCCTATGGAGACAGAAATGAGGTTTGGCTGGTTCTATCTGAAGCTGAAAGAGAGTCTTCCTCATGGAGTCAGGACTACCAGAGGGCTCACCATAAATAAAATGGTAGATGACAAGGAAATCATCCATCAGCGCAAGGAGATGGCAGTAGCTTCTCAGACTTAGGTAAGTAAGGCTCTGAGTAGAAAAAACAAAAGTGAAGAAAAAGAAGTCTTTAAGAACCTGATGATAGTACTAGTTCAATGTTAGGATTTCTACCACCAGTGTGGTTGAGGAAACCTAAGTTCTGGGCCAGGGGTAACACTGGGGAACTTTGTAGAAAACAGATACAAAACCTCTCTGGAGAAATAAGACCTCAATCCAGATCACACAGGATCCTCACAGGAAAAAGAGCCTCAGTGAAGATGAATATATAATCTAAAATGACTAATGCTTGAGGAATAATCTACAATGAATGAGAATACACCTACACAACAAACAACTGGTCTTCTGATAACAGAATTCTTGGCAAGAGACAATAATATAAATGAGTTCAAAACTATTGAAGACATGATGCAGAAACTTGAAAACTTGAGATAAGAACAAGACAGTATCCAAAAAGGTCAGGTCAACTTGAAAACCAAATGGAACTTCTAGAAGAGAAAGTGTTTTAATTGAATTCTTTTTTCTTTTGGGGGTACTGGGGATTGAAGCCAGGATCTAGCACATGCTAGGTAAGCACTCTACCACTGAGCTGCACCCCCAGCCCAGAAGGGAGACTTAATGAACAGACAGACTTGAGGAAGTCATCCAGAATGCAGCACAGAGAAATAAAGATATAGGACTGGGGTTGTGGCTCAGCAGTTAGAGCGCTCACCTAGCACGTGTGCGGCCCTTGGTTCAATCCTCAGCACCATGTAAAAATAAATAAATAAAATAAAGGTATTGTGTCCAACCACAACTAAAACATAAATACTACAAAGAAAAAGGAAAAAAAAAAAAGAAATAAAGATACAGAGGCTGAGATGTGGATGCTAGAATGACAAGATTCCAGAAGTGGAGAAGAGAACGAAGGAGAGGCATTACTTGAAGCAGTAATGGCTAAAATGTCTCCAAACTTGATAAAAGATCTGAAGCCCCAGATTCAGAAGCAGAAACCTAAACAGTATAAATTTTTAAAAATTTGTGTATTCTATTTTAGCTGTGAGAAAGAACCCAAAACAGCAATGGCTCAAACTAGACAGATGTTTCTTTCTTTTTCATGTAGCATTTCAAACATAAACAGTCCTGCTCTATGGTGATGTCTTCCTGAGCTAGGGTTGTGGCTCAGTGGTACAGCACTCACCTAGCATGGGTAAGGCACTGCTTTCCATCCTCAGCACCACATAAAGATAAATAAATAAAAATAAAGGTATTATGGCCCACCTACAACTAAAAATAAAATTAAAAAGATGGTATCCAAATTCCTTCCAGTTCCCTTTCCCAGAGGTACCTGTGTTCCTTCTGCTCACATTTAACTGACCACATCTTTGTCACATGGTTATACCTAGCTTCAAGGAAGGTTGATAAATTATTTTTTTTTGGTGGTGCTAGGGCTGGAACCCATGGAATCATGCACATTAAGCAAGTATTTTATCACTGAGCTACAACTCAGCCCCAGGAAATATTTTTTATCTTCACCAATCGTGTGCTTAGCTAAAAGTTGAAAAGAGAAGGGGAGAACACAGAATAGGAAACAACTAGCTGTCTTTTAAGTCTAGAATAATAAGAGTCATAACAAATAGAAATATAGTACACATAACTTTAAAATCAGTAGCATGGAAAAATGAAATAAAGTCTTAAATCCAGACAGGGAACAGGAAAAAATATAGAAAAAAGGAATACAAGCCAGGCACAGTTGTGCACACCTGTAATTCCAGTGGCTTGGGATGCTGAGGCAGGGAGATCACAAGTTCAAAGCCAACATCAGTATTTTAGTGAGGCCTAAGCAACTCACTGAGACCCTGTCTCTAAATAAAATACAAAAAGGGGCTGGAGATGTGGTTCAGTGGTTAAATGCCCCTAGGTTCAATCCCTGGTACCAACCAACAACAACAAAAATAAAACAAACAAACAAAACAAAACAAAAAACTAAACCCCAAAATATATAGTAAGAAACAAAATGCAGTAGTAAAAGTAATTCCAAATATATTGGTCACAGGAGACATATAAGAATATATATTGCAGTCCTGACATATAAAAAATTGGGAATATTCTAAATGTCTTAGTAGGAGGCTGGATCAATATATTGAGCATACTTATACATTGGAATACTACATTGCATTTAAAAAGGTCTCAAGTAGAGCTACATATATCATATCAACAAATATCAAAAATCCACATTGGACAAAAAAAATATCAGAAAAGTATATATAGTACAATGTAGTTTAGGTAATTTTAAAAACCTACTAGAAGTATTCTCAGGGCTGGGGATGTAGCTCAGTGGTAGAGTACTTGGCTAGCATACACAAGGCCCTGCAACAAACAAAACAACACTGCAAAAAATAAAACAACAACAAAACAGTTCTCAAGGTTTTGTACTATTATTTCTCATCCCAGCTCCACTCTTGTGTATTTTATATATTTGGGAATAAGTATATGGATTTCAATCAAACATAAATCTGCTGCTATTAAGAAGAAGTAAAATAGCTGTTGTCTTTGATTACACCAGAGTTAGAACCATTTAATAACTAAACTGGTATTGCAAACCCAAATGCTCACAGGTAACTTTGATAAAGGTGACAGTGAAAAGAGCCAAGAGGGCTCTGGGAGAACTCAAGGGGATGGGCTTAAGCCACATATTGCCAAAAGAAAATGTAATCCTGGTGTGGCCAGATCTTCTTCTTCTTCTTCCTTCTTCCTTTTTCCTTCTTCCTTCTTCTCCTCCTCCTTCTCCTCCTCCTCCTCCTTCTCCTCCTCCTCCTCTTTCTCTTCCTCCTTCTCTTCCTCCTCCTTCTCCTCCTCCTCCTTCTCCTCCTTCTCCTCCTCCTCCTCCTCCTTGCCTTCTCCTTCTTCTCCTTGCCTTCTCCTTCTTGCCTTCTCCTCCTCCTCCTCCTCGCCTTCTCCTTCTTCTCCTTGCCTTCTCCTTCTTGCCTTCTCCTTCTCCTCCTCCTCCTCCTCCTTCTTCTTTTAATTGTTGTTTGTTTGTTTGATAGAAGCTGGAAATTGTTTGTGGCATATGGATTTTTATGTGACATTTGAGATATGAATGTGAGAGACTATATAGCATGGTGGCTGACAGTATGAACTATGGAACTAGTCCACTTGAGTTTGAATCTTGGCAGTGAATCTAATACCTGTGTGACCTTGGGCAAATTTCCTTACCTCTCTGCTTCAGTTTCCTTATCTTACAATAGGAACACAAATAGTACCTGCCTTTGTTAAGAAACTGAAATGAGTTTAAGACTACTTACAACAGTGCTAGACACACAGCAAGTGGCCCTGTTTAGCTCTGTATGTGTAGGCTAAAGGCCCACACCATTATGTAGGTTGTAGAGACACTCTTTAGACTCATAGTTGGAAAGCTTTGACTTAAACCCATTCTTTATGTGGGTGAATTCTAAATAGGATGACGTGTATCAATCATCTAATCCAGGACACTCTGAAGAGAAAATGAAAGGAGGCTCTGTTAGTAATTGTGCTGGGATAGCAGGTGAGACTGTCCCAGGCAAACTGGTCTCCCTGGTCCTAAGTGCTATCTTTGTACAGGAAAGCACCAGTAAGCAGTTGATATCTACAAACCAGCAAATGCCAGGTCATGCACATGTGCTTTACTGGGGTACCTCGTGTCATCTTCCTAACAGCCCTAGTGGGGAGATGCTGTCACCAGCTCTCTTTTTGTTGGTAAGGAAACTGAGGCATAGGGTTAAGGAACTTCTCTAAAGCCACACCATAGCGGAGTCAGCCAGGTTCCAGTGGATACAAGGTGGTGGCAGGAAAGTTAAGCCTCCTTTTCAGAGGAATAGTGGAGACTGAGGATGGTGTGGCTTTCAACTCAGGCCTCTGCTTGGCACGGCAGGACTATGCTGGGCTGCAGGAGAGTGCTTGCTACTCCTGCCAGGTGGGGCTGCTATTTCACAGCATTGCCACATGGAACAAGGAACTGTGGACCTGGGGCTTGAATACCAGATTGGTGCCAAGTGCATTTCATCAGGTTACTGCAGCCAGTTCTAGGGCAGCTTATGCATCTTACGTGCAGCTGGTGAAAGTGGATCCTTGTCAGCCACCTAAACCCAACACCTCCTTGGCTAGTGTGTCACTCCAGATCCACAAACTAAGGACAGCCGAGGACACTGTCCTGGCAAGCCCTGTGAGAGAAGGAACAGAACCCAAATAAAGGGAGGCCCACCCATAGTGCCAGATTTCCAGAGCTCCAGGTGTGGCCCTTTAAGCAATTGTGGAGAAGAAAGATCTAGACATGAAGTGTTGATGCTGGGATTAGAAGAAGAGCCTAGAAACCCCCAAATGAAACACCTAGGGTATTCCAGCAGCAATAGAAAAAACATACTTTCATAAAAACAGATGGAAACAAAAATGTTAAAGATATTTTCAAACAAGGATAGTGGGATGTTAGTAATTGTGGTTGTGCAAAATGTTTTCAATATTCAGAAACTAGTGTTAGAGGAAAAAGAATGCCTCAGCATAAAAGTGAACACAAAATGCTTTGAGTGTGAAGTGTCCTTGCTGGGAAGATAAGAATGACTGGGAGCGTTGGCAGCAGTGGGCACCACCTGGCAGCCTTGAAGCAGCCAGCCCAGGCTGGGAGGAGACCCTGGCCCTGGATAGTTCCTTGCCATTCCTTTTGCTTTGGTAAGGACATCCCTTAAAGGGATGGATAATAAAATCTGAGGGGAAAAATTTTTGCTGCATTGCCAATGACAGTGATTTCTGGCTCTGATTAGTATCGTTGACCACTCTTGATCCAAATGAAAATGCCCAGCTGGGAGGTAAGACTCAAGTTTGTTCTTTATTCTACCTTGGTCTCCATTTCAAAATTGGAAGACAAATATTCCAATGGATATATTAGAAAAAGTCAGACAATTGTTGCAGAAGGTCATGGGTATGACCTTCTTATGGAAGTGGTAGGCCTTTTTCCCAGCTGCAGAGCAGATGTTAGAACTAAGCGATCCAGCCAAGGTCAATCTAGGAAACCTATTTAGTGTCCAAGGCCTTCTAATTTAACATTTCATTGTATTCTTTAAAAAGAAAATGCTCCCAGTCATTGCCTTAGTTACTTTCTTTCTGCATGGGCAAAACTCAAGCAAACAGGGACTCTTGGGGCAGCTCACAGAATCCCACTTCTGTCCAACACCCATGACTTGGTAAAATTGTGTGCCTTTTCCCGTGCGGGTCACTGGCTCCAGTTTCTGGTCTCTTGATTGCAGGTTTCAGATTCCTGGAGAGAAAGAACCTAGTCAACCCACTCAGGTCTGGTGCTGAAGGGGGAAGGGATATTTAGTACTGATCTGGAAGCCCCACTATGTATCAATCAGCCCTTTTCTCCCACATCACTAAGTGGAATTCATTTTATATTGGGCAGCACCCCTGTAACCATAGTATAAGTTTCTGTTGTGCCATTGTCTGTCCCTTGGCTAAAGGTCAAGGAACTCCTCCAGGACAGGCCCTGGGGCCATTTGGTTTGGGAAAGTGCCCCTGGCTCTAACTGAGAGGAATTGCTCAGTTCACTGGTAAATTTCAAGCCAGAGTTCAAGTCACAGGGGAGGAAGTGGAGTAGCCAGAGAAAAGGTGAGGTCTGCACATGAAGTGAGTGAGGGCTGGGCTGGAGCATGGAAAGTAGGAGGCCCTGATCCTGCCCAGCATCATGGAGGACGGCAGGGATGTGCATCAAGTATGTGTGTAATGCATACAGGTTGCCCTGGGGCAAAGGCAGGCTGAGGGGAAATCAGCTGGCACCAGCCAGGCCCAGACACATGGCATTTGACATTACTGTAGGCTGTATGAATTTTCTGTTCCTCTGCAGGACCTCTGTGTGCTAGTGTGAGTTTGGGCAGCACATGGTGGTGCCCTGGCAGGGGGAAAGTGGGAGCCAGTGTCCAACCCACATTCTTCTTGCCGGCCTGGGCTCATGAAACTTCAGAGAATGTTGCCATGGCTGTGGCTTCATGAGCAGCTCCTCAGGCCACAGTTTAGATCTGGTCCCTGATGATCCTCCATATGCAAGACCATCAGTTGTTTGCTTGGGCCACTTGGTAGAATTACTGAGTTCCTCAGACCCAAATGACATGCCTTTCCTGGCAGCGAGATAGACCTTTTTTGTTTGTTTGTTTTAATTTTGTTTTTGGCATTGCTGGGGATTGAACTCAGAGCATCAAACATGTTCGGCAAGCTCTCTACCACTAAGCTACAGCCCCAGCCCAAAGACAGAATTTTTTAAATGTAGGGGTGGTGTTCAGTGGTAGAGCATATGCTTAGTAAGCACACAGCCCTAGGTTTATTCTAATCCCTGCCACCAAAAAAAACAAAAACAAAAACAAAAACAACTTGAGCCTTTCTATTTCTTTATAGTTAAAGAAATCAAATGTGGTAATACTCATTAATGTCATTTATACCCAGCCAGTGAGGTATTCTGGGTGGGGAAGGAGTCATCTTCTTGATGACTGAGGTGGGCTTATGTAGGATCATGGCCCACGTTAGGCATGTGGGTGGGAACTGGTACGGCCCTGCCTGTGACCCAGTGCAGAGAGGAAGGGGCCTCTGAAAGAGGGGACTGAAGAAAGGATGGGGGCAGGAGTGCTCAGGAAAAAGGGTGTAACACTGCCACCCGTCCCCAGCACCCTTCACGGTGGAGAAAGAGCTCACTCTCTCAGCTGTGAGGACAGCAGCCATGCCCCTTCGCCTACCCACTAAACTCAGGATCAGGGAATTGAGAGTTGCCATGAAAATCTTTACCCTGACCCCTTGAGCCACTTGAGATGGCAGTTGAAGACTGACCTGACCTGAGGGTGGTGTCTGTATACTTTGCTCAAGTGGCCCTGATGCCCTTTTCAGTTGGGTCACAGCACCTTTATCTCCCCTTCCTCTCTGGCTGTGCAGATGCAGGAGCTGGAGCAGAGGCTGCTGGAGGCGGAGCAGAGAGCAGAGAATGCAGAGACCCAGGTAATGGGGAAGGGGATTGGCTCAAGTATGGAAATGTGGGCACAATCATCACACTGATGAGTTCTTCACAGGGGGGAAAAAACAGCAGTTGGGTGCTGGACCTGAACATATGAAGGTACAAGGAGTGTTCTGTGAGAATGAAGGGGTCTGGATAAGGTCAGTGTAGTTAGTCCAATAAGCCTTGCTATGCTGTGGGAATAAATTAAGCTGCAGTCTCAGTGGTTTGTCACATTAACTCTCATGTATAGAACCACCCACTGAGGGTTTGACAGCAAGGCTGCTCCCACAGTCATTCATGCACCTCCCCTGTCTTATACCTGCTCCCTTAGAACATACCACCTTCTTGGTTGGCATGGCTGGGAGAGAGCTGGATGCTTATATACTAGCTTTTAAATGCTTCAGCCCAGAAGTGACGTGCCATCTCTACTTCAAGCTGGATGAATTATGTGGCCCCATCTGACTAGAGAGGGTTAGGAAGTATGGAGAATCATGTCAATATCCAGGGAACAGTAAGTACCTCTCCTCAGTGTTTTGGAGCAGTGCCCTTCAGGGCCATTTGTCATATCCAGCTTATCCCTGGCAGGGTCTCCAGAGATAGATGGGCCACAACCTAGCTGGTCTTTTCAAAGTAGCCAAAATGAGTGTCTTGCTTGTCAGTTCCTTTTGTCCAGATAAAGGCTTAATAAATGGTCACTTAATTAATTGGAACAGACTGCTCTGGGTAAAGGCTCTGCCTGAGAGTCATGGGCCAGGACATCCTGTCCCACATTACTGGCCATTGCATACTCCACCATTTGAGTAATGTGAGACCTCATGAGGTCATTGGTACTTTTCAGGTGGGAGTGATGGAAGAGAAGGTAAAACTGTCCAATCTGAAGAATGTGGACTCCACAGGGAGCCTGCACCGAAAATACCAAGAATTGCTGAAAGTCATGCAGGGCAAAGATGAGCTCATCAGCCACCTGGAGGCACAACTGGAGAAGCAGGTAAGGGCTGACTTGCAACAGAGCACCAGTCCCCTCAACCTCTGCTCTAGTTGGTCCCCAGCTTCTTGAGCCCCTCTGCTCGAGGCATGAAGTGACGGGAACCCACTCTGTCTTGAGCCTGTTTTTTTTTCTTTCTCTTTGAAATAGTGATTTTATTTACTACAGATATATAATTATGAATGGGATGGTTACATTACATGTAGTATTTTTAAAATTATATTTAGAGCCGGGCATGGTGGCGCACACCTATAATCCCAGCACTTGGGAGGCTGAGGCAGGAGGATCGCGAGTTCAAAGCCAGCCTCAGCAATGGCGAGGCACTTAGCAACGCAGTGAGACCCTGTCTCTAATAAAATACAAAAAAAAGGGCTGGGGATGTGGCCCAGTGGTCAAGTGCCCCTGAGTTCAATCCCCCGGTACCAAAAAAAAAATAAAATAAAATAAATAAATAAATAAATAAATAAACGAATGAATGAGTGAATGAATGAATGAATGAAATTATATTTAGAAAGATCCATGCTTTGTTCCATAATGATGAACCTGTTCTTTTTTTTTTAATTTTTATTTATACCTGTATGTATTACAGTTCATACTATACATATAGAGCATCTTTTTACATAAAACAGTTTGTATTCAAAGTATATTCACAGCATTCAAGTCTTCAATCGTGCATTTAAAGTAATGATATCCATCTTATTCAACCACTTTTTCCCCCTTCCCCCCTGAACCTGTTCTTTTATAAGGAGATGTAATTATTGGATGATTCCCTTTCACATCTGTCTGTTAGAAGCCAGGCAGAGGATATAGGGGAAAAAAGGACTTTGGAGGCAGACGATCTGGGTATGAATCCCACCTCTAGCACCAGCTGCTCTCTGTGAGCAGATTGCATAAGTTGGTGATTCTCAGTTTATATATTTATAAAATAGGGGTCATAATACCTCATAGGGATTTTGGGAGAATTAGGGGAGGTAATCTATACATAGTATCAGATACATGGTCAGTGCTTGGTGCGGAGAGCTTTTCCCTTTCCCTGCGGGCCTGTGCCTTGCCAACATGTGCTACAAGATACTCTCTGTAGTGTAATCAGAACAGCATATGGCTGGACGGTCAACCTTGGTCAACTGTTTAGCCAGTCTCTCAGTGAACCTGAATAGACAGAGACCTAAGTTATTACCTTTTCTGAAAATCTAGGCCTATTCCTGAGTATGTGGGAGGCACTGCTCAGCATTTTAGCTATAATTAGCACCCTTGCTCTCCAGAGGACTTCTGGAATACCCCACTACCAGTACCTATACCAGCCTCCTCCCCTTGTCAACTCATGAACTTCATCCCAGTTCTGTCCCTTCCCTCTCCCATTGGCTTTATATGGCCAACTTCCCCCTGGTGTCAGAGCTCCATCCATTTCTAACAATGTACCCCACAGTAGGGTCAGGTGACTTTTAGTTTCTACATGTGCATTCTCCGTGAAGTTTCCAGTTAATTCTGGCAGTATCTTCCAACCATCGTGGGCAAATTGGTAATCATTCATCAGCATTCACTGAACATTCCCTTACTGGATGTGCCTTTGTATGCTGTGGGGCAGTGTGTGTTCCTGCACAATCATGGGAAAACAGTGTTTACACATGGAATGTCTAATCAAGTTTAGAGGTACCCTAGCTTTTCTTTCAGGGGGCTTATGGAAGTGGCAGCATTCTGGGGATTGATGGGCAAAATGACTCCTGCTAAAGTTCCTTAAGTCAGAAAAAAATCTTACAATTATAATCAATTGGTCAAGATTAGAAGAGAAAGAATACTTTTCTGTGAGTCAAGAGACCTGGTTTGAGTTCCAGCTTTGCCACAAACTGACAGAGGCCAATCCTTTCATCCCTGGGCCTCAGTTTCCACTGCTGTACAAAGAGGGTACCAAATTAGGTCAGGGGTCCACTGTTTCTGTAAAGGGCCCAAGAATAACCATTTCAGGCTTTGTGAGCCACTGTGGCAACTGCTCAGCTCTGCTGTTGTGGTATGAAAGCAACTAAAAACAATCCATAAATGAATGGACATGGCTGAGTTCCAGCAAAACTTTATTTACAAAAATAGTTGGGGGGAGGGGCTGGCATTGTGGCTCAGTGGTAAAGTGCTTGCTTAGCATGCATGAGGCACTGGGTTTGATCCTCAGCACCTCATAAAAATAAAATAAAGATATTGTGTCCACCTAAAACTAAAAAATAAATATTAAAAAAAATTTAAAAAAATAGGCAGGGAGTGGTGGGCGCTGGAGTTGTGGCTCAGTGGTAGAGCACTTTATCCTTACCACCACACATAAAAGTAAATAAATAAATTAAAATGTTCTTTAAAAAATAGGTAGGGGATAAACAGAGGACTCAGTTGGATGTAGACCATTGTTTGCCAAACCCTGAAGTAGATGACCTTTAAGATCTTCCTAGCCAGCCTGGTGCAGTGGCGCACGCTTGTAATCCCAGCACTTGGGAGGCTGAGGCAGGAGGATCTTGAGTTCAAAGCCAGCCTCAGCAATGGCAAGGCACTTAGAAACTCAGTGAGACCCTGCCTCTAATAAAATACAAAAAAGGGCTGGGGGCAGCCCAGTGTCGAGTGCCCCTGAGTTCAAACCCCAGTACCCAAAAAAAGAACTTCCTAGCACTTCTGACACTTTCACATTCTCATCTTATTTCCCTTGTTTGGAGCTTATGTCTGTCCTCCTAATAGTTGTCTGGCAGTTTTTCCCTAGATGCATAACCAAAGTCCTTATTGCTGGTCTCTCATCTACTCAGCAGACACCTATTGCTCCTTGGTTTTTAGATTGGGGGCCAGGTCTCTTTGTAGAGCTGGCTGATACCTGGTGCTGTGTACTTTCTCTCTGTCTTCATCCTCAGAGTGGCCCACATTTCCCATTTTAGAGGTGCCAGTGCAGGCACAGAGGGTTATGTGTTACAACAAATAAGCTCACATGTAGGATCTAAGCCCATGTTCCATTCTATTCTAGACTGCTTTTTTTTAGAACAAACTTCCTTTTCATCCTTAGTGATATGCTAATTTAGACATTTTTTGGTTTTTTGTTTGTTTGGGTTTTTTTTTGGTAATGCTGGGGATTGAACTCAGGGCCATGTGCATGGGAGGCAAGCACTCTATCAACTGAGCTATAGCCCCCTTGGTTTTGTTTTTTTAACAGTAAACGTAATATATGCTGAGCTGGAGTTGTAGCTCAGTGGTAGAGCTTGCCTTGCACACATGAGGCACTGGGTTTAATCATCAGCACCACATAAAAATAAATAGATAAAACAAAGGCATTGTGTCCATCTATAACTAAAAAAAAAAAAAAAAAAAAAGATAATATGTGCTTATAGTGAAAAAGTACACACACACAAAATCCAGTAAGGTCTAAAATGAAAAATAATATTTTTCCTTTATCCCTAACCCTTCATTTCCACTCCTAGCTGTTAAATATTTTTTGTGTATCAAAGCATGGCATTTCACTTTCATTCTGTGGATGTGCCATGTTTATTGAAACAATGTGTTGTTGGTAGTAGGCACTTAGGCTGTTTCCAGTTCTGAGTTTTCTAGTTTGTGTCACTTTCTCAAGTAATATTGCAGCAAATGACTTCTGAGCTGTGGCTTTGTTAGGTCAATGTACACTTTTAATGTTGACATATATTATCAAATTGCCACTCCAAAGGCTTTGCCAATTTGTATAAGAGAGGTCGTGCCCAGCATTCATGATGGTTTGGAATAATATCAGACTTTTAAATTGTGTTAATCAGCTAGAGAAAAATAATGTTTTGTTTTTATCTGCATACTTGAAACTATGAGTGAGATAAAACAGCTTTTCATGGCTTTCTTTTTTTTTTTTTTTAAATTTTGTCCCATTTACTTTATTTGTAATTTCTTTCCATATATACAAGTGTCTATATCTCTGTAAGGTGTAAGGTTATATATGTATGTATGTATATATACTCACACTATTTTTTTTATTTTTTTTTTAAACTTATTTATTTGCTTTAGTTATACACAATGTATTTTATTTTTATGTGGTGCTGAGGATTGAACCCAGGCCACACTCGTGCTAGGCGAGTGCTTTACCGCTGAGCCACAACCCCAGCCCCTCACACTATAATTTTCTGAAACATTTAAGGGCAATTTACATATATTAGGGTCTTTATCCTTAAATATTTCAGAGCATATTCCTTTTTTTAAAAAATTTATTTATTTTTATTCTAATTTGTTATACGTGTTTGCAGAGTACATTTCATTTTATATTACATATAAAGAGCACAATTTTTCAAGTTGCTGGTTTTATATAAAGTATTTTTACAACAGTTGTGTCTTCATACATGAATTTAGGGTAATCATGGATAACTCAGTCTGCTATTATTCCTACCCCCTTGCCCCCTCCCCCTCCCCCTTCATGGCTTTCTTTATCTTTCTTTTTCTGTTGACTTTCTGTTCATATCCTTTGCATGTATTTTTTGGGTTGTTCAATTCAGACAGCCCTTTGTATGTGTGCTTTCTGTGTTGCAAATCCTTCCCCAGTTGGTCTTCTGATTTTGTTTAAGGGATTCTTATTTTAGTCATACAGTAATTTATAGTGATGATATACATTGATTAATCTTTTCCTTCATAGCTTTTTGGGATTTGCATTATACATTGGAAGGCCCTTCCCACTTTTAAAGAATGTTTTTTAAAAAATCCTAACTGAATTAAAATTTTTTCTGTTGGGTCATCCCCATCCAATCACTCTTTGTCTCTTCTCCCAGCTTCCTTGGTCATTCATTCCACCAGTGACCATGGTAGTTAACTGAAGGTCCTTTCTTTCCTGCAGAAGCAGCTGAGAGCTGAGGAAGCAAAAATTGTTCAAGAAAAAGCTGCAAAGATCAAGGAGTGGGTGACACTAAAGTTAGCAGAGGTGAGTGGAAAGCTCATCTTGGGGGGCCTGGCCTGGCGGTGTGGCTGGGGTTGCCTTTCCTAAATTCCTGCCTCCTCTGCTTGGTGGTAGCTTGCTGACCTTCATCTTGTTAACCATTTGTCCTGCATTCAGATACTCTGTAGCACCTGGCTTTTATCTCGTGTTCCTTTTGTCATGGTCAGTTTCTCTGGAGCTCCTCACTAGCTTTGTGCTGAGTTTAAGTTTAGGAAGAAGGAAAGAACCTCACTTTTGAGAAGTCCCCTCAGTTTCCTTCTAAGGAACCCGCTTAGATCATCCTCCACTCACTGCCTCTTCTTCTCTGTCCCCTCCCATTCTTTTCAATTTATAAAAAGCCAGGTGTGGTGGCACATGCCTGTAATCCCAATGACTCAGGAGGCTAAGGCAGGAGGATTGCAAGTTCAAAGCCAGACTCAGCAACTTAGCTAGACCCTGTCTCTAAAAAAATATAAAAAAAGGCTGCAGATGTGGCTCAGTGGTTAAGCACCCCTGGATTCAATCCCGGGTACCCCCCCCCAAAAAAAATCATGGCAAACATAAATAATAAAATGTAATTATGATAAAATGTAAAATTTACCAAATTCTTATTTTAAGTATACATCCAGTGGCATTAAATACACACACAGTGTTGTGCAGCCATCATCACTATGTCCAAAACTTCTCATCACCCCCAAAATTCTGTGCCTTCCAAATGCTCTCTTTCCCCAGCTACTAGAAACCTCTACTCCCCTTTTCCTTTCTGTGTATGCATTTTGGTGGTTATCACTTGCTACAGCTATGTCAATGATACGAGCAAACAAATAAAACCCAGCCTCCTTCTAAAGAAAAAGAAAGGGAGTTTGGACAGGGATGAACTCCATTCTCTTCTTCCTTAGTCCTCCAGAGACACATGGTCCCTCCTGCAGGAAGGTGTTTCTCATTTTGCACCCCTCCCCTTCTTTAGATGCCCATCTCAGGTCACTTGATAGGCTGAAGGTTCTTGGGGACAGAACTAAGGACTGGTTTACCTCCACATTCCCACAGCTCCAGCTGATCCTTTCTAAGAGATGCTCCATGAAAGTATGCTGGATTTAATTTAAAAAGAAAATGCAGCTGGGCACAGTGGTCCATGCCTGTAATCCCAGAGGCTCAGGAGGCTGAGACAGGAGGATTGAGAGTTCAAAACCAGCCTCAGCAAAAGTGAGGCACTAAGCAACTCAGTGAGAGCCTGTCTCTAAATAAAATGCAAAATAGGGCTGGGGATGTGGCTCAGTGGTCAAGTGTCCCTAAATTTAATTCCTGGTACCCCTCCTCCCCACTGTCCCTGCAAAAAAAAAGAAAAAGGAAAGAAAATGCAGTCACCATCAGGCTGGATCTCATAGATGTTATGTTGAACAAAATAAATCAGACACAAAGAAGTACGTACTGTATAGCTGCATTTATCTAAAGTACAGAAATGGGCACAACTATGGTAAAGCAAGGTATAGGGATGCATCCTGAGATGGTAAGCCCCAGAAAGCAAGGAAGCAAATTCGGTAAACTTAAAAGAGTGGTTTCCTTTAGGAGGGAAAGAAGGAATGTGTGGTTGTGAAGGGGTGAGTCAGGAACTTGCCTGGGTGCTGCTAGCTAGCTTATATTTGTTAACTGGGCAGTTGTCACATGCATATGAATTTCAGAATTATTTGTGAATCTGTTCATTGATGCAGGATGCAATTGTCTGTGTATGTGTTGTATTTCACAATTTATTTATTTGCAGCACTGGCAATTGAAGCCAGAGATATTTTACATCCCCAGCCCTTTTTTAATCTTTCATTTTGCCACAGGGCCTTGTTAAGTTGCTGCCCAGGTAGCCTCAAACTTTCCATCTTCCTACCTTAGCCTCCTGAGTAGCTGGGATTATAGGCAGGTGCCACTGTGCCTGGCTATACTTCACACTTTTTAGAAGGTTAAACATAGTGATAGTTTCAAGTCACAGCACCAAGCAAACAAACAAAACTGGAAAAGGAAGCATGGGGGCTGTCAAAGTAGAAGGTCAGCACTGGATTGGTGGGACACCAGGTACTCTTTTTCAAAGATTTGGACTTTTAATTTTATTTCGAGTTATATGTCTGAATCTGTAGGAGCTGAGTAGTCTAAATCTCCCTTTTCTAAATCTCCCTTCTGTCCCCTCTCTCCCCCTCTCTCCTTCTCCCCCTCTCCCCACTACCTGCCTCTCCCCCTACCCCACCCCCATCCCTTCCCTCCCTCCCTTCTTTCCTTCTTCCTATGGAACCCAGGACCTTGAGCATACCAGGGATGTACTTTACTACTGAGATACATCCCTGCCCCCTCTAAATCTTCATTTTCTTTTTTCCCAGCTTGAGATGGAGAATCAGCACCTGAAAAGCTGTAATCAGCGCCTGGTGGAGCAAGTGGGAGCCCTTCAAGATGCACTGGAAGGTAGGCAGGCCTGGGTGTGTGTGCTGTGGAGCGTGGTACTGATTTGAGGGCGCTCTCAATATGCCTGTTTTTGCCCCAATCACAGCTCTTCAGATGGCACCTTCAGGGAAGCTGCTGGTGGCCCCCCAAGAAGCCCCAGAGCGGAATTCTGTCCCTTCAGAACCAGGAGCTCAGCCTGTGACACAAGACAGTGGTTCTCAGGCCCAGGCTTTGAAGGTGGCTTTGCCTGGACCTTGTCTGGGTGCCTTGCAGAGCAAGGGCTCTGTGCCTGAAGCCAGAAACCCAGTGGAGGATTCTAGTTCCAGCTTGGTCCACACTGGGGAAATAGCAGAGGCCAAGACCCTTCAACCTCATCTGGGAAAAAAGGGTGCTCCCAGTCAGCTGGGCATGAGACCTGGCCCTGCCAGACGTGGTTCAGCCTCCTGGGGGGAGGGCCTGGCCACTGCTCATTGTGGAGGGATTCTCTTTGGGGCCAAGACCTCTGCCAGGGAAGGTGGCCCTGGCAGCAGCCTAACCCTACCAAAGGCACGGGCTTCCAGCACCCCCTGGGATAGCATCCAGGTAGCCAGAAGGCACCACAGCCAGCCCCAGGTAGGTCCTGGGCACTTTGACCATGTGGTGAACATTGAGGTGGAAGCCCTGGCAGCCCTCCACCCCTCTGTCCTTTCTAAGCTGAAGCCCCCAGAAGAGCTCCGAGAAGAACCAGAGAAGATGGAAATGGAGGAGCCACCTCCAACAGGGAAGGAGGAAGGAGAGAACCCGAAGGCCCCTGGACTTGAGCTGGAGAAAGAGGAGCTGGGGAATAAACCACCCACACCTCCGCTACACCGGTTTCCATCATGGGTAAGAGGCAACCTTGGAGCCGGGCAGAGGGGCAGAGCTGGCAACAGGCTCACAGTCCATTGAGAACATCCACATGCTGAGTAGGAGATGAGGCTGGCATACCTACTATGGCTCAGAGGGGCCTCCCCAACTAACTTGGCTAGTGGGGGACAGAGCCAGATCTGAAGTGATGTGGATGGTGGCTGGCAGTCATTTCTCAAGCCTTACCGAGTGCCACACACCAACCTGGGTGCTTTGTGCACATTTTCCCTTTTCATCTTTGTGACTCTTTGTGGGTTTAAGAGCACAGGTCTCAGGAAGAAACCACTAGGGTTAAAATGCTAACTATGTGACCCGGGCAAGTTACTAAAATTCTGTGCCTCAGTTTCCCTATCTATAAACTGGGGATAATAGTGGCTACCTTATAGGGCTGTTGTGAGGATTAACTGTGTTGATATCTAATAAGTTCTTGTGAGTGGTAAGTGATATGTAAATGTTGAGTATTTTTATTTCTTTTTTACTTTTTTACCATGCTGGAGAGTTGAACCCAGGCCCTCACACATTCTAGGCAAGTTCTGTACCACTAGCTGCATCCCTGGCCCTTTTTATTTTTTCTTTTGAGACAAGGTCTCACTAAATTGCCCAGGCTGGCTTCAAATTTTGAATCCTCCTGCCTCAGCCTCCTGCACAGTTGGGATTACAGAGGTGTACCACCATACCCACCTAGCTATTTTCATTTCTGAGCCTTAGCTTCCTTACTTGTAATGTTAGATAAAATTACACGATGCCTGGTGGAATCGCTTCAGAATCAATGACCTTGGGTGGAGTTGAAGACACAGATGAAACAAGACCGGCCCTGTATGAGTACATAGTTAAGCTAGGCAATGGGTAACAGGTCATTATCTATGCTGTTCTCCCTACTTTTGTGTCTGACATTTTCTGTGATAAAATGTTAAGGTATAAATGGGGTAGGAGGGGTGTTATTAGCATTTCTTAGGTTAGTAGTGAGGATGGCCTGGGTTGTAAAGGGCTTAAGCACAGGGCCTGGCACGTGGGAAGGATTCTCAGCTGTGTGAGGAATTGGTGCTGTTTCTCCCCTTGACACACTTGGAAACTGCTGTCCCCTCCATTTTAGCTATTTGCCCAAAGTCCTGTGGAGATAGTGAGAGTGAGAGCATCAGGCTTTTTTTTTTTTTTTTTTTTTTTTTTTTTTTTTGGTACTGGGGATTGAACTCAGGGGCACTTGACCACTGGGCCAGCCACATCCCCAGCCCTTTTTTGTATTTTGTTAGAGACAGGGTCTCACTGAGTTGCTAAATGCCTCACCATTGCTGAGGCTGGCTTTGAACTTGCGATCCTCCTGCCTCAGCCTCCCAAGTGCTGGGATTACAGGCGTGCGCCACCGTGCCCGGCTGCATCAGGCTTTGAACTGAGGTCCTTCTGCCTTCGGAGCCCAGCACCAGCACTCTAGCTGTACAGCCTCATGGGCACGTGGCCAGGGCAGTGGTCAGTCTCTTACTCATGGTCAGACCAGATGCTACCATGTGAGGCAGCACTATGAGGGACAGTTGAGTGTTGGCTCCTGGCAGCAGAGGGAACGGGGTACCCTGGGGTGGGATTGTCTCCCCACACCACTACTTGGGAGATCCCTAATTTCAGGAGCACTGGATCAGGAGGCTCCTGCCCAGGCTTTTTGCCTGTACCCTTAGCAGTGAATGCTGACCAGCTGCTGATGGTTATAGGGGCACCTGCAAACTGGGGACAAAGCTGAGTAGAAAGCAGGCTGTACGGAAGGTTAGGACGTGGGAAAGTGCAGTGGCCCCATGGCTGACCATCTTTCAGGCCATGGCCGCTGATGCTCTTCTTGTTCGTTGTTGTCTTGCTCTGGAGCCCTATAGCAGAGGTGGGGCTGAGGGAACACTCGGACAAGGGCTGTGGCAGGATTGCTTAGCAGGTGTTAACCCAGAGAAGCGTTGCTTACACTGATCATTTTGCCATATACCATCTACCATGGTGACTGAGAGTGGCTCTTGTGTTCTGCCTGCACGTATTAAGTGTGTGTGTGTGTATGTGAGAGAGAGAAAGAAAGTGGAGATGGGGGTGAGAGAAAGGAGAATATATAAAATGCTTTAATGGCCCAGTGGCACACACCTGTAGTCCCAGGACAGAAGGCAGAGGCAGAAGGATCACTTGAATCTTGGAGTTCAGGTCCAGCCTGGGCAACATAGCAAGACCCAGTCTCAAAAAACAAAAACAATAAAATGCTTCAGACACTGTTGCCTGCGTGAACATCAGCTACACTCTAGGGGACAGGTTTTAAGGGGAAGCATTGGGTCTTTCTGCAGACCTTCTCTCTCTCAGCTGGGTCCCAGGGACCCCAAGAGTTGGCCAATGCAATGTAAGGAGAATTTGTCTCCTGTTGTCAGTCCTCTTCGTAACTTGCTCCTGAGGGAAACAAGACTCAATGCCACAGTGTCGGCTCATCCAAGACCCCTGAGGTAGGATCACCCTGTCCCACAAGAGCCAGAGGGCTTAGCCCCTCTCTAAGGCAGAACCTGGGCAGTGACCATCTGGTTGGGGGCAGGGGAGCCGGGGAATTAGAAAAGGACATTTCTCACTCTGAGGGAGTCAGATACACTTATTTGCCTTTGGAGTCTGTAGAGCCTTTTTTCTCTTAATCCTTCTGACAACTTTGTGAGGTAGGCATTAGATACCCTTTTGCCAAACAGTACCTCAATCCCTTAAGCTTGAGTTTCATTTCCTTTGTGAAGTCAGAGCCCTGGCCTTGGTTTAATTCCATGACCACTGCTGGCAGAAATCCTCTTTTCTCTGCCTAATTTCATGGCTTGCACCTGCTTTATCTACACTGCGAAAGCTCAGGAATCCCCCGCCTGCCACAGCGCCCTTTGGTCGTCCTCCCTCCCTGCCCCGCCACCTCTTGTCTTGCCAAGGCTCCAGTTACCTCAGCATCTCATCTTGCATCACTAGCCTCTCCCCTTAGTTGCCGCCATGCTACTGTCTGCCTCTAGAGCCACACCCGGTGTGCATCCCACTCCCTCCCAGCCCTGTCCCCAGCCCAGCTTGCCCCCAGCTGCCTCCCTGGCCAGCCCAGCATTCCTCCCAAAGCTGACTGACCTTCTTCTCCAGCCCCTGTGACTCATGTCACCTGAGCAGGCCTTTGTTTTCCCTGTGGGGTAAGTGGAGCAAACAGCCCTAGAATAGCCTGGGCAGGGCCTTGTGGTTTGTTGGGACAATCAAGCTCCCAAGGCCCAGGGGCTTGCATTATGCCCCAAGGGGATGGGAGACCTTAGGGCCCATATTCTCTATAAATGTCTGACTTTGGAGTTTTAAAGTCCTGTTGGGCTAAATAGGCTTTATAGTTTGGCCCTAAGGCCTAACTAGGATTTAACAATGTTGCTATAAGAAGCCAGAATGTCCTAAGTTCCAAATGGCTGGCTTTCCAAAGAGCATATACTATCCCTGTGTAGCTCTGACTTCCTCATTATCAACACCCCTAACTTCTCCCAGCATTAAAAAAAAAAAAAAAAAAAAAAAAAAAAAAAAAAAAAAAAACTTGATTCCACACCAGACTCCTGGAAGGTATTATCACCTTTTTTTTTTTTTTTTTTGTACTGGGGTTGAACTCAGGGCCACTCGACCACTGAGCCACATCCCCAGCCCCTTTTTGTATTTTATTAGAGACAGGGTCTCACTGAGTTGCTAAGTGCCTTGCCATTGCTGAGGCTGGCTTTGAACTCACGATCCTCCTGCCTCAGCCTTCCAAGTGCTGGGATTACAGGCGTGTGCCACAACGCCCAGCTATCACCTCCATTTTAGAGCTGAGGGAAATGAAGCTCACAAATGAAGAAACTTGGCTGAGATCCCTCAACCAGTAACTGGCCCACCCAGGTCTGCTCACCTTCAAAGCCATGTTTTCCACTTGCCTGGGGCAGACACCGTCCTGGGCCCTGACTGGGACCTCTCATTTCAGGAGAGCCGGATCTATGCAGTGGCCACTTCGGGCATGCAGCTGTCAGATGTGTCTTCCCGAAGCAATGTTGCCTGCTGTGGTGAGTCCAAGTGAGGCTCAAAGGGCTCGAATGCCAGTGGTGGGCAGAGTGGGTAAGTAGGGAGGTGGAGACTGAGCAATACCCAGGGTCGGGGTGGCCTGGTGCCAGTGCCCTTCCCCAGCAGGTGCAGTTCGGGTGCAGTCTCACGGCCAGGGCTGTGCAAGAGGGAAAAGGAAGTTATGCAGGTTCAGCCCTGCCTGCTGGCTCCAGAGTCACTGGCCAGCCCCAGCATGCCCACAGTGATGGGAGCCCCATGGGCACATGGTTTGTTACCCACTTTGGCAAGAGTGAGGCACATGCAAACCATGTGGAGGGGGAAATGATTAAAGGGCAAGAAGTTTGGATTTCATTGTGGTAGGTCCTCTTCGGTGTGATCCCCAAAGGAAGTCTCGGGGAACGGAAAGGAGGAAGGTGCCTCCCCCACATACCTCTCTGCCACCTCAGTTCATCCCATCCCTCTCTTCCCCCAGCTTCAAGCCCTCCTGCCCTTGCATCCCCTGTGTCTTTTTCTGGCCTTGTCTACAAGAATGTCACTGTGCCTGTCTACACAGCACTGAAAGGGGTAAGAAACTGCTATGCAAAGATGGGATATCCCCATCAGGAGAACCCCTGGTCTTGGCATGCAGGGACTTGGTGGGAGGGGGTTGAGGGCCAGGCACCTGCATGCAGTGACCTTGAACAGTGAGCTCAACCCATTATATGTCATTTTGACTTGTTATTTATAATTCTGATTATAAGAATTCTGCATTTATAAAAATTTGAGTCAATAATAATGTGGCAAAATAAGAAGTTAAAGATTAGACCTCTGCCTGCTCCAGCTCCACTCCCATCTTCTCTCATGTCTTTCTCACTTCCCAGGTCCCAGAGGGCAGTGGGACTACTTGCAGAATTGTTTATATATGTTTAAACACACACTCTCACGACATTGCTAACATTGCTACTCATTTTAAGCAAAAATCAGATGTAACTGCAACAGGATGCTTCCATACACATTTTGTCTTTTTGTTAATTGGTTTTTGAATCATAATAAAAAGTTTGATAAAACTTTTCTTCCAATTAAAAAAAAATTTGTAGTTGTAAATGGACAGAATGCCTTTATTTTTTGTGTTTGTTTTTATGTGGTTCTGAGGATCAAACCCAGTGCCTTGCGTGTGCTAGGCAAGCGCTCTGCTGCTGAGCTACAGCTCCAGCCTGAAAGTTCCACAAAACTTTTTTTTGTGTGTGTGTGTGGTACCGGGGATTGAACTCAGGGGCACTTAACCACTGGGCCACATCCCCAGCCCTTTTTTGTATTTTATTTAGAGACAGGGTCTCACTGAGTTGCTAAGTGCCTCGCCATTGCTGAGGCTGGCTTTGAACTCGCGATCCTCCTGTCTCAGCCTCCCAAAGTGCTGGGATTACAGGCGTGCGCCACCACGCCCGGCTTCCACAAAACTTTTGATAGAAGAATAAAAAAATGAAGTTTCCAGCCGGGCGTGGTGGCGCACGCCTGTAATCCCAGCATTTTGGGAGGCTGAGGCAGGAGGATCGCGAGTTCAAAGCCAGCCTCAGCAATGGCGAGGCACTTAGCAACTCAGTGAGACCCTGTCTCTAATAAAATACAAAAAGGGCCGGGGATGTGGCCCAGTGGTCGAGTGCCCCTGAGTTCAATCCCTGGTACCACAAAAAAAAAAAAATAAAAATAAAATGAAGTTTGAAGTTTCCTCTCATAGTTGTTTTTAATTCCTAACCCCAGAGACAACTATCATTCATGGTTTGGTGTTTACGAGTGTTTTAGATGTTGATAGGTACTGCCACATTACTTTCTTAAAAATGCTTTATGGGCTGGGAGTGCCACAGAGCACTTGCCCAGCCATGTGTGAAGCCCCGAGTTTGATCCCTAGCACCGCACACACACATACACACACACACACACAAAATAAATAAATAGACTTTGTCACGCTGGGTTATTCCAACGCCCTGTTCTTTCCCCAAACTTTCACCAACATTGAGATAAATAATCAGTCTTTTAAAATGTTTGCCTTTCAAGAAGGTCTCTCACTCCTGTTCCCCACTCCACCTGACCTGTGGCATGGCTTTCTGGCCTCCTAGTGGAGGGAGCAAGGGACACAGCAGGCAGGGGTACAATCTGGATGGAACGGCTCTTTGGGGGCCACAGAGGATGATGTGTATAGGAGGGAGGAACATCATAGAGGTAAGGACATGAGTGAAGTCAGGAAGGGACCTTACACTGTTTGGGACAGTTGTGTTTTCAGTGATGGGTGAATGGCCCCTGTGTTGCCCCAGACAGGCTGTGAAGGCCACAGCCTGGGCACTTGGAATCCAAGAATAAGCTGTTGGGTAAGAACGGCTTGTTTTGTAGCCTGAGCTACAGTGCGGGAGGGAACTTGTCTTGCAGAGAGCCATGCAGATCAGCAGTGTGCCCTTTGCGGACGACTCCTCTGGGTCTGATGATGACTGCAGCTCTCATGCCAGTTTCCGGATGTCAGTCCCTTGTTCCGAGTGTAGGAAGACCAGTGGACTAGGCAGTCCCCGGGCCATCAAGAGAGGTACAGAGAAGGGGAGCAGGAGGGTCCCCTCACCACTTTCCATGGGATTTGTACATGGGGGACCTTACTTGATCTGTACTTGGGATCCCCAGCAGCTCTACACTTAGCCCCCTACTGGAGGTCCCAGGTGTGTGATGAAGGCCCTGTAGCCCCTGGCCCACGTGAGTTGGGAGGTGTGGGACCCAGACCCTGATTCCTCCTCTCGTGGCCAGGGGTCTCCATGTCTTCACTGAGCTCCGAGGGTGACTACGCCATTCCCCCTGATGCCTGCTCGCTGGACAGTGACTACTCAGAGCCTGAGCACAAGCTTCAGCGCACCTCGTCCTACTCCACCGACGGGCTGGGCCTAGGCGGGGTGAGCAGCTGGAGGCACAGTGGGACAGACCTGCAGCAGAGGTTGCCAGGGCTAAGGGGATCAGGGCCCTGGGTTGGTACAGAGAGGGAGGCAACCTGGAGAGTGGGCTGGGAGTTTCCATTGATGGAAGCAAATGTACACGGACCCTGGAGGAAGAAGGAGTGTAGGGAGTGCCTTGGTACCCTGTGAGGGGTTCGCACCTATCACTTGATCTCCACACTGACCCTCGGATGCCGATGTGAGCTGTCATGATTGAGCTTTACAGTGCCGGGCGTGGTCTTCAGTGCTCTTCTTGCACCCCACATCTCATTTGTCCTCATGGTCCTCTTGGGATTATTGCCCTGTCGTAGGGATGAGACTCCTAAGGCTCCACATGCCAGGGCCAGCAGTGAATCCAGATCTGATTCCCCAGCCCTGGCTCCACTCTACTCCACTGCCCTGTCTACCTGCCTACCTCCACAAACCCTCTACCCTGGCCTGTGCCCATTGTTCCCCAGGCCAGCCTGACCTCTCGTGCCATATTGCCTAGAATGACCTTCCTCTTCTCAGCCTGTCTTTGAAGGAGAATTTCATAATTCCTTCAGAGGCCTGGTCAGGTCTGGTTGTTTCCCGAAGCTCTTCCCAGCCATCCTCTCCCACTGAGCCCCTGATCTGCCACCTTCTCATGGCAGACCAAGAGTTATCTCCCCCAGCCCTTGTGGGACCCCTTGCATGCTGGACCATCCTGGTTTATTTACTCCTCTCTGAACCCTCAACAGGGTATGATGCCCAGAAAATAAATACAAGGAATAGGCAACTAATAAGTTTTTTAAAAATTGCCAGGCGTGGTGGCGCATGCCTGTAATCTCAGCGGTTCAGGAGGCTGACGCAGGAGGATCTTGAGTTCAAAGCCAGCCTCGGCAAAAGCGAGGTGCTAAGCAACTCAGTGAGACCCTGTCTCCAAATAAAATACAAAAAGGGCTGGGGATGGCCGGGCGCGGTGGCGCACTCCTGTAATCCCAGCATTGGGAGGCTGAGGCAGCAGGATCACGAGTTCAAAGCCAGCCTTAGCAATGGCGAGGCACTTAGCAACTCAGTGAGATCCTGTCTCTAATAAAATACAAAAAAGGGCTGGGGATGTGGCCCATGGTCGAGTGACCCTGAGTTCAATCCTGGGTACCAAAAAAAAAAGAGAGGCTGGGGATGTGGCTTAGTGGTTGCATGCGTCTGAGTTCAATCTACAGTACAAAAAAAAAAAAAAAAAAAAAAAAAAAAAAAAACCATTAAAACATTTTTAAAAAATTGATGACAAAGCAGTGACCCAGCAGGACCATTTTGGCTTGTGTAACATAGGGCCCCAACTGATTTCCCCTTTCTGTCTCCCTCTCCCTCTCTGCTCTCTCACCCCTCAGGAGTCACTGGAGAAGTCAGGCTACCTGCTGAAAATGGGAAGCCGAGTGAAGACATGGAAGAGGCGCTGGTTTGTCCTGAGACAGGGACAAATTCTGTACTACAAGTCCCCGGTGAGAACCCTTCTCCAGGACTGTAGGTAGAAGGACCCCACTCCAGACTCAGAACTGTATGATAAGGACTGAAAGAAAGGCAGTGTGGCCCAAGACCAGAGCACAAAGGTCTGACAGGCAGTGAGAGGCACCCAAGGCTCTGAGCCATGCAAGGGACCATGAGGCGGGGCATGGCTTCTCACAATGAAGTAAGGTACAAGACAGTCAAGGCAGCTCTTGGCCAGTTGGCTTGGCAATTTCTTCTTCCTAAAGAAGCCGATTGCTTCTCGTGTTTAGTCCTGTAAAAGATCTGTTCCCAGGCTGCCCTCACTTCACCTGGATTATTCTATTGCCTTCTCTACCTCCTCCTTCCATTGTCTGGAATTAAGGAGCCTTGATGTTGGGAACAGTTTGGTAAGACCTCCCTAGAGAACTAATTTTAATGTTTTGAAGAGGGAAAATAGGCCTTGTCTCTTGTGAAGACCCCATTTGATGGGCAGTGGCTATCTCCAACTCCATACTCTCATGTTAAGGATTCTGGGTCTATATTTCTCTGTGATAAGCATGCCATGACTGATTAATGATGTCTGCAGTGATACCAGAAAGAACAATAGTAGTGATATATATGCTACTTATTTGCCATGTTTCATATAAGAATATAGTGAAAAGTTTTGTTTTGTTTTTGTTTGAGATGGGGGTCTTACTATGCTGCCCAATCTGTCCTTGAATGCTTAGGTTTAAGAGATCCTCCTGCCTCAGCCTCCCAAGTAGCTGGGACTACAGGTCTACACCACCACATCCAGTTTAATAAAAAGAATTTCTAGGGACTTTATCATTCAGTAATAACTTGATGGCTTCTGACCCCATTTTAAAGGCTCACTCAATCATTTTTGAGGCTTGCATTAGAAGGACACATTCTTCTATAACTTCATTTAGCTAGAACCAGAATCTAGAACAAGTTACCCATCACACCATACCAGGAAAGCTTGGGAATTACTTTTCCTGTTGCTGTGACCCGGAGTAAGATATAAGGGTAAATGATGCTCTGAGAAGCCTCCAATGCTTTGCTCTCTCTTTCTTTACAGAGTGATGTCATTCGGAAACCTGAAGGTCAAGTGGATCTGAACTCCCATTGCCAAATTGTTCGAGGGGAGGGTGCGCAGACATTCCAGGTGAACTTGATCATAGCAGTTAGTATTTTAGGCAGATCAGATGCTGGTTTTGGATATGACTGTGTTTGAGACAGAGATAGGGTGACATGAACATGAATGAAAGACTTTACATCAACATTAAGATGCTAACCTAGATTGTGAGTATGAGGAAGGAAGAGGAAACAATGTGAGATGGAGTGAAGGTAGGAAAGATAGGGAGGAAAAGAAGGAAGGGAGCAATAGGGTGGGAATAAGGAAGGTCCAGTGAATTCTGAGCCTGTCTTGCTGCCTCTGGCCCCAATCCTTTGCCCTCCACAGCTTATCTCAGAGAAGAAGACCTACTACCTGACAGCAGATTCACCCAGCCTGCTGGAGGAGTGGATACGGGTCCTACAGAACTTGCTGAAGGTACAGGCCATCGGGCCTCCAGCCCTGCCTCAGGGTGGCACCAAGCCCACTGTGAAGGGCTGGCTGACCAAGGTATGAGGGGGCTGAGAGGAGGAACCTCCTGAGTTGGGAGCAAGGAGTGGGAGGGGCATGGAGGGGTGGGCTCCCTCCTTTTCCACGGTTCCTAAATCCAGGGGCTTCTCATGTAACTAGCTGGTTGACCCTCAAACATGGTCTGACCACACAAGGTGATGGTGATGGTACCCTGTCAGGATTGTTAGAACAGCAATCCCCAACACAGGAAGTAAAGGAATGGTTTTACCCATTTTGAGGTCACTAGGGGTTGCCCCCACATTGTACCCACCATGCCTCAGAATTAACAGTGGTCAAGAAGAGACTTGGGCAGGTTGGGTATAGCCAGTCATCCAAAAACTATAGTGTCCTAGGCCTGTCCTAAAGACATTTTAGTTACGGCTCTTCTGGTTGCAGGGAACAGAGAACCATTAGCTAACCTCAAGGAAAGGGAAGTTAACAAAGAAGCACATCAATGAAACCAAACACCACAGAGCCAGAGCAACTTTCGCTTGGCAGTCTCAGTGCTCACGGGCTTCCGCTGTCAGCCTCTGCTTCCTCCTTCAGGCTGTGTTGATGCCATTCTCCCTGCATTTGTGCAGTTTCTGTTCTCTCGTGATTTGTAGTCACCCAAGGGCTTCAGCTTGCCTTGGCTCTTACCCACCTTGCATCGTAACAACCCTTGCCTCTGCCAACTAGCAAGTTCTTCCTATGTTCACATTCCTGGAAGGAATATCTGATTGTGTATCCATCCCTTTTTTTTAAGATTTTGATGGACCTTTATTTTATTCATTTATTTATATGTGGTGCTGAGAATCGAACCCAGTGCCTCACACATGCTAGGCAAGCACTCTACCACTGAGCCACAACCCCAGCCCCCTGGTATCCATCTTTTAATGGCAGGTTATAGGTCACTGAATAGCCCAAGGAAGGCTGTGGTGCCATATTGTACACATCATGGTGCCTTTGCTGTGAAAGGGGTTCCATTAGTGGGGAGTCTAAATGGCATCTCCACTAAGGACCTGAGTCTCTCTGTGGCTTCTCTTTGCCAGTCCTGGATTTTTTTCTGGGGCCTTCTGGTTCTGATAATGCTACTTAATTTCTGTCCTCCAGGTAAAGCATGGCCACTCCAAGCTGGTCTGGTGTGCTCTTGTTGGGAAAACCTTCTACTATTACCGGAGCCATGAGGATAAGGTACTTCCTCAGCTTCCTGACAGCAACCATTCCCCTAAGCCACATTGCTGTGGCTTCATGTCCTGATGGCAGTCTTCATCTTGACCCTATACCCAACCAAACCCACAACTAGTACAACAGCCAGCTGGCTAGATCTCTCCAGAGCACGTGGCCAGCATGAATAACCTGTGTAAGCCTCATTCTGCTCCCAACCTGGCTGTAATGCTATAGCTTCCAGCTCCCCATCCTGTCATCTGTCCATATCCAAGACTCCTACCCTCTAGAGCTTAAGAATCAGAGAAAGGAGATTCCCTCATCCCCCTGGCTCCCCCACTCATGGAAGGCTCATGTCCACAGAGGCCCCTGGGTCGTCTACCTGTGCGGGATGCATGCATACAGGAAGTAGATCGATCCTGTGACTCAGATGAGGACTATGAGGCTGGAGGAACTGGACGGTTACTTTCCTCCCATTGCACCCTGGTGATCCATCCCCCAGAGCACAGTCCTACCTACCTGCTAATTGGCACCAAGCATGAAAAGGTAAGTTAGGGGCTGGGCCTCTCTGACCAAACTTGGACCTGTGATTTTGATCTTCCCTTCTCTTTCCCCTGAGCTTCCCCAAAATTTGTTTCCCTCTTTGGACACTTTGGCAATTAGTATTCTCTGAATGGGAATGTTGCTTTCCTGAATTCATTCCCAGTGACCAGCATCTTCACCGGGGCCATGAGATAGAACCACAAACTTGGAAAGAGGTCCATGTTCACCTGATCCCTAATTTTCCCCTTAGAAACTGGTAACCTTGCCGGGCACGGTGGTGCACGCCTGTAATCCCAGCACTTGGGAGGCTGAGGCAGGAGGATTGCAAGTTCAAAGACAACCTCAGCAATGGCAAGGCACTTAGCAACTCAATGAGACCCTGTCTCTAATAAAATACAAAAAAGGGCTGGGGATGTGGCCCAGTGGCCCCTGAGTTCAATCCCCAGTACCAAAAAACAAAGAAAGAAACTGGCTGAATCCCACTGTGGGAACCCTCTTTGGAACTTTCACCTCCACTCTTTCACCCCCCCCGCACCCAATGGCTTCCCACCCTCTTCCAGGATACGTGGCTTTACCACCTCACGGTGGCTGCAGGTGGCAGCAGTGCCAAGGTAGGCACTGCCTATGAGCAGCTCATTGGGAAACTGATGGATGGTGAGGGAGACCCAGGTAAGGTAAGGGTGGCCATTGTGGTGTGGGTTGCAGGGTGGAGGCTAGGTGCTTATTGGTCAGGAACCCAAAAAAAGCACTGTGGTACCCTGGAGCTGTGCTAAATACAACTAAGTCAGAACAGGAGTCCCCATCCTACTTTTCAGAGCCCTTATGTCTCTGTCTAAGACTCTCTGGGGGAGTTTGTCTGGGAAGCAGACTGTTCAGTGATCTGGGTAAATGTTTCACTCTTCAGATGACAGTTTTGCTGGCTGGGCAGAGGACTGAGGAAAGGAGGTAGTTAGTTAATCTATAGTTAGATTTTGTTAATCAATAATTGGAGCCTAAATTTGAACCAGGCTAACCTAAGCCTGGGGCTGTGTAGGGGTCTTGATTTTGCTACTGAGTCTCAGGGTCCTCAGGACTAACCAAGGCACATACCACGCACAGCCTTTTACTGCTGCTCTGAGGCTTGTGTGATGTGTGTGCTCCTCCAGCCAGTCCTGACACCATAAGGAAGAGGCCTGCCTACACACACATGCTCACACTTGGGTGCATCCCCAGCCATGCACACTCATGGAACTCCTTACAGTTCTATAGCAAAGTGCTAACTGTCTTCCTGTATGGCCACACTTGTGTGTAAATGCAGTGCATCCTTGCATACCCTGCAGTCTGTGACTAATAAACTCAGAACAACCATGTTTCCCAGAGAGTTAAATCATTGTCTTCCTCACAAACTAAAGTTGGGGCTGGGAGGATGGGAGGTGAGTTCCTTCCTCAATAACTGTACTGCTTTCTGGTGCTGTGCTTTGGACAGATTCCCCCCTCTGGAGGCACCCCATGCTGTGCTATAGCAAAGATGGGCTGTGTACCTCCCTCACCACCCTGCCTTCTGAAGCCCTGCAGACAGAGGCTCTTAAGCTGTTCAAGGTAAAGTGACAGCATAGCCCAGGCCCGTCAACCAGTAGATCCACACTATGCCCAGGCTTAGCCTGGAGCAGCCCAAGCCTACTGCTCTGATAACATGGGTGGAGGAGATAGGGTAGCCCACAGTGGGATCCAGAGAGGAAGGGAAAGAAGGTCCCCCAATGGCTTCCTTTATGGCAACCTCCTGCAGACAGAGGCAGGCTCTGGGACTTTGAGAAATGCCATTGAAAACTCTCTCTTGAAGGGTTGCCCTCCTGTAGTCCACAACAGGAAGGGCCAGGTTTACATTGCTTCTGGACCTTGGAATTTAAAATGTTCTCTGTGGCTCATCTAAATTTTTAAATGAATTTGCTTATGTAAACAAGCCTTGTCTTGCTTATATAATGGAAACCTTTAAAGAAGGAAAGTTCAGCTGGATGAAGTGGTACACATCTGTCATCCCAACAACTCAGGAGGCTGAAGCACAAGGATCACAAGTTCAAGGCCAGCCTCAGAAACTTAGTGAGACTCTGTCTCAAAGTAAAAAATAAAAAGGTTTAGGGATGTAGCTCAGTGGTAAAGCAGTCCTGGGTTCAATCCCCAGTACCTAAACTTTTTTTTTTTTTTTAAAGGAATGATTCTATCCCAGAGTAGCCACTGCAGCCAGCATAGATGCTTGCAAGCCATAACAGTGCTCCTTCCTAGAAAGGGCTGTCTGGTGAATTTGAGCCTCCCTGGGGGCTCTGCTTGGGGTCAGAGACACCATTGCAGTGTCAGGACAATAATCATGGTACTGTCTCTGCCTGTGCCACTGTTGTTCCCCTCCCAGTCCTGCCAGCTCTTCATCAATGTGCCTGTAGAGGCTGCCTCAGTGGACTACCATGTGTCCCTGGCCCAGACAGCACTGCAGGTCTGCCTGGTTCACCCTGAGCTGCAGAGCGAGATCTACTGCCAACTCATGAAGCAGACCAGCTGCCGCCCACCTCAGAAGTACTCCCTCATGCAGGTGGGCATCCCCTGGGGATGGAACATCTGAACAGAACCGCTGGCAAGGGCTGTCCAGGAAGAAGATAAAGTGGAAGGTGATGAGCAAGTTGTGCTCTGTGCCAAGTGAGCAGACAGCCTCCATGCTCTGAGCGGCCTCAGTACAGCCTCTCTGTCTGTGCATAGTCAGATTGTGTGATCACCATTCTGGACAAAGCCTGACCAAGTTGGCCATCCCAGTTCCCACAGAAGGTTGGGGGTTCTGGTGTGGGGAAAGAGTGTCAAAGGTTCTACAGCTCAGAACTGTGAGGGCAGGGGCTCTGCAGAGCCAGCACACAGCCCACCCTGTCCGTGTGTCCCCTGGCAGTGTTGGCAGCTCCTGGCTCTGTGTGCCCCACTTTTCCTGCCTCAGCATCACTTCCTCTGGTATGTCAAGCAGCAGCTCCAACGCCATGCAGATCCCAGGTGAGTAGATGTGTTTCCGCTGCCACTACTGATTAGGATTAAGAGGGATGATGGGGAGCCTGATAGAGCAGATCGTTCCTCCCCTCCAAGATTTGCTCAGGATTGGGAGATGTTGTCCATTATCTTGTACGTACAGGCACATGGAGATCTGGGCCTGTTTAGGCTTCTCTGCACACCAATCCCTGTGTTTTGTAGGGAAGCTCATGTGAAACCATATTGCCCCCAAGTTGTCCCCAAATGTTCATTCTCTGTTTCTATGTTGTTCTGGCTTCTGTAAGAAAATATGCAATTTACTACAGATAGGTCCTGAATGCCAGCTCTTCATCAATGCTCAGCTCTTTAGCAATCATCTGCTGATTTCCACTTGGTTGCTGAGAGTCTTATTCTGCTTGTGCACATCTTAGGATTTGGGCAATGCCCTAAGGGGAAATTACACCAGAATTTTGGACTAATTCTTTGTAATTCCCTCTACCCTTTATTTATATTTCCCTTCTATCCCTCTAAGTCCCAGTCCTGTTGGCAGCCCCAAATCCAAACTCTTCCTCCTTTACTTTTCTCACCTTTTGGTTCTTCAAAATAATACTACAGTCTTCAGGGCTTTCCTACAACCTACCCCTGCTACACTTTTGGTGCTAGCTAAATTGGGTAGGCACCTGGGTGCCACAGAGGCAGGGGTTATCAGAGTGCTTAGCGTTCCCCTCCTCCTTTCTGGCTTTTTAGAAATGAAACTGGCCAGTATGCCACCTACTGCCAGCGGGCAGTGGAGCGGACTCTGCAGACAGGGGAGCGGGAAGCCAGACCATCGCGCATGGAAGTGGTGTCCATCTTGCTGCGAAATCCCTTCCACCACTCCTTGCCCTTCAGCATCCCTGTGCACTTTGCCAATGGGACTTACCAGGTGAGGAAAATGGCTGTGCTTCCTGCCCCAAGTGTTCTTATTGTTTAGAGGAAACATCTCTGGCCCAGGTGAGTGCTGAGCCTTCGTGGGCTTTCAGATTCTTAACAGGAAAACCAGAAAAGGGGATGAGTTTAGGATTTGGCATGGGAGGGGGCATTCGTTCATGTGTTTGGGGAGAAAGGAATTTGAATCACAGAGGCACTTCATCGTGAGGTTCTCTGGAAGTAGATCTTTTCAACTATCGCATGAACAGGGAAGCTGACATATGACCAGGAAAGTGGCATGAGACTGAGGCCCTAAGAGTGACAGTGAAGGAGGCACCAATCTTGTCTGTTCTGGTTTACAGTGGGCAGGCTCAGATTCCTTCCCCTGGCCCTCTGCATATGCATATGGAAACCACCTTGCTTGGGTCTCCTGCATTCACCCTGGCTCCTTTCTACCCGCTGTAGAAAGCCTCCTACTGAGCTCAGGATGCCTCCTCCTCCTCCACAGGTGGTTGGTTTTGATGGTTCCTCCACAGTTGACGAGTTCCTGCAGCGGCTGAATCAGGAGATGGGCATGAGGAGGTCATCCCACTCTGGCTTCGCTCTCTTCACCGATGATCCTTCTGGCAGGGACCTGGAGCATTGCCTGCAAGGGAGTGTCAAGGTGACAGCCTCCCCACTTATCCACCTCCAGGCTCAGGGATACTTGTGCCATCCAGTGGGCACCTGACTATTCAGCAGCACATTTGGTGCTGAGCCCACGGTACTCCCTGGGCCAGCATTTCTGAGCTAGTCTAAAATGTAGCTGTGTTGGCAGAGCAAAAGTGCATGTACCCTCATTTCTGGGGACAAGATCTCCATACCCTGCCTCCATCCAGTGGCCCAGCAGCATCCAGGGGAAAAAGCCTCTTCTCAGCTTGGTATAGGGGCAGGAAAGCTCTGCTGAGCCTACATCTGCCCATTCACAGGCAGAGAGCTCTGTGGCTAGACCCACTGGGTGCCATCTTATGCACCAGGACCTATGCTAGACTTGTAGCTATTTTTTATTTATTTACTTAAATTAATTAACTAATTGATTGATTTTAAATAAATAGGGATTGCGTTACCACTGACCTGCATCCCCAGCCCCTAGCTTATAGGTTTTCACAAAGTAGAGTCCTTCTTTTTTCTCTCTTTTATTCTAGTTGTTATATACGACAGCAGAATGCATTATAATAATAGGGTCCTTCTCATACCTCTGTAATTAGAGGCCCTTAAATGGGATTGAAGACCAGTCTGTATTATGGTCTAGAATTAGCACCATGAGAGTGTTAATGTGTATGGGAATGTGCTGCAGCACTTGATGAGTGTATTTGTCTCCAGAATCTTTCTTTCTTTTTTTTTTTTTTTTTTTTTTGGTACCAGGGATTGAACTCAGGGGCACTCGACCACTGGGCCACATCCCCAGCACTTTTTTGTATTTTTTTATTAGAGACAGGGTCTCACTGAGTTGCTAAGTGCCTCGCCATTGCTGAGGCTGGCTTTGAACTTGCGATTCTCCTGCCTCAGCCTCCCAAGTGCTGGGATTACAAGCGTGCGCCACCACGCCCGGCTCAGAATCTGCTTTCTTTACAACAGTAGGACAAGGGCTTCTAATTTTACCATTGCTAGGAAAAAATATGCCAAATATCTGAAGGCTTTAATCAAATACATGTATATTTTATATATACATACATGTGTGTATATACACACACATACACACACACATATATATATATATTTCTTATAAATGTCTGAAGGTCTTTGGGTATATTTGTTGAAAAGAATGGTGGTCAGTGGAATGGAAATGGAGCCAGTGAAATGAGGCCCTAGGTTTCGGTGGGCCTGTGTAGCCTCCAGGAAGCCCCATCGACTGTTAAGGCAATGGGACAGTGTTCCTTGCTTTGCTGCTTAGCATGCCCAGGGCAGGTTTTACCTCCCCATCCATTTGTGAGGGAGTGGCAGCACCTCAGGTCCTGAGAGTGTGAGGCCCCACACAGGTCAGTCACCTGATGGGAGGACTCGGTTCTGCCTAAGTCCAGGCAACCAGGGCTGGACCTTGTTGCCCTCACAAAGGGCTTCTTTGACTTTCCTCTTTTGCCTCTTCAAGATCTGTGATGCCATCTCCAAGTGGGAACAAGCCCTGAAGGAGCTGCACCCTGGAAAGTCTGAGGGTGGGACACGCGTTGTGAAGCTGATGTACAAGAACAGGTCCTGAGTACTGCCTGTGGGAAAACATGAGGACTGCCAGTGGGGGCCAGCTCATCACCTCCCCAGCTGGATGGCCTGTCCTAGACAGGCAGAGGGGCCCACAGATACAACCCTGCCTGGTGGTCATTAGCTGAGGTGCAGGCTGGCTCTGCTCCCACTCCTGAGATGTTGGGCAGCCCAGGCTTTGTCAGCCAGGCAAATAAATTCCATTAGTCTCTTGGAATCCTAACTCATCTAGTACCCTAATAAACACTGATTCCAGGTACTAGAGTCCCGTCACCATATCCAGTAAGTCTAATGATGTATTCAGAGTTAACCACATGCTACTATAGTTGAGAACTGCATGGTCCTGCATCTGCTCTGTCATACCTGATTACGTTTCTGGGGCAATAGAAAATAGTGTAAAGAATTATGGGGTTTTTGTTTGTTTTGGAAATCAAGATAAAAAGATCCAGAGAAAGCCCCATCCCTGATTGGGATCCCAGCTGACACTTGGCTTCTCACTCTTTTCCCTATAGATTGTACTTTCGGAGTCAAGTCAAAGGGGAGACCGAGCGAGAGCGACTGCTGCTTGCCTCCCAAACCAGTGGAGAAATAGTGGCAGGGAGATTTCCTGTCAATAAAGAACTGGCTCTTGAGATGGCTGCCCTGATGGCCCAGGTATGGTTCTGTCTGTTCAGGAAATATAAGGGTCAGGAGGCCATTTTGGGACTCCCAGGTGGAATCTCCAAGGCAGGTGAAATCACCATGTAGCCTGAAATATTAGAGATTTCTGCAGATCTGGTGGTGCCCAGAAAAGGGCAGCTTGCTGTCCTGGATACAGAAAACAGCCAACTTACCCACATGTAGAATGCTGGACTGGGAATTCAAAATAGGGGTTTGAGTCCTAGCTGTGTTCCAATATGAGATGTTGGCCAAGACATGTCACTTGTCTATGCTTTAGTTTCCTGCTCTGTACACTGAAAACAAAATACTTCCCTTCCTGCATCCACATGCTATACTAAATATAATGCTTAGATAACAAATATCCTATAATGTATGGGATAAAATGTATAAAGTGTTCAACATTATAAGTAGAATTAGGAAGACCATACATTCAAACTTTTGACTCTCCTTCCTATTACCTGCAGGAGCCATCTTGCCAGAGGTATGTGGGATACCTCCACGGTCCCCATAAGAAAGAGGCTGGATCAACATACTGGAAAGGAAGGGGAAATAATTGTTGATATTTATATTATAAACATCAACATAAATATCCTATAGTGGGCCCTACGCTAAGCATTTTATATGTATTTTCCCATGTAGTTCTCATTCCCAATTAGTTGAGAAAATTGAAGCTCAGAGAGTTTAACTTGATCAGGGATATAAAGCTGTAAAATAACAGAGCTGGGATTTGAGCCAGATAGTCTGTCTTTCAGGATCTGTAGCATTTTCAATTCTACGGCCAATATTCTTTGATTAGAAACTAGAATTTCCACATTGTTTCCCATGTCTGCCACTAATTAACTGTCTTTGAATAAGGTAATTACCTCAGCTGCAAAATGAGAGTTGGTTTAGACAATCTACAGTATTCTAGAACTCTAAAGTTATTTCTGTAGTGTTTATGAAACTTGAAATAAAGGTTCTGTTCACAAATATTTTTTACATCCAATCATACCTCACAAATAGTGGTTTAGTTCACCTCTCCAAGAGCATCCACCTGGCCCCATCTACCTCCAGACTCTTGTCAATTCCTATGTTTCTGCCACAGGTAGAATATGGGGACTTGGAGAAGCCTACTCTGCCAGGCCCTGGGGGCACACCCCCTGCCAAGACTCAGCATCTTCTCCAGCAGGTCCTAGATAGGTTCTACCCAAGGCGCTACAGACATGGGGCACCCCCTGAACAGCTGAGGTAGGTAGGCTGCAAGGTCTTGCAGGAAGGAACTATGCGGAGCCCCCAGAGCTGTGATGAGAACATGTTGGCACTTCACTGGCACCATTTCTCTCCATACACCCCAATAGGCATCTGACAGATATGCTGACCACAAAGTGGGCAGCACTGCAAGGCTGCTCCCCTCCTGAATGCATCCGCATCTACCTGACCGTGGCCCGGAAATGGCCTTTTTTTGGTGCTAAGCTCTTTGCTGCTCAGGTAAGTGCCAGTGGAAGGAGAAGCCCACACCCTCAGGAATACCCAAAGTTTTGCCTGGGGCTGCACACCCCAAATGGTCATGTTTGAGCCAGTCCAGTCTGTAGCCCCTGCCTCCACACTCTCCACCCATTTCTGGCCTGCTCCAGGTTTCCATGGTCTAGAGCACAGTTGTGATTCATAGCTTTATGAAAGTGTTTATTATAGACTTGTCAATGTTATTCCTGAAAGAAAAGAGGATCAACTAATTCACACAAAAGGATTTCAACTTGAAATACTCAGTTTTAAGGGAGTTTGAATGAACCATGTATAACCTAAATAAATACATCTCTACTGGCTTACATGGCACACAGGGGAATCAGATTACATAGCCAAGAGTTCATTTCACCTCTGCATGAAGGCCAGGAGGCCAGTAGTAATTTTAGTTGGAACTTTTTCCTCACTAGGCATCTGCTATTCATGAATTTTATAGATAACAGACATTATCCTGTAACCAGACATTGTAATCAGACATTAAGCTGATCATGATCCTGTTCACCAAAGCCACAGTTCAGAAAATGGATATTCACTCATTTATCCAGCAAATATTATAAAGTTCCTACTATATCTAGTGCTACTTGTTTGAGATTATAAGAATTGAACGAATCAAGATAGCCCTTGCCTTCATGAAGCTTCCCATATAATAGGGGAGATGCACATATACATCACACATATATTCATTTTTTGTCATCTTCCCCATCATCCAAATGCACACAGTATATTTATTTATTTAAATTTTTTTTGGTGCTAGGGATTGAACCAGGGACTTGAGCATGCTAGGCAAACATTCTACCACTGAGCTACACCCTCAATCCCCATCATTGATATATATCATGAATTCATATATTTTCATATGTGAATTATATATATCATCCATATACATATGTATTTTTTGTTCGTTTGTTTTACAAGTGGTCACAGGAAAAGTACAGGGGTGTTATAAAGGCATATAGAAAGAGGCCCACTTGATCTGGGAAGTTGAGAAAAGCTTCAATAAAGGTGACCTTTCCATCTCTCCCTCTCCTCCCATCCTTTTGAGTAGGAAAGAAAAATCTTCTGAATTACCCCACTGCAGCCCTGGCAGTAAAAATCCAGGAAATGTCCACCACATGGTCATGTTCTCACTAGTAGGACCTAAGCCCACAAGATTGCATTCTGCTTTTCCATTCTTTTAAAGTCCTTAGGAAATTGGTTAAAGCAAGATGCACTTCAGCTAGGAAACACTGTGAATGGAATATTATGTTTCTGAGATCTGGAAGGAAACAGCCTGTTCCCCATGCAAAGGGATAGGGCTGGCCTCTACTCTGCAGCCCAGAACTTTCTAGCTGGTGTTTTGTAGCAGGATATGATCCCATCCACCTTTGGGATTGTTAGTAGATGCCTAATGCCATAGGCAGTCTTGCCTGTTTATTAATGAATGCTATACAACTGCTGTTTTCTGTGTTTTCCAAGATGAGGTTGAAAATCACTGCCTAGCAGATCCCTGGATGTACCTTCATCCTCAGAAAGTACTTAACAGTTCAAATTCTCTAACCCTGGATATGTCTGATGGTTTTTTTCTGAATCTGCAGCCTGCCCAGCTGTCTTCGAAGGAGAACACTCTGGTGTGGATTGCTGTGAATGAGGACGGTGTCAGCATCCTGGACCACCAAACTATGGTATGGAAAGAGGAGGGGTGACTCTGATCCTTCCTCTTCCTCTAGTCTTCTCTCTGGATTCAAAGGTCCTAGTTAGATGATCATGGTTCCCTTATTTTCACCTCCTGTCCAAGCAGCACTGTCCTTTACTCTAGACATAGCTTATAGATATTCAAGATGTATAACTCCAAATCATGACCACTTCAGAGTTCTTCCTTCCTGTTTAAGTCTACCTGTGCCTAGAAGAGACAGGTGGAAAGTTCCCCAGAACTCACTGGCTCCTTTCCACAGCAAGTGCACATCACTTACCCCTACTCTTCAGTGACAACCTTTGGTGGCTGCAGGGATGACTTCATGCTTGTGATTAGAACCATTCCAGACCAGGGGTCTGGAAAAGCCCACATTGAGAAGTTGATCTTCCGGATGACTGCTCCTAAGGTGAGTGACAGCTGCTACAAAATTTTACTCTGTTCTTGTGTGATGTGGTAAGCTTGGAGCTTAGAGAAGAAAACTAGGGTCATGATAGAACCTAGAAGGCCCTGCCCCAGATAAAATTTTGGGTCCTGTATATAATCAGCTTTCCAAAGGGTTTAGATAACATTGTATTATTTAGATAACATTGTCATTGTTGAGCTAGTAGGTAGAGGTGCTATCAGGAAGGAACTAACTATAATCCAGCCACTACTATGCTCTTATCTTTTATAATTTTCACATACCCCAGAACCATGCAGGCCTGCGTTGGTGCTCATTTGCTTGTCTTTCCTGCAGCTGGCCCTGGGGTAGGGCAGTGTCCTCTTTAAGGTGATCTCATATGTTCTTGTTCTGCTGCCACAATACTAGCCACAGAGTGGGACAGTCTCTGCTATGCTCCCTCTTCCTTATGGTCTCTAAGACAGCAAAAATACCTCTTTTGCTTTAAGGCACTGTTCCTACTCAGTACAGGAAATGTTGACCATCAAAAGAAACAATTACAAAGGCTCATAAACCTAAGTTCTGATTTATTGTTCCTGACTCCCTTCTGAGAGTAACCAGAAACCCTGTTGATCCCATTCTTAATCCTCAAGTTGTAGTTTGCCAAATTCCGCCTCCTTCTGATACCATCCCTGCTGAAGGAGAGGGAGAGGGTATGTGACCTCTTCCCTAGCATAACCAGAGCAGATAACCCTGAGATAACCAGAGCAGAACATTAGCCTTCTTCTCAGGAGGGCACTGCACATCTTGGAGGAACTCCAGACCAAGAGTCCCATTTCATAATAATTATTATGAGACTGTTATGAATCTCATAATAATGATCCCCTTTGGACACTTTCTTTTGGGTGTGTAGTTTGAGAGAGGTGAGCTAAAGCCCTTGAATGTTATATACTCAATGTAACAGCCAATTGAGAAAGCCAGCACTCACGCCAAGGCTAGCTTAATTCCTTTGCTTCTCTGGCCTCCTTAGATTGCAGAAGCTACCTTCATCATGGCCAGCTACATGAACCACTGCTCTACTACTGTGAACCCACCTGCCAACCCACCTGCGGCCCGCCAGCCATGGGAGCTAGATGGACGACAGTTCTTTGCTTCTGTTTCCTGCGCTAGCAAGGGGCCAACATTGCTGTGACTATTACTTCTACCCTCTCCCCACCACCTCTGGTGCCTCTGGGATTAGATATTTATATCCTAGGATATGATACTACTGTGATGGGTCTAATAGCCTCCCCACAAACTCTTCTGTGAAATGTGTATTTCAGCATCTGTTAAGACTTTATTCTCTAGATGCCTTATAATGTTTCAGGGCCCAACTTTTACAAATCCAGACCCAGTATAAAAACCACTTACCTAGCCAGGCGCGGTGGCGCACACCTGTAATCCCAGCACTTTGGGAGGCTGAGGCAGGAGGATTGCAAGTTCAAAGCCAGCCTCAGCAATGGCGAGGCACTTAGCAGCTCAGTGAGACCCTGTCTTTAAATAAAATACAAAAAAGGGCTGGGGATGTGGCCCAGTGGTCGAGTGCCCCTGAGTTCAATCCCTGGTACCAAAAAACAAACAAACAAACAAAAAAAAAAAAAACCACTTATCCTCCCCCCCCTCCCCCCACCCCTATAAGAATACTGACTCTGGATGCTACCTGATTCTATACATAGACAGGGATGGCCTACTGTCCCAATGTTACTGAGGGTCACAGTGTTGTATTTGGGGCTTCTGCACTGATTCCTTCAGGGGAGATAATTTTTATATTATATGTGGTCTTTGGAGATTTATACTTGAAGTTTTCTGAACGGAATAGGATAAAAATTTCCAATTCACCTGAAGTCTGACAAAAGCCAAAAACTAAAACTGGGGTTACTTTCCAGATGGAATGGTGTTGGCAGGACTAAAGAAAAAAAAATAGACTTAACTTTTCCCCTTTACTGATGAGTAGGATTCACAGTGCCCCTTCTGAGGTAGCAGCTCCAAACTTTGCAGAATGAAACACTAACCCTGCTACATTTCAAGTTTTATGTGCATTGGACTGTAAACTGAATCCAGTACCACACACTGCCTAAGCAAGGACGGGGATAGGTCCAGTCTGACCTCTGTCTCACTTCAGCACCTGGACAGGACTCAGTGAAGGCTGTGCTCACTATTGAAGGACAAGTTTGCCATTGTTCCCCACTTGTTGAAAGACCAAGCAAATGCTTCCACTTTTGGCTGTTGTGTGAGGCCACTGAAGGTGAATCAGGAACAAAGAAGACCCTGAATCTCCTCTAGGGCCTGGGTATGCTTGAGACTACTGGCAAACTTCTGCTGGGAATTAGTTGGAGACGGAGGGCATGTATGTAATGTCTGCCCTAGCCTAAAAGCATTAGGTTTAAGAAGTAGTAAGTTTTTTCACCTTTGCCTTCTTGAGAACATCATAATCCCCTTCAACTCAAACATCCTACTTGAGTGCAGGGGAATGGTCTTTGTCTACATCTTCCCCACCAAAAAAGAAAAGTTCATACTCTGATTTTCCAATATCTGAGAAACGGAGTTTTATTTCATAGCTGGAAGGAAGTCTTAACATTTTTTCATAAAATGCTGAAAAGTGTGGCTAGCAGGAGCAACCCAAGAACCAAGCTTTTAGCCCCAGTAATGTGGGTGTTGCACATGCAAAAACCAGGAGGCTGGAACTAATTTATCTGATCACTTCAGCTGTTGTATACTTTCCCTCTCAACTTAAAAACTAATAAGCACAGTAGAGGACGGGGGGAAGGCATGAGAGTCTGTGTCTTTTTTTAAGTGAAGTTGACTTTGCAAGGCAGGCAGTTTTATAGCTGTTTCTGTCCCCCACCCATAACCACCTCCCAAGATTTGGGTGGGGGTCTAGCTGAGACATTTCTACCTCGAACAGATAACCTGACATAGGCTCTTGGATAACTCTGCCAGGGCTGGTGTAAAAAGCAGATTACAGCTCTGCTTTTATATCCTGAGTGTGTCTCAGGCCAATGAAGATATTAGCTAACTAGGGCATTAAAAAAAAAAAAAAAAAAAAAAGAGTTCTAAAGAAAAGTATAAATGTCATTATGTTCATACTGAATCAAACTACTCCCCTCACCATCTTTCCTACTTCCTGCCTCTCAGGAATCTTCCTTTAGTTTGTGTTAATTTTACAGATAAGAAGCTACCCTAGAAACAAAGGCTTCTAGAATTTATTCTTCTTTAGCATGGGAGTACCATGTCTAGAAACAAAAGTCAAATTTTCTGTCTTACGTTTTGTCTCCTCCCTCTTGGCAAAAGTAGCCAAAATAATAGAAAATGCTGAGTAACAGAAAATTATCTGTTTGACACCCATGGCTGAAATGTCATGATCGTTTTTTGTCAATAAAAATAGCTATCTGCAAATCAGGCAATTACTGTGTATGTTTTGGAAGGAGAGCTATTTATTAAGAAAGTCATCATAAATAACCCTATACAGAACGCAGAAGCTAGGTAGACAGAGAATAGGCTTTTGTAGGACATTCATTCCTGCTAACCCATACCTAAAGAGCTTCATGGTTTTTCCTTAACTTCAGACGGAGATAGTACACAGAGAGAAATTATGCCTTTCGTGTGAGTTCTAATAACCAGTTTCTTAATGTCTTGCTTCACAAATTTCAACACAAAGTTTAAACTTGAATGTGCTTATTAGGAATTGTACAAAGTGCTCTTTGCTGACAATGCTTTTGATACATCATGTCAAAATTCTTAGTTTCCCCTCCAGTAAAATAGGCAAAACTCTCTAAGGAGAACACTAATACATATGAATACTTTGAGTCAGATTTCCAGTCACCTACTCTATGGCTCTGAGATTCACTGCATTCATTCTGGTTCCTAGGACAGTGTCCACCTGATGGTTAATAGTACAGAAAACAAACCAGCCACTATGGCTTAGCAGTCATTTCCCATGGAAGATAATACTGGCCTTCTTAATGCTGGGACTCATGGGCTTGTTGATGTGGCTTTCTGGTGCGCCAGAATCTCCTGGCAGCTCCTGTACACTTCAATCAAGCAGTCCAGCCGGGGCTTGGCACTCTTGAATTCCAAAGGGGAGAAATGCAGAGTCAGGTGAACATAGAGTGCTTAGTGGTTCTGCATCCACATGCAAGCTCAACCTCTCACCCATATTAAGGGGTCTAACTGGCATAGGTGTGAGCTCAGAGAGGCAAGAAATTCAAGCCTCAGAGCATCTTGTTGGGAGGACTCCCAACTAGCCCCACAGACCAGCCTGTGAGTTGTACAAGGCACACATCAAAAGACAGCATTTTAATCCATGGTGGTACATGCCTACAATGCCAGCAATCTGGGAGACTGAGGCAGGAGGGTAACAAATTCCAAGCCAACCTCAGCAATTTAGCAAGACCCTGTCTTAAAACAAAAAGTAAAAAGAGCTAGGGATGCAGTTCAGTGGTAGAGCATCCCTGGGTTCAATCCCCAATACCTGGAAAAAAGGATGGCTTCTTAAATCTCTAAATTTCACAACAGTAAGAGGATTCATAAGGATGGACCCTCTTCTTTTCTTTTCTTTTTTTTTAGTTGTAGTTGGACACAATACCTTTATTTATTTATTTTTATGTGGTACTGAGAATCGAACCCAGTGCCTCACATGTAAGGTGAGTGCTCTACCACTGAGCCACAACCCCAGCCCCCAAGGATGGACCTTCTTGAAAAGTGTCACAAGTTGTGAAATAGACCTCAGAGACAAGCAGGACAGTTTAATATGTAAATTCAGAAAAACATTTTATACTATGAAATGGAAAACAACCAAAATTAAAAGCCACAGGATGTGAAAAATATATATGGAAAGTATATTTAATAAAAGTTTATGCTCAAAATATACAAAGAATTGTTATGAATGCATAGTCAATATCTGTCAATATCTAGATTTTTAGAAGAGATGCACAGTTTAAAATAAGAACTGATAGGTGATATTCTTAAGAAAATATGAAAAATCTATCATTTAAAGCAATACAAATTTAATAACTTTAAAATGCCTCTACTTACACATTAAATTAAAAACAGGTAAGTCCACTGTTGGCCAAGACTATAGAAAAACAAGTACAAATTCCAGAGCATAGTAAAGTTGTCCAGTCTCTAGAGCCCAATTTCAAATATAAAAATCTATAAGACTAAAGCTTTAACAATTTTGAACTTTTATGCGAAAGAATTTCATGCAGTTGTCTTAAATCTTTTGTAAAAAGGGAAGGGCAGTGAGAGTAAACTATATAAAAATACATAACTACTACAAGAAGTCATGATGGCACACACGTGTAATCCCAGGAACTGGGGAGGCTAAGGAAGGAGGATTGCAAGTTTGAGGACAGCCTCAGCAACTTTGTGAGGCCCCAAGCAACTTAATGAGACCCTGTCTCAAATTAAAAAATAAAAAGGTCTGAGAATGTAGCTCAGTAATAAAGTATCCCTGGGTTCATTCCTCAATACTAAAATATATTTATATAGATTTATTATTATTATTTACCTACAAAGTAATTTATTATAGTCATGATTGCTGTTATAAGAACAAAACAAAAAATTACCGCAACATGACTTAAGAAAAAGCTAACAATAGAATGGCTAAGTAAACTAACATTCCAATATGATGGAATGCAATATGATTATTTAAAATAATAACATAGAGCCGGGCGTGGTGGCGCATACCTGTAATCCCAGCACTTTGGGAGGCTGAGGCAGGAGGATCACAAGTTCAAAGCCAGCCTCAGCAATGGCGAGGCACTTAGCAACTCAGTGAGACCCTGTCTCTAATAAAATACAAAAAAGGGCTGGGGATGTGACCCAGTGGTCGAGTGCCCCTGAGCTCATCCCCAGTACCAAAAATAAAATAAAATAAAATAAAAAATAACATAATGGCCTTTGTAAAAAAAAAAAAAGATGCATGTTAGATGACCATTAACATCTATGTAAAAGTGTACCTCAGTTAAACTGACAGGGTTAAAGTTAATGAATGGTGATTTGTATGCAGAAGTTGTGATATGTTTGATTATTTTCTTCTCTATAATTTGCATGAATTCTAATATTTTACCTCAGAGAGGAACTTCTAAAATAACTAAAATCCTCATTTTCACTAACATTAGTTGTCAGGTATCTTTCAATACTCTGACAATAGATGTTTACATTCCTACTGAACTTAAGTGGCAGTAGATATGCAGAAAAGTAAAGGATTTCACTGGAGAAAGTGTTCTGTGCTCACCTGGAAGACAGGTACTACTTGGGATATCTTATGTGGTTCCACTGGATCCTTCAATAAAATGCAGAGGTAGTAAATCACCTTTTGCTGTAAGAAGATAAACCAAATAACAGAGGTCTAAGTGAAACCCACTTTGTTCTTTCTTCAAGGGAAGGCTCAAAACTGTCATAAATGGTCATCTCGAAGTAGCAGAATGCTTGATAGCTTCTAAAGTGAGGAAAAAGTATATTTTCATTCCTTAAAAGACAAAAACAAAACAAAGCTGGGCACAATGGCGCATAATCCCAGCAACAAGGCTGGGGATGTAGCTCAGTGGTAAGTGCCCTGGGTTAAATCCCCAGTACAAAAATGAATGAATGAATGAATGAATGAATGGATAAAAGGCTGGGCACTTAGCACACACCTGAAGTCCCAGATGTGCCTAGAAATTGGAGACCAGTCTGAATGACACAGTGAAATTTTGTCTCCAAAAAAAATAAGCGGAGATGATTTTGAAGCTGGGCTAGAAGACAAAGTTGAAATGCTGACTCCCTATCCATGAAAATCTGCTGCATCTCTAAAAACATTCATGCACTGCATAACAATGTTCCAGTCAATGATGGTGAAACTTTAAGATTACAATGGAGCTGAAAAATCCCTATTGCATAATGGCATTATGTCATAGTGCAATGTATTATTTTTTTTAGTGCAATGTATTTCTTATACGTTTGGGATGATGTTGGTGTAGACAAATATGTGCTGCCATATAAAAGTAGATGTGAAGTATGTATAGTACATAATGCTTAATAATAATAATAAACAAATGTTATTGGTTTATGTATTTAGTATATTAAGCTTTCTGTTGTTATGGAGTGTTGCTACTTATAAAAACATTTATTATAAAGTGACATGCCATGTTACACCTGTAGCAGCCTCAAACACCTCATGTTCACTTCATCTCTTGATTACATCAAGAGGCTGTGGTTAGCCAGGCACAGTGGAGCATGCCTATAATCCCAGCAACTCAGGAGGCTGAGGCAAGACGAAGGCATGTTCAAAGCTGGCCTCAGCAACTTAGCACAGCCCTAAACAACTTAGTGAGACCCTGTCTCAAAATAAAAAACAAAACATGCTGGGGATGTGGCTCAGTGGTAAAGCACCCCTTGGGTTCAATCCCTGGTACCAAAAAAAAAGAGGTTACGGTTGAGTGAGTGACACACACTGTGTAAGTCTGTGTAAATATACTTTGATGTCTGCTCAGTGAGGAAACTGGCTAAGGATGCATTTCTCATATCCCATCACTTTAAAAAAAGTACAACTATAAAAAGAGATTTATCAGCCGGGCGCGGTGGCGCACGCCTGTAATCCCAGCACTTTGGGAGGCTGAGGCAGGAGGATCGCGAGTTCAAAGCCAGCCTCAGCAATGGCGAGGCACTTAGCAACTCAGTGAGACCCTGTTTCTAAATAAAATATAAAAAAGGGCTGGGGATGTGGCCCAGTGGTCGAGTGCCCCTGAGTTCAATCCCTGGTACCTTAAAAAAAAAAAAAAAAAAAAGAGATTTATCTTTCCAATGGAAGTCTGTTTCACTTTAATAGTTTATAGACATGCCAGCCATAAAGGAAACACTGCAAGTATTGGAACAGAGGGTCCTCAAGTATAATTCTGTGACATTAAATGCTTTAGGTAGTAAGACTCAGTTTAGATCCAGGAACACCCCATGAACTGACTCCAGAGAAACCTGTAATACTCATCACTTAAATACTCACCATGTAAATAGCCTCGTTAATGACAACATCCTTGACTTTGCCCATCTCTATGAAAGTGGTGCTTTCTTTGCCTGAAGCATAGGATGAAGTCATCTGGATGCCAAGGGAATCAATGATCAACAAAGTCTCTTGATCAATTTTCACAAAATGGAGGTATCCAAGCAAGCCTAAGAGGGTGATGAAGATGGCAGCAGAGAGGATCATGCTGTTCTGAAGAGAGAGCCAGACACAGGCAGTAAAATTACCATGAGGTCCTCTGCATATATCTGTGCCATATGACACGTCAACTAGGCAATGAGAAAAAGGGCTTTGCTCTGCTGTGAGCAGAAAAGATAAGAACATGCATGGAAGAAGAGGAAATCACTTTTATTCCAACTCTGAAGTGCTACGAAGGTATATAGTGAAATGGATCCAGAATACTAATGACTAAGTCTAGGGAGAACATTTGGCAAAACATCTCCATCATACTAACCTCAGATATTATTCTATCAAGCACAATGACGCATGCCTATAATCCCAGTAACTTGGGAGGCTGAGGCAGGAGGATTAGAAGTTCAAGGGCAGCCTAGGAAATTTAGTGAGATCCTCATTATATTTGGAGAGCCCCTATCTCAAAGTAAAATAAAAAGGGCTTGGATGTAGCTCAGAGGTAGAGTGCCCCTAGGTTTGATCCCCAAGCCCAAAAAAGCAAAAATAGAAGGAAAAAAAAACTTCCAAAACTGTATCTTAAGGACCAAATGTTTTCCTCATGTGCTCCCTCAGCAGTATATACAGTACAAAATCATGGACTGAACAACTGTAAAATGCTTATCACAGCAGCAAATACACTCCTTACCTGATTAACAGCCATTCATTCCTCCTTAGAGTGAATCATGATTGGCCTAGAAATGTGCATGTGATACAACTCTAGCCAAGGAAATGCTGGAGAAAGGGTTTGCTGAGGTGGGTGGCAAACTTAGTTCATCTTAAAAAGAGATCTAAGGCTTTTGGGGTGATGGACCTTCTACCCTAGAACCATGGCCCAGTTCATGTGTAACCTCTCAGAGAAGGCCCAGTGCTGCTGTCACTCAAAGCCTCGATTGGCCACATTTTGACATTATGCCAAAATTGAGCTCCGTTTCTCCAACCCTTGCTGAGATCCCTACAGCTATTCAGAGCCTGAAAATAACAATCAATAGTGCTCAAACTGGTAGCTTTCAACAGCTCACAGTTAAAGAAGCTGTGCTGAATGTTTGATGGCCAATGAAGTGTAGATATTGTTTTTATACCGGAGAGATCATAGGCAAGCATGGCATCATTAGCTATAATGTTGAAGACCAATAGTCAACATCTGATTATATTTTATTTATTGTTTCAATATTCTTGGACCATATGCGATCAAACTGCTATCTCAATAAAATGTGTCAGTATAAAAAAAAGAGCTATCTAAGGAATAAGGATCCCCTCATTATGAGGTTTATATGCCTGAAACTATTATAACCTCTGCAAAACAAAGTGGAGAGCAAGGTCTAGTGGAGTACGCTGAGGATGAAAAGAGCCAGAGTCAAATGCGCCTCTCATATAAACTCTGTAGGCTTCTTACTTCATGGTTTTTGTTTTTGTTTTTATTTTTGTACCAGGGATTAAACCCAGGGGCGGTTAACCTCTGAGCCACACCCCAATCCTTTTTCTTTTATTTTGTGAGACAGGATCTCATTGAGTTGCTTAGTCCCTGGCAAAATTGTTGAGCTGGCCTGGAACTTGGAATCCTCCTGCCTCAGCCTCCTAAATCACTGGGATTACAGGCTCCTGCCACCACACCCAGCCTCAAGAGTTCTTGTGTTAAATAATAAAGGTCCTTATCTTTTTTTTAAAAATATATTTATTTATTTACTTTAGTTGTACACAATGCAATACATTTATGTTTACGTGGTGCTGAGGATGGAACCCAGGCCGCGCACAGTGCGAGGCGAGCACTCTGCCGCTGAGCCACAACCCCAGCCCAATAAAGGTCCTTATCATTTAAGTTCATTTTTAGTTCTGGGTTACTTATAGCTGACTAAGTGCTATGTTAAAGACTCAAAAAAATATGGGGGCTGGGGTTGTGGCTCAGCGGTAGAGCACTCGCCTAGCACGTGTGTGGCCCGGGTTCGATCCTAAGCACCACGTAAACATAAATGCATTGCATTGTGTACAACTAAGGCAAATAAATAAATATTTTAAAAAATATATGGTAGCTATATGTTTTTTTTTTTTTTTTAATTGGTGTATGTTCCTTTCATGTGGCTCCTCCCCACCCCCAAAAAGCTATTATTTTGAGGGGGTGGGGAATCATTGATGACCTAAAATCAATGAAATTCAGTAAGTTTGGACCACATTCCTTAAAGTCAGGAAGTGTCTTATTATTCTTTGTGATGACCAGACACCCTCTTTGCCAACCTCTAGCCAAACTCCTCTAAGCCCCTAGACCAAGACCTTGGCATCTCTCTTTGCTGGACCTGCATTGTTCAGTTGTAGCAAGAATCTTGCTGAGTTAATTTAAAATAAAAGAGAATCCCACCCCCACCCCCCAAAAAAAAGAGAATCTCCACCCTTAGTATCTGATCACCCTGGCTTCTGTATTGGTCAGCTTTCTCTTACTATAATGAAATACTTGAGATAAATAACTTAAAAAGAGGAAAGATTGGGGCTGGCAGTGCAAAACAGAGGTGGAACACTTGTCTAATATGCACAAAACCCTGGGTTCAATCCCCAGCACCATAAAAGGAATAAGGGGAAAAAAAAAGAGGAAAAGCTTATTTTGGCTCATAGTTTTGGAAGTTTCAGTCCATGGTCTGTTGATGTTATAGTGAGGTAGTACATCATGGCATGGAGCAAACTGCTCAGTTTCCACCAACTTCCAACATTACCAGGCTGAAGATCAAGCTTATAAAACACGGGCCTTGGGGGGAACATTCCAGATCAAATCTACAGGACCTGCCCTCAGCAAGATTCTTTTTTTTTTTTTTTTTTTTTTTTTTTGGTACCAGGGATTGAACTCGACCACTGGGCCACATCCCCAGCCCTTTTTTGTATTTTATTAGAGACAGGGTCTCACTGAGTTGCTAAATGCCTTGCCATTGCTGAGGCTGGCTTTGAACTGGTGATCCTCCTGCCTCAGCCTCCCAAGTGCTGGGATTACAGGCGTGCACCACCATGCCCAGCTCTCAGCAAGAATCTTTTTTTTTTTTTATATTTATTTATTTGTTTTAGTTGTACACAATGCCTTTTTAGTTTTACATGGTGCTGAGGATCGAACCGGGTTGCACACGTGCTAGGCGAGCACTGCACTGCTGAGCCACAACCCCAGCCCTCAGCAAGAATCTTAACAAGCCAATTTAGCCAGAATCCTCCCTTTCCCCTGATCCTTTCTTTTAGTAATTTCCCATCTACTGGCACCCATATTCAGAATTGAGGCCAGTTCTATACTGAAGTTTTTCTTCCCCTATTGCAGAAGTTCCTGAATAAAATCTTTATCACTTTAACTACTCACTGGGCTCTGGTTTGACAGTACCTAACAAATACTAAGTGTTAGATCAGGATCTGCAAACTTTGTGCATGCAGTCTGCTTTTGTGTGGCTTACTTTGAGCAAACATTGATTTTAAAAATTTGTACAGGGTTATAAGAAGAAAAGAACATGAAACAGACAAAAATATTTACTATTTTTCCATTTACAGGAAAACTGGCTGACTTCTGTGACATAAAATTATTTTTTGATAAATGGAGAATTCAGTGTGAGGTTTCTGGTGATCCAAAAATATCTACTTTGAGTTCATAAACTGCCTGGTATAACACAGTATCTTGTACATAGTCTGAACTGAATAAACATTCTGGAAGAATAAAGAGGAATAAAATTCAGTCCTGGACCATATAGATTTATTAGAGAAAAATCTGGATGCAGTGGTGCACACCTGTAATCCCAATAATTTAGGAGGCAGAGGCAGGAAGATCACAAGTTGGAGGCCAATCTCAGCAACTAAGTGAGGCCCTATGCAACTTAGGGAGACTCTGTCTCAAAATACAAAATAAAAAGGGCTGGTGGGGGCGGGGGACATGCTCAGTTGGTGCTCGCCTTCCATACACAAGGCCCTGGGTTCGATCCCCAGCACCACAAAAAAAAGGGGGGGGGGGCTGGGGATGTGGCTCAGTGGTAAAGTGCCTCCGAGTTCAATCCCTAAGACAAAACAAAACAAAACAAAACAAAAACTGGAGAATACTATGCTACAGATTATAAATGCCTATGGAGATTTTTTAAATGGCAAGAGAAAGATTAATAAAACACACAGGAATAACCCATGAAGAATCCAAGTACATAGAATTTCATTGGTTAGTGAAGGTAGTAGTTATTAATGGATATACTTAGTTGAAAAGGAAAGCTTCCAGATTGGAATAAATAGGTAAAAACCTGGTACTTTAATCAAAATGTGAATTCAAAAAAGGGAAGGAATAAAGGGATGAAAAGCAGTAATTGCTTAGGGGATATGACCTATGTCATCTTTCCAATAAAATAATCCTGCCCAAAACTTCATTACACAGTTCATTTTTTTCTTCACTTCATTTTTCTGTCTGGTTAGAATTAACCATTCACTATGTTTTTGGGTTCGGGTTAAGTCACATTTGAATTCCTTCAATCAGATTTCTTCTCACTCTAGGTATTCATTATCCCCATGAATAGTTTTGAATATAAGAAAAGATATGAAATTTAGGTCCAGACAGAATGGAGGCTGAGGCAGGAGGACAACAAATTAGAGGACAGACTAGGCAATTAGCAAGAACCTGTCTCAAAATGAAAAAATAAAAAGGGCTGGGTTGTAGCTCAATGATAAGAATGCTTGCCAAGCATGCTCAATCAAGGCCCTGGGATCAATCCCCACTGCGGGAAAGTAAAAGAAATGTTGTTACACAAAGAGTCCTAAGGAAGTGTTGGAGCAGAGTTTAAAGGAAGAGGAGCAGGGCATGCTGGTAAATGCCTGTAATCCCAGAGACTCAGGAGGTTCAAGTAGGAGGATCCCAAGTTCAAACCCAATCAGGCAACTTGGCGGGACCCTGTCTCAAAATAAAAAATAAAAAGTTGTCAAGATCAAGTTTCAGATTCAAGAGAGCCCTAGGTCTGACGACAAGATCCGTTACTTGCTAGCTGTGGAACTTGGGGTAAGTTATTTCTTCTAAGGTTTTAATATGGAATTCAGTAAAGCACCTGGTACTCAGTGGTCATTTAATAAATATCTGCTCCTCCTCACATAACCACATGTATGGTTAGAATTCAGGGTAGTATTAAATTAAATTATTGCAGTGGGGATGTAGTGGTAGAGGGCTTACTAAACATGCTAGAAGCCTGAGGTTCAATTCTCAGCACTGCAAATAAAAATAATAACAATAATAATAATTCAACTATATTATAAATTAAATTTAAGAGGGACTTTCAAGTTAATTTAATCATAATTTCAGTTGACCTGTAAAGATTCTTTTAGCTACAATAAAGTTCATTAAGGCAGTCTTAATTCTGCTCATTTCTATGCTAAATTAATATGTTCTGAAATATGCTTTGATGGCAAAACTAACTGGATGCAGCAATGGAAAGAATATGTAAATTACATAAATAGCCTTGCTGTACTTAGCTCTGGTCAGACCACTCCTGAAATAATACACTCATTTAAGCTGGGCGTGGTGGCGCACGCCTGTAATCCCAGCACTCTGGGAGGCTGAGGCAGGAGGATCTCGAGTTCAAAGCCAGCCTCAGCAATGGCAAGGCACTTAGCAACTCATTGAGACCCTGTCTCTAAATAAAAATGCAAAAAAGGGCTGGGGATGTGAACCAGTGGTCGAGTGCCCCTGAGTTCAATCCCCGGTACCACCAAAAATAATAATAATAATAAATAAAAATAATAATACACTCATTTAAGAGGACTATATTTGAAACAAGAACTCATACTTTAAAAAGATGATTCAGACAGGCACAATGGTGCATGTCTGTAATCCCAGCAGCTCAAGAGACTGAGGCAGGAGGATGCAAGTTCAAAGCTGGCCTCAGCAACTTAGTGAGGCCCTAAGAAATTTAGCAATTTAGGTCTCAAAAGAAAACACAAAAAAGGCTGGGGTTGTGGCTCAGTGGTAGAGCACTTGCCTAATATGTGTGAGGCACTGGGTTCATTCCTCAGCACCACATAAAAATAAAGGCATTGTGTACAACTAAAACAAATAAATAAATATTAAAAAAAAAAAAAAAAAAGCCGGGCGCGGTGGCGCACGCCTGTAATCCCAGCACTTTGGGAGGCTGAGGCAGGAGGATCGCGAGTTCAAAGCCAGCCTCAGCAATGCCGAGGCACTTAGCAACTCAGTGAGACCCTGTCTCTAATAAAATACAAAAAAGGGCTGGGGATGTGGCCCAGTGGTCCAGTGCCCCTGAGTTCAATCCCCGGTACCACAAAAAAAAAAAAAAAAAGCTGGGGATGTGGCTCAATGGTTAAGTGCTCCTCTGTTCAATCCCTGGTAGTGGGGTGGGAGGTGGGGGTAGGGGAAGGCAGGGCACAGTAACACAAGCCTGTAATCCCAGAAACTCAGGAGGCTGAGGCAAGAGGATCCCAAGTTAAAGGCCAGACCAGGCAATTAGCAAGACCCTTCCTCAAAATAAAAAGGTCTAGGGATGTAGCTCAGTGGTAGTCCCCCTGAGTTCAATCCTCATTACTTTAAGGGAAAAAAAAGGGGGGGGGTGGAGGGGCATGACTCAGATTATTTCTTTAATTTGAGAACTGTTACAAAGTTATGGCTTTTGACCCTTACAATACTGTGAAGCAGGTATTAATTCCATTTTGGAGATGTGAAAACTGAGACTCAGACAAAACAGAAATGAGTTTGAAAATAGCATAGAAACCACTCATGTCTGAACTTTCTAAATTCTTTAGATAATACCCCTGAAAATTGGGGTTAGACGAGGGAGGGTTAAATTGCCTTGAAAAACATAAGTTAGGACAAATAAAACTATATCTATACACACACACACGTGGAAGGAAAGGCCATTTCTGGAAAACCATACGTAAGGTATTAGCAGTGGTACTTCTGAGGAGTAGAAGAGATGGATGAGGACAATCACCTTACAGTTCTCTGAATTCATGAATTAAAGTACTATGAGGGCTGGGGCTGTAGCTCAGTGGCAGAGCGCTTTCCTAGTATGTGTGAGGCACTGGGTTCGATCCTTAGCACCACATACAAATGAACAAATAAAATAAAGGCATTCAGTCCATCTATAACTACAAAAAAAAAAATTTTTTTTTTAAAGTACTCTGAGCATGTGTCACATAGAACAGTGAACGTTTTAGGCTTTCGTGCAAGAACTAGACATTTGCTGGGTCAATCCACAGAGCGGTGCAGCAGCCCACGGGAGGAAGAATGTGCAGGAGCACAAACTTCAATGAAAAGAGCTGTCCAGCAAGGAGCGGCATCCCCAGAACCGGCGAGTCCCCGACCTAGGGTTCCGATCCTAGGACGGTGGGAGGTTCCCACCGAATTGTAGGCTTGACCGAGACCCTTCCAAAGCCCAGCACTACCTCCAAGCGCAGGCAGGAGCCGACCGGCCATTACCTCCCAGAGAGTGAAGAGTCCGTAGGCCGCCAGCCACACGGTGCAGGTGACAGCAGTGAGCGACCGCAGCGAGAGCCGAGGGCAGTTGAGGCAAAACTCCCGGCAGAACGGCGAGTAGTAGCGGCGCTGCAGGGTCAGACGGCCGCCACAGATGTCCGAGAAACTCCCCTCGTCCTCCATCGTGCTGGCTCCACGCCGCAGCGCCGCTCTAGCCCACCCGCGGTTCCGCGCAGTCTCGCCGTCGCCGGACCCGCTTCCGGGAGCGGATCGGCCCCGCCCCTCCCCGATCTCCGCGCAGCCGCAGTTGCTCACCGGATGGGGTTGGTTCTGCTGGGATTCTGTTCTGTAATTGTCGCCTTCTAGAAATTCTTAGGGATCCAACAATTGCGGACAGATCAAAACCTATCCTTTGGGAGGCTGAGGCAGGAGGACCGCGAGTTCAAAGCCAGCCTCAGCAATGGCGAGGCACTTAGCAACTCAGTGAGACCCTGCCTCTAATAAAAACACAAAAAAGGGCTGGGGATGTGGCCCAGTGGTCAAGTGCCCCTGAGTTCAATCCCCGGTACCACAAAAAAAAAAAAAAAAAAAAAAAAAAAAAAACTATCTTAACGTACTTTCACTCGACAACTGATTTCCATTATAAGCCAGAGTGATTCCCAACGAGAGGGTCCGCAAGTATTCGTTCATTCCTCTCATTCGTTGCTGTGCGAGGTAGTTTTCGGTGCAGAGAGTATTGACAAGGTCTCTGCCCTCAAATAGGAAAATAACTTAAGATAAATATGTTGGCAATAATGTGCTAACCGGCAGAGATATATATAATATTAGTTGTAGGTGGAAACAATACCTTTATTTTATTTATGTGGTGCTGAAGATCGAACCCAGGGCTCTACCGCTGAGCCATAGCCCCAGCCCCAACTGGGGACTTTATTAAGGCAGTCAAGAAAGGTCTCCGAGGACACTGGAGTTACAAGGAGGACGCCTCACCCTGATATGCGCAAGGCCGCTCTGGAGGAAAAATTTCCCTGAAAGAAGGACCAGGAAAAACGAGCTCTGAAGCAGAAATAAGGTTGGCTTACTGGAGGAATGAAAAGGTCAGCACAGCATGCCCAAGAACACTTGGAAGTTGGGGAGGTGGGTAGGGATAAGACCCAGGAGGTTGTCGTAGGGCCTAGTAAGGAGTTTGCAACTAGTCTCCCCTAGATCATGTCTTGGAGCATGGAGTAAGCAAACAAATCCTGGCTGGAAAGTAAGCAGGAGTGGGAGATGCAGAAGGTATGTACAATCAATACTATCTTGCCTGGGCTAGCCTCCAACGCTTGGGCTTAAACAGTCCTCCCACCTCAGCCTCCTGAGTAGCTGGGATTATAGGGGCATGCCATCACACCCACCTCCTTTATTTGATTTTTTTTTTTTTTTTATGGTATCTTACTGATGACTCCTACAAGTGTGTGAGGGAGAGATAAAGACATTCTCAGATGAAGAAAAACTAAGAGAAGTTGTCACCAACAGATCCACCTGGGGAAAAAAAAAAGCTAATGGAATCTCTCTAAACAGAAAGGAAATGATGAAAGAAGGAATCCTGGAAAATCGAGAAGAAACAATGAAAAAACAAAAATATGAGTAAACATATAGACTTTTCTTCTCTTGAGTTTCCTATGTTATGTTTGACAGTTGAAGTGAAAATTATGCCACTCTCTGATATGGCTCTTGATGAATGCAGAAAAAATATTTAAGACAATTATAAACGGAAAAGAGTAAAAGCACACACTAATTATTAGAGGCACCACTAGATCTTGTTATTTAATGTGTCAATAAAGAGAAACATTATAGCATTTAAAATGATATTTTAATAACCACACACACACATACATACTTTGTGTTGAGAGGGAGGTTGAACCCAGGGTCACACATCCCCAACACTTTTTATTTTGAAACAGGGACTCACTAAGTTGCTTAGGGCCTTGCTAAATTCCTGAGGCTGGCTTTGAACTTGGATCCTCCTGCCTCAGCCTCTTGAGTTTCTGGAATTACAGGTGTGTACCACTGTGACCAGCTAATAACTTTGTTTTTTAATATTTATTTTTTAGTTGTAGTTGGACACAATACCTTTATTTATTTATTTTTATGTGGTGCTGAGGATCGAACCCAGGGCCTCACACTTGCTAGGAAAGTGCTCTACTGCTGAGCCACTACCCCAGCCCATAACTATGTTTTAATTCAGTTAGTTTTTGTTGAAATTCTATATATTTTAATTATGCATTTAAAAAACTTATTGAGCTAAAGGATCCATTAGATTTTTTTTTTTTTTTTTTTTTTTTTTTTTGGCAGTACTGAGGATTGAACCCAAGGGGTGCTTTACCACTGAGCTACATCCTGGACTTATTTTATTTTTTGAGACAGGGTCTCACTAAATTCCTGAGGGCCTCACCAAGTTATAGAGGCTGGCCTCAAACTTGGGATTCTCCTGCATGGGCCTACTGAATCACTGGGATTACAGGCATGCACCACCATGCCAGGCCTCATTCCCACCCCACTCCTCTGTCTGTTTTCCTCTGTTGGTTAAGTTAGATAATTCCTATTATGCTATATTCAAGGTCAATGAGTCTTTCCAGTGTCCTCCTCATTATGTCTCTGAACTCATAGATTGATTTTTTTAAATTTTACTCATTGCGTTTTTTAATTCTAAACGTGTATTTGGAGCTGGCTGCAGTGGCACATGTCAGCAACTTGGGAGGCTGAGGCAAAAGGCTCATAGATTCAAGGCTAGCCTCAGTAACTTAGTGAGACTCTGTCTCAAAATAAAAAAGGACTAGGGATAGGGGCTGGGGTTGTGGCTCAGCGGTAGAGCGCTTGCCTAGCACATGCGAGCCCGGGTTCGATCCTCAGCACCATGTAAAAATAAAGGCATTGTGTACAACTAAAACAAATAAATAAATATTAAAAAAAAAAAAGGACTGGGGATATAGCTCAGTGGTAAAGCACCTACCCTTGGTTTCAGTCTCCAGTACTAAAAAAGTAAATAAGAAAGAAATTTTTTTCAACTTTTAAAATTTTTGTACTTACAGATGGACAGAATGCCTTTATTTATTTTTACGTGGTGCTAAAGATCAAACCCAGTGCCTCACACATGCCAGGCAAGTGCTCTGCCACTGAGCTACAGCCCCAGCCTGAAAAAATATATATATTTAAAAATTTTTTTTTCATTTGGATTTTTCTATCTTCTTTGCTGAGAATTTATTTCTTTCATTTGTTTGAAGTATGCTTGTAATTGCTTGTTAAAGTTTTTTTATGATGGAATTTTAAAAATCCCTGCCAAGAGAATTCTCACATTGATGTCATTTCAGTATTGCCATCTGTTGTCTTTTTTTTTTTTTTTTTTTCCATTCAAACTGAGATTTTTCTGGTTCTTACAATGATGAGTTCTTTTCATTTGACACCTGGGCATTTAGTTTACTATGTGATTGTAGGTCTTATTTAAATCTTGTGTTACAACAGGCCTCCTCTGCCCATGCCCCACTGGAGAAAGAGGAATCCCACATTACTGCCAGGTGGAAATCCAGGTACGCACTGACACCTGCTGGACAGACTTGGTAATCTCTGGGTGGAGTGGAAGTCCCGGCTCCCCACATGTTCTCCACCGACACTGTGGGGTGAGGCTGGGTGAGGCTGGGAGAGGCTCCTTACCACTCCCAGGGATGAAAGTCCCTGCTGCACCCCAGTGACAAGGTGGGGTGCTTCCTTACAGTCTGGTGAAAGTGCAAGTCTAGGTTTCTCATTTTTGGCCTTTGCTGGCAGAAGTGAGGGTGGAGCCAGTTTTTTTCTGTGGTGTTTGACTGGAGTAGTTTCTGTTTAAAAGTTTTCTATCTTGCTTGGCTATTTCTTATTTTGTCTTTGACAAGAGAGAGCAGCCTTTCCTTAGAGAATATTTGTGTATGTGCCTATTGACATTTCTTGGTTGCTCTCTTCTCCAGCACCCAATCTGGGATGTATGAGACAAAAGCAAAAACCATGGGATGCACTCCTATTTGCTCCTCAGGTTCCAGAGTCCCTTGACAGTCTGTCTTCTCAGCTCCTTTCAGAGTCGTGTGTGTGTGTGTGTGTGTGTGTGTGTGTGTGTGTGTGTTACCAGGGATTGAACCAGGGGTACTTAACTACTGAGCCACATCCCTACCCCTTTTTATTTTATTTTATTTTATTTTTTTGAGACAGGGTCTAAGTTGCTTAGAGCCTTGCTGAGTTGCTGAGGCTGGCTTTTAAGATATCAAGATATCAGCCTCGGTATGGGCTTCTGAAACTTTTCACTGACCAGCAATAAACTATGTTTCCCTGTCACAGGAGAAGAGATGCTTCTGGAGACAGGAGTTCCCAGAGGAGAGGGGGAACTCAACACAGGACCAGCGGGGTTCTTAGCATTCATGATGGAAAAGAATTTCAGCACTAGACAGACATAGGCATAGACAGAGGTTTATTTAGGAAGGTAGATACACATTCAAGGGACAATGTGAACTGTCTCAAGAGTGAGAAGCAGCTGGGCTTGGTGGTACACACCTGTAATACCATTGGCTCTGGAGGCTGAGGCAGAAGGATCATGAGTTCAAAGTCAGCCTCAGCAAATTAGCAAGGCCCTAAGCAACTCACTAAGACCCTGTCTCTAAATATAATATAAAAAAAGGAAGGGGCTGGGGAAGTGGCTCAGTGATTAAGCACCCTGGGTTCAATCCCTAGTTTAAAAAAAAAAAAAAAAAAAAGTGAGCCGGGCACGGTGGCGCACGCCTGTAATCCCAGCACTTTGGGAGGCTGAGGCAGGAGGATCGCGAGTTCAAAGCCAGCCTCAGCAATGGTGAGGCACTTAGCAACTCAGTGAGACCCTGTCTCTAAATAAAATACAAAAAAAAAGGTCTGGGGATGTGACCCAATGGTCGAGTGCCCCTGAGTTCAATCCCTGGTACCACAAAAAAAAAAAAAAAAAAAAAAAAGTGAGAAGCAGCCCTGATTTGGACTGGGGGTCCAATATTTATAGAAGGGCTGCATGAGGGGCAGGACCAGAGGTGGATCTAGGGTAGAGCAGTCCAATTTTGTGCCATTTTTTCCTGCACTTGCATATTTCCCTCATTTTATAAGGGCATGGGCCAAGGGCATGTTGCTCAAGACTTACAACTATGCTTTCTACATCTTAATGGCTTGTGGACATTGCCTTAAAATTCGGTATTTTTCTATATATGTATCCTAAATCCCTATCTCACCTTGATTATCTCCTCAGGTTTGATTAATTTGCTATAGTATCTTATAGAACAAGATACTTTATTATATATACTTGTTTAAAATAAAGCATACATTTATGTATATTTCTACGTGTGTGTACACACACATATATAAATAAATATATATATATACATATATATATATATATATATTTTTTTTTTTTTTTAAGATGGGGTCTTGCTATGTTGCCCATACTGGTCTTGAACTCCTGGATTCAAATTATCTTCCTGCCTCAGCCTGTCAAGTAGCTGGGACTACAGGTGTGCATCAGCACACCCAGCTATTTTTTTTTTTTTTTTTCTTTTTTTGGTACCGGGGATTGAACTCAGTGGCACTAGACCACTGGGCCACATCCCCAGCCCTTTTTTGTATTTTATTAGAGACAGGGTCTCACTGAGTTGCTAAGTGCCTTGCCATTACTGAGGCTGGCTTTGAACTCGCGATCCTCCTGACTCAGCCTTCCAAAGTGCTGGGATTACAGGCGTGCACCACCGCGCCCGGCCCCAGCTATATTTTAAAGGATACTGTCAACAAAATTTCACAAGGAAAGAATTTAGGACAAAAAGGAAAATTATTTTAAAAAAATAATAATTTGCAAACCAGAGTGAAGTTGTCTTCAGTACAAAAGTGTGCTCCCCGCGGGGCGCAGTGGCGCACGCCTGTAATCCCAGCACTTTGGGAGGCTGAGGCAGGAGGATCGCGAGTTCAAAGCCAGCCTCAGCAATGGCGAGGCACTTAGCAACTCAGTGAGACCCTGTCTCTAATAAAATACAAAAAAGGGCTGGGTATGTGGCCCAGTGGTTGAGTGCCCCTGAGTTCAATCCCCGGTACCACAAAAAAAAAAAAAAAAAAAAAAAAAAAAAGTGTGCTCCCAAGAAACAAAGATAGGGGCTGGCTTATATAGAGAATGTTCCAGCCCAGGTTCCCGCTCTGGTCCTCTATGATAATGAGATATCCAAGCCAGGAAGCCCTTACTCCTGATTGGTTGATATTTAAATTTGAATGCAGAGGCTGGGGATGTGGCTCAGTGGTGGAGCACTCACCTAGCATGTTCTAGGCCCTGAGTCTGATCCCTAGTACCACAAAATAGAAAAATAGTAAAGAGGGTTGGGATTGTAGCTTACTAGTAAAGCACTTGCCTAGCATGGGTTCCATCCTCAGCACCACATAAAAATAAAATAAATAAAATAAAGATATTGTGTTCATTTACAACTAAAAAAATTTTTAAAAAAAGAAAAAATGATAAAGAATAAATTTACAGATGGCAAAAGAAACTGCCTTGAGGCTGTTTATGTTGGCGAATGAAACAGGAACACGCCTGGGCAAGGGCCATAAAGTTAAGAACACACTGTACATTTGTGACCCCTAGTTGGCAATGACTACCAGACTGCATTTTGAACTTAGGCCTAAATAGTAACTTGGGACCCTTTTTGGAGATTTCCCTTTTCTTAAAGTTCACAGTGCAAATGAACAGCCAGACTGAGAGATACACATGGGCAAAGAACCATCTGAAACAGTCCCAAGTGTAGGAGCTTCCATCTACATAGAGTTGGGGTGTTACCACCCTCCTGGCAGTGGATATATCCTTTTTTTGGTACTGGGTATTGAACAGCTTAACCACAGAGCCATATCCCCAACCCTTTTTATTTTTTATTTTGAGGCAGGGTCTTTTTTATTTTGAGGCAGGGTCTTGCTAAGTTCCTAAGGGCCTCCCTACATTGCTGAGGCTGGCCTCAAACTTGCTATCCTCTGCCTCAGCTTCCTGAGTTACAGGGATTACAGATGTGTGCCACCACCCCCAGCTGGATATGTTCTTACTTGTTAGGTAGAATTTGACACAGGCAACACCTTTTTTTTTTTTTTTTTTTTTTTGGTACCAGGGGTTGAACTCAGGGGCACTCGACCACTGGGCCACATCCCCAGCCCTTTTTTTGTATTTTATTAGAGACAGGGTCTCACTGAGTTGCTAAGTGCCTCGCCATTGCTGAGGCTGGCTTTGAACTCACGATCCTTCTGCCTCAGCCTCCCAAGTGCTGGGATTACAGGGGTGCGCCACCGTGCCCAGCGGCAACACCATTTTTAAACTTATGTTCCATGTTATAACCAGAGTCACCTCAAGGTCACTCTGACTCAGCCTGACCTAAACCCCCAGAATAAACCCTAAACGCTCCAACATCATATGAAAGGAAATTGTTATCTGAGTCTAAAATCCTTAAAACACCTTATGAAGGTGACACCACAAGGATCCTTCCCTGACAGCCTCTTAGCAACAGTCTAATCCCCCCTCTCTCATACTACTATATCTACCCCAAGCTGTAAGTGGAAGACAGTTCCTATCTCCATTGGGCTCGCTGTGGGAAGCCATCCATGAACTGTGTGTGAACTAAAATCAGGTTGAAGCCATTAGACAGGAAAGCATGGTTTTGGTAACTCCCAGCTGCAACCCTGCTGATTTGAGAATGCCTGGTTCACATGGCTTGCTATGCTAGCTCCATCACAAGTTCAGCACATCATCGGAGATAGGGTGACCCTCTGGAACTGAACCAAGATTTAAAGTTAGGTAGTGAGTGTAGTTAGACAAATTGGGTCTAATATCGAGTCTAATAAAGAAAATGGAGTCAGTCTGAGTCCTGGAAAAACGCAGAACGACCCCAGGGGAGGTTAAACTGTCAATGTCTACAAGATCAGGGCCCACCCTAAAGAATGTCAATGAGGGTTGGGGTTGTGGCTCAGCGGTAGAGCACCCGCCTAGCACGTGTGCACCTGGGTTCGATCCTCAGCACCACGTACAGATAAAGGCATTGTGTACAACTAAAGCAAATAAATATTAAAAAATAAAAATAAAAAAGAATGTCAATGAGGCAGTTCCCAGTAAACAGATGCTAATGAACTTGCCCTGGGCCCACCTGTGTCACACCCTTTTGCTTTTACTGCCGCCCCCCCACCCCAGCTGGACAGAGAAAGATAAACAAAAGAGCAAAGAAACTTTAGGTATAAAAGGGAGAAGACCTCTCCTCCCTTTGGATTCCAGGTTTCCTGATCCCCTTCTCCCTCCAGGGGAAGTCTTTTTCTGCTGTCCTTTAAATAAAGCCTTCCATTTTCTGCTCTACGCTTGCCTCGGCGTACTTCTTCTTCGGTGTTATACTTCAGCATTTCTTTGGGGGCTGCAAGAACTCATCATGGTAGTTTCAGGGCCACACAGCCTCTCCGAGATGGGTGTGGCTTGCCAAAATACCAATCAACCTGTTTACTGCAAGAGGCTTGCCACACCAAGAAGCTAGAACCCAAGACTCCTCCTGCTGAAACCACATCCCTGCCTTTGATGTACTCCCCGTTAAATAAAGAATAAGGGACCTTTGTTCAGTTGTTCAGTTCCAGCTCCTATCAGGACTGGGAGACTTATCAGGCGCTCCTCTTTTTATCTAATTTCTGGCTCTGTCTTTATTTCTTATTAATTATTTCAGACCTTTTACTTACCAGGCGGCTCACACCTCCTAAGCAGGTAATCACCTGACAGGGTGCTTGTCACCCCACAATAACCCACTTCTGCAGGTTTGTCCCAAACAAACCTGTGTTACTGTTGAGCCGATTATCCTCATTTGCTTCTTTACTTACATTCTTCAGCTTATGAGAGCACCCTAAACTCAGTCCTTTGGGGGTTATAAGAGGCTTCATCATGTAAGCTTGAAAATTAAATTGCTGGCCATTGGTCAGGCCAGCCTCAGCAGCTTAGCAAGACAACATCTCAAAATAAAAAAGGACTGGGCTGTATCTCAGTGGTAAAGCACTCCAGGATTCAACCACCACTATCAAAAAATTGTTGCCGGGCGCGGTGGCGCACGCCTGTAATCCCAGCACTTTGGGAGGCTGAGGCAGGAGGATCGCGAGTTCAAAGCCAGCCTCAGCAATGGCGAGGCACTTAGCAACTCAGTGAGACCCTGTCTCTAATAAAATACAAAAAAAGGGCTGGGGATGTGGCCCAGTGGTCAAGTGCCCCTGAGTTCAATCCCCGGTACCACACACACAAAAAAAAAAAAAAATTGTTGGCCATTTGTGAGCAACACAAACATCAGCACCTTAGCCCCTGGTTCAGGTGTCTTGCTATGCTAGCTCCACCACATCAGGGAGCTGTGGTTTTGAGTTGCCCCACTGAGCACCTGGAATTTGCTGAAAATCACCTCATTAACATTAACTTTGGTGTAGTGAAAGGGGCTTGTTATAAATAACAAAGGACTATCTTTCACTTTTATCACTCTGGAGATCTTCTAAAGCCAGCCTTAAGGACTTTTGTTGTTGTTGATGTTGTTGTGGATAAACACAATACCTTTCATTCATTCATTCATTCATTCATTCATTCATTTTTTGGTCCGGGGATTGAACTCAGGGACACTCGACCACTGGGCCACATCCCCAGCCCTTTTTTGTATTTTATTAGAGACAGGGTCTCACTGAGTTGCTAAGTGCCTCGCCATTGCTGAGGCTGGCTTTGAACTCGTGATCCTCTTGCCTCAGCCTCCCAAGTGCTGGGATTGCAGGCGTATGCCACTGTGCCTGGCTATTTTATTTATTTTTATGTGGTGCTGAGGATCAAACCCAGTGCCTCACACATGCTAGGCAAGTGCTCTGCCACAGAGCCACAACCCCAGCCCAAGGATATTTTCTTCATTACATTCATTACCATGAGTTTGGAAATCAGCAAGAAGGCAAGCTACCCCCTCTAGCCTGTCCTTTGTGTAATATGTAACTGCAAGCAGGCAAACTAATCAGGGACAAAAATAGCTTGAGGAAATAACTGTAACAGTGGTCCACTTCATGCTTTGAATATAGCCCTTGCTGCTCTGCCACTGTGACTTATTTTTAAAATGAACTTGTTTCTTTCTCTTCCTCTCTCCCTCCTCTTCCCTAACCTCTCCCCCTCCCTAATCTCAGGGAAACTGGATTACCTTCTTCATCATAGGCAGATTTATCTGTCCTTGAGAACAAATCCACCATAGGAATAAAGAATTTCAGACTTTGGGGATGGTACCAGAATATCTCAGAAATTACTATCTCCCAAATTAACGCATGAATTATAATTCTGACAGAGAACATGTGAAACGTAGCCTTTGAATCACCTCTTTAAAAGCCCCTGATCCCCTGGATGGGCAGAATCACAGCCTCTAAGACAGAAGTCCCATATGTTTTCTTCTTTACTAGCAAAGCAATAAAACTTCTTTTTCCTTTTTCTCAAAACCATGTCCTCCTTATTGAATTTGTTACCAAAAGTTCAGTCCTTGCCAGGATGGAGAAGAAAGGTAATCCTGTTTCCCCTGAGATTAGGGAGGGGGAGAGGTAAGGAAAGAAGAGAGAGAAAGGAAGAAAAATAAATATGTCCATTTAAAAAATAAGTTGCAGTGGCAGAGCAGCAAGGACTGTATTCAAAGCATAATGTGGACCACTGTTACATTTCCCCACTGTCAATTTCTACATTCCATTTCTACGGAAAAATGGGCAACAACACCTCCAAGCTGCTTCCTGCTGAAAGAGGGTGTAGTTGGGGGAAGTAACCCAAAGTCCTTGTTCTCTATCAGGTGGGGCATGGACAGTTAAGGGCATTCAGCATCGGGGCAGTCCAGAGGTCCACTGTGGCAGATGGCAGGTGTCCACTCGGACAGTGCATAGATAGGGCAGGGATCATGCTAAGATAATAATAAACAAGACAGTACATCATTACTTTTTTGTAAACAACTAGCAGAAAAGAAAATATTATTTTAGCTAGTCTCTGAAAACCATAAAGACATTAACTCACAATCATATCAATGAAACACAGATGGAGTTTATCAATATAGGAGGATAGGGATATTTGTAGATCTATGAGATCAGGCTCAAAATAACTCAAGAAAATCTTGTGAATCTAGAATCCTTTGTGATCATTATTTTTAGGCACTCCCACACAAGAACCCTTCCTTTATGGCCTCCATCTTTACTTATTCTTAGTAGGGCTGAGACAAGTGTGTGTCGTAAGTTACATTTAAAAAATTGTTATTGCTTTTAAACGTCCATGTAGGACTGTGCTTAGGCTATATTTTCCTATGAGGTGTTTAAGACCAAGTTGGTTAAAATTGACCTTGTTCCTATCTACTCTTAAGAGTCAGCTGAGATTCCTCAGATACCACTCTTGGGAAAGTGTGCAAAGCCTCTTGGCTCCTTTAGCTTTCCTCTACCAGTGGTGCCATCTTCCAGGATGGGTCAGAGTCTTGCTGACCATATGTGGCTTCTCTTGGAAGCATCAGGGACATTTCTCTCTCCAATGACCCTCCTCTTTGCAGAATGTGCACTGGTTGTCTTCCTGTTCTAAGGAGTCCTCTTGATCTCCCTGATCAGCAGATTGGGTGACTCACAAGAATTACTGGGCCCAGAGAGGGATTCCATCATTCTCTGGGTCCTGGCTGACCTTAGAAGACAAGGGCCAAAATGTTGGCTGCTTTTTTCTTGGCCCTTTTACTTCCTTGACTTTGGTCTTCAAGTTTTTGGTTTTAAACATACAGTAGGCCTGTTTCATCATGCTTACCGTGGGAGTAACGGGTTATAACTTCAATATCTATAATTTTACATTTACTTCTTTTTTTTTTTATTTGCTTTTAGTTGTACACAATGTGTTTTATTCAATGCGTTTTATTTGTACGTGGTGCTGAGGATCGAACTCGGGTCGCCCACGTGCTAGGCGAATGCTCTACCGTTGAGCCACAATCCCAGCCCCTACATTTACTTCTTTCATTTAATTGTGGTCAGTATTAGTACTGGAAGTCAGCATTATATCCTATCTGTTCTATAGGTGATGCTTATTATCTTAAATTAACTGAAGTTGATTTGTTAGAAGCAGTACCTCTGCAAAAACACTAATAGGCAACAGATATACGGTTTACAAGGAAAATACAAAATAAAATTAACAGAGCAAAAACATATTCAGTTGGGTAATAGCTATAATCCATGAAACATGATTGTTATAATCATAAACCTGTTGCTGCCTGAAGCAATTGCCGCTTGGAGCAAGGACGCCGCGGGAGAAAATTCGGAGGCAGGATGAGAATGAAAAAGGGTCTTTTATTCTTCTTCTCTCTCCGGCTTCAGCAACCTCTCCAACTCCAACCACAAACTCCAACAAACTCCTTCCACACTCCAACCAGCTCCAACTACTTCCAACCATCCACACAACTACAAAACCTCACCCGGTTATATACATTTTGCCTTAACAAGGACAAGTTCTAGCCGGGCGCGGTGGTGCACGCCTGTAATCCCAGCACTTTGGGAGGCTGAGGCAGGAGGATCACAAGTTCAAAGCCAGCCTCAGCAATGGCGAGGCACTTAGCAACTTAGTGAGACCCTGTCTCTAATTAAAAAACACAAAAAAGGGCTGGGGATGTGGCCCAGTGGTCGAGTGCCCCTGAGTGCAATCCCCGGTACCAAAAAAAAAAAAAAAAAAAAAAAAGGACAAGTGCTTACAGCTCGAGCTTACAGGTGCATTATACAGTGTTCACGGGCAAACAAAGATTCTTTGAATAATGTATTAATATCAGGTGGAACTTGAACATCTTTTATGGCTTTCAGCTAACCGCAATCTTAGCTATCTCCTTGATTAGGGCTCCTTCATAAACCTTTATTTAGTTATGTATTATACCCCATTTGAGATCACAGTAATCTTTTTTTTAATATTTATTTATTTGCTTTAGTTGTACACAATCTGTTTTTACATGGTGCTGAGGATCAAACCCGGGCCGCACACGTGCTAGGCGAGCGCTCTACCACTGAGCCACAACCCCAGCCCCTCACAGTAATCTTTACCACAAAAATTGATCCTTTGAACACAACTTTCAATGAGCTCAAGTCTAACCTATTTTGGAGCCATTCTAACATGGAGTAAGGTGAAAGGCAGAGCCTTATCTCAGGTAAGGCAGGGCTCTTGACAAATAACATAATACAACATGATATCTGAAACATGAATCAAGCAAAGGCTAAGAGAGCTTTTAACTTTCTTTTTGTGGAAAAAGTGGCAAAATATTTCCATGTTTTACAGTGTCACCTTTAAACAGCTTAGGCTTTCCTTATTATTTTCCAAAAATACATTTAAATTCTTATTCCAGTGTAAAGAGTAATACAAAATTGTATATATCACTTGTTGGCAACAGGTTATATTTATCCAGCTATAAAACATCAAATGACATGAACAAATACCAACCAAATTTGTTATTTCTATATAAATCTGAAGGAGACCCTTGCTATAGATAATTTTAGTTTGAAAAACAACTTAGTAAAGTGCTCTCCTAAGCTTTACATTTAACAAGCTTAACTTCTAAAGTACAAATTAGAATTTATAGTGTGCTGTAACAATAATCACAGGCCTGTGTGGGTTGGAAGTACTAGCATCAAAGATACCCTTAAATCTCTCATACATTTAAGAAACAGTGTTAATGATCAGAAATTGACTTAGTCGAAGCAAACAAATGTAAGACAGATCTTCAAATGACAGTGTGGTCTTTCTATGTCAGATACAATGTATAAAAGAGAGCACTTATTGGTTACCTCACCTAGATAAACTTTTGCTTTATAAACTTTTACATAATACTTAGACAAGGCTCAGCTAGATACAGTTCTCAGATGTATACATATATATGTATACATCTGTTATAACCTAAAGTAATAGTTATAAACTAAAGTAATAGTTGTTTACTTATCCTGTTACAAAGTAATCATTGGAAAGTCTTTAAAATGGGTGCAAACCCTAATTCCTTTAAGACTTAGTTTCCCTAAGTAATAAAATGTTGCCCCCTGCAGCTATCGCCACCTGCAGCAACGATACCGCTGGAAAGAATTCGGAAGCAGACTGGAAAATGAAAAGGCTCTTTATTCTTGCTTCTTCTAACTTCTCTCTCCAGCTCCAACAACCTCTCCAACTCCAACCACCACCTCTAGCCAACCTCACCCAGTTAAATGCTTTTTACCTTAACAAGTATACACGTGTCAACAGCTCAAACTTACAAGTGTGTCACATAGTTTTCACGGGCGTAGAAAGATTCTTAGATAAATGCACGAATATCAGGTGAAAATACTGAAACACCTCTTATGGCTCTCAGCTAGCCGCCATCTTAGCTATCTCTTTATTAGTGCTCTTACAATAAAACCTAACAGAGACAAGAAAATTATCTTGATAGACAAGAGCAGATCAATGTTTCAGATTTTGCTTCATAGCAGTACATTAAAATTTGAAAAACTTTGTGCTAATTATAGCCCATTTAATCACATCCCAACCTTTTTGATATTTACCTTCCACAAACCTTCTGCAACTTAATTAGACATTCACAACTTGTTTACATCCTTAGTTTTGTCCTCTTGCATCTTGGACATTAGCACAAGAATATTATTTTACTTGACAAAATACTTTCTCAGCCAGAAACATTTATTTTACCATCTACTTTTCCATGCTAAAATATATTTCCATACCTATAACTTTCTCTTATCTTTTCTAGTTTCAGACCCTTTCTGAAATTCATATTCTGAAGCATATTGATATTCAGTGGGAGGCCCTTTACATCCTTGTCTTTAGGCTTTCTTGAAGATCCCTTTGCAGAGGCTGCCAATAAAACACTGATGTCCTTAGTTTCTGGTTTTTTTTTTTTTTTTTTTTTTTTTTTTTGTTTGTTTGTTTGTTTTTGTTTTCACCTAATTTAATTTGTTATACATGCTTGCAGAGCTGGGTGCAGTTCTTTTTTTTTTTTTGGTACCAGGGATTGAACTCAGGGGTACTCGACCACTGGGCCACATCCCAGCCCTTTTTTGTATTTTTATTAGAGACAGGGTCTCACTGAGTTTCTAAGTGCCTCACCATTGCTGAGGCTGGCTTTGAACTCACGATCCTCCTGCCTCAGCCTCCCAAGTGCTGGGATTACAGCTGGGTGCAGTTCTTTATCCTGTCAGTCGTCTCCTCCGGCATTTAGTTTGATGGGATACTGTTAAAACAAGAATTTCTTTGCCCCAGTGAAGGATATCCCCTAGCCAAGTGGGGTGTTTGACAGATCTTAAAAGAGATCTTCAAAGATCTTCAAAGAGGGCTGGGGTTGTGGCTCAGTGGTAGAGCGCTTGCCTGGCACGTGCGCGGCCCGGGTTCAATCCTCAGCACCACATACAAATAAACCCATTGTGTACAGCTAAAGCAAATAAATAAATATTTTTTTAAAAAAATATCTTCAAAGAGATGTTTTTTTTTTTTTCCCATCCCCAGGTCATAAACTAACAGTGCTAGAACCTACTGCCACTTTGTAGCCTGTAGCCTCCACTCTCCAGGGGCAAAAGGGGCTGGAAAGCAGGGCAGAGGCCAGATGCTCTTTTTCTATAGCCTAGGAAGCTTTTCTGTGATTTTTTTTCCTAGTGTAGGTCTGGTGCCCTTGACCTACAGCGAGATGATCTGCAGCTGTCTGGGGCCAGGATGTAAAACAGTGCTGGGAGCACCAGCACTGTGTTTAAAGGATTTAAGTCTTTTTTAACCCTTTATTCTGGTGTTCTGCTATCCTTGCATACAAGAAACAGTGCCTTTTGGCACCTTCAACTTAGTTCCTGACTGTTCAGACCTCTTGTCATGCAACTGCATAAATGCCTGTACATACAGAATCTCTTTTACCCTGACAGACAAACTTCAACTGCAAGTTTGTATAATAATCCAGAAAAACCATTTAAAGGCCATATTATGTTACAGTAAAACATCTTTCTCTTAGACAGGCTTATACCTGTGGGTGGCCCATTCAGCCAGATCTCTCTTCTCCAGAGACTACCAGTAAGATCCACACAGCATGGCACATGTCGTAAAGGGCCAGCAACAGATCAAAAAAACAAAAAGAAAGAGACAGCCAACCAGACAGGATTCCTCAAATGATAGCTGACAGATGGGAACTTTTAAAACAGACAGACCTGCACATGCAAATTTCTTCCACTTACTTTACCTCTGACAGACCAACTCCAACTGCAAGATTGTATAATAATTCAGAAAGCTATTCAAAAGCCAGATTGTTACAGTAAAACATTATGTTAGACAGGCTTATACCTATAGGTGGCCCTTCAACTTACTTTACCTCTGACAGACCAGTTGCAAGATTGTACAAAAAAGAATAGAGACAGACAACCAAAGAGGAGCCCCAAAACCATGGCCAACAGAAAGGAATCTTTAAAACAGACCAGCCAAGATCTTTCCCAAGAGACTACCTATAGGATTAATGTGGTATTGCCCATGTCTTAAAAAGGGGAAATAACAGATACAAACAAAAACACAGACTGACAACCAGAGGGATTCCCGAACCCAAAGCCAGCAAACAAATGAAAACCTAGAGCAGACCAGAAGCGAGTAAATATTCCTAGGTTCTCAAGAGTCCCACTTAACCATGACACCTATACCAGTGGCATCACAGATGTCCACAAAGAGGATCAGATGTTCCCATGAAGAGAAACCAGATGTGTGGAATCAAGGGCCTTAGCATGCACACTGGGGAACTTATCAAATGGCCAAAGGCGTAGCAACTTTACTGACTTTGGTTTACTTTCTCTCAAGGTGGACCACTATCAAGCAACCTGTAACATTCAGGGAGAGAAGGTGGGAGTTCCCTGAAGCAAAAGGAGCTTCAGCAGCTGTTGGGATGGTCCCTCAGTCCCTCTCTTTACTCACAGGAATAGCTCCTCTGTTCAACCTGAGGCAAACTCACCTGAAAATTCACCTGTCTCCTAACTTTCCCCATAGTTGGCTCTCAACAAGTTCTCCAGCCACCCTGCACCCTCCGCATGGAAGTGGGGTTCCTTGGAAAGCCAGGCCTGCCCAAGAAAGCCAGAGCAGGGGCTGATCTTGGGTCCCATCTGGGTCGATAAATTTGTTACCAAAAGTTCGATCCTTGTCCCTGATGACAATCCAATAACAAGGACACAGTTTTGAAAAAAAGGAAAAAGAAGGTTTACTGCTTTGCTAGCAAAGGAGAAAAACAGGGGACTTCTGTCCTAAAGGCTGTGATTCTGGGGCTGGGTTGTAGCTCAGCGGTAGAGCGCTCGCCTAGCGCTCGCCTAGCACATGCGCGGCCCAGGTTTGATCCTCAGCACCACGTAAATGCATTGTGTACAACTAAAGCAAATAAATAAATATTAAAAAAAAAAAAGGCTGTGATTCCGTCACTCAGCAGGAACAGGGGGCTTTTAAAGAGGTGATTCAAAGGCTATATTCCACATGTTCTCTGTTGGTGTTGTAATTCACTTGTTAGTTTGGAAGATAGTAATTTCTGAGAGCTTCTGGTACCATCCCCAAAGTCTGGATTACTTTGTTCCTATGGTGGGTGTGTACTCAAGGACAGATAAATCTGCCTATGATGGAGAAGGTAATCCTGTTTCCTCTGGGATTAGGGAAGGGAAGAGAGAAAGAAAGAAATATATCTGTTTAAAAAAATAAGTAGCAGTGGCAAGCAGCAAGGGTTATATTCAAAGCATAAGGTGGACCACTGTTACAGATTGCCATCAGGGACAAGAACAAAGCTTTCAGTAATATAATTATCTTTGTTCTTGGGATGTACAGAACTGAAAACATTTCATACTGCTGTATGTAAAACATACTACCTGTTGCCGGGCAGAGTGGTGCCCACCTGTAATCCTAGTGGTTCCAGAGGCTGAGGCAGGAGGATCAAAAGTTCAAAGCCAGCCTCAGCAACTTAGTGAGGGCCTAAGCAACTTGGCAAGACCCTGTCTCAAAATAAAAATATAAAAAGGACTGGAAACTGGAAGTGTAACTCAGTTTTTAAGTGCCCCTGGGTGGTTCCATCCCCAGTACCCCCCCCCCCAAAAAAAAGACACTACCTGTTGTGGAACAGGTAGATCAAGCTCTAGCACAAACTTACACAAGAAGCAACTCTATCCAGGAGAGCATGCTTTGATCCCAAAGCAGGAAACTGGAAAAGGATTCACAGAGCTCTGGCAGGAGTAAATACGGGGACCAATGCAAGCCTTGCTCCTCTGAGAGATGTCAGTAGTATCTTAGGAGGACCCCTGATTCAGCCTAACCTAAACTCCAGACAATACTCCATCATTACACAAGAAAGGGAATTGTTATCTGGGACTAAAATCTTGAGAAACACCTTATTCTTGTTTGACATGGAACAGAAACCACCATAAAGAATGAGGTTGATGACTACAAGGACCCTTCCCTGACAATCCCCTGCAATGGCCAAACTGCAAAAATTCTCCCACTCCGTCACACTCCTCTATAACTTCCCTGGGCTAAAAGGGGAAGATGGTTCTAGCCTCTACTGGAACACCCTCCCACCCCCCCCACCCCCCAGCGCGCAGGATTGTCCCAAATAAACCTGTTACAGTTGAGCCACTGCTCTTATCTCTTTATTTCCTTCATTTGGTTCTTTCCTGTCAGGGTCACATTTCCGCACATGATCCCTGGGTGCAACTGACAGTGGGGAACAAACTCATCAACTTTTTATTTGAATGTTGGTAACAGCATTCTGGGAATGCTGGAGACAAAACCAGGTCCCCTTATCACCTGTTAGGTAGGGGACTTGACTGTGAAGGCACTTTGTACCAGCAAACAGAACCCAGAAAGAACCAGCAGAAACTCTCCCATTTTTTTTGAAAAAGATTGAGCAGAGACTCAAAGAGCAAAAGCTAACGAAAGAGTTGTTATTACAATATGTAGATGATCTATGAGTTGCAAGCCCTACCTCTCAGCAAAGCCTGAAAAACACCATTGAGACTTTTATTTATTTATTTATTTTGTATGTGGTGCTAAGGATCAAACCTAGTGACTCATGCTCCTAGGCCAGCACTCTGCCACTGAGCCACAGAGGCTTTTAAATCTCTCTGCTAAGAGCAGATTTTTTTTTTTTTTTACAAAAAAAAAAAAAAAGAAGAAGAAGAAGAAAGAAAGGCTCAAATTTGCAAGAAGTAGCCTACCTTAGTTGTCTGGTTGTCTGTAGAAGGGCCTAAGAAATTTGTTGCCATTGAGAAAAAGGTTATTGCTGCCTTAAAATCCCACCACTAAACAACAATTATGGGGTTCTCTAGGCGTTGCTATGTTTTGCCAGATTTCAATACCTAAACCTTTTTGGTTTGAATCCTTTAAAATGGGCCCATGCCTGTCAGCAGGATGAGAGAGGAGGCAGTGGGCTCAGAGTATTGCTCAAGATGCTAAGGGATGCTCCCCAACCAATTGCTTACTAAATCATACAGCTAGAACAAACTGTAAAAGAATGGCCCCTATCTAAGAGCCACTTGTGACATTTTATTTGATGCTGAAAAATTCACTCTGGATCACACTACCAGGTAATGAGTCTTTTAGAGCAGAAAAAACAGCTATTGGCTAATGATTAAAAGAATGGGCAAGTATCAGGCTACAGTAAACCTCAGGTGACTACTGCTTTAAGCCATAATTGTATAAAAGTTACATTACAGCTGACCAGATCTGGTAGATCAACCACTAGAACAACCGGATTGGTAACTTTTCACAAGGGCTTCAAGGACATTATGTTATGCCATGGTGTGCCAATAGGCATTGGCACAGAGGCGGAGTTCACAATATTGACAAGGGCGTCACAACTGCCCACCAGGAAGAAGGTGCAAAAAATAATAGTGTACAAAATTTGCTTCTTCTAGGTCCAAATTTCCATTGCATGAATTTCTGCACCCATTTGCCTCCAAAGACTGAGTGATGAATAACTTTAAGCCTTTGATCCCCATAAAAGTATGATTTGGATTTGTTTTATGTGGTTATCCTGATTCATGGAAAAAGAATGCTTCATTCTGGATTTCAAACCATTGCCAGGTTATGATGCTGAAATCTAGGTACCCTCAGGTATCAACTCAAAACTAAATGACATAATTAAAATGGGGCTATTCTTTATGGCAGACATGAAAAAAAAAATCATATGGTATCTTTGGGTGAGAATTTTAAAAAGTCCAAGAAATTGTTTTGCAAATGTTTTATATTTACTTGCAAACTGATCCAAATAACCTAAATGTACATAAGCTATGATCTTTTGTTTATTTATTTATTTATTTACTTTAGTTGTACACAATGCAATGCATTTATGTTTACGTGGTGCTGAGGATCGAACCCGGGCCGTGCACATGCAAGGTGAGTGCTCTGCCGCTGAGCCACAATCCCAGCCCAAGCTATGATCTTTTAATTTAAAGTTTGGTCTTTACATTTTGATTAAATTGGATGAAAGGGTCTGCTAGTTAGAACCACTTAACTGGGAATGAGTATAGAAAAAAGTAAAAAAAAAAAAAAAAAGTGAAGTTTAGGACAACAGATTGGCACGTATCACAACTGTGTGTGAATAAAGTAATAATAATTCCATACAATTTCAAGGAGAGCTTAATGTAATGGGAGATGGGAGAGGTAATCCCATATATAATATGTATATTTACTTGAGAAATAGGTACAGGTCTTGAAAATGAAACCTAGGGCTGGGATTGTGGCTCAGTGGTAGAGCGCTCTCCTAGCACGTGCACGGCCTGGGTTCGATCCTTAGCGCCATGTAAAAATAAATGCATTGTGTACAACTAAAGCAAATAAATAAATATTTTTTAAAAAATGAAGTATAATACCAATGAATACCATTCATGTTAGGGTTTATTTTACCAATGAGAGTGGTTTTTTTTTTATTATTAGCAAAATGTCTGGAGTTAAACAGAAACACTTGTGATAACTTCAGATAGCCCCTGTGAGAAGTAGCCCAAGTGGTTGTTAGCAAGACCACCTGCGATATGATTCTTTGATCTGTGCAACTGTGCTTAGGATCATTCAAATGATCTCACACTGTCTATGTGAAAGTATTTTATAACTAAAATGGAAAAAATTTTGCCACCAAACAGCTACCAGCATTCAAGTCCCTGTAAAGTCAGTTTGTTCCATTCCATTTCGACTTAGGAGGCCTCCATTCAGCAGTACATAGCCAGATCTGAGGCATAAACCCAATCCAACCAGACTGAGTGGCCATCTGATAGGGGGGAATTGAAGCCTAGCATTAAGGATTTTTGTTGTTGTTGTTTATTACAGTGAGTTTGGCAATCAGCAAGAGGGCCTCAGGGCAGCTACACCCTCTAGCTTGTCCTTTGTGTAATTTGTAACTACTATTGGGCCAACTAATCAGTGACAAGAATAGCTAGAGGAAATAAAGATCTTGTTCTCAAGATTTGAAGAACTGAAATGCAACTCATGACTAAGTGATAAAAATCAGATGTGAATCTTCTAGCCCCCACCGGTCTGGGAACAACTATCAATGGAAAATCACTCCTAAATCATTCAATCATTCTGGTTCCTGGAAAGATGAGCTTATGACATCTCATCTAGCTGTGGGGGGGTTTTTTGTTTGTTTGTTTGTTTGTACCTGGGATTGAACCCATGGGCTCTTAACCACTGAGCCACATCCCTGGCCTGTTTTTTTTTTTTTTTTTTTTTAATGTTTTATTTTGAGATAGGGTCTCACTAAGTTGCTCAGGGCCTTGCTAAATTGCTGAGGCTGTCTTTGAACTTGCAATCTTCCTGCCTCAGCTTGCTGAGCTGCTGGGATTACAGGTATATGCCATCTCATCTGGCCCATCTAGCTGATTTTTCAAATAAATTCTCCTTCCTTGCCTTAACACCTGTCTCGACTTAATTGCCCTGAATCAGGGGAAGCAGCTGGACTTGGGTCTGGTAACTGTTTCAGAGCTATATCAGGAACCAAGGACAAAGGCCAAATATTTTAACAAAAGATACTCATATTGCTATAGTCATTTAGGAAATTACAAGGGTTATAGGAGCCATGAACCAGGAAAAAAAAAAAAAAACCCAAAATGCATATGCTTGTATTTCATATTATCACAGAAACTCATCCCATTATGAAGGCTCCACTCTCATGATCTAGTCACCCCCAAAAGGCCCCACCTCCTAATACCATCCCTCAAGGTTTAGGTTTCAAAGTATGAATTTTGGAGAGGACACAAACATTCAGACCATAGATAGCATTTTCCTTAAGCCTATCGTAGGGTTATGTTAATTCTCCCCATCCCCAGTATGAACAAGAAAGAAGCGACCAAAATTTCCCAACTTCCTAATCCTGCTTCAGACGAATTATTCTCCTGCCTTTGTGGAAAAAAAAAAAAAAAAAAAAAAAAAATTTCTCTGTGATTTGGCCCCTGCCAGATCTGACTCCCTTCACAATACCCGCCTTGCTCTGCACACCTGGGCTACACTGTCATTCTTACTCTTCCTCTGACCCACAATGCATTTTCTTGAAGGGCTTTTGATCTTGCTGTTGCCTTAGCATAGAAGGCTCTTTGCCTAGAACATCTTATGTCTGGCTCCTCCTCATTCAGGTCTCTGGCTCAAATGTCAGTTTGGAGAGGCCTTTCTTTTTTTTTTTTTTGGATGGGGGTGGGTACCAGGGATTGAACTCAGGGGCACTCAACCACTGAGCCACATCTCCAGCCCTATTTTGTAGTTTATTTAGAGACCGTGTCTCACTGAATTGCTTAGTGCCTTGCCATTGCTGAGGCTGACTTTGAACTTGTGATCTTCCTGTCTCAGACTCCAGAGCCGCTGGGATTACAACCGTGTCTCACTGTGCGTGCCACCACACCTGGCTTTGAGAGGCCTTACTTGACCTCCCTCTCTAAAACAGCACCTCCTGTCCCCATATTCTGCTGTGTTTTTTTGGTAGTATTTACTACCATCTGGAGTTACCTGCTTGACTGTCTTCCACACTAAAATGCCAGAACCGCGAATAAGGAAGTATTATTTGACTCCTACATCAATAATGTATAGAAAAATTAGTTGCATACACTAGGTGCTCAGTGAGTGAATGAATGGATACATTTTAAAAATTAAAGACAGTCTCTAAAGGTATGATTGGTGAGGTCAGTCCTTTAATATGTAAAAAAAAAAAAAAAAAAAAAAAAAGTCCAGAAAAAAAATCTTTGAGATGCCCATTTATTATATGAGAGCCATAGGCCAGGGACTATGACTAAGAACTTTATAAGAACTTGGCAGTCTTGTTTATTATTTACCTAGCTCCTGCTATGTGCCAAGTGATATACTCAGGAAGGGATAGAATGGTGATCAGAAAGAGGCAAGTTCTCTCTGCCACCTTTGAGAATTTGCAGTTTTCTTTTTTTTTTTTTTTTTTTTTTTTTTAAATCAGGGATTGAACCCAGGGGCACTTAACCACTGAGCCATATCACTAGCCCCCTTTTACTTTTTTTTTTTTTAATATTTATTTATTTGTTTTAGTTGTACACAATGCGTTTATCTGTACGTGGTGCTGAGGATCGAACCCGGGCCGCGCACGTGCGAGGCGAGCGCTCTGCCGCTGAGCCACAACCCCAGCCCAACTTTTTTTTTTTTTTTAAGGAGTGAATTAATGTTTTTTATAATGATCAGTATCATTCTAGAATCTTAGAGCTTGAAAAACATATCGTTCTAGAATTTTAGAGCTTGAAAAACATTAATATGCATACACATATGAAGAAGTAATTCTTGATTCTGAATCAGTTAATACCAGTAAACTATATACAAACAAGGCACAGTTTGATTTACATTAAGCTTTCAAGAAATATTCAGGAGCCTGGCATGGTAGCATATGTCTGTAATCCCAGTGGATATAGCATGAGGATCAGACTCAGCAACATAGTGAGGCCCTTAGGAAGAACTTAGCAAGGTCCTTTATCAAAATAAACTATAAAAAGGGCTGGGAATGGGAATCGGTGCTTAAGCTCTCAAGAGATATATGATGATGATGATGATGATGATGATGATGATGATAAATAATGTTCCTTTTCTCTTCCCCCTTCATTCTCTCACCCTGGTAATTATATTTAAAACATCTCACATTTTTTTTTTTTTTGGTACAACATACATAATACTTATAAGATATGTAAGATGATGGAAAATATCAATATTACACATGGGCCTGGAAAAAATGTTCTTAATTATAAGGCCAGAGTTTTAAAATATCATTTATATGCTAATGCATTTATAGGAGAAAATGGATCATATGAGAGAAAATGTACTTAAGGGAAGTAGACAGATGAAAACTTTAAAAAAAGAACTAAAATGCTGCAAATAAATGTTAATACATTTAAATAATAATCTTATAAGCTATTCTATATAATAGTTGTATGTATAAAATTATACTGTATACTAGATTTTACACATAAATCACAGTATATATAAGATTATGTCATAATGTGAGTATTGACTACAGATGCAAAAATCTTAAAATACAGAATTTAACAATAGGAGATATTTAACAACAACAAAAAAAATGTTGCTTTCACATCTTCATGCTTTGAATGCAATTCTTAAGTTCTCTCCAGGATGCATTTTCATTACCCCTGAATAGACAAAGGAGAAATAAAGGCACACACCCTTTTCACACACCTACAGAGGTTTTGTCAACAATGAGGCTGTTTACTGAAGACAGTGCATGACTATCAGGCTGAGGCAGGAGGATCACAAGTTCAAAGCCAGCCTCAGCAACTTAGGACTTAAGCAAACCAGTGAGATCATGTCTCAAAATTGAAAAAATAAATTAAAAGGACTGGGATGAGACTCAGTGGTTAAGTGTGTCTGGGTTGAAACACTGGTTAACAAAAAAATTAAATTTAATTTAACAAGAAATTTCCTCACGTCTGAACAAGTCTAACTGGATCTGAAACAACTGAAGGTCTACCATATTTCTACATACAAAGCCTTTCTACAGTGTGAATTCTTCAATGCTCTTCAAAAGATACCTGGAAAGTTAAAAGTGTTACAGCAGTTTTTAAAGAGGAGAAGGCTTTTGCCTGATAAGCATCCCCTTATGTCTTTGAAGAAAACTGTGAAAGTTGAATACTGTCCCACATTGCTTATCCACAGAATTTTCTACACCATGAGTCCATTCATACAACTGAACAAATCTAGAACACCAGAACCCTTTATAATTTTTAGTTGCCTTGGATTTATTCATTTTTGCATGAATGTTTCAACAAGAATTTTCCCTGTCCTTACAAGGAACTGAGAAAATTAGAAGATTTCCTACATTTCTCACATTCACAGGGCTTCTCTCCACGAGTATTTTCATATATGAGAAGGAAAATGGGGCTGGGATGTAAAGCTGATGGAATGTAGAAGTTGCCCCACATTCAGAGGATTTGTTTTTCAGTGTTAGTGAAATGGCTTTGAAGGCGACAGGGAAAATGGAATGATTTTCCATATTTTTTACATTTAAAGAGTCATTCAGTCAGATATGGTAGTGTATGCCTTTAATCCTAGAAACTTGGGAGGCTGAGGCTGAAGGATCACAAGTTTGAGGCCAGCCTAAGCACCTTTGCAAGACCTAAGAACTCAGCAAGCCCCTTTCTCAAAAAAAAAAAAAAAAAAAAAAAAAAAAATTAAAGAAAGGGGGGAGGGGAATGGGATGTGGTTCAGTGGTAGAGTGGCAGCAGACTAAATACCAGTAATATATATAATGGGCAATGTAGGACATTTCTTCTCTTTGAAGGTGACAAGAAATATTAATTTACCACATGTCACATTCAAAGCATTTTTAACCAGTAAACTTTCTACATGTTTATGAGTAAACTAGTAATAACATTAAACTTTGCCAATTGTTTTCATGAGTACCATTTCTCTGGAGTATGAGTCCCTTCATGTGTCTGAAGTTGATGGGATGTAACAAAGACTTTTCCACATTGTTTACATTCATAGAACTTGCCACCGTATGCATTTTTTTCATGTAAGTGAAGGTGAGAGGAGTGAGTGAAGGCTTTGCTGCATTGCTTACATTTCTAGGGCTTCTCTCCAGTGTGAGTTTGTTTATGTATCTGAAGGTACGAAAAAGTAGTGTAGGCTTTCTACATTGTTTACATTCATAGGGCTTCTCGCCAGTATGTGTTTTTTCATGTCTGTGAAGCTGATAGGATGTAGCAAAGGCTTTTTCACATTGTTTGCATTCATAGGGCTTCTCTCCAGTATGAGTTCTTCCATGTCTACAAAGCTGACGAGATGTAGCAAAATCTTTTCCACATTGTTGACATTTATAGGGCTTCTCTCCAGTATGCGTTCTTCCATGTGTGTGAAGGTCACTGGATCTAGCAAAGGCTTTTCCACATTGTTTACATTCATAGGGTTTCTCTCCAGTATGAGTTTGTTCATGTATGGGAAGCTGGTAAATTCTAGTAAAGGCTTTGCCACATACTTTACATACATAGGGCTTCTCTCCAGTATGTGTTTGTTCATGTGTGAAGGTGAGAGGACTGAGTAAAGGCTTTTTGCCACACTGCTTACATTCATAGGGTTTCTCTCCAGTATGAGTTCGTTCATGTATCTGAAGATAAGAGGAAGTACTAAAGGTTTTTCTACATTGTTGACATTCATAAGGCTTCTCTCCGGTATGGTTTCTTCTATGTATGTGAAGCTGATAGGACGTAGCAAAGGTTTTTCGACATTGTTTACATTTATAGGTCTTCTTCGCTTTATGAGTTCTTCCATGCCTGTGAAGATTACTGGATGTATAAAAGGCTTTTCCATATTGTTTACATTTATAGGGCTTCCGACTTTGTTCATGTGAGTGAAGGATAGAAGACTTAGTGGAGGCTTTACCACAGGGCTTACATTCATAGGGCTTGTCTCCTGTATGTGTTCTCTGATGTCTCCTAAGTAAACTGGGATAAGCAAAGCCTTTCCCACATACCTTACATTTCAAATGAGTATTTCCAGTGTGCGTGATCATGTGATTTTGAAAACTTGTGAGTAAAATATAAGTTCTACCACCTTGTTTAAATTCATAGAGTTTCTCTCCAGAATGAGTTCTTTCATGTCTTTGTGTGTGAACACTTTTGAGACAAACCAGAGATTTCTTGTATTTTTTAAATTCACACAGCTTCTCTTCACATTCCTCATGCTTGTAGTGTTTGTGACCACAGTGAGATGTGATCTGCCTAAGAGTGCTACCAGAATTTTTGGTCTGATCTTCAATGTTCTTGTCATCCCATTTGTTTCCTATAAAAGCCAGGTTTCTGAGGATTTCCAGCATCACATCTCTGTAAAGTTTCTTCTGAGAAGGATCCAGCAAAGCCCACTCCTCCTGGGTGAAGTTCACAGCCACATCCTCAAAGGTCACTGAGATCATTTTTGTCTTCCCTGGTGACCCGGCTTCCTCTCCAGGAACCTCCGTTTACGTGAGATCGCGGGGACACAGGCTGCGCAGAGTCAACTGGGGCCTGGTGAAGGAGCCCCAATTAGGAAGGGCTATTGCAGCTAGCTGGAAGCCATAAGTTCCACCTGATAATAAGTATGTATGTGACGCACCTGTAAATGCACATGAGGCACCCGCAAAGCTAAAGGTATATAACCGGGTGAAAGCGGTCGAAGTTAGGAGAACGAAGAATGAATTCATTCAGTCAGTCGTGCAGTCGCTCGGTCGGTCGGTCAGAAGAAGAGTTCGGGTCGGAGAAGAAGAAAAGAATCAGAGCGGCCAGAACGTAGGCAGAGCGGTTACAGAAGAGAAACCAGATAGAAGAAGTAATTGCTGGTCAGAGTTAGGCCGAGGCTCCCAAGGAAGAAAGAAGAAAGAAGAAAGAAGCTCTAAAAAATAATCTTTCTCTAAGCTAAGCTCTATCTTTCTTTCTCTCTCTCTAAGCTAAGAAGAAAAGAAGAAAGAAGAAAGCTCTCTCTAATCTTTCTCTCTAAAAATCTTTCTTTCTCTCTCTAAGCTCTCTCTAAGAAAGTAGAAGTAAAAGTAGTAATAGCTTTACTCTGCCTCCGAGTTTTCCTCCCGCTGCGCTGTGGCTGGCCATGACAGGCAGCTTACAGCCTGGAGCTGAGAACACTGGGCTGGAAATGGAGAAGCCAAGTTGGGAAGCTTTACTTTTTATTTTAAGATAGGGTCTCACTAAGTTGCTGAGGGTGGCCTTGAACTTACGATCCTCCTGTATCAGCCTCCCTAGCTGCTGGGATTAAAAGCATATGCCACTGTGCCCTGCCAGAATTTTATTTTTAAAAACTAATCTTTCAAGCCGGGCGCGGTGGCGCACGCCTGTAATCCCAGCACTTTGGGAGGCTGAGACAGGAGGATCGCGAGTTCAAAGCCAGCCTCAGCAATGGCGAGGCACTTAGCAACTCAGTGAGACCCTGTCTCTAATAAAAAAATACAAAAAAGGGCTGGGGATGTGGCCCAGTGGTCAAGTGCCCCTGAGTTCAATCCCCCGGTACCACAAAAAAAAAAAAAAAAAAAAAAAAAAAAACTAATCTTTCAGTTGAAAATTAAATATATACCTTAAAAATAAGAGCAGAATAGTCATTTTGAACTTTAGAGTTTATTAAATAAAAATTATAGGAGGCTGTTGTTTTGGATTAAACTCCTGCACAGATCAAGCTAAAAATAAAAATGGAGTCACTGATGATAAATTTCCATGTCACCAAGCTAAAACTAAACTGTTTATCTGAGTTTCTGAAAAATCAGGATTAGAGAAATAACACCCAAATTTCTCCAAATGGGCCAGTTTCAATTGGCATGATAATGAAGTTCCCTCTTCATTAATCCTTGCATACAAAAAAAGTAACCTGAAGTAATCTAATATTAAGCAGTTATTGTTCTATCTCCCTGTCACCACCTTAGAAGGAAAGTAACTTTGAAATGATTAATCCACTTTTTATTTTGTTTCTGCTTTCTTCAACCTTCCTCTGTCTATAAAACCAGCCACTTCCGCTCAGGCCATCAGAATACTTTTTCTATTTAGTGGAATAAACTGTTGCCTGATCCTCAAAAATACAGCCAATTAAGAGCTCTAAATTAAATTTTAATTTTGTCTTTTGGCAGTTCTAGGAATTAATTATAAAATATTTCAGACCTAGCTGGGTGTGGTGGCGCACACCTGTCATCCCAGATACTTAGGAGGTTTAGGCAAGAGATTGCAAATTCAAGGCCAGCCTCAGCAACTTAACTCTCTCTCAAAATAAAATTAAAAAATAAAATAAAATAAAAGGACTGGGGATGTAGTTCAGTGGCAGAGTGCTTGCCTAGCTTGCTTGAGGCACTGGATTTGATGCCCAGTACAGTAAAAAAAAAATAAGTAATAAATAATAATTTGAATTTTAAGGGATAATAGTGTTGGGAACCAGAAACGATACCCTAAAGTATAGCACTTTGGCTTGCTGAGTACTTCTTCTTCTTCTTCTTCTTTTTTTTTCAGTACTTAGGATAGAACCCAGAGGCACTCTACCACTAAGCTGTGTTCCCTGCCCTTTTAGAGACAGAGTCTCTCAGTTTTTTTTTTTTTTTTTTTTTTTTTTTTTTGGTACCGGGATTGAACTCAGGGGCACTGGACCACTGGATCACATCCCCAGCCCTTTTTTGTGATTTATTAGAGACAGGGTCTCACTGAGTTGCTAAGTGCCTCGCCATTGCTCTCGCCATTGCTGAGGCTGGCTTTGAACTCGCGATCCTCCTGCCTGAGCCTCCCAGGTGCTGAGATTACAGGTGTGCACCACCGCACCCGGCTCTCTTAGTAAGTTTTTGAGGCAGGCCTTGAATTTGGATTCTCTTGCTCAGCTATCTGATTGTTGAGTGCTTTGAAAGGACATCAGAGAAGTCTTAGAGCAAAGTTTCTCTCGGCCCTCCTGTCCCCACTTTTTCTTCTGAGGTGAGTTATAGAAACCAGAGTTCCTCTTTCCCAAGACAGGCCTTAAAGACTAGAACTCCTTTTCCCCCAAACAAGCCATAAAACCTAGAAGCCTTACTCTCTCTCTTCTCCCTTGAACTCCTTCCTTCTAGAGGGGTCCTGCCTCATACTTGGGAGGAAAGAAGGTGACACAGACAAGCCTTGCTGGTGTCTCCCTATTTCCATCAGATCTTCCCCTGTTGTCCAATCACATTTCTACACACTTGTCCATTCCTCATCAAACCTAAACATTAAATAACAGTTTTCTTTGGTCTTCATTTCTGAAGGCTCACATCTCAAGTAAAACTTGGTTAAATGACCTTGATTGGCCCCTCTTATAAACCTTCCTTTGGTTATAGAAGTGTCATCTGTGACCCTTATGATGGTTAATGAAAGGTATCACACTTTCTGCACATACAATAGAAATATTGACCTAGTTTTATGTTAAAACTTAAAAGTGTGTGACTAGTAATTTACCTCTCATTAAATTATAGGTAGTGGAAAACCACTGAAAATGACATGCAGGAACCATGTAGTTTTTTGGGCAAGTCAATCTGGTGATCCATGGTTGGTGATCAAGGATAGTGATGTTTTTATAGAAGCCCAGGAGGGCCCAAGGCAATCCATACCAGTATCAACTTTAGAAAACAGTAAAAAAAAAAAAAATGGATGTGGTGATGGGCAAGAAAAAAAAGAACCAAGATATCTCTATTGGGGGCTGGGGATGTAGCTCAGTGGTGGAGAACTTGCCTAGCATGTGTGAGGCACTGGGTTCGATCTTCAGCACCACATAAAAATAAATAAATAAAATAAAAGCATTGTGTCCATCTACAATTAAAAAAAACTAGTATATTTTTTTAAAAAGATAGCTTTAATGAGCTGAATAGTTGTGACAGTATAGAGACTAAATCCATAACCATACCCCCAACTCACTCTGGGAGGGCTTTGTTAAAACACTGGTTGTGATGCCCTGACATCAGTTACTGATTTAGTAAATTTGGGGGTAGGACCCCCAAAAATGGCATTTCTTTCTTTTTTAAATTATTGATTTATTCTAATTTGTTATACATGATGGCAGAATGCAATTCATTTCGTATTACACATATAGAGCACAATTTTTCAAGTCACTGGATGTACACAAATTATTTTCACACCATTCGTGTCTTCATAAAATGACATTTCTAGCAAGTATCCAGATGATGTTCATGCTCCTGGACTGGGGACCTCACTTAGAGAACCCATACCTTGCCCTTGGTGTTGGCCCACACCTGTAATCCCAGAGGCTCAGGAGGCTGAGGCAGGAGAATTGCAAGTTGAAAGCCAGCCTCAGCAAGTTGGCAAGGCCCTGAGCAACTTAGCAAGACCCTGGGGACTAGGGATGTTGGCTCAGTGGTTAAACCCCTCTGGGTCCAATCCCCAGTACTGAGAGAGAGAGAGAGAGAGAGAGAGGGAGAGATCCACTACCCTACAGTAATACTATGCTGATTTTGCTAAGAGGTTAAAGACGACTTTGTTAAACCAGCAGGTGGAGACAAGTATACAGTATCCTCTAAAAATAACCTGATTTATACAGAGGCTCATAGGAGTTAGAGTGTTGCCATGGAAACTTTTGAAGTATTTTGGAGAGCAGCATGTAAATTGTCATCAGGTGAAATAAACCTAAGATGTTTATGTAAAATTTCCTTTGGTAGGAATAAGGTTTAGATTCCTGCATGCCATAGCGTCATGGTTAAGAACGTGAAATTGGAGTTAGTTCTGCCACTTAAAAGCTATGTGACTTAGGGACAGTTACTTATCTTCTGTGATCCTGTTTTCTCATCTTTAAAATACTCCCTTCTTGGGCTGGGGTTGTAGCTCAGTGGAAGAGCTTTTGCCTAGCATGTGTGAGGCACTGAGTTCAATTCTCAGCACCATATACAAATAAACAAAATAAAGGTCCATCAACAACTAAAAATATTTAAAAATGGACCCGTCTTTATAGAATTGTCAGAGGGTTAAAGTTCTTAGAATTTAGGTTGATCATTATTAAAATATTGTTATTAGCTATTAAAACTCTAAGTAGTAAGTATTTTCAGCTCTTTTAGCGTCTCTCTCAACTTTAGAAATAGTTTGAATATGTTGGTTTATTTGGTTTTTAATAACAGCGCTCCCGTTATTCACGTAATGAATTGAAGAACATCTAAACATCTAAAGGTAATTGCTTTGATAAATTCTAACCTCTCTCCATACGGTAGGTGAAATCTTTACATGCCGGAGTCAGAGGGCTTTAATCTATATCTGATCTTCTAGTCTTAGATGCCCAAATGTGGGGAGATTCCAGGACTTTGAGCTTCGAGATGGAAGAAAGCAGATGGATGCTGGCTTTGTCTATGGTAGCCAATCATGTGGGGTCCAGTCAGACCCCGGACGGCGCAGCCCAGCCACCCCTTGGGCAGAGTTAGAATCTGACGGCGAGGATTTGCATGAAGAGCGAGATCGTAGACTGTCAGTTCGTGTATTCCACCGAGTTCTTGAACTGGGGAAGGCGGGCCACTTCCCATGAAAGGACACACCTGTCTGTCACCGCGCTTTTATTGGCCGGCCCTTGACACTGCCTTCTTGGCGTCAGCAGCAGGGGCGTGTCCCTGGTGGGACAGTCAGCTCCAGGGTGGAATGATGTCATCGTAGGCGTGTCCCGGGAACCAAAGGAGCAGTGGGCGGGGCCTAAGGGGAAGGTGTGCCGGGGGCTGGTTGGGGCGCGGGCGGCGTGGCCGGGGCGGGGCCTAGGTGGCGGTGACGTCACGGGGCGGCGCGGCCCGGCTCGCGCCAATAGGTAAGCTCTGCGGCGGGCAGTGGCAGTGGCACTCACTCGAGGCCTCCAGCAGCACCGAGACACTTCTCTCCTGGCTATCCCGGCGCTGCTCATCATGTCCTTGAGGAGCAGCTTCTCGCGTCTTCTTCGGACGCCAGTGCATTCTGTCCTGAAGAAGTCCGTCCACTCTGTGGCTGTGATAGGAGCCCCTTTCTCTCAGGGACAGGTGAGAGCTGGGAGCCGTCACCGTGGGGCAGGACTTCCCTGCTCCCAGACCCTGGAGAAAGCGGCGGTGGGGTGCTGGGGCCGGAGGCGAGGCGAGGAGAGGATGGGGCCACGGCGAGGGCGAGAGCCGGCGGTTTCCCGCGATTGGGCACCGGGAGAACACGTGGGATTTCCCCGGACCCAGATGAAGAGGGAGCGAGAGAGAAAGGGGGGATGGAGGGCACGCTGATGGTGCGAGGGCCGTGGGCAGCGAGAGGGCGGGCTTCTGCGGCCTCCCCGGAAAGCGAGAGAACGGTAGCCCCAGCCTGGGGTGATGGAGGGGAGGAAAGGAGGAAGAGGGTTCCTTGGAGGGGCCGAGGAAGGCGAAACCCGCCACAATGCCCAGTTGAAAATCGACGGAGAGGAGATGCTGACAGCGACGAGGATCCATTCTTCCAGAAAGCATTCACCGGCACTGTTCTCTCCTGGGGCGGGAGGACCAGAGGGGCTATTTTGTTCTCTTTTCAATGAAAGAAACCTGCAGTCGTAGAGGGCTCACTCACTAGTGGCCTGGTCCCTGGCCCCAGCTAGCCACAGCCACACACACCCAACCACCAGATCCTAACCTGGCTCAGCCCCTCCCTTGTTTTGGACTCTGCTGACCCTTCTCGAAGGAGGAAGGTTGATTTACTTCAAGGAATGAGTTGTTTCCCTCGCCTCCCGTGTAAAGGTTAGATGAAATGACCACACCTCACAGATGGAAGTAATAGATGGAAGGACAGATGCTGTGTCAGGTTTTCAGAGGAGTCTATTAGGAACCAAGTGCAGTATTGCAGATTTCTGTATTTTTTTGTGTGTGAACTAAAGTGTATGTGTGTGTTTTGCCCCCATCTTCCCTTCCATCTAACTGTTTAATTTGTGTGATTCTCAGAAAAGAAAAGGAGTGGAATATGGTCCAGCTGCTGTTAGAGAAGCTGGCTTGCTGAAAAGACTCTCTGATTTGGGTAAGTGGCTGGATTTTATATGTCTGTACAGGACTGTTAATGGACCACTTTGGAGTCCCCACTCCCATTTTTGGTACTGGGGATTGAACCCAGGGGTGCTCTACCACTGAGCTACATCCCAGCCCTTTTTATTTTTTTGAGATAGGGCTTACTTTGCTAAGTTGCTGAGGCTGGCCTGGAACTTGTGATCCTCCTGACTCTGCCTCCCGAGTTACTGGGATTTCAGGTGTGTGCCACTCTATTGGGCTTGGAGTCTTCTCTCTTATATCCATGGCCTACAGTGTCAGCTGTGTACTTGGGAACAGTCTGCCACATCTATCACCTGTTTCTTTGGATTACATCTGCAGTTTGAGATCTATCAGGGAGTCTTTAGGGAAAGTTGCAATAAAGAGAAGGTGTGGAAGTCCAGGGGTGAAATGAGGCTAGACCTGGGACAAGCTGCTAATGCATGCATCAGGGTGCTGATAATGCTTGCTCCAGCTTTTTTTTTTTTTTTTTTTTTTTTCTTTCTTTTTTTGGTCCTGGGGATTTAACCCAAGGGAGCTTTACTACTGAGCTACATCCCCATTCCTTTTTATTTTGCCACAAGCTCTCATTAAGTTGCTTAGGGCCTTGCTAAGTTGTAGAGGCTGGCTTTGAACTTGCAATCTCCTGCCTCAACTCCTGAATTGCTGGGATTACAGGCATGCACCACCATGCCCGGCCTTGCTTCAGCTTTAACTGCACTCAACATTTCCCTCTAAAATTATAGCTTTCATAACTCAGTCTTGAGGTGCTTATGAATCATCAGTCCCAACAGTTTCCTCTCTTCAAATTCATTTCCTCTCTAGAGTTAATGGCTTTGCATTACTGTAAGCAGGGCTTAGGTCTGTGTTTTTCAAACCTACCTGATTACAAAATGACCAGGGTTACTTGTTAAAAATATAGGTTCCTAGGCTCCTCCATGGAAGAGTGGTTCATTGGGTCTGAGGGGGACCGATATGTGCATTTTTCTTTTCTCTTTCTTCTTTTTTTTTCCCCCTGAGGTATTGGGGATTGAACCTAGGGGGTGCTCTACCACTGAGTTACATCCCCAGTCCTTTTTTAATTTTTTAATTTTGAGACAGAGTCTTGCTAACTTGCCTAGGCTGGCCTTGAACTTGCAATCCTCCTGCTTCAGCCTCCTGAGTAGGTGAGATGACAGGAGCGTGCCACTGTGCCTGACAGATATATGCATTTTTACAAGCCCCTCAGGTAACCAGTCTTAAAAGTTGCAGTCTTTTAATTAGGATAGTACTTAAAGTTTTTAGAACCCAAAGTAAATCTGATCCAAAGATAAATGCCATTTGTATAGTGTAGCATCTTTTAGTAACAGGGTACCAAATTTCATAACTTTATGGATAGGAAGGTTCTTCCATATATATTCTTTTTCTTTTTCTTTCTTTTTTTTTTTTCTTTTGGTACTGGGGATTGAACTCAGGGGTACTCAACCACTGGGTCACATCCCCAGCCCTTTTTTGTATTTTATTAGAGGCTAAGTGCCTCACCATTGCTGAGGCTGGCTTAGAACTCGTGATCCTCCTGCCTCAACCTCCCAAGTGCTGGGATTTCAGGCGTGTGCCACTGTGCCCGGCTCTTCCATATATCTAACCCAAATATTTCTGGCTGCTAGTCAAGGCCATTTCCTGCATTATGTATTTTTTCTGGTGCTGTAAATTCCAAATATGTGGCAGGGGCTAGGGTTGTGGCTCAGCAGTAGAGCATTCGCCTAGCATGTGTGTGGCCCGGGTTCGATCCTCAGCACCACGTAAACATAAATGCATTGCATTGTGTACAACTAAAGCAAATAAATAAATATTTTAAAAAATCTACATATAAAAAATATGTGGCAGCAGGGTGATCTGGAGATAGGATCACAGAATCTGGGTGGACTACAAATCCATTCCCTCTCTTCCTCTAAAATCTCTGCTGATGAGCCCATTACAAGGATCAGTCATCTCCTTTCAAAACCTGCAGGAATAATGAAGTCACTGAAATCATCTAAAGTTGAGGTGTCTTTCACATGCCTCCACCTTTATATGGATATGATGACTCAGATTGAATATTCAAAATTCTTCTCTGTTCAATAATTACAGTTCCTTCTTCAGTAGTATCTCCTTCTTAGTCATTTTAATAACTCATCAAGTTCACTACCAAAGTGAAAGATAAACTGCTAAGATTTGGTCTTTTTATTTTTTGCAGTACTAGGGATCCAACCCAGGGACTTAAGACCCTAGGCAGGTGCTCTACCACCAAGCTACACCCCCAGCCCTGTTCTTCTTTTAAGGTACCTACTGGGAGGAGGTTTTTGTTGTTTGTTTGTTTTTGGTACTGGGGATTGAACCCAGAGTGTTTTACCACTGAGTTACATCCCTAGCCCTTTTTTATTTTGAGACAGGGTCTCACTAAGTTGCTGAGACTGGCTCTGAACTTGCAGTCCTCCTACCTCAGCCTACTGAGTCATTGGGAGGTTTTTATTCCTGCTTATTAATGAAGATACTGTCTCTTAAAATAGCTTGTATACACTCTGCCTTTTCAAAAGAATCATTTTACACTGAAGACAACGATCTCTGGTAATCACTATTTTTAAATACTGGATAAATCTCTGCAGCCCATCTGACAAACTGGCCCAGGCATTGCTCAAATTGCTATGTTATCTCCAGGTCCTGTCTTCAAGAGACCCTGACCAGAAACAGGTTAGGCATCTTTAGAGAGAAGCTGCATACTTGTAACAGCTTCCTTCATTTATAGACCTCCTTTTCTGTCCCATCTCTTAGTACTTTTCCACTCCAACCCTGGGGAGGCCCTTTTCCTTTAAATACTATTCCCTCTACTATTTCTTCCCCTTTAAACTCCCAATCTAAAGTAATAGTAAAGCTTCAGTTTATTTTGCCTTCCTTTTAATTTTCTAAAAAAATTTTTTAGTTATATAATTATATTCTTACCCAGCTGCTGATTGGTAGGCTAGTATCACCAGCTGTCCAAAATAGAATCTCATTGCATATTAATAAGATTGTGGCACTCAGCAGATTTCCAGCACATGGTTTTGGCTAATCTACTGGAATATGTTGGAGAAAAGTACCATGAGAAGTTTCATTGCTCTGTTCCTTAACAGTACCAAAATAACTTCCAGCACTTTCAAATTAGCATGGGTCAAATTTCAAGGCATGAGTATGGCTAGGGAAACACACACACACACACACACACACACACACCAAAAAAAAAAAAAAAAAAGAGAGAGAGAGAGAGAGAGAAGGTAATTTTCCTGAATCCCTTTTGCTCTGATGTCATTGGCTGTGTTGCTATGGCATCAGAGATATACTTCCTGTTTTCTTAGTGTCTGGACTTGTTTTTCCATTTCCCTGGGCTCAATAAGGACACAGTGTTTTGCATAGGTAACTATTTATTTTAGTACATTAGGAGAGCCTCACAGAAATGAAGAGAGATGGTTCTGGCAAAGCTCAGAGGCAGGGCTGGTGTTGTAGCTCAGTGGTAGATCACTTGCCTGGCACATATGAGGCACTGGGTTCGATCCTCAGCACCATATAAAAATAAATAAATAAAATAAAGGTATTGTGTCCATCTTCAGCTAAAATATATATATATTCATATATGTATATGAAAAAATATCTCAGAGGCAGTCCATCTGCTCCTGATTCTAGTTAGCTCTGATATCCACAGCAGTTTGTCTTTTTCTCGTTAGAAGTAGAATGAATGTCCTGTGGGTAAAGATAGCTATAAGCCAAGATTAATGCTGTATCTCTCTCTCTTTTTAATTATGGTAATTTGACTCAGCTGTGCTACTGAAGAAGCCATAGTCACTGAGAAAGTTGTTCAAATGAGCTTGCTTCTGACCAGGCCACAGGTCCTGGTGTTCAGAAAGTCATTTGTGAGTTATTCTGGTTCCTCTTAACTAGGTTAATGACACTTATTCTTCCTAATCCACTTGGCACTCCAACGGATAGAACAAGAATCCCTTTGGTTGAGACAAGTTGAGAAGCAAGAATCTAGTTTGCTTCCATAAGAACTGCTGATAAGAGGACCTGTGATAGTTGTTTAAACATAAGAATCTTAAGTAAGAGAGCTGTTCATTTGGGACAAATCGATATGTGAGTTCAGGCATCTGTATTTGCTTCCAATGGTTGGTAGAGGACTTTAGGAGTCACGGGTTTAGTTGCATGATGGTGATGCTTTAGTCTGACTTCCTTCTTGCCATTCCTCTGAGACTAGCATGGAGGGTAATTGTCTCATGAATTTGAAGAATGAAATCCATGGACACAGGGTGAGAGCAAAGTAACAGAATTTATTAGAGTAATAGAAAGCAGAACTCCCAAAGGGTAGAGGTATAAGAGGGATACTGAAGAGTAGCTATTGTCTGGGGGTTTATATGAATCTACAGGGTTAAGGAAGCTAGCCTCCTACCCAACTCTGGGAAAGGCAATCCATGTCCACGAGCTTTACATGTGCTCTTTGGTCTGATCATGTTACCCTGCCCCCTTGTTTTGATGAGGGACCACTATAAGTTTTTTCTGCTTACATAGGAGTCAGCCTGACCTGGATGAGGCCTAGTGTGTGTCTGTGGGTTCTCAGCTTTGCTGAATGAAATATGACCTTGTAGGAGCCCAAGTTTTCTGCTTGTCCATTTTAACCCTTTCTCCTGCTTCAAAACTACCTAGAGCAAACTACGATTTGTCAGCCTTCATTTTGTTGGATTTCTTATTACCCAGCTGACTGCTTTGTTCCTAAATATTCTCCTCTGATAGCTAATACTACTCTCTCTTGGCCTCCTTTCTACATTGAATTGTGGGGGGATCTTCTTCCTAACCCTCATGTTGAGGTCCCCAGTGTTATTCCTGCCATTTTCTGATGAATGTCCCATGTGACCAATCTCATCCACTCCCCACTTACTTGCAACAACTCTGACCTTCCTCTAGGAAGCCAAGTTTACTCCTCCACCTTTGTTCTAAGTAGCCTCAGCTCAATGCTACAGATATGTGAAACCCATCATGTAAAAAAAAAAAAGTTCATTTTATATTCTCTCTCAAATCTACTTTTCCTGCTGTCTTGTCATTATTTTACACTGTCACCCATTATCTAGTTACTCAGATAATTCAAAGATCATTACAGTTCTCTTATCCTTCCCTTTTGCTTCTTATCAGTTGACCACCTCATCTTGTGGATCTTATCTCCTAAATGATTAGATTCTTTCTCCATAATGATACTGCTCAAATTTTGTTCCTTTTCTCATACCTGAACATAACTTTCAATGTATCTGATGTCCTTTTTTTCCCTTCCTCAGTTTAACCTTCTTCAGTGCTACCAGAGTGGTATTTCTACCCCCCCTTCCAGTTTAATGCTAATACCTTTAATTTGGAATTTTACAAGCCACATTTCCAAGGCATCTTGAAGAAGGTAGATGTGAAAATGTGTTTTAAAGCAGTGGTTCTCATCTATGATTAAGATGTTCTTAGATGTTTTGGATCATCAAGAGCAACACAAAATCTTCAAAACAAAACTAGTTTTAAATCTATTTTATTTAAAACCATTTACAAATAGGTCAAATATCACTCAGCCTAAGAGAATATCGACCTATTAACTTCAACAACATCATAGTTGTTGAAGTTAATAAAAAGACTAATAACTTATTGCTGATTCAGCTCACAATATTATTCCTTCCCAGGCAGCAGTGCTGTCTCTAGAAATATTTTATGGGCACCTTGTATGGGCATCAGAGATTGACACAGCCACAAGGCATGGCCCTGCCTACAAGAAGCTTACAGTGTAGCCAGAGAGACTAGAAATATCCGGAACAGACAAACGGAGCTGGTCCAAGTCTACACCTCTATCTTAAGAGGAGCTGTTACCCACATAAGTCATCACATGTTTTAGCAAATGAGCCATAGAAATAGCCTAGCAATTAGGTGCTGCACTGAGTTTCAACTTGACATATTGAAAAGAAAGTGTGCATTTTATTTTACATTTTTGTGGTGCTGGGGATTGAACCCAGGATCTCACTATGCTAAGCACACGTTCTACCATTGAGCTACAGCACAGCCCCAAAAAGTACTTACTTAATTCACTGATATTTGTGTTCACTCATGTTTTCACTCAGCTGAATCAAGAGAAAAATGTAACTCCAAGACAACTGTGCCATAATGTTTGCTGTACTAAATGAAAGAATGGCTTGCCCATGTCCTAGAATTTCTCATAGTTCCATATCCTGATGTCAAATTCAGTAGTTGCTGCTAAACCAATGTACAAATTCAGACAATATGTAGATAGAGCCCCATCCTGCTTTAGCATCCATGCTGATGAAATCATTCAAGTTCATTTTGGAGTCTCCAGTTTCAATGCAGGGGTATGGTGGAGGAGGCTCTCTCTAGTTCCCACTGGAGCCTTTCACGTGAGATTGGTTGGAAGCAAAGTTCTTCAGATAGGAGTATCCATGGATCACTCTAAAATTTCCCAGATCACAGGTTCATTTCCAGGTCTCGCTTGCTGTTTCCAGATAGGCATCATATTCTTTTCATTTGACATGAAGACAGCATAATACTCTTCCAAAGGATACAGGTTGTGGTTGTTGATGTATTCATAGAGCTTCCAAATATTTTCAATAGTGGCTGCTGTAGACACAGGTGTCCCACAGGGGTGCTGGCTGTCTGGTAGAGGGAGGTGGCAGCAGCGTCCTCCTCCATGGCCTGGGTCTCACCAACCAGACCCACTGAAGGAATCCACTGGTACTGGTACGCAGCAGCTTCAGGGTGGTATTTCTAAAATGCTAATTCTGTATTCTTCCCATGGCTAGCTGGCTTTCTTTCTTTACTTTTTCTTTTTCTTTTTTTTTTTTTTTTTTTTTTTTTTTCCCAGAGCCGGGGATTGAACACACAGGGCCTTGCACATGCTAGGCTGAGCTACACTGCCAGCCCCATGGCTTTCTTTTAAATGCAGCCAGGCTTCTCAAGCCTGTCATTCATATACCACCTGTGCTAATTTTCCACATCCATATTCTGCTTCTATTATTTATTTTAGTATTTTGTTTTGTTGTTTGGTTTGGTTCCAGGAATTGAATCCAGGGGCTGCCTAACCACTGAGCTGTATCCCCAGCCCTTTTTCTGTATTTTATTTAGAGACAAGGTCTTGCTGAGTTGCTTAGGGCCTTGCTAAGTTGCTGAGGCAGGACTTGAACTCTCAATCCTTCTGCCTCAGCCTTCTTAGCTGCTGGGATTACAGGTGTATGCCACCATGCCTGGCAGTGTTTTTCTTACTATTGGCTTTAAAGCTTCATACTTTGAAAACATAGCCTGGTCCTATAATGAACTGTGAAGTCTCAAGATGTACACTGGTACATTTTAACACTTAAAGCAGTTGAATGCTTTTATATTTGGGTGCTTTTCTTTCAACCATTAGTGGTATCTGTTCTATGCTTTCCAACCAATAGGATAGATCCTCCATAATTTGACCTTCTCTTGCCTCTTATACTTACTTCCACACATTCTACTTTGTTTTCTTTGAAGCTAAGGCTGTAGCCACTTGACCTAGGATCCACCAACAAAAGCACACATATCAAATTTTAATTTGAAATTCAAGAATAAAGGTCAGCAAAGGATTCTTTCTCCTTTCTCTGGTAGTGGAGGTCATAGCAGCAATAGTGGACCATTTAGCAGTGTGGTGTTTGGTTGTTAGGGGGTTGGGGGTCATTATTCCTGGCAGTGGGCATTTAAACAAACTTAGATTTTATTTATTTAGTGGTACTGGGGCTTGAATAAGTGTGGTTTGGCCACTGAGCTAAATCCCTATCCTTTTTTATTTTTTATTATTTGTTAATTATTATAGTAATTATTATTGCAGTACTGGGGATTGAACCCAGGGGTACTTGACCATTGATTTTATATTCCCAGACCTGTTTATTTTTTATTTTGGGATGGGGTCTCCCTAAGTTGCCAAGGCTATCCTCAAACTGTCGATTCCTCTTGCCTTAACCTTTTAAGTAGCTAGGATTACATATGTGTGCTACCACACCAGACTTTAATTAATAAATTAATTTTTTGCAGTACTGGGGATTGAGCCCAGGGGTGCTCTATCACTGAGCTACAACCATAGCCCATTTTATTTTTTTCTTTTGAGACAGGGTCTCACTAAATTGCTGAGGCTGGCCTCAAATTTGTGATCCTCCTGCCTCAGGATCCTCAGTCTTTGGGATTCCAGGGGGATTCTCCCCATGGCTGGCTGGCTTTTGTTTGTTTGTTTCAGAGCTGGGGATTGAACCCAGGGCTTTGTGCATTTTGCACATGCTAGACAAGTGCTTTACCACTGAGCTTGAGCCTGGCTTGGTTTTTTTTTTTTTTTTTTTTTTTTTTTTTTTTTTTTTGCACCAGGAATTGAATCTAGGGGCCTTTAAGCTTAACCACCTAGTCACATCCCCAGTCCTTTTTTTATATTTTTATTAAAGACAGAGTCTTTAAAAAAAATTTTTTTTTAGATGTTGATGGACCTTTATTTTATTCATTTATTTACATGTGATGCTGAGAATCAAACTCAGTGCCTCACACATGCTAGGCAAGCACACTACCACTGAGCCACAACCCAAGCCCTAGAGACAGAGTCTTGCTGAGTTGCTCAGGGCCTTGCTAAATTGCTGAGGCTGGATTTGAATTTGCAATCCTCCAGCCTCAGCCTCCCAAGTTGCTGGGATTACAGACATGGCTTGTTTTATTTTTGAGACAGAGTCTTGCTAAATTGTCCAGACTGGGTTTGAATTTACAAATCCTCCTGCCTTAGCCTCCTGAGTAGCTGGGATTTCAGGAATGTGCACCCGACTCAGACTTATATTTTGGTAAAGATTCTGGGAATAGGGCTGGGTCTGTAGCTCTGTGGTAGATGATGTGTTTAGCATGTATGTACAAGGCTCTAGATTCAAGCCTCAGCACTGCAAAAACAAAAACCAAAAATCCAGAGAGATTCTTGGAATAACCCCCACATTTAATTATTTTGTTTTTCTGCTGAATTAGGTAGAACAGGTTTCTGTTGCTTGCAATTTAAAGATCTTAACTGATAAACCTGTTTAAAAGTTCTAGTAAGAAAGTTACCACAAGGACTGAATAGTCAAAGCTTTCTCTCTCCAGGACCTTGATCATAAATTTTTTTTCTTTTCAAAGCTTCTTCCCCACCATTAATGTTGGATACAATCTTCTTGTCAGTTAGTGTAACCAACCCAGGTTACAATTTCTCTGGCCTTTGATCTGGGACTGTATCTTAATTCCATTTCATTTAAGCAGTTCCCTATTCAGTTGGTAATTTGAATTTTTTTTTTTTTTTTTTTTTTTGTACTGGGTATTGAACCCAAGGGCATTTAACCACTGAGCCACATCCTCAGCCCTTTTAATTTTTTATTTTGAGACAGGGTCTCACTAGGTTACTTATATCCTCACAAAGTTGCTGAGGTTGGCTTTGAATTTGTGATCCTCCTGCCTCAACCTCCCAAACTGCTAGGATTATAAGCATACAGTACCATGCCCCTGGTACTTTGATTTTTGAACCATCATGTTCCCTAATGTGACTTCTGAAAATAGCAGCTAAAGTCTTAATATGCTTAAAGATATCTTCAAGCTTCAAGTTTTGAGACTTATGTTGGTCAAATAAAGACAGCCAAGCAAATGGGGCCTTCTAGGGAACTACCAGAATGATCAGTGTTGCTGTGTCCTGCACAGCAGGGAATCAGTAAACCAAGAGAGGTGTGAGCTGGCTGAGAAAATTAAAGATCTGAAGAAATATTTAGAAATAAAGACAAAGACATGAAAATAGTTTAATGAAGGGTGGGGGTGGGAGGGGTGGGAAGGGGTATGGGGGGTATGGATGGATCAGACCTTAAAGGACTGATCTCTCTAACAAAGAAAAGCCCACCATCTTTTATTTATAGGGAAGCTCATCAAAGGGATTTATTATAAGAGGAAAAACTTCAACAAAAAGCAAAGCTGAGTACCAGGAACAGGCAAATAGGGGCTTATCTACTTGCGCAACAGCTGGCGCCTCCAGTCTATTGAGTGCACCCATATTTCTTCCACCCCAGGGCAACAGGCATCAGAATTCAAAGCTATGGAACCCATAAATTCCATGCCAGGCAAGGAATCTGCCCTATCAGCCTTGGGGACCTGCAAATGGGCGTCTTTCAGCAACGCTGCACCGAAAGATAACCAGAATCAGCAGTCTGCTGTCCAAGGCTGTGGAGTTCAAAGCAATGATTTGAATAAAGACAATTCTCTCAAAATAAAAAATGAAAAGTGTGCTCAGTGGTAGTACATCCCCCATATTGCAAATAAACAAATAAATTAATTAATTAAAACAATTTTTAAAAATTCAAATTTCCAATAACTGATAAATAGGTAAGAAAAATGATACATTCAAACAATGGAATATTCATCCAAAAAAGGAATAAAGTACTAATTCATATGACAACATGGATGAACCTTGAAAATATTATGCTGAGTCAGGAATGTAGACACAAAAGGTCATAGGTATGATTCCATAGGAAATGTGTAGAAGAGGCAAATCTGTAGGAAAATAGATTATTGGTTCTCAGGGGCTAAGGGCAATGGGGAGTGACTGCGAATGGGTACAAGTCTCTTTTGTAGTATGATGAAGTTGTTCTGGAATTGGGTAGTGTTGATGATTGTATAACTTTGTGAATATATATGTGTGTATGTATATGTGTGTGTGTGTGTGTATATATATACACGTATATATATATATACGTGTATATATATATACATATATATATATATATATATATATATATACGTGTATGTATATATATGTAATTTTTTTGGTGGGGGTTGGGAAGAGGACCAGGATTGAATCCAGGGATGTTTAACCACAGATCCACATCCCCAGCCCTTTTTTTTATTTTTTATTTTGAGACAGAGTCTTGCTATTTTGCTGAGGCTGGTCTTGAACTTGTGATCCTCCTGCCTCAGCCTCCTAAAACACTGGGATTATAGGTGTGCACCATCATGCCTGTCTGTCAATATTTTAAGAATCCTTGAATTGTAATTTCTAAAAGGGTGAACTTTATGGTACGTGATTTATATGTTAATTATAGTAACCAAAAACTATATAGGCAGTCATGATTGCTAAGGATATGTGGGATCTCTGAATTACCAGTACTGGTCTATTTTTGTGACTTGAGTATTAAAGGGTATATGTTCCAGGCACGGTAATGCACACCTGTAATCCCAGCAGCTTGGGAGGCTGAAGCAGGAGGATCGTGAGTTCAAAACCAGCCTCAGCAAAAGCGAGGAGCTAAGCAACTCAGTGAAACCCTGTCTCTAAACAAAATACAAAATAGGGCTGGCGATGTGGCTCAGTGACTGAGTGCCCCTGAGTTCAATAACCAGTACCAAAAAAAGAAAAAGAAAAAAGGTATATGCATTACAACTACTGTTTTACTTTATACAAGTTTGATATATTGATAGATTTGTTTTATTTTTATATTATGAAACATAACATAAGAAAAACACTGTGTACTTTACAAATTTTGTCTATTGACAGATCTGGATCTTAGGATGCCAATTTTTAACTTCTTATTTTTGGGGGGTATTAGGAAAAGAGATGAAGCTAGTGTTTTTGAGAGCTGTTTGAATACTATTCATAGGCTTTGAGACAAAAATTTGTTTCTAGGTTGACTGAACAGCAACTGTCAGTGATCTTTTTGAAGGGAGTTGGGGTTGGGGGTGCTCTATGACCCAGCAAACCAGTTGTTTCTGCTACTCACTCTCTTCTATTGGACTATTTACAGTAAGGAAGAAATAAAAACAGAATGACCAAAACAAAAAAAAATGAAACAAAAAAATTTACTCTGGGGTCTGAGTATGTGATTGGAAGCTAAGGTATTAGAATGAGCTTGTTTAAGATTATTAAAGTTTTGGGGGCTGGGGTTGTAGCTCAATTGCAGAGCGCTCGCCTACCATGTGTGAAGCCTGGGTTTGATCCTCAGCACCACATAAAAATAAATAAATAAAATAAAGGTATTGTGTCCAATTACAACTAAAAAATAAATATTAAAAAAAAAAGATTACTAAGTTTTTGTTTGTTTGGGTTTTTACGGTACCAGGGATTGAATCCAGGGGTGTTCTACCACTGAGCTTTTTTTTTTTTTCCCCAGCCCTTTTTATTTTTTATTTTGAAACAGGGTCTTGCTAAGTTGCTTAGGGAGTCACTGAGTTGCTAAGGCTAGCTGAGAACTTGTAATCTTCAGGCCTTGCCCTCCCAAGTCATTGGGATTACAGGGATGTACCACCATGACAAGCAAAATTAGTAAAGTTTTGAATTCCTCTGATTTGTAAAATTATTTGGATATGCTTTTGTTTTTGTTTAGTGGTGCTAGGGCCTCGCTCATGAGAAAATCGGTTATATTTTTTAAAAGATTAAATGTCTAGCAAATTGACTTAATTTTTCTTGTCTTAATCCATTTTATGTGTCTATAACAGAATACCTGAGACTGGCAATTTATAAAGAACTTATAAAGGCTTTTGATTCTGGAGGCTGGGAAGTCCAAGATCCAGGGCCTACTTGCTGTATCATAACATAGTGAAAGACATCACATGGCAAGAAATACAAAGAGACTGAATTTGCAGCCTCAAATCCTTTTATAATTGGCATTTCATCCATTTGTGATGGTGGTACCCTCAGGCCCTGAACTCTTTTTTTTTCTTTCTTTTCTTTTTTTAATATTTATTTATTTGCCTTAGTTGTACACAATGCGTTTATTTACACGTGGTGCTGAGGATCGAACCCGGGCCGCGCATGTGCCAGGCGAGCACTCTACCGCTGAGCCACAATCCCAGCCCCCTGAACTCTTTCTGTTAGGCCCCACCTCTCAACACTGTTGCACTGGGGATTAAATTTCTAACACATGCTTTGGGGAATGGCACGTTCAAATCATAGCAGGGTCCAGCAGAACACCAAACCACTGCACTGCTTTGGACCTCATCTGAGCCACACTGCTCTTGTAGGATGGGTCACCTGGTGGCATGGAGGAATAGGAACAAAGGCCTGAATTGAGACATGGCATCTCTTTTGGTTCCCCCACTCTCAATCCTACTTGCATTGTCACTAATAGGGTTCAGCTTTGTATTTTCCAGTTTTCCTTTATATTGCAGATTCCTCTTAGAAAGTGAATATATTATCAATAATTTAGCAATGCCTTTGTAAAAGCTAACATCATTGATGGTGTACCAGAAAATGGGCATATCTATTATAGACACTCTTGGAATTTGGTAAGTTTCGATGTCTTTCCCATTTATAAATATAGCAAAGAATAGAACTTACATCTCTTATTTCAAAGTTGTTAGATTTCTAACATTTCCATATAACATTTTCCACCATGTTAGGCATTTGCCATTACCCCATTTCATAATTTGTAAAAAAGCAATTCATGACCGCCTCACAGCCATTAAGATGGCATAAAAAACATGAAATGAATATTGAAGTGTTGAAGAGGATGTGAAGAAACTGAAGTCTCGGGTACTGTTCGCAGGAATGTAAAATGGTGTAACTACTACGGAAGACATGGTGACTGCTCAAATAATTTTAAATAGAATTACCATGTGATCCAGCAGTTCCATTTCTGGGTATACACCCAAAAGAACTGGAAACAGGGTCTTGAGATATTTGTATGTCCAGCATTATCCATGATTTTCAAAAGGTGGAAGCTACCAAGTGTCCATTGATGAATGAATGGATAAACAAGATGGTAAGCAGACAATGGAATATTATTCAGTCTTTAAAAGGCAGGAAGTTTTGACATATGCTGTGTATGACTTAATCTTCAGAGCACTATATTAAATAAAATAAGCCGGTCACAAAAAGTTAGGTACTGTATGCTTTCACTTATGAGGTTTCTATTTCTTTTTTAAAAATAAAACCAATCCCACAGCATTTATTGTCATCTGGTAATAAGGGTAACGAAAGCAATATGAACAAATGTTTTAGAACTTACTCCTGGCAAAGAACATTTTTTAAAAATGTGTTCCCTTCCTATAATTTCTCACTTCATTGATCATTTCTCATTTGACACTTGTGGAAGAGTAATATTACTTCTTTTTAGCATGATCCAACCCAGTTGTTTTCTTGACTTATAGAATGAATCTGTTCTGCATCATCTAATATGAGGTTCCTGTAATCATCCAAACCAAATAATATAGCCCTCTATCCACATATTCATTTGCTCATAGAGCCACATCTGAATCCAGAATCTATTTTGCCAGTATCTGAAGGTGAAGTAGATGGGCTGCACCATTACCTTTTGCACTTTGTTTGGCCCGGGCCACAGAGGAATCTCACAAAGACCACACCAACTAGCATGCTACCTCAGAAGGCAACTTTTGGAATTAAGAACCAGAAATGGAAATGTGTGGTGACCATGCAATATATATGAGGTTCAAATTTATATAGAGAGAAAGTAGAATGGTGGTTTCCAGGGATTTGAAATGGAAAAAATAGGGAATGCTTAATGGGTGCAAGGGTTTAGGTTTTTTTTTGGGGGGGGGGGTTACGGGGGGGGGGCACATCCCCAGTCCTATTTTGTATTTTATTTAGAGACAGGGTCTCACTAAGTTGCTTAGCAACTCACATTGCTGAGGCTGGCTTTTGAACGTATGATCCTCCTGTTTTAGCCTTCTGAGCTGCTGGGATTACAGGTGTGCACTAATGTGCCTGGCAGGGTTTTAGTTTTGCAAGATAAAAAATCCTGGAGATGGATGGATGGATGGATGGGTGGTGGTGGTGGTGGTGGTGATGGTGGTTACATGATGATGTGAATATCCTGAATGCTACTGAACTTTACACTTAATTGTTAACATGGAAAACTTTGTTTTGTGATTTTTTTTACCATAATTTAAAATGATAATAAAGTTTTTGAAACTAGACTCTGTTAAGAACAAGGAAGTTTATTTGAGGTTCTGGCTTCTTGGGGACATGAGTGCCATGTTTTGAAACTTTTTTCCAACTTGTTTAGTACATTGTTTTGATTTGTAAAAGGCTGGGGAAGAGGGGAAAGAAGTAAAGTATATCCTGAAGAGGCCAGGAAACATTCCCAAATTCATGAGGTCAGCAGTTTGGTTGGGAACCTCATTTCTTGCCATATACAACCTGAACCTCTGATTGGCTCAGTCAGCTGCCTTCTCAGCTTTGACTAAGTCTGAAGAAATGCAAAGTAGCACTGTCATAAATATATGGTCTTTACTCCATCTTCTTCTGAAGATCTTGTGTGTTCCTAGTATATACTCCTCTCATGTTTCCCATGACAGCTCTTACAAATTACCCATAATCCTCAAGCCCCTGTTTTTCTGACTTGAGTATGAATTCTCTAGACTTTCTCCCTCTCATCCCCCAATTACTTGCATTGACAGACTCCTTTTTGTTCATCTTCCTCAAAGTATGAGTTTAATCCCAGCATTAGATTAGATTACATCTGATAAGAACCTAAAATGTCAATGGCTTAAGAAAAGTAGCTCATTTTAAACTCAAACAGTGTGGAGAGAAGTAATTCAGAACTGGGTTGGTGTTCCTTCAGACCTAGATTCCTAACTTGTGCTATTGGCAAGACATCTATCTACTCAGTGGTCCCAGATGGCTTAGTCTCATTTCCGGCACAAGATGGAAGAATGAAAAAAGAGGGTGAAGCAAAAAATTTTCCTTCCCAAGAAGTTGCTGCAGGACACTTCTGCTTATCCTTTTGATCAGAACTGGTCACATGGCCACATCCAGTTTCAAGGGAAGCTGGTCAATTTAGTCAATTAAGAGTTTTTGCCAGATGTGGTAGTGCTCACCTGTAATCCTAAAAGACTGAGGCAGGAGGATTGCAGGTTGGAGGCCAGATTCAGCAACTTAGTGAGACCCCGTCTCAAAGTAAAACGTGCTGGGGATGTAGCTTAGTGGTAAAGTGTCCCTGGGTTCAATGTCCCAAGTTAAAAAGAGAGGGTGGGGTAGGTCATGCACCCAGCTAAGAATCTGTTGACGGGAAGAATAGACACTAGTGAACTAACCCTCAGGTGCATCTCCCTGTGTTCTAGGTCCCATCCCCTTCTGCCTTTTTGAGGGTTCTTGCTCCAGCAGTTATCCTTTCTCTTTCTTGTAACTCAATGTGCTCTACTAACTTGTTTCTTCAATAATTAAGAATGCCAATTTACTCACCTGCCACCTCCCTTGGCTTTAGGTAGCCCTTTAGCTATTGTTCAGTTATTTTGTTACTTCAGAACCACCGTCCTGGGCCATCATTGGAATAAAACTAGTTATGCTGAGATTTCCAACTACCTGCTTTCCATGACAGCGGGTGCTGTGACAGTCACCTTATTTGACATTATTTGAACACTGCTTCCATATTGAAAAGGATGCTACTCTTCTCTGGTTTTGACTCTGCAGGTTCATTTAGAGAAAAAGAGGTAGATCCTCTCTTTCTACCTATCTATTTCACATTGGTGTTTTCAGGAATCTGTCCTTTTTTATACTTAGTTGGTGGTCTGTTCATTTCCACAGCTTTACTGTCCTCCGTGTGCTTCAGAGTTTTATCTCTAGCACTCATTTCTCCTTCCAGCTCCAAACCTGCACACAAGGTGTCTTCCATGTACCTCCTCTTTTTAATTTTTTATTATGGAAGTGTTCAAACATAATGACAGTAGACAGTGGCATAGCCAGCTCTATATAGCCCTCAGCCACATGGCAGTGTTTCCCACCCACCTCCAGACCATGTTGAAGCAGAGTACAGACATCGGATTATTTCCTTTGCAAAAGTTTCATTTTGTGTCTTCAAAACAGAAATTCTTTAAAACTTAACTAAAATATCATTATCACACCTAAAATAAGTTAATTGCCTATTTGAAATTAACTTATTTTAAGTGTGATAATGATATTTTTGGTAATCTCCCAATTTGGAAAACCTCTCTACAAAGGTAGTAGAGAAAGAAAACACTTTGTTATTGAATAAGCATTAAACCAGAATGTGATGTACATCACAGGCAATCTGCTAAGAGATTGCACAGACCATTAAAGCTCATATTTTTATTTAGTCAAGCAGGAACAATCCATTACAAAATGTTTCCATAGTAAACAGTAACCAAACCTCAAGAAAGAGGACTTGACAGTACTTTTTATCATACAAAGTGCATGCTCACTGAATCACAGAAATTGGAGTTGATGGCCTGTGTTAAAAGCCAAAGTTGATTAGCTTTACCTGGAGGGAAATGCACTTCTCATATCTTAATTGCGATGGTAGATTTGCAAATTGGAGCAAGATGCCTGCCATCTGTGCCCAGGGACGGTAGCTTCATCTTCTCCCAGAGGAACCGGGAGGTTGGAGCACTTATCTCCCTAGGTGTATATATTTCCAGAAGATGGCTCCCAGGTGATGTGATATTATCAGATATTGAGTATTGCCTAGAATTGGTCTACTGACTAATTTCCATGTCTACATGGAGTTCCTAACCCTCAATGCCAACAAATCCAAAACAACTTCTCTGTCATCTTCTTCACTTCCTTCCCCTGGGTCTTTCTCTTTTATATTTATTTTAGCTTTTGTTTTTGTTTTTGTTTTTGTTTTTTGAGACAGGGTCTTACTGTGTTGCCCAGACTGGCCTGGAACTCCCTAGCTCAAACTGCCCTCCTGCCTCAGCCTCCTGAGTAGCTGGGACTACAGGCACAAATTACCATGCCTGGTTCCCTGTGTCTTTCATCTCTGGAGGTAACAGAGGCAGAAAGCTGGAGGCAGACCTTTTATCTGCCCTGCAGGCCCCTCCACTACTGCTGGAATCTGTTTTCTCCACATTGTTATGTAAGCACTAAATCTAAAATGCAAATTTGATTTTTCAGTTCCTAACTTACCTCCCCACACCATTACGATCTGGGCCCTGCCCCTTCCTCTTGCCTCATATCTCCACAGCCCTCCTGGTGCACCTTGGGTTCTGGGAACTTGTGACATGTTGACAACATTTTAATGTTGGTCTCCCTCAGGGTCCTCAGGGTCTCCCTTAGCAACTCAGGGAGACCCTATCTCAAAAAAAATAAATAAATAAATAAATAGGGGGGCCTGAGGATGTAGCTCAATGGCACAGTGTCCCTTGGTTCAATCTCCAATATATTAAAAAAAAAAAAAGAAAGAAAGAAAGAAAAAGAGAGAAGATAGTATCTTCCTGGCTTCCTCCCCAATGCAAGAGGACTCATGAATAGAAATAATAGAAATAGGAAACTTCTGCCTTTGTGACCCAAGAGTTGACAGAGCAGGGTGTGTGTGGCATTGTGTTTAGGTCTCTCAGAGGATTGGTGTTCCAAGAGTTAATGATCTTGCCTTTATAATCTTTCTTAGAGAATGCAGAAAATTCAAGGTGGACCTTTTTTTTTATTTGGCACCCAGTATTCCAAGCGGCTGGGATTACAGGCATGCGCCACCACACCCACTCAAGATGGACATTTTTAGGAGCCATTTCAATGAGAAATCAGTGGGCCTGTGCTAGCTCCTTCTCACCAAAAATTCTGTTTTTACCAAAGTGACATAGTAAGCCTGCTGTGGTGGTGAATGCCTGTTATACCAGCGACTTGGGAGGCTGAGGCAGGAGGATCGCAAATTCAAAGCCACCCTTAGCAACTCTAGTGAGGCCCTAAGCAATTTAGTGAGACTCGTATCACTAAATGAAATATAAAAAGGGACTGGGTGGCGGGGTTGTGGCTCAGTGGCAGAGCACTTGCCTTGCACATGTGAGGCACTGGGTTCGATCCTCAGCACCACATAAAAATAAATAAAGATATTGTGTATTAAAAATATTAATATACATATTTTTATTTTTAGTTATAGATAGATACAATATCTTATATATATTAAATATTTAATATATATTTAAAAAAGAAAAAGAAAAAAGGGACTGGGGATGTGGCTTAGTGGTTAAGTGCCCCTGGGTTCAATCCCTGGTACCAAAAAGAAAATAAGACAGTCATATTACAAACAAGTTCTGGGAAGTCTTAGCTTACATCCATTTCAAGGAAGAGAAAAGGGAACTGTGGGGAAGAAAAACCACAAAGATGGCGTCATCCAGTTGTAATCTGTAATCCCTAGTATGTGGCAGGCCTTTCCTTGTTAGCTCATTTAAACAATTGTGTATGGCACAACAGGTTCAGACACTGAACTTGGTTAGAAATCTCTTCCAGGAAGTCAGGGAACAGAGGGCAGGGATTCTTTCCAATGCATGCAGTATAGCACTTGGCTAATGGAGGCCATTCAGTGTGTACTCTCCTCTCAGCCCAGAGCAGTGTGGAATGCAGAATTTCTGGGCAGACTCACCAGGATGCCATGGGGTCTGGGTAAGGGACACATCAGGACTGACTGGTAACTGGCAAATATGTAGTCACTAGCATGTTGTGTCTCCCTTTAAGCCCTTTCTGGAACAAGTGGAATATAAGAATTTTTAAGGATTACATGCTGTAAAGGGTAGTTATTTTTATTTATTTATTTATTTTTTATTTATTTTTGGTACCAGGATTGAACCAGGGGTGCTTAACTGCTGAACCCTATCCCCAAGCCCATTTTTATTTTCTATTTTGAGACAGGGTCTTACTAAGTTGCTTAGGGCCTCACAAACTGCTGGGATTACAGGCATGTGCCATTGCGTCCAGCATAAAGAGTAATTCTTTATCCCTAAGGATCTTTTCTGTCTCTTCCCCTGGGTTGATATTGGAAAGGTTAAAATGTTGTCAACATGTTAACCTAGCAGATCTTTTATTTTCAGAGACGCTCAGCAGTCTTCTTCTGAATGAGGTAAAGTGATTATGTGACTTAGGGAGTCAGAGGAACTCTCAATTCCACCTGTGCCTGTGCTGGAACCAGGCTGTTAGGGTGCCATCAACTGAGTCTGTCTGGGAAAGCCTGAGCTGGCTCTTCTGGACCCAGAGGTGCTTAGTGGGCTGACTTGAGTTGGTGCAGAGGGGGCACATTACTAAGCCCATCCACAGAGTTGATACCATCTGTTCTCCCTAAACAAGGACAGATGTAACTGGAGAACCAATTAGTAGAAACATACAGCTGGTGTTGCAAGTCATCTCAGTTACTATCTTGAACTAATTTTCTTTTTTCTTGATGCTGGGGATTGAACCCAGGGCCTCAGACTTGCTAGACAAATGTTGAACTAAATTTTCAAGTTTTTTTTTTTTTTAACTCAATCATAACAATTCATACAAAAGTATCTGTTAACACCATATTTGTGTAATTTGATCTTTGTATAATTTGATCTTGAGGCTAACTCTGGTTTATGGTATACAGACATGTCTGAAGTGACAGGCCTACATCCCCAAGGTCACCTTCCATCCTTCAGCCCCCAATACTGCTCCTGTTTTCTTCAGTCACAGTCTTCACTGCCTCAGCAAACATGGACCTGGTATAGAGGCAACAAGAGAGTAAAGTAGATGAGGAGGAGTCTTCTCTGGGACTCTGAAGTAAACCAGAATATGTCTACTTGGGTTTTATACTCTTTCCTTAATGTATCAAACTTATTTTGGAGACTGGATGTAAGTAAGCAAAGAGCTGATTTTTAGATAGCTCAAAACATATGTTTTTTGAGGTTGCATAACCGCTGGGAGTTAAATGCACTAAATAAAATTCATATTTCTATATTTTACTGTTGGTAACCAAATTAGTTTACCTAAATAATAATCTTTTAAAAGTTATTACCCAAGTCACATTTTAGGGATAAGAAAGATTCTCTTATTCTAAATGGTCTGAATTAACCCTGGCATTTTCCCCCCTAGTTTAAATCTCTAGTAACATTTAAGCTTTGTTCACAATAGGCTGGTATTTCAAGCCGGTCACGGTAGTTCATGCCTATAATCCCAGTGACTCTGGAGGGTGAGGCCAGAGGATCACAAATTTGTTTTTTTTTTTTTTTTTTTTTTTTTGGTGCCGGGGATTGAACTCAGGGGCACTCGACCACTGGGCCACATCCCGGCCCTTTTTTTGTGGTATTTTATTTAGAGACAAGGTCTCACTGAGTTGCTAAGTGCCTCGCCATTGCTAAGGCTGGTTTTGAACTTGCAATCCTCCTGCCTCAGCCTCCCAAATGCTGGGATTACAGACGTGAGACCCTGTCTCATTTTTTTTTTTTTTTTAAAGGATGGGGATGGGAGCTGGTGTTGTGGCTCAGCGGTATAATGCTCGCCCAGCACGTGCAAGGTGCTAGATTGTATCCTCAGCACCACATAAAAAATAAACAAATAGGGGCTGGGGTTGTGGCTCAGTGGCAGAGCGCTTGCCTCGCATGTGTGCGGCCCGGGTTCAATCCTCAGCACCATGTAAACATAAATGCATCGCATTGTGTACAACTAAAGTAAATAAATAAATATTTTAAAAAATAATAAAATAAAAAAAAAAACAAATAAACAAATAATCAAGTTTAAAAAAGGTTAGACTTAAAAAAAATAGATGGGGATGTACCTCAGTGGTAAAGTCCCCCTGGGTTAAAAAAAAAAAAAAAAAAAAAGCTCGTATTCCAGGTATAGGTGAAGTTCTAAGAATAGCAAGTATATTCCTTTAAAACACCAAGAATTCCTTTGGCTTGGGGTTATGTTATTTTATATTTCCCATATACAACATTTGAATCTATAACTTCAAAAGCCATTAGAGACTTGGAATTGCAAGTTTAAGACCAGCCATAGCAACTTAGTGAGATATGTCTCAAGATAAAAATTTTAAAAAGGCTGGAGATGTGGCTCAGTGGTAAAGTGCCTCTGGATTCAATCCCCAGTACCAAAATAAATAAATAAATAAATAAAAGCCATTAGTACTTATCAGCACTAAATGCAATTGCAAAGTCTGTTTTTCCCCAGGCTGTACTGATTTGTTATTCCTAACAAATCATAAAACATTTCCATCCTATTTAGGAGCAGTCTGAAAAAAATTGCATACTCAGAGGCCCTCAGCTTTTCTCCATTTCTGTTATTCTGCCAGTGGGCTACCTGTGGCTTGATATTCTGTGTGTCACTCCCCCTTGAAACTCACATCTCTTTTGACCTGTTGGGAGTCTTGATGACACCTGCTGCCCCATGTAAGGGAAAGAATTAATACTTTTGTGCTGTCCAAAAAAATACCTGCTCACTCAGGACATTGCCTAATGTGAATCTCTAACCAAAGGGTGACTAAGGTTTGTCTCAGTGGTGGGAGCTATCCAATCTTGCTCAGTTCTCAGTAAGATGCCTAGCACAATGTGATGTATGGAGGCAGACAATTATATTCTATTTCCTTCTTTCCTGACACTGGCTTCCCTCTGGGATTTACTGACTAGCCCTAAAATAGAAGTGCTTGTCGTAGATGTTGCGAAGGTCAGATCGGGCTGTTTTGATTTCTTCCTCACCACCAGTTGCATCATCTTGTTGATGCACTTGTGTTCTTGTTCCACCTCCTTGGAGCCTGGAGGGCTTTATCAAGGCCAAAGGTAATAACTGGGCCTGAAAGATTAGAGTAGTATTCAGTGTATTTTATTACCTTCGCTCTGGAAAAAAGCTCCAAATATGAGGCTGTGCCAGCATATAAAGAGCAAGGAGAAAAGTGAGGGCCTTTTCAGTTTGCTTCCAAATTTGTTTGACTTGAGAGCTTCTTTAAGTTTCAGACTCATCCTGTCGTATAATGCCACCGGCTGCTTCTCCACCTCCTCTTTTTTTTTTTTTTTTTTTTGGTGCTGGGGACTGAACCCAAGGGCTGCTCTACCACTGAGCTACACCTCCAGACCTTTTTATTTATTTATTTAAAAAAATTTTTTTGTAGTTGTAAACAGACAGAATGCCTTTATTTGTTTATTTTTTATCTGGTGCTGAGGATCAAACCCAGTGCCTAACACATGCTAGGCAAGCCCTCTGCCACTGAGCTACAGCCCCAACCCCTTTTAATTTTTTGAGACATGATCTTACTAAGTTGCCGAGGCTATTCAAACTTGCAATCCTTCTGCCTCAGATTCTCAAGTCACTGGGATTAGAGGTATGTACCACTGTGCCCAGCTTTTATTTTTTTTTTTTATTTTTTGCAGAACTGGGGATTGAACCCAAGGTCTCTTGGATGGTATGCTAGCACTCTACCATTGAGCCACATCCCCAGCCCTTTTTAAAATTTTTATTTATTTGTTTGTTTATTTTTTTGTTACCAGGGATTGAACCCAGGGGCACTTTACCACATCCTTACCCCCCCTTTTTAAAAAATATTTATTTATTTGCTGTAGTTGTACACAATGCAATGCATTTATGTTTACGTGGTGCTGAGGATCGAACCCAGGCTGCGCACGTGTGAGGCGAGCGCTCTGCCGCTGAGCCACAACCCCAGCCCCCCTTTTTATTTTTTATTTTGAGACAGGGTCTTAAATTGCCTAGGGCATCACTAAATTGCTGAGGCTAGCTTTGTAATCCCAAATTGCTGGGATTATAGGATCATACCATTTCGACCAGTTCTTATCTTTTAATAAGAAATCTGAGGGCTGGGGATGTGGCTTAGAGAAAAAGTGCTTGTCTAGCATCATCAGGTCCTGGGTTTGATCCCTAGCCCTGCCACCAAAAAAAGGAAGAAGAAGGAAGGAAGGAAGGAAGGAAGGAAGGAAGGAAGGAAGGAAGGAAAAAAGGAAAAAAGGAAAGAAAGAAATTTGATATTCTGAACCTAGTGGTGCAGAACAGCCTTGGTAGGCGGAGGCAGGAGGATTGCAAGTTTGAGGCCAGCCTAGGCAATTCATGAGACCATATTTCAAAATAAATTAAGAAGGGCTGGGATGCAGCTCAGTGGCAGAGTGCTTGCCTAACACGCTTGAGATCCTGGACCCAACACCACAAAAAATAAAAAAATAAAAGAGTAGCACTAAAACACTGGATCTCAGAGCCTGGGATAGAGCTCAGTGGTAGAGTGCTTGCCCAGTATGTGCAAGAGTCTGGGTTCAATTCCTAGCACCAAGGGAAAAAAAAAAAAATCTCAAAAAACCCTCTAGGTCTCATCTGACCTACACTTGGCAGATAAGTTGACCTGAAGCACAGAACCAGAAAAAAGGACAGTTCCCTTAAGCATAGCAGGCAGATATTCGTTCCATGTTACCATGTTTGCTCTTCATGATGTTACTTTAATATTTAAAATTAATGATGGGGCTGGGATTGTGGCTCAGCAGTAGAGCACTTGCCTAGCATGTGCGCGGCCCGGGTTCGATCCTCAGCACTACGTAAAAATAAAGGCTTTGTGTACAACTAAAACAAATAAATAAGTATTTTAAAAAATAATAAAATAAAATCAATGAGACCATTTCCTTCTGCCCTTTGAACTGAGAATTTGTCACAGCATTCTGATAAAATAGTACCTTTACTAATACTCAGTTCATCTTGTTCTTAAAAAAATGACCCCCCCCAATCAACCTCCTGCTGGGTTTGTGGCTCAGTGGTAGAGCACCCCCCTAGAATGGGTGAGGTGCTGGGTTCGATCCTCAGCACCACATAAAGATAAATAAATAAAGACATTGTGTCCATCTACAACTAAAACTTTTTTTTAAAAAAGAAAGAAATGTAACCTATGGGTTACAATCATGTTCGCCATTACCTCATATCACACTGCTCTAATTTTCAGATGTATCATTCTTATTAAATTGGTCACCTGTTATCAAACATGGCATGTATATTTCTTCTTTTGGGCCTTTGTTTACTCTTCATAAACCAACCTTGGATTCTACTGTTAGTCCTTTGGGTGCTTCAGTGCTCTTGATACAGTGGGGATTAGAGGAGAGAGCTCTTAAGAGGCCAGCTCAGGATGGAATAATAATTTTGATGATTTAACTCTGTAATTAACTAGAGTAGTTAAAAATATTATAGATTGGGCTGGGGTTGTGGCTCAGTGGCAGAGTGCTTGCCTCACACATGTGAGGCACTGGATTTGATCCTCAGCACCACATAAAAATAAATAAAACAAAATAAAAATATTTAAAAAATACTATAGATTGGTAAATCTACAGTAACAAAAGTGGTAATTTATTTATTTATTTATTTATCATGCTGGAATTGAACCCAGGGGCACTTTATCACTGAGCTATGTCCCCAGCTCCTTTATTTTTATTATTATTATTTTTTTAAAATTTTGAGACAGGGTCTTGCTAAGTTGCTGGGGCTGTCCTCCTCCTGCCTCAGCTGCCCAAGTCACTGGGATCACAGGTATGCACTACCATATCTGGCAGTATTTTGAGTTTTTAACAGCTTAAAAATTTATGGCATAGAATAAAAACAAAACAAAACTCATCGTGGCCGAGATTGTTAACTGTTCCCCACAATTCTACTTTTTTTCTTCTGGACATAAGCTAAGACCTGTGTTTGCTGGCTAGTGCTATATGAGCAGGAATGATGTGACATTTCTCAGCCGGGGCCTGTAAAGAGGAGCTTTGCCTTGTCAACGTATTTTTCCCTCCTTCTGCTTTGAACCTGGGGACACCTAGCCTTAGCCCCGTTGATGGCAAAGGTATGATAGTTACAAGCCAGGTGCCTGAATCACAGTGTGGAGGAAAGCCTCCTGCTGACTGAGATACTCACCCTAGATGTTAGATGAAAAAGAAACAGTATCTTTGAGCCATTATTTTGGGGGCCTTGCTACAGCAGTGTAGCCTACTCTACCTAATAGTCTTATTTAAGAAAATATTATGTATAAAGTCTTGCAAGGCAGTCAGGCCTGTGGAGTAGGATGGGACTCTCTACCATTATATAGTTCCTTATTCATTTTTTTTTTTTTTTTTTTTTGGTACCGGGGATTGGACTCAGGGGCACTCGACCACTGGGCCACATCCCCAGCCCTTTTTTTTTTGTATTTTATTTAGAGACAGGGTCTCACTGAGTTGCTAAGTGCCTCGCCATTGCTGAGGCTGGCTTTGAACTCGCGATCCTCCTGCCTCAGCCTCCCAAAGTGCTGGGATTACAGGCGTGAGCCACCGCGCCCGGCAGTTCCTTATTCATTTTTATAAATAATTTCTATCCAAGTAAGGTAGGATGAGAAAATAAAACAAAACAGCACTGATACAAGTGTTACTTGTAGAGGTCCTTCTTTGACTGCCTCAATCCTCAGCAGACTTCCTTTGATCCTTTAGCACTTGCTATTCCTAGTCCTTACTTGGCACTTATTGTGGAAATTAAAGAGCTGAGTTGGGAGGCTAGAGGGCAGGCCACTCAGGCAGGGCCTCTCAAGATATTAATTCTTTCCAGGTCAGGCTCACAGCTTTGTGGATCCAGAAACACAAAGCTTGCTGTTTGCAGAGTTCCTCAGGCTCTCATATGCAGACTCACACTAACCATGCTGGTTAAACCAAAATGCCTATGCATAATTATGTTGAGCAAGAAACCTCCTAGCACACACTGTCTGGAAGCCCTTGTGAGTAAGTGAAGGCATCTGGGAAACTAAGTGAGTAACCATAAGGTGGCCCCGTGAGAAAGAATTAGAGTAAATAGAGTTGGGTAATTTAGGAGAATCCACCATCTGGGCCCTGAATTAATCTTTGTTTTTGCCCCCACAGGGCTGGGGGTTGAACCCAAGGCTTTGCGCATTCTAGGCAAAGTGCTCTACTGAGCTAACTTCCTGTCCCTATGCTATGAATTACTCTGGTAACTCACCCCAGAGCAGAGGTACACATTTAATGATCAAAATCTTTTTATAAGCCAGGCGCGGTGGCGCACGCCTGTAATCCCAGCACTTGGGAGGCTGAGGCAGGAGCATCGCGAGTTCAAAGCCAGCCTCAGCAATGGCGAGGCACTTAGCAACTCAGTGAGACCCTGTCTCTAATAAAATACAAAAAAGGGCTGGGGATGTGGCCCAGTGGCCGAGTGCCCATGAGTTCAATCCCCGGTACCAAAAAAAAAAAAAAAAAAAAAAAAAACCTTTCTATAAAATTCAGTCTCTCTTCCTTGGAGAGTATTGTTCTAAGACTACCACATTCTTTTTAGGCCTTGTTCAGGTTTGCTTTTCCCCACTAGTAAGTAAATACAAGTGAGCAGGGTGCAGTTTTCTGTTGTACTTACCTGCGTCTACAGCCTAATTTCCATGATTGGCATTGAGAGTTCCCCAAGTTCTGTCACTTATCCACTAAAATTTTAATTCCTGTGTATATTTTTTGCATGTGAGGATTAGTATGAGTTAAAGTGCCTGGCAAAAGATTTTTATAGACTGGGGTGTAGCTCACTAATAGTTCTCTAAACCTAGTTAATATTAACATTATTATTATTTATAAGTCTTTTATAATTATGCACCTAATTACAAAACACCAGACATGCTCTAGGGTCTTACATCTAGTAAGAACCTAATGCTTAATATGCTTGAAGAGGTTGTTGAGATTAAAAATACAAGTAAAAACACCCTAGAATATGCACTGACTTCAAGATCTGACAAGACCTGATATTGACTTCAAAGTTAGAGCTTCATTTCTCTTAAGTCTAAAGCGTCCTCCCCACATTTTGAAATTTGGTGAAGTGAATAATGATTTTACTTGTGGCTTTTTTTTTTTTTTGGTGGTGTGTGTGGGTCAAACCCAGGGTCTTGTACATGCTAGCCAAGTGCTTTACTACTGAGCTACGTCTCCAGTTCTTGATTTTCTTTTTCAATTTTACCAATGAGCTACCATCTCAGTCATTTATTTTTTAATTTTTGAGTCAGCGACTCAGCAAGTTGCTGAGGTTGGGATCAAACTTGTGATCCTCCTGACTCAGCCTCCTGAGTAGCAGGGATTACAAGTGTGTCCCACTGTGCTTCTTTTTTTTTTTTTTTTTTTTTTTTTTTTTTGTGGTATTGGAGATTGAACTCAGGGGCACTCGACCACTGGGTCATATCCCCAGCCCTTTTTTGTATTTTATTTAGAGGTAGGGTCTCACTGAGTTGCTAAGTGCCTCGCCATTGCTGAGGCTGGTTTTGAACTCGCGATCCTCCTGCCTCAGCCTCCCAAAGCACTGGGATTACAGGCGTGAGCCACTGCGCCTGGCTTCCACTGTGCTCTTTTAAAAAAAGATTTTTATAGACTGGGGTGTAGCTCACTGATAGAGAGCTTGCCTAGCATGCATGAGGCCCTGGATTTGATCCCCAGCATCCCCAAAACAAAACAAAGATTTTTATTTGGCCATTTTTGCCTTGGTTCCCATTGTCTTTGGTTTGTTGTCAATCTTCTCCTACCTGCACTTTCCCTCTTTCTTTTCCTCTTGTCTGGATATTCTCTTGTGTGGGGTCTTTTATGCTCACTTGATCTTTTCTTTCTTCCTTTCTCCAGCCACCCCCCCCTTTCTTTTTGCCATACTGGGGATTGAACATGGGAATTTTGCCACTGAACTATATCCCCAGCCCTTTATTATTATGAGATAGGACCTTGCTGAAATTCCATAGGCTGGTCTCAAACTTGAGATCCTCCTACCTCAGGCTCCCAAGCTGCTGGGATTACAGGTATGTGCCATCATGCCCAGTTCCATGCTGGTCTTAATCCAAATCTTTAACAAATCCATGCAGACACTGAGATATGTTTGTGTATCATGTTATAGTCCCCCCAAATTCCAATTAATAGACACCATATTGAGAAGCAGGGCCCTAAGGATACAATCTGTAACATTTGGTTCCCTCATAGTTCATGTCCCTTTTCTAAAAAAATATATTTTTTTAGTTATAGATGGATAATACCTTTATTTACTTACTTTTATGTGGTACTGAGGATCAAACCCAGTGCCTCACACATGCTAGCAAGCGCTCTACCACTGAGCCACAACCACAGCCCTCTTGTCCCTTTTGGATAGAATTGGATTGTTTAGTTTTCACCTACAATGTAGGTAGAAAATATTCAAAGTTGTCAGAAAAAAAAAAAATATATATATAATTTATACTGGGGGACCGAACCAGGTGCACTCAACCACTGAGCCACATCCCCAGCCCTATTTTGTATTTTATTTAGAGACAGGGTCTCATGGAGTTGTTTAGCACCTCCGTGTTGCTGAGTCTGGCTTTGAACTCTGGATCCTCCTGTCTCAGCTTCCCAAACTGCTGGGATTACAGGCATGTATGACCATGCCCAACTATTGAGTTCTTAAAGTGCTAGAAACAGGAGGAATTATTTGGGAGACAAACTGCACAGTAAGAAATACAAATATTGGAGCCAGATGACTTGGATTTTTTTTTTTTTAAACTAGGGATTAAACCCAAGACCTAGCACATGCTAGGCAAGCATTCTATCACAGAGTTACCCTCCTAGCCCTTTCTTTGAAAATTTTTTTTTGAGACAGGGTCTTGCTAAGTTGCACAGGCTGGCCCTGAACTTGCAATCCTCCTGTCTCAGCCTCCTGAGTAGTTGGGATTATAGGCATGTGCCACAGGGCCTACTAGATCCTGATTCTGACATTTGGCAGCTATGTGCCCTTAGGTAGGTTACTTTTCTTTCTTTTTTTTTTTTTTTTTTCCTTTTTTTTAGTTGTTGATAGACTTTTATTTATTTACATGCAGTGCTGAGAATTGAATTCAGTGCCTCACACACGCCAAGTTAGCGCTCTACCACTGAGCCACAGCCTCAACCCCTAGGTTACTTTTCTTTGCTTGAGTTTCCTCATGTATGGAATAGGCATTATTTTAGTTGCTTCATACAACTGTTGTGAATCCTAAATAAGAATTTATGTTAAACCAGCCAGGCTTGGTGGCATATATCTATAATCCCAATGACTCAGGAGGCTGAGACAGGTGAACCACAAGTTTGAGCCCAGTCTGGGCAATTTAACAAACCCTGTCTCAAAAATAAAATATGAGCCGGACGTGGTGGTGCACGCCTATAATCTGTAATCCCAGCACACTTTGGGAGGCTGAGGCAGGAGGATCGCGAGTTCAAAGCCAGCCTCAGCAATGGCGAGGCACTTAGCAACTGAGTGAGACCCTGTCTCTAAATAAAATACAAAAAAGGGCTGGGGATGTGGCCCAGTGGTCGAGTGCCCCTGAGTTCAATCCCTGGTACCAAAAAATAAAATAAAATAAAATAAAAATTAAAAAAATAAAAAAATAAATTAAATAAAAATATTAAATAAAAGAGGGTTTACTTCCCAGGATTACTGGATTGAGCAATTCTGGTAGTCATGTGACATTTTAATTTTTACTGTAACAAAATATGATGTATACTTTGCCATAAGTAGTTATTTGTGAACCAGGCAAGTAAGAGTTGGAAAAGTACACACAGTTCTTCTGTCACCCCTTATCTGTTTCCAGGCTGCCACCTAAAAGACTTTGGAGACTTGAGTTTTACTCCAGTGCCCAAAGATGATCTATATAACAACCTGATAGTGAATCCACGCTCTGTGGGCCTTGCCAACCAGGAACTGGCAGAGGTGGTCAGCAGTGCAGTATCAAGTGGCTACAGCTGCATCACCGTGGGAGGCGACCACAGGTAAGCTGGAGCCAGGTGTGGTGAGGGGCTGGATAACATGTTCCTTTGGGCTCATTACTTAGCTTCTATCTCAGTTTCCTCATCCCACGAAAAATATCTACAGAATTTTTAGGGTATGGTGTATATAACATCATTTTAATGTCTAAGATCACGAGCTGTTACAGGAACTGTGTATTTGCTTTGTGTAACACATTGTACAGTAAGGGGACATGTGTATTTGACACAACAAGTAAAAAGGTTGGTTAAGCAAGGTTTTTAGTCACCATGTTTCATGCTTATTTTCTGAGAAGTTTTCTTGAAAACATGTCTTAAGACTTTCATTTTGGAGAATTGGCTGTTTTGGAGAATTGAAAGAATCTGTCAGGACTAAATTTAGGCGTTTATACTAGCATTTCTAATAATTTGTTAGAGATCCTCCCTTAGAATGTGAATATACTTTCCAGCCCACAATACCCTAGGTGACTCATGTATTTGGTCACTGGATCCTTTGTCTCTTAGTAGGTCAGTATGTACTTCACTGAGCACTGTACTGATGTTTTCTCAGGAGTGCTAGGGATTGTAGGAAACTTGTGATCTATTCCAACTGGATGGAATAAAAACATGTGGAACAAAATTTTTTAAGATATTGAATTCTACAGACTTTCAGAGGAGAAAGAAGTTGGTCCATGCTTGAATAGTCAGATTTCACAGGGGAGAGTTATTTTAGCTAAGTAATGAAGTTTATTGGTAGAGGCAATGAAGCACTATGAGCACTTCATGTGTATTTTAGAAGGTATGGTTTTTTAAATTTAATTTATTGCTGGAAGTACTGAAAGCCAAATGTTAGATAACTTAGCCAAAGCCTACAGCCAGGAAATAGCAGAGTTGGGATTCAAATCCAGTGTGGTCCCCATTGCAATTAATTTTTCTTTTCAGATCTAATATAACAACTTTCCCTGAGGTACTTGGAGAGCTTTTCAGATCACTATTAGAAGTTCAATTTTTGTTCAGCTGGAGAAGCAGGTAGAATCCTTATTAGAATAAAAATTAATGTAGGATAACAGAGTCATCAGACCTAGGTTCACTACTGTGATGATTGGGGCATTCAATTAAATCAACCCAAGAGTTCTGTGCTCTCTCTCCAAGATTATTTAGTCTTTACTCTGATCAGGTCTCACTATTTGGGGACCTCCTCAATGTGGTTACTATGGTCCTTGGTTTTTCTTTTACCTGTAGCTATCTATACTACAGCCATGTTATTACTTATTTACTTCCTGATCAATACTAAAACCTAGGCAATCTGGAATAGTCTATAAAAGAAGGGACAAGTGTATAATTTGAATGGCTGTTGGCCATTTTGAAGGAAGAGGCATGTTTAGATCACTCCTTTTATATAGTACTGCATGCACCATCACCTTACTTATCAAATCAGTCCTGCCAGGTATGGTAGGGCACACCTGTAATCCCAGTGGCTTGGGAGGCTGAGGCAGGAGGATCGAGTTCAAAGCTAGGCTCAGCACCTTAACGAGGCCCTAAGCAACTCAATGAGACCCTGTCTCTAAATAATAATAATAATAATAATATTAAAAAGGGCTGGTGATATTACACAGTGATTAAGTGCCCCTGGTTTCTTTCTTTAATACTTATTTATTTGCTTTAGTTGTGCACAATGCATTTATTTGTACGTGGTGTTGAGAATCGAACCTGGGCCGTGCACATGCTAGGCGAGCACTCTACCGCTGAGCCACAACCCCAGTCCTAGTGCCCCTGGTTTCAATCCCCAGTACCAAAAAAAAAACCCAAAAACAAAAACCAGTCCTGACTTAAAAACAGGCCAAGTACTCTTATTCCTATCTTACAGAAAGGGAAGTGGAAGTCTGGAGAAGTTTGATAATTTATCTTCAATCATACAGCTCTTCCTGGACGAAAACTCCAGTAATCCACCTTAATCCACTGCCTTTAGCACTAGACCATACTGTCATTCAAAGGAAGCCTAAAAGTCTGTCTTGTGCTTTATTGATTAAGAATGGCTGTAGGATGCTTAAGCTGCATTTCCCATCTATGCCAAACTCCTTGGTTGCTGGGCAGCTGTCCAACCACAATCTCATCAGCTATATTCCTGCAGTTGAGATAGAACAGGTAGCTGATGTAAGCAGAGCCCAAGGACAAAGAAAGGCAAAAACAAACCATTGAAAGATATTTGAATGACATGCTAACACAAGATAACATGCAAATAACTTGTTTTATGCAGTGGTGTACATGAAATCTTGAATTGGATTGCCTTGTTACTTTAATGACTTTAACAACTTTTTGATTTTTCAAGTTTCAGGCACATATAAGCAAAAATTGCTATAGTGCTTTTCTTCTTTTTAATTGGTTCTTTTTAGTTATACATGACAGTAGAATCCATTTGGATATAATTACACAAGCATGGAATAAATCTTATTCTCATTAGGACCTCGTTCTTGTAGATGTACACATGGTAGGATTCACTGTGATGTTTCCATATATGTACATAGGTAAAATCATGTCAAATTCATTCCACTGTCTTTCCTTTTCATACCCTCCCTCCCGCCCCTCCATTCCCCATTGTCTAATCTATTGAACTTGTATTCTTCCCCACCCCCTTATTGTGGGTTAGCTTCCATACATCAGAGAAAACATTCAACCTTTGGGTTTTAGCGAATGGCTTATTTCACTTAGCATGATAGTCTCCAGATCCATACATTTAATGGCAAAATGTCATAGAGTCGTTCTTCTTCTTTTTTTTTTTTTTAAACATTTATTTATTTGCTTTTAGTTGTACACAATGCGTTTATGTTTACGTGGTGCTGAGGATTGAACCCGGGCTGTGCTCGTGCTAGGCGAGCGCTCTACCGCTAAACCACATCCCCAGCCCAGTCGTTCTTCTTTATGGCTGAGTAATACACCATTGTGTTATAGTGCTTTCTTATGTATGTGTGAGTTGTGATGGGGAATCAAACCCAGGGCCTCAAACATGCTAGAAAGGCATACTGTACCAGCTATTCTCCTAGCCCTGATTTATAATTTCTTTTCTTTTCTTTCTTTCTTTTTTTTTTTTGGTACCAGGGATTGAACTCAGGGGCACTCCACCACTGGGCCACATCCCCAGCCCTTTTTCGTATTTTATTTAGAGACAGGGTCTCACTCAGTTGCTAAGTGCCTCGCCATTGCTGAGACTGGCTTTGAACTTGCGATCCTCCTGCCTCAGCCTCCCAAGTACTGGGATTACAGGCGTGTGCCACCGTACCCCGCCTGGTTTATAATTTTTAATCCATAAAAAGTTAATGTAGAGCCAGGCGCGGTGGCGCACGCCTGTAATCCCAGCACTTTGGGAGGCTGAGGCAGGAGGATCGCGAGTTCAAAGCCAGCCTCAGCAATGGCGAGGCACTTAGCAACTCAGTGAGACCCTGTCTCTAATAAAATACAAAAAAAAGGGCTGGGGATGTGGCCCAGTGGTCGAGTGCCCCTGAGTTCAATCCCCGGTACCACAAAAAAAAAAAAAAAAAAAAAAAAAAAAAAATTAATGTAGGCCAGGTGCAATGGTGCACACCTCTAATCCCAGCGACTTTGGAGGCTAAGACAGGAGGATTGGAAGTTCAAAGCCAGCTTCAGCAATTTAGCGAGGCCCTAAGCAACTCAGTGAGACCCTGTCTCAAAATAGAAAATAAAAACAGGCTGGGGATGTGGCTCAGTAAGTGCCCGAGTTCAATCCCTGGGAACCCCCCACAAAAACAAAAACAAAACAAACAAACAAAAAACGTTTAATGTAACTGATTCTTTGTAAGTTAAAATTAGATCTCCCAGTGGGAGACCTTAAGAGGTAGTAAGCAACATTTTTTGAGTTGTTACACACAGATCACTTTGTTTAACTAGATTTCATTCACTGAACAAACATTTGAGGTCTTTTTCTGGGCCATGGTTAATGGATCAAATGAAATGAATTTTGGGGATAGAAAATACATCTGTCACAATGCCAGTCCTCAGTGTTTAAAGTTTTTTTTTTTTTTTTTTTTTTTTTTTTTTTTTGTGGTACTGGGGATTGAACTCAGGGGCACCCAACCACTGGGCCACATCCCCAGCCCTTTTTTTTTTGTATTTTATTAGAGACAGGGTCTCACTCAGTTGCTAAGTGCCTCACCATTGCTGAGGCTGGGTTTGAACTCGTGATCCTCCTGCCTCAGCCTCCCAAGTGCTGGGATTACAGGCGTGCGCCACCGCGCCCGGCTAGTTTAAAGTTTTACATTTCTCCTATCTAATCCACTCAAGGTTAATCTTTGGGGACTACAACCCTGAGAACTTGTTTTACCTTAACTCAGCCTCAGTACAGGCCCTAACTTTGACCTGAGGACAGAGTGTAAGCTGTGTTGGCTCAGGATATTTTTTATTGATGATGTTAGCAAAGCAGAGGGCCTTGACGATTATATATGTTCTTTGCAGCCTGGCAATCGGTACCATTAGTGGCCACGCCCGGCACTGCCCAGACCTTTGTGTCATCTGGGTTGATGCCCATGCTGACATCAACACACCCCTCACCACTTCATCAGGAAACCTCCATGGACAGCCAGTTGCATTTCTTCTCAGAGAACTACAGGACAAGGTTAGTGGGACAAAATGAGAAGGTAAATGGCTTATAAGGTTATCCTGGGGCTTTGGTTCAACAAGACTAGGGTGAAGGATGGGCTCCATGAGGCTTACTACTCTCATTTGTTCACTAAATACTATTATATGCCAGACAGTCTGCTAGATTTAGAGATGACTAGGACATGGTCCCTGCTCTCAGGGGTGCTTATAATTTGCTAAGAAAGTAAGGTGGTAGTAACTAGTGATGGACAGTCTCATAGCCTGAGGACTCCTTGGTTAGAGGTTCCCAGGCCACACCCTCAGAATGTGATGTTGTGCTTACCTCTGGGTAATATTTTCCTGAGCTATACAGAAGACATGGGAGGCATGTTAATGCCAAGTCAGGCATAAACTAGTATCTGTATATCCCTCCCCTCAGTGAGAAACCAGGTTAAACCAGAATAGTACAAAGATTATTCATTAGACAGAATTTGTTTGGTTGTTGGCAACTTGAAGTGGCAATTGAGTTATACTTTAAGAACCAATCTGTAAACAGTTTAGCAATGTGCAAAGGAACCAAAAGGGCAAATCAGTGTAGTCCTACTGTTTAGACAAGTTAATGGTAAACCAAGACCATTCTGAGAAATTTTTTTTTTTTCATTCTCCTTGAGAAAGCTGTATTGTTTTTCAGTTCCCCTTCTGAAACATTTCTATTCTTGTGAGTTTTATTTCCTAGATCAAGTATGTCTTGTGTTATTTTAAACATATCCTATGGATAGGAGGAAAGAGTGATTACACACTTTTGGAAACACATGGTGATTATCTTGGTGAGATAAAAAATTCTTAATTAATCCTGTTCATTCCTCTTTTTATAGGTACCACAACTCCCAGGATTTTCCTGGATCAAACCTTGTATCTCTTCCCCAAGTATTGTATATATTGGCCTCAGAGATGTGGACCCTCCTGAACAGTAAGTTGATGCATTAGGGTTAAGCTTTGGGCCTGTGCTGGCTATTTATGTTCCTCTTGAAGGTTGTTGCTTGATATAATCTGTTGTAGGTCAATACAAAGACAAAACCCCTTAATATACATGTTAAAAAACTTGGATTTTTTTTTTTTTTTTTTTTTTTTTTTTTTTTTTTTGTGGCGGGGTACTGGGGATCGAAGCCCAGGAGTGGTTTGCCACAGAGCTACATACCCAGCCCTTTTTATTTTTTGAGACAAGGTCTTGCTAAATTGCTGAGGCCTCCTGAGTCACTTAAAAACAGCTTTTATAACTAAGGATTCCTTTCTTTATTTATTTCTCACCAGCTTTATTTTAAAGAACTATGATATTCAGTATTTTTCCATGAGAGATATTGATCGACTTGGTATTCAGAAGGTCATGGAACAGACATTTGATCTACTGATTGGCAAGTAAGTAACTACAATGTATGTCTACTTCTAGATGCCAGAGTGGGACAGGGCAAACTCTCAATGGGTGTCATACTTTATTTAGCCTGTCTCTTGAGCATAGAAACTTTTTTTTTTTTTTTTTTTTTTTTGGTACTGGGGATTGAACTCAGGGGCACTCAACACTGGGCCACATCCCCAGCCCTTTTTTGTATTTTATTAGAGACAGGGTCTCACTGAGTTGCTAAGTGCCTCGTCATTGCTGAGGCTGGCTTTGAACTCATCATCCTCCTGCCTCCCAAGTGCTGGGATTACAGGTGTGTGCCACCGTTCCCGGCTTGAAACTTTACTTTTAAAATAAAACAAATTATGAATATATAAAAATTTCAAAAAGTTCAGAAAGGTATAACATGAAACATATAGCCATATTCTTTTTCTGGGGTTGGGAGGGGGTTTCCTTTAAGTCATTACCCAGACCTCCTGTTTCTTGTGAATTTCTCAGGGGCATTTGACCACTGAGCCACAATCCCAGCCATTTTTATATTTTATTTAGAGACAGGATCTCACTGAGTTGCTCAGCACCTCGCTTAGTTGATGAGGTTGGCTTTGAACTCTCCATCCTCCAGCCTCAGCCTCCTGAGCCGCTGGGATTACAGGCCGGCACCATTGTGCCCGGCTTTATCTCCATTTATTCCTTTTTTTTTTTTTTTTTTTTTAATATTTCTTAGTTGTAGATGGATAGATGGACACAAAAACTTTATTTATTTATCTTTATGTGGTGCTGAGGGTTGAACCCAGGGCCTCACACATGCTAGGCAAGCGCTCTATCACTGAGCCACAACCCTATCCTATAATGCTTATCTTTTGAGATGTAAGGCATTCCTTGTTCCAATAGTCTCATTCTTCAAAGCCTCATTATTATTGCTTCATCTGAGTTTTATATTAAGCAAATCCTGGTAATGTAGTAAGATGGCAGATTAATGATAACAATATGCTAGTTTAAAGAGCATTTTCCCAATCCTGAGTTTTTACTTCAGGGTGTTGGACGTTAGTTTCAGCCATTGGACATGTGTACTCAAGTTGGAATTGGAAGATGTTAAGTTTGCAGACATAAAATTAAGAGTTAAGTTCAGCTGCTGTTAGAGAATAAAGGCAACTATGACTCAGATCATGCTAACTTAAATTAGTATATCAGAGCCCAGTGTCATGTGAAAGTGAAGAATTCTCTCTATAGACAGTAACGAAGGAGGCTCTAATGCCCAGTGTACACCAGAAATATAATTGGCAGTTAGTCTGTCTGAAGTATGTAGAACAAATGCCAATAACATAAAGTAGTGTGTAGGAATCTAATACACTTTTAGTAACTTTCAGGAAGAAAAAACCTGGAAATTTGCTGTATTAACAAAGTACCAGGAGCAAACAATAAAATCAAGGAGCTACAATAGGAAGAATGAGTGAGTCTACAAACACAACTAAATATGTATTCTCTGGTCCCTCTTCCTTTCCAGGAGACAAAGGCCAATCCATCTGAGTTTTGATATTGATGCATTTGACCCTACACTGGCTCCAGCCACAGGAACCCCTGTTGTAGGGGGACTGACCTATAGAGAAGGCATGTATATTACTGAGGAAATACATAATACAGGTATGTAGACACCAGGTCACTAGCCTATTAAGTATATATGTAAATATACTGAAATCTCCTGCCTGCAGGGGATCTTTGTTTAAACTTTTTTGTTGTTGTTGTTGTTGATACTAGGGATTGAACCCAGGGGCACTCTATCACAGAACTATACCCCCAGCCCCTTTTAGTTTTTATTTTGAGACAGGGGTCTTCTTGCTAAGTTGCTGAGGCTGGCCTGGACCTTGTGGTCCTTCTGCCTCCCAAGTCACTGGGATTACAGGCATGTATTACCATACCAGGTTGTTCTGCTGGAAAAAAAAAATTGGGGGGTACCAGGAATTGAACCCAGGTGCACTTAGCCACTGCATACATCCACAGCCCTTTTTATTTTTTATTTTGAAACAGCATCTTACTAAGTTGCTTAGGGTCTTCTTAAGTTGCAAAGGCTGGCTTTGAACTTGCGGTCCTCCTGCCTCAACCTCCTAAGTCACTGGGATTAGTTGTGTGCCACCACATCCCACCCTAAAAAACGTTTTATTTGTATATTATAGTTATACATAATAATGCTGTTCATTTTGACATAATTGTAGCTGCATAGAATATAATTTGCTCCACTTCAGTCCCCAGTATTTCTTCTTTCTCTTCCCCTTGCTTAAATTTCTGTACTTAGAAATTTATAAGGGTTTAGTCCTCCGTACCACAAAAAAAGAGTCTTGGTTCTCTGAGAGTCAGGAATTTGGAGTAAAAGCAGGTCTCTTAAAGATATTGCAAGTTGGGACAAGTTCTTTTTATCTAGAGTAAGTCTTGTACTAGAGGTTGTTTGATAGGAGTTTTAATAAGTAGGATACAGTTGGATAAATCACTGACAATATTAACATAAATTCTAGATTATCAAAAGTAACTTTTCCAAAACTCATACTTGTTTGCAGTTTTCATTTTTGTAAAAAAGCTTTTGGGTTTTAAGTTCACTTGAAATGACCTTTCCTTCCAAAATTTAAACACCTACTACGAGGTATTACTCCAGTAACCATTTCATGAAACTGAGGTATAGAAAGAAGCATAGAGACCCCAGATTCAAAGGTCTACGGCTGTATGGAACCCTGGACTAGTTGAGATAGAAATGGGCATTGAATCCTGGAACCTGCTAGAACCTTAGGCAAGCATTTTCAGATCGAAGAGTAGCAAGACAGTGTCATTCTCACACCCACCATTTTAGATATTGCCAACGGTCCTGGGTTAGTGGACAGAGAACTCAATCCTCCATTTAGCTTTCCAATGTCACCAGTCAAGAGGGTTTTAATGACTTGCAGCACTTAGATGTGGCAGTGGTCCTTGCCTTGTGCCACCTTTCCTCTGTTGCAGTATTTACTCCAAAAGACACTCATGATGTTGTCAATTAGATATATAAAACAGTTTTCTTTAATTTGCAGGATGGCAGTAGTCAGGAAACAGGTAATAATGGCACAGAACCTCTGATTATTACTTTTGGGATAGGTCCAGGGTGCAGGTCTAGCCAGTATCAATTAGTGACACAAATAATCAGAGATAGGTCATGTGGAGAAAATGATGAAAATGCTATGGTAACATGCCTGGTCATTGCAGTTTTGCACACTGCAATCAATTATGCTCTGCTAAAACAACTATAATGTAATATCAACAAGCCATTAGATATATACACCCATGATTCTAGTCTTTATAGTCACACTAAATATTCTTAGATACTTGTATTCTTGAATACTAGTTTATCCAGATGACTCTCAAAGAGGTAGATTAACTTTATTCAGATTAACCAATTAAGAAGTTAGTTCTAGAAAAGCTGGCTATATAGAGGGGGAGCGGGGAAGATCTGGATAGGTTCTTCCCTTCCCCTCCAGGCCAAAGAACAGTGCCGAGCACTTGGGCGGAAGTTCTCAAACCCTCACAGAAGGCAACATATGACTGTATCTTCCCATGGCCAAGTGTAAGATGCTGGGCCAGTCTGCTGGGAGACATAAAAAATGTATCAGATGTGGAACTTTCCTCAGAACTCAGGCATGAAGGGATAAGAATATAAGTACATTTTAGGGCATGTGGTACAGTGCCTTAAGAGATACAAATGGGGCTGGGGATGTAGCTCAGCAGCACAGTGTGTGCACAGCATGCAGAAGGTCCTGAGTTTGATCCCCAGCATCCCCCAAAACAATAACAAAAACAGATAAAGAATCAGAAAGCCTGATAGCTAGGCCTATTATGTTAGCTGAATAGGGACAAATTATTTCATTACCTTAAAGTTTTCTTTCAGTACTTCAGCATACAGTGTTTTAACTTGAATTGATAGCTAAGAGGATGAGGTGCAAGGGGCTTTCTTACAATAGATAATTTTATAGTGCAAAGTACTCCTGTTTTTACCTTGGCTTGTTCTCCCTATCCAAGTGGGACAACCCTCACTGAATGCACCAGCTAGGGAATTTTCTGAGATTTTGTGGACTTTATTCTTTCAGGGTTGCTGTCAGCATTGGATCTTGTTGAAGTCAATCCTCGGTTGGCTACTTCAGATGAAGAGGCAAAGGCTACAGCTAGCCTGGCAGTAGATGTGATTGCTTCAAGTTTTGGTCAGACAAGGGAAGGAGGACACGTCGTCTATGACCAACTTCCTACTCCTAGTTCACCAGATGAATCAGAAAATGAAGAACGTGTGAGAATTTAGGAAACACTGTGCACTGGCACATTTCACAATGGGCATTCCAGAATTGCAAAGCATTCAAGGGGACAGATATTAAGTGGTTGTTTGGATTGATACTGCCTTAATAAGAACATCTATACATTTTCACAATTGTAAAGTTTCCCCTCTCCATTTTGGTGACCAATAATACTACTGTAAATGTATTTTCTTTTTGTAAATTCACAAGGTATTGATATGTTACAGTACTATGTAAATTTGCAGAAGTCATAAACCACATTTATTACCTTGGTATATTATACTGGTCTTGTCATTGTTCCTTTACATCTATGTGGTTTTTCTAGCTGTCATTCTTCCTCCCAGTCTGGCTACACAGTGCATCCTTGAACTGTTAGCCCACAGCAGCAACATGCTTATTCCATTCCCTAATAACATTTGTCCACAGGGTCAAGGTTCTGGTCCAAAAACCTTTCCCTATAGCAATTTTAATGCTTGCGAAAGAATTTGTAATAAATCAGGCCTCCCAGGATAGCTAGCTCCAATAAGATGATGATGGAAAGCAGCAGCTTGTTGGTTGTCACTCTACAAAGAGAATCAGAACAAATAGTAGTCAGTAGTCTGGAAGCTTAGTTCTTGCAGTTCTTAATACTTTGGAGTTTGTCTCAGGGCCAAGGCTGAGATACTCTGAGGGCAGATGGGGTTTTTGTTTGAATACAGAGCCACTTAGCAATAAGTACTCGTAAGGTTCTTTGGCTTGGAAATGGCAACTCTGAAAGTTCTTTAGCTGTAACTTAGAGATAACACTGTCTACCTCACAGAAATGTGGAAAACTAGGACTATAAATACCAAAGCATAAAAAAAAATGGTTTCTTGGTTCTAAAATGTCTTCAAATCATATTTCAAACAGCAGTAATACAATACCACTCTCTAGCCATTTGGAACCACTGGTTAAATACCACAGCTATGAGTATAGGCTGGGTGAAGAGTTTGGGACAGACTCTCCTGTGTCAAAGTCCAATTCATGGATGGGTTTTGCTTTTAGGAAAAGTAACTAGAAGCCTGGGTACTGCCTTTCAATCTTCCCTTTTTACTTTGTGTAAACAAAAGATAGTACTTTTTTTTTTTTTTTTTTTTTTAAATAATAAAAGATACCCATTTGGTTAAGAGATCAGAGCAGAAGAAATAGGAACAAAGAGTTCAGTCTCTGGTTTTCATGTTCACTCTTGGGTTTCTCCTTACTCCACAAGGAATTTCCTATTGTTTAGGAAAACTCTACCCCTCCTGCTAGTTTCATGAACAGGTTGTCATTTTGTTTCATGCTAAGCCATGTGTGCCCAAGGTCAATGCATACTAACCCCAGTTTCAGCCTCAATGGCAATACTTCCCTTCCTTCAGTCCTGGTTTTGTTGCTGATAGTAAGTACTTCACCTCAAAGGTTTCTGTTTTGTTTTTAAAATCTACTTCTTGCTAACATGACAGGATTCCCAGAAAAGAGCCTCATCATTCACATGAAGAGCAAGCAGAGCTAAAAGCCAGGACTAAGCAATAACAGTGAAAACTGTTCGTTTTTGATTTTTGGTACTGGGGATTGGACTCAGGGGCACTCAACCACTGAGCCACATACCCAGCCCTATTTTGTATTTTATTTAGAGACAGGGTCTCCCTGAGTTTTTTAGAGCCTCACTTTTGCTGAGGCTAGCTTTGAACTTGTGATCCTCCTGCCTCAGCCTCCCGAGCAGCCAGGATTAAAGGCATGCACCACCTTGCTGAGCCATGAAAACTGTTTTCTAATCAAGTTTTTACAAATATATTTCAAGGAATATAAAACTCTATCATTCCCATGTGTCTTCTTGCAGAAATATAAGCTGAGATTAAACATTCTTTCAGTGGACAAAATTTCAACTGCTGCAAATCAGAGGAATACATAATTTTAACAAAGGATTCTATCCTGGAATATTTTACTATAAAAACTATATTCCTTACTTTATTTCTCTAACTGCTGGGTGTACTGAGTATATGGGGACCAAATGGAATAAAGCACTGAGGTGATTTATTAGGAATCTACCACTGTTTTAAGCTTTCTGACTGAAGACATTAAGAGTTAAGAGAAATTTTGTGACTATTTTTAAAACTTACTTTCTGGACATTGAACGGAGAATCTTTCGACTTTTGCTCAAGTTTTCACTTGTGTTTACCAGCTGAGAAGAGAAAATAGCAATTATTTTCCCCTTTTTTCAAAAAGTACATACTGTATAAAATTTGAACATTCCTAAACTAATAGTAGTTATTAAGAGGTATGTGTTTCAAAAGGCCTAGAAATCAAACCAATTTAATTATGGCCTCTGAGCACAAGTAGCAGAATCTGTAAAGGAAAGATACTTTGGTACTCATCAAGGAGATGTGGGAATCATTATATCCCAAGGTTGTTGTGGGGTTGGAGACTTCTGGCTGCAACTATTTTCATTTTGGCTACTCAAAACAGGAAAGGCATCTGGTATACCCAGCCAGTGACTATGAAGCAACTTAAGATTTCAATTTCATCAGCCAAGTTCCAGAACAGCCTCCTGGGTTGGTGTTTGTTTTTGTAGGCTGATGGATTATCACTTTAGCATGTGTTTAAAAATCTTCTTTTCTTATCCCTTTAAGGCAGTTACACTGAATTGTGAAAGGAATTAGCCCCCATGGACCCTTCCCTTTTGATTATCTGTTACTAATTTAGATAGCTAGAGGACATTTCAATGGCTGCTCCTTGTCATTTGTTCTCAGATGATCAATATACCAGTGGCCTTGATATATTGATCTCTCAGTGCATTCTTTGGCTTTATTTTTTGGTGGTGGTACTGTGGATTAAAACCAGGGCCTGATTCTACCTACATCCCAACCCTCTTTAAAAATTTTAGTTTTGAGAAAGGTTCTCACTAAATTGCTGAGGCTGGCATTGAACTTGTAATTTTTTCACTTTAGCCTCCCAACTAGCTAGGATTGTAGGTGTACATGACTGTGCCCAGCCCACTATTTTGCTTTTATTTTATTTATTTATTTTTATGTGGTGTTAAGGATCTAATTCAGTGCCTCACATGTACTAGGCAAGCACTCTACCACTGAGCTATACCCCCAGCCCTCTTTGGCTTTTAAATTTAACCAAAACACCTGGTATGTTCAAAACTCAGAACCCACACGATTTGTTGGCAAGTTATTCTTCATAGCTTGCTTTGAATTAGCATTTTATTCTGAATTTTCACTGAATATTGATATTGATTTCACTGATATTGTGAATAGAATCATTGATTAATTTTAAGAATGAAGAATTGCAAAATGTGGAGAAAAAAAAGAGAATGAAGAATTGCAGCTATTTAGATGTGTAAGAAAGATCTCATTGGGTAGCACATGCCTATAATAGGTAAGATTATAAGTTTGAGGCAACTTAGTGAGACCCAGTCTCAAAAAATTAAAAAGGGCTGGGGTTTTAGCTTAGTTTAGATTACCCCTGGTTTCAATCCTTAGTACCTGCCCTGCCCCCCAACACCCTCAAATCCCCACACTAAGCGAATATTTTCCTGTCTAAATCTTGGACCCACTATCATCCTTTCAGTTTGAATTTGCCTCAGCCTATTAAGATAGAGCATTCCACTGGCAAACTACAATTTTAAAAATTTCCTTGTAGATTAACTCATATATAGAAAGGAAGAAATGAATTATTTCCTAGTTTCTTAACAGTGACAGCATATTAGAGGCCCCCAATAGTCATCATTGGATTTCTATTTATTTTCTTCCCATAATGATCCAACTTACCTTGATAACAGCAAATGATTACAGTCCAGTATTGAACTAATAAATAATTTATAAATCTACACAATATGAATGGTACTACATTTGACATTTGGAAAAGAACCTTGGTTCTAAAAGACAGGGTCTTATAAGTTGATGATGTTTTCCTAAGAATATCAAAATATCCCCCTAGATGTGAGAAATTAAAATCTCACATTGCAGCTTTTTGGACCTAGGATGATGGCATCTGGGAATGGTGGACCTACCTACTTTCCCTATTCCAGTCACTTTTCCCCACCTGTGCAGACTTACTCTGTTCTTGGTACGTTCCAGTTGGTCTCGTTGCTCCCCCAGCTCTTCTATGATTTCTGAGCCAATCTGGTCAGTCTCTGTAGCAATCCGATGAGAACGCTCAATACTTTGAGTGGCCCTGTTTAGGCTTTCAGTGCCTTGCAGAAGCAATACCCTTTGTGACTGTAGCCGATTCTGACAGGAACATGGAAGGGAAATGTTATAGATTCATTGCCAGCATGCTCCTTACAACCTTGTGTAAAAAGGGATATAGGGAACAATAATTTCCCTTATAGTTAGTTCCCTGGTATCCAGAGTGGATTGGGTTTTTTTTTTTTTTTTTTTTTTTTTTTTTTGGTACTGGGGATTGAACTCAGGGGCACTTGACCACTGGGCCACACCCCCGGCCCTTTTGTGTATTTTATTAGAGACAGGGTCTCACTGAGTTGCTAAGTGCCTTGCCATTGCTGAGGCTGGCTTTGAACTCGTGATCCTCCTGCCTCAGCCTCTCAAGTGCTGGGATTACAGGTGTGCGCCACTTCGCCTGGCCACAGTGGATTGGTTCTAGGACCCCTGAGGATGCCAAAATCCACAGATGCTCAAATTTCTTATATAAAATGGTGTAGTAGTTACATATAACATACGCACATCCTTCATATACATTAAATCATCTCTTAGATTATATATAATGTCTGATACAATGTAAATGTTAAATATTTTCAATCCAAGGTTAGTTGAATGATCAGATGCAGTGAATAGGGAGGGCTAACTATACTTTTAAGGCAGAACCAAAGATACTAATAAACTGTAAGATCATGTTCAAAGTCACAGACAAGTAGAACCTGAAGTCCAATCAGCCAGACCACAGGTTACCCACACTGCTTATCAAACTTAAGTGAGGCGAGAAGACTGAAAAAAAAATAAAAAATAAAAATAAGAAGCATTTTTCCTGTGGGCCAGTTCAAATTCATCAGAAACACATGCCTCTCAGAGGCAACTTCAGAAAGGTAGCAGGCTAGATTTAAGGGTGCAGGAGCTACCTGATTATGCATACAGCCTCTAACTTTGGCAGTGCTTCACAAGAAAACTAATCTTTATAGCCCTAGAAAAATACTGAAGATTCCTACTTGACTGGTACTGAGGATCTGGGTATTATAAATAAGCTATTCTTTTTTAGCACATAAAAAAATCATTTAGAAGCCCGAAATTCTACCACATCATGAAAAACACTTAGGTGGCCACCACACTCTCAGTGACACCCCCCCCCCAGCACCACACCTCGCCCCCTGCCAAAGAATTTCATCTTGGGCCAACCAAACACACAAACTATGAGCTTGCTACATGGTATTTAGGTCTCAGAGCAGGTAGTATTGGGGGCTGAAGTAAGCTTTCCCAGCTGCCCTAATTTTCTAAATCCCCACCTAAGTTTTATTCTACCTATAATCCTAAAAACACAGATAGCATGTGGACAAAAGTAGTCTTTATCAGGCCAGGATTAATCATGAACAGAAATGGGTACAGTTCTAAATTCTTAGCTCTTCAAAGTCTTTACAATCTGAAGGGGTACAACTCTCAGAGGCTTTTTACAAAGTATGACCACTGGCAATACAACTTAAAAAGACATCGAGAAGTAGCTTCTTGCCAGGCACAGTGGCACATGTCTGTAATCTCAGTGGCTTGGAAGGCTGAGGCAGGAGGGATTGCAAATATGAGGCCAGCCTAGACAATTTAGCAAGATCCTGTTGAAGGAGCCCCAATTAGGGAGATGGCTATTGCGGTCAGCTGGAAGCCATAAGTTCCACCTGATAATAAGTAGGTATGTGATGCACCTGTAAATGCACGTGAGGCACCCGCAAAGCTATATAACCAGGTGAAAGCGGTCGGAGTGAGGAGAAGAATGAATTCATTCAGTCAGTCATGCAGTCGCTCGGTCGGTCAGAAGAAGAGTTCGGGTCGGAGAAGAAAAAAAGAATCAGAGCGGCCAGAACGTAGGCAGAGCAGTTACAGAAGAGAAACCAGATAGAAGAAGTAATTGCTGGTCAGAGTCAGGCTGAGGCTCCCGAGGAAGAAAGAAGAAAGAAGAAAGAAGAAAGAAGCTCTAAAAGCTAAGCTCTCTCTCTCTCTAAAGAAGAAATCTCTCTCTTTCAAGCTCTCTCTCTTTCTCTCTAAGCTCTAAGAAGAAGAAGAAGAAAAAGCTCTATCTTTCTCTCTAAGCTCTAAGAAGAAGAAGAAGAAAAAGCTATCTCTAATCTTTCTCTCTAAGCTCTTTCTAAGAAGAAGAAAAATCTTTCTTTCTCTCTCTAAGCTCTCTCTAAGAAAGTAGAAGTAAAAGTAGTAGTATCTTTACTCTGCCTCCGAGAGTTTTCCTCCTGCGGCGTTGTGGCTGGCCACGACAGGCAGCTTACATCCTGTCTCAAAAGAAATAATAAAAAGGATTGGGGGTATGCTTCAGTGGCAAAGTGCCCCTGGGTTCAATACCCAGCACCAGAGGTGTAGGGAACAACAAAACAAAGTGGGTTCTCAGAGCAAAAGTAGCAAGAAGCATTTTCTTTCTTTTGTTCGTTTGTTTGTTCTTTTTTTGGTACTCAGGATTGAACTCAGGGACACTTAACCACTGAGCCACATCCCCAGCCGTTTTTTGTATTTTATAAATAAAAGACAGGGTTTCACTAGCTTTGAACTTGTGATCCTCCTATCTCAGCCTCCTGAGCCACTGGGATTGCAGGCGTGAGCCATGACCATGCCTGGCACAAGAAGCATTTTCACCTAATAAGTAGTATACAGTGGATGAGGAAACAACTGAATGAGGTGCAAATAAACCTAGTTACATTTGCTCAAAGGAAGGAGAAAAAAAAACTTTAAGAAAAAGATGCAGATTTTCAAATGATTAGGCTAAAGAGCAGGAAGTAACAAAAATATCACATAAATCAGCCTCAGACAGATTCGGGACAATAATTCTACTAAAAGTGGTATATGTAATCTACACTATGACTTATGGTGTTGGGCGTGGTGGCATGTGTCTAATAGTTCTAGGTACTCAGAATGTTGAGGAAGAAAAATCATTTGAGCCCAGAAGTTTGAGGGCAACCTGGACAATAGATGGAGACTCACCTCTTTAAAAAAAAAAAAAAAAAAAAATATATATATATATATATATATATATATATATATATTTGATTTTAAATCATATATATATATATATGATTTAAACAAAGCAACTTAGCAAGATACTGTCTCCAAATAAAACATAAAAAGGGCTGGAGATGTGGCTCAGGGGTTATGTGCCCCTAGGTTCAATCATTTTAAATCATATATATAAATTTTAAATCATACATATGAAACTAATATATATATATGTTATAATATAAACATATATACAAATTTTAAATCATATATATGAAACTAATACTTCTAAAGTGAAATGTTTGGATGCATTTGGATGCATCCCTCTAGGTTTCTGGTAACAAATGACCAAAGCCATTTTTGTAACTCCTACTTTCCTGACTCTTTCCAGTCTTTTTTTTTTTTTAAACATTTTTATTAGTTGTTTATGGATGTTTATTTTACTTATTTATTTACATGAGGTGCTGAGAATCAAACCCAGTGCTTCACACATGCTAGGTAAGCGCTCTACCACTGAGTCACAATCCCAGCCCTCCAGTTTTTTTTCACATGATTTTATGTATATCCATTTGAATGTTTTACATCATTCTCAAAATGTGGTTTTTCTTTTTTTTTTTCTCTGTATGAGGGATTAAACCCAGAGATATTCTACCACTGAGCTATATCCCCAGCTATTTTAATTTTTATTATTTTGATACAGAGTCTTGCTAAGTTGTTAAGGCTAGCCTTGAACTTGCGATCCTTCTGCCACAGTCTCCTGAGTCACTGGATTATGAGTGTGTACCTCTGGACCTGGCAAAATATCTTGTTTTGATATCAGCAATGTCAACCCTGTAACATTCTGAATGTTAACATTCTGAATACAGACTATAATCGGCATGCATCATGAAATATTTCTATTACCAGCATTTCTCTATAAGTTTGGTCTGTAATGATAGGGCCCCTTTCCATTTCTCTTAACATGCAATTTGTGTTGTTAATTTCTGCTTTGTACTGTATTTGTGAACTATAATCCAAATACAACCCATTAAATTATGAAATTTATTATATACCTTTAACCAGATTCTCTAGATGATTCCAGGATATATGTTTTCAATTAGTTCAATTTTATAAACCAGAATCCTGAAGAGGTAATCAGGCTCATTTTCCATTATAACAGAAGAGACATCAGAAGCCCCCTGAGCAGACATAGTAACACACTCCTGTAATCCTAGCTACTTGGGAGAATCATAAGTTCAAGGCCAACCTTGGAAACTTTCTCAAAATAAAAAGTAAAAAGGGTTTAGGATGTAGCCAGTGGTAAAGTGGCCCTGGGTTTAATCCCCAGTGCCAGAAAAAAAAAAAAAAAGAACAAAAGCCCCTTCTTGAGAACACCTGCATTTTTCTTGGATGGCTTCTAAATCATTTTGATATTAAGGTAAAGGAAAGATTAATTTTGTTACAATATTTTGACAAAATAAAAGCCTAAATGAATTTTTTGGAGCCTACATGAGAAAGTGATTCTAAAACATATATGAAAGAATAACACCTCTAAGAAGAAAAGAACTTAGATCAACATGTCAGAATAGAGTCCAGATAGGAATAAGAAACATTTATATACTACTACACAAAAGATATACATACTCATATGACATAAATCTAAGTAAATATGGTTTAGAAAGATATGCATTAATCCAGATATGGTAACGCATGCCTTTAATCCCAGGGGCTCGGGAGGCTGAGGCAGAAGGATCCCAAGTTCAAAGCAACTTAGCAAGATACTGTCTCCAAATAAAACATAAAAAGGGCTGGAGATGTGGCTCAGGGGTTATGTGCCCCTAGGTTCAATCACTGGTATCTGCCCCCGCCAAAAGATCTGCAGGTACCAGAAGGGAAAAAGAGCAGATACCAGAAGGGAAAAGAAGAATTAGATGCAAGAAAGGGACCCACAATTTTAAAAAAAACCAAGAATCCAGTGTGCACTGATAATGTGAACTGCAACTTCACAATATGTTTAATTCTTATGTCACAGTTCCTTCAGGGAAGGGGAAACCAAAAACCAACCAGCTAATACTTACCATATGCTCATTTTCTAAAGTATATGTGCCATACTTCATGTCTCCTCGGCCCCCAGGTGTGGCTGTCAAAGGTGTGCTTCTCACCTCCCGATGGAGTTTGCCAAGGTCCTTCCTGTAGTTTCGCAACTTAGACATCATGGATTACGGAAAGACAGGGGTGCATACCGTAGCTCTTCCTCCATCTCTGCCAGCTAGGAAAGCACCAAGTAATGAGTATGTGGCCTGGGTCTCCCCCTTTTCACCTGAGGATGTACCTACTTGAACTCATCAAGCCCCAGACAATCCCAAATAACACTCAATCATATGTTCCATGAGGCAGGGGCCCCAAATGCCATGTTCACTTCATTCCAAGTGCCTGGAATAGTGTCTAGCCAGCATTCTTAATAAAATCTGAGCCGGGCGTGGTGACGCATGTGTGTAATCCCAGCACTTGGGAGGCTGAGGCAGGAGGATCGTGAGTTCAAAGCCAGCCTCAAGCAATGGCGAGGCACTTAGCAACTCAGTGAGACCCTGTCTCTAATAAAATACAAAAAAGGGCTGGGGATGTGGCCCAGTGGTTGAGTGCCCCTGAGTTCAATCCCCAGTACCAAAAGAAAAAAAAAAGTTACATTAATAAAATCTGTGATGGATGGATGAATGAAAAAAAACATTAATGGGCTGGGGGGTAGTTCAGTGGCAGAATGCTTTCCTATCAAGCATGTGCGTGCAACTTAGAGCTTATTAATGTCTTTACGTAATTCTAATTTAATCCCTACAACAAATCAATATGATAGGAAATACCTTCTCCATTTCACATAACTCAAAACTGCTTACATCCTAAAAGGAGTTAGGATTCAAAATTTTCAAATCCTGAGCCTGATATGGTTCAACATGGACATCAAGAAGTGTATTCGAGCCGGGCGCAGTGGTGCATGCCTGTAATCCCAGCACTTGGGAGGCTGAGGCAGGAGGATCGCAAGTTCAAAGCCAGCCTCAGCAACGGCGAGGCACTTAGTAACTCAGTGAGACCCTGTTTCTAAATAAAATACAAAAAAGAGCTGGGGATATGGCCCAGTGGTCGAGTGGCCCCGAGTTCAATCCCCGGTACCAAAAAAAAAAAAAAAAAAAGAAGTGTATTTGAGGGCTGGGTTGTGGCTCAGTGGTAGAACACTTGCCTAGCTTGCATGAGGCACTGGGTTCGATCCCTGGCACCACTTAAAAATCAACAACTACATTTCTAAGGCAGAGATTCAATAGGGGCCCACAGAGCAAGATGCTTGGGGGAGTCAATTTCCATTTTTATAAGTTAAAACAACAACAACAACCAAAAAACCACACACACAGAGACAGGAGGCCCTAAATTACTTTGATCTGCCTGGGATGCCAGAGTAGGACTGTTTATATTGCAAAATTTAAAAAGAGAGAGTATATCTGAACACCAAATACATAAATCAGAAGTAGCTAGATTTCTAAAATGCTAACAGGATGTTAACTGAAGGCAAGACTGATACATAATAGGTATCACAGATATGCCCAACTGTACTAGAAGAGTGTCTAATAGTCCTATAATAAAAGAGATAGCTTCCATATTCTAGTGGCCTGATCCTTCTTAAAATAGATCCAGAAAGATGTAGGTAAGTTAACTTCTCAGAACTTCAGTGGGATAACTGGGAGATTGATCTTCAACAAGCAATGAGGAAGTTCTTTGTCATGAAAAGAATTTTTCTCCTAAGTCTACTCTTAGGTAGCAAAACTCAGGGCAGCTATTCCTTTCATTTTTTGTTTTTCAATTAAAAATGTAGAAATATTTTATGTATTTATTTATTTTTTTGGTACCTGGGATTGAACTCGGGGGCACTTGACCACTGGGCCACATCCCCAGCCCATTTTTGTATTTTATTTAGACATAGGGTCTCACTGAGTTGCTAAGTGCCTCGCCATTGCTGAGGCTGACTTTGAACTCACAATCTTCCTGCCTCAGCCTCCTAAGTGCTGAGATTATAGGCATGCACCACCACGCCCGGCAAAAATGTAGAAATGTTTTTAATGTACATGTTATAATGAATCAATATGAAGTCAAATTCCACAATTACACAGTTCCAAAAATTCCAAACATTTCCCCTCCGAATAATCGGTTTCTGTACAAGATTTAGAGATGTCCAATGTATGTAGTTTTTCCTCACTGTGCTACAGAATTTAGAGGTTCTGCTTGAATACTCCCTAAGTCAAGCACAGAATCTCTCTCTTCATAAATCTCTCCAGTGACTGCAACACTGTCACCTCTCACAATGTATAGCCTTCATACTACTTGTTCTAATTCCTGTGAAAAGCTAAACGCTCCTTCGTGGGTTTCATGCAAAATCAAATTAATAGGCTGGTTAAACCTTTCAATGTTCCCACAATCATTCTCCCATGGGAAGTAATAAAAGCAACAGTTCAGTTGATATAGTTCTCCAGGGCAGACCTCATGCTACTTGGCCTAGAGGTTCCAGACAATGGAGCAGCATAGGGGACAAGATCAGGATATTACCAAGGACCTAGATTTTTAGCCCCAATCTTAATATGTTAACTGAAGCTAGAGCTTAATGAGAGGGAGCTAGAAGGGTTCTTGCTTTCAAAAGGTTAGAGCAAAAGGAAAAAGAAAAAAAAAAATTAAAGAAAAGCAAGGTAAGAGAGAAGTCCCCCCATTAAACTGCTCAGCAACCAGGACTGATTTGACAGGCTTTGGGTTCTGATTGAGACAACTCACCCTGTTCTTGCATGTCTTGCCAAGGAACTAAATCCAGTAATGCTATCTTCCAAGACAGAGAGAAACATGGCTAGAACCATCTCTAAGCTACATTTTCTGTGACAATAAAAGAACAGTAAACCTATCCTAGAAGAGGGGCTCTTATGAAGAGATCTAAAAATACCACTCAGATTAAAAAGTGAGAATGCCCTTACTACTCACATAAGGAATGTAGTATTTCATGAGAGTCTTCTAAGTTTTACCCATTTGTGTTTTCAACCCCCTAAACACCCATCCCCATCAAGTAACCTCATTTAAGAAATAGTCATTTAAGAAACAGTCAAAATCAAGGATCAATAGATAGAAAAAGTAATCTGTGATCAGGTCACAGAATTACTTCTGGAAAAATATAAACCAAGAAGAAGAAACAAGAACTTTTTCCTTGTTCTCACCGTTTCATTTGCTTCCTGGTGCTTTTCATCAAAATCTCTGATCAACTTCTTCTTCTCTTCTAGAAAAGAGATAAGTAACACTCATTATTGCTTCCACATATTTGTAGAGGTCATTCCATCCCCTTAGGATAACTTTCTCATTTCTCCCCCATTGAGAGTGGTAATACTTAATCACTCCTGAAAGGCATTTGGAAGTGTATTGGGGACTTGTGGTCATGATGATGGAGTGGGGTGGTATTACTACTGGCATTTAGTACTCAAGGAGCAAGAAAACTTGGGAGGCTGAGGCAGGAGGATCGTGAGTTCAAAGCCAGCCTCAAGCAATGGCGAGGCACTTAGCAACTCAGTGAGACCCTGTCTCTAATAAAATACAAAAAAGGGCTGGGGATGTGGCCCAGTGGTTGAGTGCCCCTGAGTTCAATCCCCAGTACCAAAAGAAAAAAAAAAGTTACATTAATAAAATCTGTGATGGATGGATGAATGAAAAAAAAAACATTAATGGGCTGGGGGGTAGTTCAGTGGCAGAATGCTTTCCTATCAAGCATGTGCGTGCAACTTAGAGCTTATTAATGTCTTTACGTAATTCTAATTTAATCCCTACAACAAATCAATATGATAGGAAATACCTTCTCCATTTCACATAACTCAAAACTGCTTACATCCTAAAAGGAGTTAGGATTCAAAATTTTCAAATCCTGAGCCTGATATGGTTCAACATGGACATCAAGAAGTGTATTCGAGCCGGGCGCAGTGGTGCATGCCTGTAATCCCAGCACTTGGGAGGCTGAGGCAGGAGGATCGCAAGTTCAAAGCCAGCCTCAGCAACGGCGAGGCACTTAGTAACTCAGTGAGACCCTGTTTCTAAATAAAATACAAAAAAGAGCTGGGGATATGGCCCAGTGGTCGAGTGGCCCCGAGTTCAATCCCCGGTACCAAAAAAAAAAAAAAAAAAAAAGAAGTGTATTTGAGGGCTGGGTTGTGGCTCAGTGGTAGAACACTTGCCTAGCTTGCATGAGGCACTGGGTTCGATCCCTGGCACCACTTAAAAATCAACAACTACATTTCTAAGGCAGAGATTCAATAGGGGCCCACAGAGCAAGATGCTTGGGGGAGTCAAATTTCCATTTTTATAAGTTAAAACAACAACAACAACCAAAAAACCACACACACAGAGACAGGAGGCCCTAAATTACTTTGATCTGCCTGGGATGCCAGAGTAGGACTGTTTATATTGCAAAATTTAAAAAGAGAGAGTATATCTGAACACCAAATACATAAATCAGAAGTAGCTAGATTTCTAAAATGCTAACAGGATGTTAACTGAAGGCAAGACTGATACATAATAGGTATCACAGATATGCCCAACTGTACTAGAAGAGTGTCTAATAGTCCTATAATAAAAGAGATAGCTTCCATATTCTAGTGGCCTGATCCTTCTTAAAATAGATCCAGAAAGATGTAGGTAAGTTAACTTCTCAGAACTTCAGTGGGATAACTGGGAGATTGATCTTCAACAAGCAATGAGGAAGTTCTTTGTCATGAAAAGAATTTTTCTCCTAAGTCTACTCTTAGGTAGCAAAACTCAGGGCAGCTATTCCTTTCATTTTTTGTTTTTCAATTAAAAATGTAGAAATATTTTATGTATTTATTTATTTTTTTGGTACCTGGGATTGAACTCGGGGCCACTTGACCACTGGGCCACATCCCCAGCCCATTTTTGTATTTTATTTAGACATAGGGTCTCACTGAGTTGCTAAGTGCCTCGCCATTGCTGAGGCTGACTTTGAACTCACAATCTTCCTGCCTCAGCCTCCTAAGTGCTGAGATTATAGGCATGCACCACCACGCCCGGCAAAAATGTAGAAATGTTTTTAATGTACATGTTATAATGAATCAATATGAAGTCAAATTCCACAATTACACAGTTCCAAAAATTCCAAACATTTCCCTCCGAATAATCGGTTTCTGTACAAGATTTAGAGATGTCCAATGTATGTAGTTTTTCCTCACTGTGCTACAGAATTTAGAGGTTCTGCTTGAATACTCCCTAAGTCAAGCACAGAATCTCTCTCTTCATAAATCTCTCCAGTGACTGCAACACTGTCACCTCTCACAATGTATAGCCTTCATACTACTTGTTCTAATTCCTGTGAAAAGCTAAACGCTCCTTCGTGGGTTTCATGCAAAATCAAATTAATAGGCTGGTTAAACCTTTCAATGTTCCCACAATCATTCTCCCATGGGAAGTAATAAAAGCAACAGTTCAGTTGATATAGTTCTCCAGGGCAGACCTCATGCTACTTGGCCTAGAGGTTCCAGACAATGGAGCAGCATAGGGGACAAGATCAGGATATTACCAAGGACCTAGATTTTAGCCCCAATCTTAATATGTTAACTGAAGCTAGAGCTTAATGAGAGGGAGCTAGAAGGGTTCTTGCTTTCAAAAGGTTAGAGCAAAAGGAAAAAGAAAAAAAAAATTAAAGAAAAGCAAGGTAAGAGAGAAGTCCCCATTAAACTGCTCAGCAACCAGGACTGATTTGACAGGCTTTGGGTTCTGATTGAGACAACTCACCCTGTTCTTGCATGTCTTGCCAAGGAACTAAATCCAGTAATGCTATCTTCCAAGACAGAGAGAAACATGGCTAGAACCATCTCTAAGCTACATTTTCTGTGACAATAAAAGAACAGTAACCTATCCTAGAAGAGGGCTCTTATGAAGAGATCTAAAAATACCACTCAGATTAAAAAGTGAGAATGCCCTTACTACTCACATAAGGAATGTAGTATTTCATGAGAGTCTTCTAAGTTTTACCCATTTGTGTTTTCAACCCCCTAAACACCCATCCCCATCAAGTAACCTCATTTAAGAAATAGTCATTTAAGAAACAGTCAAAATCAAGGATCAATAGATAGAAAAAAAGTAATCTGTGATCAGGTCACAGAATTACTTCTGGAAAAATATAACCAAGAAGAAGAAACAAGAACTTTTTCCTTGTTCTCACCGTTTCATTTGCTTCCTGGTGCTTTTCATCAAAATCTCTGATCAACTTCTTCTTCTCTTCTAGAAAAGAGATAAGTAACACTCATTATTGCTTCCACATATTTGTAGAGGTCATTCCATCCCCTTAGGATAACTTTCTCATTTCTCCCCCATTGAGAGTGGTAATACTTAATCACTCCTGAAAGGCATTTGGAAGTGTATTGGGGACTTGTGGTCATGATGATGGAGTGGGGTGGTATTACTACTGGCATTTAGTACTCAAGGAGCAAGAAAACCCATGCTTGGGACAGTCCAGCATAACAATTATTTGGTCCCCAAAGCCAATAGCATCCCTACTAAGAAACACTACATATCTAAGTTAATCATTCTCAACCATTTTCCCCATAATAACTGAAGGGCCAGGCACACTTTCACCAATAAGTCTGCCAACATGGCTCTCTGAAATGCGTCCCCACCTTCACCCCACAGTAAATCACTTCTTCTATGTTAACCCTAAACCACAGCTTTCTATAAATCAAATTCAAAATTCACCTACTCTGCTCATTGGTGTGGTACTCATTCCTTCCTGATGGTGGCGTGGGTAATGACTTGCACATGAGACCTGTCACTCTGAGTTCTCTTTCCATCCTTCCAATGTCATTTTGGTGCTGTCTTTAATACCTATAAATTACTAATCTCCTCTTAACAAAAATAGAACATGCTTCAGTTTCAAAGCAAGAACATCTAACTAAAAAATAATTTCTGCTTTCATTATACATTTTTTGATCATTTATAGGGATTTTCCATTTAAAATATACGAAGTTTCCTTTTAAAGTATCTTTACATATTAAATAAATGTACTTTACATGAATAAGTTGATACAGAGAAAACAATAATAAAAATGGCACTTGGGCCATATGGTGTCACTCCCAGTGGCTTGGGAGGCTGAGGCAGTAGAATGGCAAGTTCAAAGCCAGTCTCAGCAACTTAGCAAGGTCCTGAGCAACTTAGCAAGACCTTGTCTCAAAATAAAAAATAAAAGGAGCTGGAGATATGGCTCAGTGGTTAAGTGCCCCAGGTTTAATCCCTGATATGAAAAGGGGGGAAAAAAAAAAGGCACTTATTGTGGCAAAAATGATCAAGTTTCTTGTTTGTTTTTTGGTACTGGAGCTTAAACCCAGGGTCACTTTTACCACTCACTGAGCTACAGCCTCAGTCCTTTTTATTTACTTTGAGGCAGGTCTCATTAAGTTGCTGAGGCCAGCCTTGAACTTGGAATCATCCTGCCTATGCCTCCCTCCTGAGTCACTCAGATTATAGGTGTTCCACCACACCTGGCAGAAAAAAATCATGAAGGTAATTTGAATGCTGTGATCTGGTAAATATTTGTATAAGGGGAGAGTACTAGTTGGTCAGGGGTGTCAGGTTCTAGTGCCAGCTTTCAGCTTTAGGCTTGCCTGGACATGAAAGCGTAGATAACTGTCTTCTTATCTTTAGGACCTGGTCTCCGTTGGCTCTAAAATGAGGAAGTAGGTCATCCCTTCTATCTAATAAGCAGAAATCAGCTCAATTTATAAGGAACTTGAATTAAAAAAATATACAAATGAATGTTCTCATTGGAAATCTACACATTATCTATTATCCACAAAGTTACTATTGCTTACAATTTTTTTTTAACTCATCTTTTGAGATTACCTTTACAATCTGAGGATATAGTCTTCTGTTTTTCTTTTGACATTTAGTGGGGAGGGACTAGGGGTTGAACTCAGAAGTACTTTACCACTGAGCTATAATCCTCAGTCCTTTTATTTTTTATTTTGAGACAGGGTCTCAGTTACCAAGGCTGGCCTTAAAATTCCAATCCTGCCTTAGCCTCCCAATTAGTTTGGATTACAGGCTCATTTTGACCATTTTTAAACACATTTCCATGGCATTAAGTACATTCATATTGTTGTGCAATCATCACCACCATCCATCTCTAGAACCTTTCAACCTACATAAGATGCAATGTCACTAAAGGCTTGCATGGGTTTACACTGTTAATCACAACAACATTTAATATATCAGTTATCAGCTGCTTTTTAACTGATCACAAATCATTTATGTGCTCATTCTATATTCTCAACTTGAGATGAACACCTCCAGAACAAGGAAATTGACTTTTTTTTTTTTTTTTTTAAGTATTAGAAGCACTTTACCATTAAGCCCTTTTTACTTTGAGACAGTCTTGCTAAGTTGCTTACGGCCTCACTAAGTTGCTGAGGCTGACCTTAAACTTGCAATCCTCCTGCCTCAGCCTCCTACGTTGGTGGGGTTATGGGCATATGCCACCACACTCAGCTTACTTTGTCTTTTTAAACTTTGTCCATAGTTTCTAAATCTTTAAATCTCCTCTAGATGTTGTTACTGCCTGAAAGAGAAAATGACAACAGACCCTTTACTACAGTGGTACTCCTTTAGCATACATAAGTCACTGCAGGTGAATTATTTGTCCACATTGTTCACAAAACCCATGGCGTGGGGCTGGGGTTGTGACTCAGTGGTAGAGCATTTGCCTGGCACAGGTGAAGCACTGGGTTCGATTCTCAGCACCACATAAAAAAATAAACAAATAAAATTAAGGTACTGTGTTCCATCTACAACTAAAAAATATATTTAGGGGCTGGGGTTGTGGCTCAGCGGTAGAGTGCTTGCCTAGCATGTGCGTGGCCCGGGTTTGATCCTCAGCACCATGTAAACACAAATGCATTGCATTGTGTACAACTAAAGCAAATAAATAAATATTTAATATATATATATATTTTAAAATATGGCTTCATTTGTTATTTATTTATTTATTTAGTAGGGGAAAGTTCAGCCATGGCAAACAGCATCTTGGCTATCTGAGACACAACTGAAATGGGCACCAAATCAGCTGTTACTATTCTCAAGGGCACTGTGTTCTTAGCCACCAACAGTGAAATAATAATAGCCGCAATAAAAAAGATAATTCCATGGAGCACTATTGTGTCATTTTTTTGTCAGAATTTTATTGTCATCTATTATGTCATTTTGCAATAAGATGTCACAAAAGTGCTGTGTAGTCACTCCTTTGAAATGGCATATCTCCAAACTCAAGTACATCTACTCCTGATCTAAGCCAGATGGTATAAAGCAGTGTTGTACACATATGTGCATTCCTCTCCTGGCTCAGATTTTTCTACAACTCTGTTAGTCACAAGGTCTTCTCCTTTATTCTTTCTTTGCTAATGGATCTAAAAAAAAATCTGCATTTTCAAGGGGCAAAATCTAGAATGATTAAAAAATTAACTATACATATAAACATAGGGGAGAAGAGATAGTCCATTGAAACTGTATTCTTTTGCAAACTTCCCTGTGATTCTGTTATTCTGTCTTTTTGTTTGTTTTGTTTTTGGTACTGCGGACTGAACTCAGGGCCACTCGACCACTAGGCCACATCCCTAGCCCTTTTTTGTATTTTATTAGAGACAGGGTCTCAATGAGTTGTTAAGTGCCCTCACCATTGCTGAAGCTGGCTTTTAACTCGTGATCCTCCTGCCTCAGCCTCCCAAGTGCTGGGATTACAGGCGTGTGCCACCACGCCCGGCTTATTCCATCTTTTTGGAGTTGGAATATTCTATCATCCACCTGATTTCATAAAGCACACACTTCCCACCTAGGAGTGCTCTACAATCTATATAGTTTTTTGTTTTAAATATTTATTTATTTATTTACTTTAGTTGTACACAATGCAATGCATTCATGTTTACATGGTGCTGAGGATCGAACCTGGGCCGCGCACGTGCAGGCAAGCGCTCTGCCACTGAGCCACAACCCCCGCCCCTATATAGTTTTTAAAGAATTACAGCTTCCATTCTTTTATATATATACATATATATATTTAGTTGTACATGGACAATACCTTTATTTTATTTATTCATTTTTTAATGTGGTGCTGAGGATTGAACCCATTGCCTCAAACGTGCTAGGCAAGCACTCTACCACTGAGCTACAACCCCCAACCCCTCCCAGCCCATATGAAATGAAATATGCTCTTTGAAAAATATGTGGTTCATTTGCTTCTGGCGCCCCTCTGTGGCATTTCTATGATCTACAGCCTCTGTATGTGGATTAACAGGTTGCTTGAATTCACAGGAGTTAAAAGCAAACCTCCAAACCTTTAAGTAGGAAATATAATGGTATTGAACTCATGGGACTATATGAAAGGATTATGAGATAATACAAATAGCAAGCACTTAGCAAGTGCCAGGCATAGGACCCAGGGCCTAGTGCATACTAGGCAAGTGCTCTTCCACTGAATTATATAACCTTCAGCCCCAACCTGATTTTGAAAGTAAATCCTCAGGGAGGAAGACATAGGAGAAAACCAAATTCACCACAGAATATGAAGAGAGTTGGAATAATTAAAATTCTGAAGACTGTAACTGGTGTTTATCAGCCTGCTGTATATGCTGTGGTGATAACTTTTTCTAGCCCCAAAATAATGGGGGTCTCATGTACATATACTAAAGTTTATGTGAATGAAAATAAAAAACTTCCAAAACCTTTTTTTTCCAAAAACTTTTTACATACAACATTATGACACATGTACTGTAAAACCAAAGCTAGAAATCATGAGTATAGGCATTTAACATACTAATTAAATTAAGAAATGGGCTGGGGTTGTAGCTCAGTGGTAGAGCACTTGCTAGCATGTGTGAGGCACTGGGTTCGTTTCTCAGCACCACATATAAATAAATAAAGGTCCATCAACAACTAAAAAAATTTTTTTTTAAAGAAATTATAACACTGAGATATTTGGAATGACTCATTCAGGTGGTTCAAAACTAAATCTTGAAATTCTGCTATAGGTCTTAATATAATATTAGATTGATAATTATAGTAATATGACAATGAATAGACTGTCATGGCCACAAAAACTTCCTAAAATGACACTTTGTGTCTACTATCATCCTTTAATGGCAGAAACTAAATGTGGACTGTATTTTAGAGAAATAAATATCTCATTTTGTTGTTTTAATAGTTGCATATAGGGCTGGGGTTGTAGCTCAGTGATAGAGCGCTTGCCACATGTGGGGCACTGGGTTCGATACTCAGCACCACACAAAAACAAATAAATAAAATAAAGAATGTTTGGAGCATAATATTCCCTTAAAAAACAGTTGCATTGGGGCTGGGGTTGTGGCTCAGTGCTAGAGCGCTCGCCTAGCACGTGCGTGGCCCCGGTTCGATCCTCAGCACCACGTAAAACATAAATGCATTGCATTGTGTACAACTAAAGCAAATAAATAAATATTTTTTTTAAAAAGTTACATATATCAATTTAAAAAGTGATGAAAATGTAAAAACAGAATAGAAACACATTATTAGTTTCAATACTCAGTGATTTTCTTTTTTTTTTTAGTGTTTTAGTTGTAGATGGACACAATATTTTTATTATTATTTTTAATGTTGTACTGAGGACTGAATCCAGTGCCTCACACAATGGTAGGCAAGTTCTCTGCCACGAAACTACAACCCCAGCCCAATACTCAGTTATTTTCTTTACAACAATTCACAGTATTTACACAATTCAATCATTTAACAAATATTTATCACTTAGCATGTGCTAGGCACTATTTTAGGAATTTAGGATTCATAATAAGCAAAGCAAATAAAATACTGAAGCACTATTTTAGGAATTTAGGATTCATAATAAGCAAAGCAAATAAAATACTGAGTTTATATTCTAGCTCAGTGGATTTTAAACTTGAGTTTGCTTCAGAAATCCCCTGGAGAGCTGTTAAAGCAGTTTGTCAAAACTGTTTTCTGGCGGGAGCGGTGGCGCACGCCTGTAATCCCAGCACTTTGGGAGGCTGAGGCAGGAGCATCGCGAGTTCAAAGCCAGCCTCAGCAATGGCGAGGCACTTAGCAACTCAGTGAGCCCTGTCTCTAAATAAAATACAAAAAAGGGCTGGGGATGTGGTCCAGTGGTCGAGTGCCCCTGAGTTCAATCCCCAGTACCACAAAAACAAAAACCAAAAAAAAAAAACAACTGTTGTTTTCTGATTCAGTGGGTCTGGAGTGGGGCTTAAGAATTTGTATTTCTAACAAGTTTTTAGATGGTGCTGATGGTACTGGTTCATGGACCACGCTGAAACTACCTTTCTAATGAAAGGAAGACAAACAATATCAGAAATATGTGGCTGGGCACGGTGGTGCACGCCTGTAATCCCAGCACTTGGGAGGCTGAGGCAGGAGGATTTCGAGTTCAAAGCTAGCATCAGCAATGGCAAGGCACTTAAGCTACTCAGTGAGACCCTGTCTCTAAATAAAATATAAAAAAGGGCTGGGGATGTGGCCCAGTGGTCGAGTGCCCAAGTTCAATTCCCCGTACCAAAAAAATAAAAAAAAGAAAAGAAATATGTAAAGTGTCTACTATATTCGAAAATAAATGATGCTCTGGGGGGGAAAAGCAGAGCTGGATAAGAGTCGTCAGTAGTATACAGAACTAGTATTAGTTTTCATTTAAATATCAACTTTCCATATGTTAACATAATAACTAACAGTTCTTATTATTGTCAGGTAATATTCTAAGGGCTTTACATATATTAACTCATTAATTCCTCACCAAAATCCTATGAAGTTAAATACCATAATTTATCCCCATTCTGCAGGGGAAACTAATTTGGTTAAAATAACTTGCAAGATCACACAGCTAACAAAAGGTATATTTAACTCAGTTTGGCTCTAGAATCCTTGCTTTTAAGTATTACTATGCTGCCTCTCAGTTCACATTAATATGTTCTTCACAAATGTTATTTCCTTTTTTTTTTTTTTGGTACCAGGGATTGAACTCAGGGGCACTCGACCACTGGGCCACATTCCCAGCCCTTTTTTTTTGTATTTTATTAGAGACAGGGTCTCACTGAGTTGCTAAGTGCCTCGCCATTGCTGAGGTTGGCTTTGAACTTGTGATCCTCCTGCCTCAGCCTCCCAAGTGTTGGGATTACAGGCGTGTGCTACCGTGCCCGGCTACAAATGTTATTTCTAATGGCAGAAAAAAAAATTTTGTTAGGCTAGAACAGATATATGCATTGTGATTTCTATTCTATAGTTATCCTTGATGATCTCACACACACACAGGGGTGCATTACCACTGAGCTACTTCCCCAGGCTTTTTTTTTTTTTTTTTTTTTTTTTGAGATAGGTCTCCCTAAATTGCCTAGCCTCACCTAGAACCTGTAATCTTCCTGCCTCAGGAAGGATTACAGGCATGTGCACTATGCCTGGTTGCTTCTCTTTTATTTCTTGTTTTAAGTTCATCATTCACTCAACTGATCAAGTGAAAAAAAATGCAGAAACCCTTGAACTTTTTTTCCTCACTCCTTCAACAGCTAATGAGTCTGCTTAATTTCTGTCTTAGAACCACCTCCCTCTAGATGACTGCCACTCAAGCTCCTAACATGGTCCCCTAGAGCCACCCTCTTATCCAACCATCACAGCCCTCTTTCTAAAATAAAATTCATATTAGTCACTGCGTAAAATTCTTTACTGATTCTCTATATCAAGTCCAAGAATTTTAATGTGACATTTAGGTCCCTCCACAATCTGTTTCACTTTCCTCATCTCTTGCTACTTTTCCACCTATACCCTAAGCACCACAGTTGTGAGTATTCAATTTTTTAAATTCTTTTATTGCCTCTTTTCATCCCCCTTCTGGCAAACTTCCATTGAACCCTTACATTCCAATCTCCAGAAGATATGATTCTTTTGGGTTCCTGGCCCTATTTTGTGCTATGGATTCTTTTGTCTGGTGAAGCCTCTCTTTTAAGAATAATGCTTTTAAATGACTACAACTAAATACACAGAGCTATAAAAGAAACCCTTTCTAATGAAATAGAATGGCAGATTTAACAATCGTATGGTCTTGTCACCGTGGGAGGGGGGGTACCGAGAAAACTCTGAAAGCCACAGGAAGATCCCAGAGAAATGAAACCTCGACGTCCAACCCCGGGCATGTCCCCATTTCCCTCTAAGTGACAGCAGGGAGACCCCTGGGCGCTGGGACCTGCCCGCTCTAGGGGGCGTGTCTAAGGGAGAGAAGCGGGGAGCAAGGGGTCGGCGCCCGGGAAGAAGGAGGAGACTCTTCCTTCCTAAGCTCGCAGGGTCGAGCTCCCCACGGCTAGACCCGCCCTTGCCTCACCGGTCCCGGCTGTCCCCAGCAGCCGCTGGGGCGCCCCTCGTAGGTCTTCATGGAGGCCGCGGAAGATTTCGTGCAGCTTCTCGAAATGCTCAGAGGAGGCGGCCGAGGTGGCCATGGTGAGGCCGTACTTAAACAGCGGCCGCCGAGATTCTGGGCCCTGGGCCTGCTCCTAGCCCAGCGGTCAGCCTCCCAGTCCCAAAGCCATCACGGCTACCGCCGCGCCACCACTGCCCGGAACAAGGCGCTTCCGGGGCCGCGGCGGGGTCCTTCGCAGCCGGAACGCCCACCCAGCCCGCCGCTCGCTGCGAAAGCGTCGGGCGCGAAAGCCTGACAGAAAGCTCGGAGGGCCACACTGTCCGGCGACTTCTTTGGGAGTGGCACCGTGTTGGGGAGAGCGGCCGTCTGGGCCCTGGAAATATCCAGCCCGGGTTGGGGAAGGCGCCACAGCGGAAGGGCCCGAGGGGGTCCACGGCGCGGGCAGCCTGGCTGCCTCCTCCGGGCCCCCCGGCCGGCGAGGGGCGGGGCTGGCCGCAGTGCACGCCGGGGGTTGTAGTGAGGACAGGGACGCTCCGACTCGCGGGTCACGCGCGGTTGGGGCTGCAGTGGTTTCCCTGTCGTGTTGGGGTATAACACGCTCCTGAACATCCTCTTCATGGTTATCACTCCCTTCTTTGCCACCCTCACTTCGTGTCCTAAGTGTTAGCTTTCAGCCCTGGAAGGATAGGCGGGTGGTCAGGCGGTGGTGCACTGGGTAGGTCAGGTGGCTTGGCTCACAATTAGTCAAGTGAAAACCGGGCAGTGCGACCCCAAAATACGTCCTCAGCCACCAGCTACCGGACCGCCACGTGTGCTAGGCTGTGCGTTAGTTCACAACAGGTGTTTTGAGTGTAGGCGTTGGTGAGGATCTGCGCATATGTTGAATAATTTACTTTGACCTTAGGAGGTTTATAATGTGGGACGGAAGGTGGGCCCGGCTCGAATAGAAGAGGTATGGTCTGTGGCTAAGTGTAACTTAACAATCACAAAGTCCTTTCCTACACTCCGTGGGTGTGGATTCCCGTGTATCCTATATATTGCGTAGTTTGCCTAACGAGCCAATATTTAAACTGCCCATTCAGCCCTTAAAAAAAAAAAAAATAAATCAAAGACAGGATCTCAGTCGCTGAAAGCCTCCCTAAGTTACTGAGGCTGGCCTGGAACCTACCATCTTCCTACCTCAGCCTCCAGTGGCTGGGATTATAGGGGTGTTCCACCACGCCTAGCTGCTTTGGTGATTTCTCTCTTAGACCCTTGTTTTCATTAGACTGAGTTTACTGACCATTACTTAAATAACAAATTACTTGAGCTCTTAATATGCACTGAGCATGGAGAGATGACAGTCTGAGGTTGTTAGCAGCAGTGTAGTGTTAAGCCCTATAGCACTGTGTTACAGAAATAAAGGGCTGGTACAGAGAGAAAATCCTGGGATGATCAAGAATTGCAGAAAAGTGACCTTTGGTCAATGTCGTAAAAGTTAAGTAGGAAGTGAATGCAAGGTCAAATTATCACACAACACAAATTAATGGCATGTGAACTGAGATTGTACTGTAGTTAGATTCTGGGACAAATTTATCTTTTAGAATGAAAAATAATCACATAATTATGATAAGTGTTTTCTTCTTTTGACTCTTAAAACTTTTAATTCTTACACTTTTATTCTGATTAACTAAAAACATAATCAAAAAGCATTTTTGTCATTGACAGTTCCACATAAATTATGTAAAATATTGTTATTCTGCACTATTATCAAGTTTTCTAATTTTCCTATACATGACCATTTCTAAACATATAGTTTAATGGTCAAAACAGGCCCAATAACAGATTATCAGTTTATACATATGAGAAGTGAAGGATGCGGTCCTATAACTTCTCCCTACTAGAGTTAATGTATAATTGTCAATCCAAGAAAGTCACAAACTCTCTTAGAATCGCATATGCCAATCAAGTGATGGGAATATTACCAATTCCTTACACTTCCTTTGGCAGCATTACTTTTTTTTTTTTGGTACAGGGGATTGAACTCAGGGCCACTCGACCACTGGGCCACATCCCCAGCCCTTTTTTGTATTTTATTAGAGACAGCATCTCACTGAGTTTGCTAATTGCCTTGCCATTGCTGAGGCTGCTTTGAACTCACAACCCCCCTGCCTCAGCCTCCCAAGGCAGCATTACTTTTGATAAAAGTTCTCCAAAATAAAATATAGAATTTTAGGAAATTTTTTTTAACTTGTCTTTGTACCTACCTGCTTCTTATTGGCTGATTACCAACATATACAGTCTACTTCTCTTTGCAACTGTACTCATTTATATAAACAAATGAATGACACTGGTTTGTTCCATCTCTGATCATACACTTATATTAGCATCTGCTTTGACGCTACTGTTCCTTTGTGGCTGTTGTAAATTTTGTGAAAATACTCCCAGCTGCATAAATACACAAGAAGACACAAAGAGATAACACAATGACAATGACCGAAAACACTTCCCTTGCCTCTTCTGGTATCAAGGCACAAAAAAGGAGGCCTCCATGGGACTGGGGTCAGTAAAGCCAAGTGGCCTGTTTTTTCACAATGCTATTTTCATTATCCCCTTACTGGTTTGAGACATGATAGGAAAATGACATATGTTGATTTTCTAAAAAATTTCTGCTCTCCCCCAAATACCACAAACTTCTTAGAAAAGGAAGTTCTGTGGTTTGGACTTGGGTAAATGTCTTAACAGCAGTGGCTTTAGGTTGTCAGAAATTAGGCCAAGCCATAATCCAGATTCAGTGAAAGATTTCCTGAAAGAATCCCAGTGGTGGTGCAATGAAGCCCTGCTTTTGAGCCAAGCTACTGTGATCTGTGGGATTCAGCTGAGGTTGCAAGGAGCTCCCTAAAGTAAAGGGTGGTTGGTTGGGAGGAACTACAGTGTGAACAAAGAAGGTAGATATTTCCAGATACCAACCTTCCAGAGCTTAGATTCTCTTAAGTAGGAGTAGTTTCAGAAGGAAAATATGAGCTGTGTAGGTCATATGAGGGTCATCTTATCCAATGATATTACTAGAAACTGGCAGTAGCAATAAAAAAAATAAGTCTAGACAAACACGAGGTATTAACATGAGTCTGGCAGTGTACTGGAATTTAACTGGACACCATGTAGACTAGGCCAGAAGGTTTTGTTCTTTTTGTGCTTAAGGTTTTGGCCACCTTGAAGGACAATCATTTTGGCAAGGAGCACTGTATCTTCAGCTGCAGTCTTCTTTGGGGTCCAATCACCACCAGTCAATCCACTGGGAGCCCCAGCAGGTCACAGCTGACATCCCATAGCCTTCTTGCTATCGTCTCATTACGAGCCTGGGCAGAGACCCATGCCACGTGGCAGTCACTAGAAGGGAAAGAGAGAGGCTGAAGCAAAGAGTGAAGAATGGAATCTGCTGTCTGCCTAGGATAAAGAACAGGATAGAAAAACAACCCAGGGATGACATGTCCTTCAGGACAGGGCCACAGTTAGTCCTATTCTCTGAGAAAATATGATTGCCAGTTAGATCTTCTTACTAGGTCACTCTGATCAAAATGTTTCATTTGGTCTTTATGTCTTCCTTTCTTTGTATATATTTAACTCTAATATCAGTACCTGCCTGACATCTGTGTATGTTCACCTTCAAGTAAGTCCATAAGGTCCATCCTCCAGGGCCCTGGACATTGTTACAAAGCTGAGATCCTGCTGCTTGTAATGGTCACAGATGCTTGGAGTAATAAAATAGTATTTCTTATTCCTGAACTACTTGTGGTTATAACTGTTTTTAAACTCATATGACAAATACAGCCAGCTTCATAAACAACAAAGGAAGGAAAAGGTGACAGCAGAAAAGAAATGGTAACAAGGTGCCAGGTGTGTCTTAGTCCTTTGTGTGTTGCTATAGACTGGTTATCCATAGACTATTTAACTTATATATGAACTAAAATTTAATGGCTCATGATTATAGGGACTGGGAAGATGAACTTCAAGGGACTGGCATCTGGTGAGGGCCTTCTGGTTGTATCATGACATGGCAGAAGGCATCACATGGTTGAGGCCCTAACTCATCCTTTCATAAGGAACTCTCTACCACTCCTGCAATAATGGTATTTAATCTTTCATGAACTAATCACCTTTGAAAGGCTCCACCTCTCAACACTGCTGTATTGGTGACTAAGTTTCTTTCCTTTCTTTGGAACTGGGAATTGAACCCAGGGGCACTTATCCACTGAGCCAAATCCCCATCCCTTTTTATTTTTTATTTTGAGACAGGGTCTTGCTAAGTTGCTTGGAGCCTCACTAAATTGCTCAGGCTGGCCTCAAACTCGTGATCCTCCTGCCTCAGCCTCCCCCCTGGGGTTACAGTCATGGACCACCATGCCTGGCTTCTAAGCAAATTCTGAAGGTAAAAGTAGAGTTGCCAACTCTGAATTGACAACATGAAACAAATTCCTAACATACATCCGTTAGCACATGCTGCTTGGTGTGGGCCATGGACCAACAGCAGGAATATCATCCTGGAGCTTGTCAGAAATGATGGTTCTTTGGTCCTATTTCAGACATATTGAATCAGAATCCCTCAGGTTGAGGCCCAGGAATCTGTTTTCAACTAGTTGAGAAACATCACTTAAAAACATCTTCACATTTATAAATCACTTAAAAACATACTCAGGTGTGGTGGCATATGCCTATAATCCCAGCTACCCCAGAGGCTGAGGCAGGAGCATCACAGGCTTGAGGCTAGTTTGGGCAACTGAATGAGACCCTGTCTCAAAATTTAAAAAAGGTTTGAGGATATAGAAGTGCTTGCCTAGCAAACATGAGGCCTTGGGTTCAATCCCCAGTACCACAAAAAACAAACAAGGAAAAAAAAAACCACACAAAATTTCACATTTATAAAACAAGAATTATAAGTGTAGTATATCTACTTAAGAAAACTTACAGTATGACCAGTACAACTTGGCCTTTCTGAGTGAAAATACCACCACAGAGAACCACTCTCTGGAAACATCTGGCCTCTGTAAGCATCTTCCACTGCCCTGTGTCTTATACCCTTCTTAAGGTCATAGTGAAGAGCAAATGACACAATGGACACAAAGATACCTTGTAAACTATGGCGTGCTATAAAAATTATTTAAATACTATAGTAAGAGCTATGTAAGTGTAATTATGGTATTGACATAGTTGCAGTGCTGATAATTCCAGTGGGATTTTGTTATAGGTAAAATACTGGCTAATATCAGAAAATAACTTACTACAAAGTTACAGTAATCAAGATAGTGTGGTACCCACATAAGGACAGAGAGATAAATTAATATAACAAAATTAAATGTGTAGAAATAAACACCTACCTTTATGGTCAATTGACTTCCAACAAGGTTCCTGTTATGGATTGATTTTTTTTTTTTGGGGGGGGGGGGTGGGTTAACAGGGATTGAACTCAGGGGCACTTAACCACTGAGCCATATCCCCATGGTATTTTATTTACAGACAGGGTCTCACTGAGTTGCTTAGGGCCTTGCTATATTGCTGAGGCTGGCTTTGAACTTGTGATCCTCCTGCCTCAGTCTCTGGAGCCTCTGGGATTACAGGCATGTGCCACCACACCCAGCCTATGGATTGAATTTTGTCTCTCTAAAATCCATATGTTGAAACCCTAACCCTCAATGTGACTATACTTGGAGATAGGGCCTTTAAGGAGATAATTAAGCTTAAATGAGGCTATAAGTGGGGCCCTAATTCAACAGAACTCAAAATGGATCACAGACCTAAAGGTAATGCTAAAGCTATAAAACTGTGTAAAAAGAAAACATACCAGAGTAGTAAATCTCTGTGAACCTGGGTGAGGCAGTGGTTTCTTAGATATGATACCAAAAGCCCAAGTGACAAAAGAAAAATGTAGATAAATTGGACTTTATCAAAATTAAAAATTTGTGAACTCCAAGGATACTATTAAGAAAGTGATTGCTGGGCATGGTGACATATGCCTGTAATCCCAGCAGCTTGGGAGTCTGAGGCAGGAGGATCACGAGTTCAAAGCAGCCTCAACAAAAGTGAGGCACTGTCTCTCTAAATAAAATACAAAACAGGGCTGGGGATGTGGCTCAGTGATTGAGTGCCCCTAAGTTCAATCCCCAGTACAAACTATGGTATGTCTATCTAATGAAAAAAAAACAAAATGAGGGCTGGGATGTAGTTCAGTGGTAGAACACTTGTCACTGTGTGAGGCCCAAGTTTAATCCCCAGTACCAAAAAAAAAAAAAAAAAAAAAAAAAAAAAAAGTGAAAAGACAACCAACAACCCACAGAGTGAAAGAATGCTTGCAAATCTTTTATGTGACAAAGGACTTATGTTTAGACTATAAAGAATTCTTGCAGGCTGGGGTTGTGGTTCAGCGGTAGAGCGCTTGCCTAGCACGTGCACGGCCCGGATTCGATCCTCAGCACCACATAAAGATAAAGGCATTGTGTACAACTAAAACAAATAAATAAATTTTTTAAAAAAGAATTCTTGCAATTGAACAATAAAAAGATAATAATTTAATTTAAAAATGGGCAAAGGATTCAAATCAGACACTTCTCCAATGCACATATATAAAAGTACAATGTTAGATAAAGTACATGAAGAATGTTCCATATCATTAGCAGGAAATGATAATGACAAGATATTCACTTTGATGGCTATAATAAAAAAGATAGACAATAGCATGTATTGTCTGAGATATAGGGAAACTGGAATATTCATACATGACCAGAGGGAATGTAGAAGGATGGTCACTTTGGAAAAGTCTGGTAACAGTTAAACAGAGTTATCAGATGCCCCAAAATTCCACTTCTATATATGCAAGAGTAATGTCCATACAAAAATTTCTATAAGAATATTCATAACAGTAGTATTCAAATAGCCAAAAATTTAGAAACCTAAATGCCCATCCACTGATGAAAGGATAAACAAACTATGGTATGTCTATCTAATGAAAAATTATTAAGCAATAAAAAGGAAATAAGAGGGGCTGGGGTTGTAGCTCAGTGGACGAGTGCTTGCCTCGCATGTGTGAGGCAGTGGGTTTGATCCTCAGTACCACATAAAAATAAATAAAATAAGGGTATTGTGTCCATCAACAACTAAAATATATATTAAAAAAAGAAAATAAGAACTGATACATGTTTTGGTATAGATGAACCTTGAAAACATTATGCTAAATGGACGTCACAAAGACCACATGTTTTATGATTCCATTTTTGTGAAATGTCCATTATAGACAAAACATTACAGACAGAAAGTAGATTAGTAGAAATAGGCAGAAAAAACAGCAAAGTTCCTAAAGTTTCAATCAAAACAGACTTTTGTGTTCCTTTCTCGATGGTGGTCTACTTGGCTGCTGTTGGATCTTCAAAATGAAGTAAAATTAAGAATCCATAGCCTGAGTGAGGCTTTTCAAAAGTCAATTCAATAATTACTAAGTTATGGATTTGAAGCCAACTTTCTTTAAACCACTCAGTCAAAACCAAGATAAAGGGTTTTTTCTTTATCTTTTTTTAAAATATTTATTTATTTTATTTATTTTAGTTGTACACAATGCCTTTTATTTTTACATGGTGCTGAGGGTCGAACCCGGGTTGCACACGTGCTAGGCGAGCGCTCTACCGCTGAGCCACAACCCCAGTCCAAAGGGTTTTTTCTTAAATTCTCCCAGGAAGAATCCATTCATTCACTCGTTGTTTTTGTTTTTAGGTAACAGGGATTGAACTCAGGGGCACTCGACCACTGAGCCACATCCCCAGCCCTATTTTGTATTTTATTTAGAAACAGGGTCTCACTGAGTTGCTTAGCGCCTCGCTTTTGCTGAGGCTGGCTTTGAACCTGTGATCTTCCTGAGCTGCTGGAATTACATGTATGCACCACCACGCCCGGCCTCCATTCACTCTTGGAAAATCATTCCAGTATGCAAAACTGTATTTATCTATTTTCTTAAACTTCAGACCCATACTTTTAACTATCTGCTACACATTTCTACTTTTATGTCTTATAATACACACTTGACATATACAGAGCAAGATTTATTACACCATGGAAAACTGTCATTCTGACTAAATATCCATTCCATCTTCTTTTGGCAACTTCCTTCTATCCAATGCTTCCTCCCTGGAGACTGTATAGTGAACAACCAAAACTAAAAGACTTCACCGTGGCAGCAGTACCCCAGCAGGCTGGCTGGCCATTCTGACTGTTTTAAGCAGCTCTTCAGTCTTCCCTTTGAATCTAGGAGCACCTCCAGCTCTAATATTGTAGAAAATTTCCTTCCTGCTTAAGTTAGCTAGAGTTCATGTCCACTGCTTTGGAATTCAGGAACCTTAAGTCACACACTATTTTTCCATGCCTGCTGTCTAAGTTAATGTCATCATCAACCTCCTAGACACTCAGGCTTGAAACCCAGGCTACGAAATCTTCCCCCTCCATCCCCTCCCTCACTCACCTGGTGGTTAAAAATGCTGCCTCTTCAAGGGCCTCTGTAATGCAACTATCCTTTTAATTGTCAATACCCTAAATCAGGGACTCTACCTCTCACTGGGTTACTTATTCATTAAGCAAATATTTTTCTAAAGCATAGACTAGATTCTGTCTGTCTCTAAGGAAAAAACTTCTATGGTTCTTCTGTAAGTCTGGCACAACAGGCTTTTCATCATCTAATTACCTTTTTTTCCAATCTGAATAGAATTTATAGACCCTTCTCCAAAATATCAAGTTACTTTAACATTGTCATCAAGGTAAATAAAAATGTTAAAAATCCAATCTTATGTGATGTCTGGGATTTTTCTTCAAAATAATATGGGAGAAGAATGGGCTGGGGCTGTGGCTCAGTGGTAGAGCACTTGCCTATCATGTGTGAGGCACTAGGTTCAATCCTCAGACCACAGAAAAATAAATAAATAAAATAAAAAGGTATTGTGTCCATCTACAACTAAAAAATATTAAAATAATAACAATATGGAAGAAGAAAATATGGGGAGGTGTGAAGGACGGAGAAGGATTGGCCTGGTTTAATGATAGTTGAAGCTGGATGATGGGTACATGTGTATTCAATATGCTAATTGTTCTACTGCTATGTATGTTCAAAAGCCTCTATGATGAAGTTTTTAAACTTTTACTTATTCAAGAAGGGAATCTTTGAATTCTAAAGACAATGAGAAAAACAGATTCAAGTTATTTTTAATGTAAGAAATATAGAACTAAGGGTCCAAAAAGGAATAAAGAAAATTTGACTGGCATAACAAGGATAGGAAGAAAAGAAATAGAAAGCATAATTAAATAAGAGAAAAATCAAACCTAGCAGGTATCACAAAAAATGTGAATGGGTCACATGAAAGATAAAAACTCTACATATATTAGACAAAATACTTTTTTTAAAAGGTTATGGCATACCAGACAAATTCAAATAATTTCCTTTGAGAAATAAAATCTCATCTTCAAAAACAGATATATGCATACCTGAAATGATTCCCACTTAGAATCTCAAGACCTTCTGTTAAGGCACAGTACAGGCTGGTCTGGGCTCCCTGCTGAGGAGTCTTGATGAAGAAGGAGAAAAGCCACCACATCCACCTCATGAAAGATGAGTGCCGAACCAATTCTGAATGGACTGTGCCAGGATGTACAGAATACGTGGTAACGCCGGAGCCTGTAGGGGGTGCCATGTAAACAGGAGGACATAGGACTAGATTTTACCAAAAGGATGGGCAGAATCTTGTGATCCCACAAGAGAACCCCCTGCCATGGTAATATCACAAGCACTATTCATAGGTAACTTACACATCCATTTCACAGATTAAGAAGTTAAGGCTCTAGGGCTGGGGTTGTGGCTCAGTGGTAAGAGCACTTGCCTAGCAAGTGCGTGGCCCAGGTTCAAGCTTCAGCACCACGTAAAAATAAAGGCATTGTGTACAACTAAAACAAATAAATAAATATTAAAAAAAAAAAAAAAAAAAAAAAGAAGTTAAGACTCTGAGAGGTTATTAACTGTTGTTACAGTGTAGCAGAACCAGAACTTGACCTCTTAGGAACACTATACATTTTTGACCCCTCTTTTTTTTTTAGTTGTAGATGGACACAATACCTTTATTGTATTTATTTATTTTTATGTGGTGCTGAGGATCAAACACAGTGCCTTACATGTGCTAGGCAAGTGCTCTACCACTGAGCCACAACCCCAGCCTTGACCCCTCTTTTTTTAAGTCCTCTTTTTTACTGGTTTCCATGACCCCACACCTCTTCTGGTCTCTTCACCCTTCTTCTGGATGCTTTGTCTCAGTTTCCTGGACAGCCTTAGTCATCATTTTCTATCCAAATGTTAAGTCTCAGAATTCTCATGGCTCACTAGACTCCCTCTCTATAATTTTATGGTGGTCACACTTTGCCCAAACTATGCCTTTGAATGCTAGAGTGACTATGAGAAGCAGTGAAGAGCATGGGCTTTGTAGTAGCCAGAATGCCCAGTTTCAACTCCCAGCTCCATTCATTAGCTGTGTAACCTTACACAAGCTCCTGTTTTTGTGACTCACTTTCTCATCTCTAAAATGCGGCCAAATCATGATACCTACACTTCACAGGGTTGTTCTGAGGAGTAGATAAGTTCACATATGTAAAAAAGCTTAGAATAGTCCCTGGTATATGGGAAGTGTGAAATGACACTTCTGCACATGCTATTTCAGGTCCCCAATCCTGTCTGGAAATCTTTTTTTTTTTTTTTTTTTTAATTTATTTATTTGCTTTAGTTGTACACAATGCAATGCATTTATGTTTACATGGTGCTGAGGATCGAACCCGGGCCACGCATGTGTGAGGCGAGCACTCTGCCGCTGAGCCACAACCCCAGCCCCTGTCTGGAAATCTTGAGACCAAAAAATGCTTTAAATTTCTTCTGATTTTAGCAGGATAATATGAGACATATACCGATCCTGCCTATTACCTAATCTCCCTAGCACAGTTGAGGTTTTGCTACCAAATGAATTTTGGTGTCAAGTTTATGAAGAGTTGGGATTTCACAGCTTGAGATAAAGTACTTATTATTTCCAACTGCCTACTCCACAATCTTCCCTAGATAACCCATCATAATGCAGATTCAGAGGTCCAAAACTGACTTCTACTTTTAAGTCCAAACCTGGTTGCTGCCATGTCCCCTAAATACCTAAATGGGCATCTTGATGACTTCCCACTTCACCATGCATAATCATCAACAAGCGCTGTGGTTTCTACATCCTAAATATCTCTTAGGAGTGTCTACTACATTCCACCTCCACCCCCCTAGTCCAAGCCACCTTCATTTCTCACCTTAACTATGAAACTGCGTCCTGCACCTACTCCTTCCCATTTCTAAAAGGCCTTAATTTCAAAGGTTTTCTTTCCACTGCTCTTAGAATAAACACTAAAATCCTTACTATGGCCTCTACCTACCTTTCAGTTTTAGCTCAATCCTCCATTCTAACCATTATAGTCTTCTCTGTTTCTCAAACTGAGACCATACTTTACACATCTTCTTCCCTCTGGCTGGAATGTTCCTCAGCCTCCTCAGCCCACCTGCACCTATCACCCATTTAATTTTTAGTCATTCTTTGGGGCTCAGACTGCAACTTATTTCCTCAGAGAATCTTTCTTAAACCCTTAGATTGAATAAGGTCCTCGCCAACCCCCAATCCATTATAAGTCCTTGCATTTTTCCTTTCTAACATTATCATAATTAAAATTAAACAGCAGCAACAAAAGGGAAACAATCTATATGTTTTAATAAAATGGATAAATAAGCTAAGGTACAGCTATATTAAATATAATGCAGCCAACAAAATGAATGGGAGTAAATAGGTACCACATGGAAAAAATTGCCAAGATACCATGTTAGAAATGTAGTTCCTTGTGTATGACATGCATATGTAAATGCACAGGAAGATGACTGCAAATAAGCACAACAAGCTGTTGACAGCAGTCACTTGAAGGGAGAAAACTGGGAGGGGGTTAAAAGAATAAATAAAGAAGGTTTTCATCTTTAATTCTATGTACTACCATACTATTTATTATTCATGTATTACTAGACTGATTTTACATGGAACAAATGTACAAACACTTGCTAATCATCTTTTTCTCCCATTAGATATCAAACAAATCAAGGAAGAGCCTGTACCTGTCTTGTCCACCACCTCATCCCTAATTCCCTAAATCAGGCATGGAAAGCCACAGTATGGAGTACATGTCCTTGGAATGGTTGGATGAATCAATCTGTCACATGCGGGTTCTTGCTCTTCACCACAGCTATTTTCCACCTAAAAATCCAGTAAAACTGTCAGGTTTACTCCCTAGTGTATACTCCACTTTTATTGGATTCTCACCCTAGACCCATCTCTATACCTCCAGCCTGCCCTAACTCCCTGACCTACTCTTTGGATAGTTCTCACCATTCAGTTATCCTCATCTATCCTGAGTTAATAATGGATGTCATGCCCTGGGCACAGACTGGGCATATGGATCGAGCTGCCTGCCAGCTTCCTTCCTCTCATCTTGCAGCTGACCATGAGGTATGAGGATACCATTCCAAAGTAGGGATCCTGTGCATAATTCTGCCTGCCTCAACTCCTACACACTGCCCTTTTAGATTTTGATTTCCTTTATCTTTGTTGGAAATCCAGAGTAGGTCATGCTAAGAACTTTTGTCTACTTGTTACTGGAGAGTCCCCTTCGCTATCCCTCTTATTTGACCCTTTGCTGTTAGGGAGATACCCCTCCAGAATCCCAGTACATGTTTTATTCTAACTAGTGCCAGTTCAGTTCCCTCACTGCTACTCAGCCTCACTAAGAGTAAAAAATCTTGACTTGCTCATGAGCCTGAATTATGACAACCATCTGTGGTGCAGTCTCATTGTGCATATGAGAAAAAAAGTTTTGAAAAGTTAAGTAACTTGCTTCAGCTCATACAGTAAGTAGTAGAGCCTTCAGAATCAAAGTAAGAGTCTCCCTGTCCCCAGCTAGCCACCTCCAATATTCAGTGTGTGCTGTTTTCTAAAGCCATCCCCATTTAGAGTCAGGGAAGCAGGCTCTGAGTGCAGGTGATGGGCTCTGGAAAACAGTTTCCATTCTTGTGGCATTTAGCTACCTCCCACTGACTTATGTTTCCATATTCATTTTTTCCAAGCCCACCTTTCAGCCTCCTGGCCAGTTCCTGGGTGAAAAGAATGTTGGCTAACTTGCTGTGACAGTAGGCTAGAGCTGCACTGTAGAATTTTTCACCCTGCAGGTTATGGAAGTGGATCCTTCCCAGGTGATGTGCCAAGGAAGACACATTTACTATCCTTGATGGGGCTGATTCTTTCAGTCTCTCTAGCAGCAGATGGGTCAGAAGGAAGTGACCTGTTGAGAAAAACTAGGATTAACAGAGTTCAGGGCCAGTATGAGGTTAAGAGGGGTGGAGGTATACAGGGCTCAGCTACGGGAGACAGAGAATTCAGGAATAAGGCCTTTCACCTCAACTTTACACTGTCAACTATACAACAAGTCCAGTGAGGGTTTAGGGAAACAGATACAGCCAAAGTCATAGGTAGGTAGGTCTGACAATATGCCTATGAAGTCCTGTCTTGTTCCAATGTGGTTAACATCACTCTTTAAGAGCAGGTAGCCTCTATCTGATACCAGCCACAGGGATCACTTCTAAGAAGCAGCACAGTCCCCAATCCAATTAGGCTGTTAGAAAATGCCCTCAAGGTAAACAAAATCTGGACTGCAAATTAAAAAGTGGGCAGAACCTGAGGCAGGCCTCAGCTTCAGGCTGGTCTAAACTATTTATAACTCTCGCATGGTCTATTATGGCCCTGAGCGCCAATCACTCCACAGAGAAGGCTCAATCCAAGCCCTAAGTTTTCCAAGGAGAACTTCAGATTTCTTCTAGTTTTATGATAAGGCCAGATTTCCTACCCAAGTGGTTGACTCCTATGTGCATCTCGAAGCCATCTGCTGTCTTAGAGTAAGGACACATCATCACTCCTGCATTGTTGATCAAAATGTGGAGGTGCTTTTCCTCTGCAGGGAAGAAAAAATGGAGCATGAACATGGCCAGCCACAGCTGTTACACCTTTGACACCTGCCTCAAAACCCAGGCTTTGAAAGTGGGGGTGCAGGACTTCAATCTTCCCTCCGTTTCCCCTTCACTGCATTGTTTTTTTTCATTTTAAAACTTACTTGAATCCTACATACTTCTACAACAGGGCAAAATACCATCTGACATCACTGAATGGCTTTCCCAATATTTCCAGTTCAGGAGCTGCCTACTCACTGCTTTTGGAAGTGTTCTGTCTGCCTCTCCCAATACAAAGACTTCCCAAGCTGAATGGGAAGATCCCAAAGCAAGAGAAAAAAGGTTGTTCTATATGCACCCTTGCTTCTGGGATTCAGGTCCCAAAAGAAACTTGCCAACTCTCTTCAGTGGTCCATTTCCTCATGTGGTTTAAGTTCATAGCAGTGGAAGTTATTTTCCCTGGGAGACCTAGATCCCTGGGCAATGAGGAGGGCTATCTGGAGAATATGCTAGGATTTGCTTTTCATGAGATCTACAGTTTTGTTTGTTTGATTTCAATACTGGGGATTGAACCCAGGGCCTCATACATGCTAGGCAATGCTCTACCACTGAGCTATATCCCAAGCCCTTTTAAAATTTTAATTTCAAGACAGGTTCTCTCTAAATTATGCAGGCTGGCTTCAAACTTGTGATATTCCTGCTTCAGTCTACTGAGTAGCTGGCATTATAGGTGTACACCACCATACCTGGCACCTACTGTACGTTTTTATGTTAATGTCTCAGCTTGAGAGTCTAGTACCAAAAAAATATTTCTTTTAATTAAAAAATAAAGATCCTACACCATTTGGTGGTATGATTCAGACCCCACAGATGATACCATTTGGGGGTTTTAGTTTCTTGCAGAGGACTATTCATCCATATCCTGAGATGAAAGGGCTCTTTGTCATGTCCCTGAGCTGGCAGTCAGAGTTTTGTTGTTTTTCTAGCTCCTTTACCATGGACCAGATGGCCCTTTGTGAATCTCAACCTTATATATAGTGTTCCACCTCTCAAAATCCTGTCCTTGTTTGGGTGTTTAGACCCTAGACCTTAAAAAGCCCCCACCAAGTTTTGATACTCCCATAAGATTCTGGCCTTGGCTCTTGCTCACTGCTATGTTTGCCTTTTTGTTTCTGCCTCCTAGGATGTTTCCCAGTCACAAATCACATCCCAATGATCACATGAGTTCAGTTACGAATGGGAAGTTTAGGGCTATATTTTATCCACTATTTTTATGTATTAGAGGGAGAGGGATCTTTCCCTTTTAGCTGTCTGCTATGTTGATCATAAGACCCACAACATAGTCTCTGGTTCCACACTTACCTGCTAAGAAGTCCTTAGCAAAGGCTCGAATAGACTTTGTATCAGACAGGTCCAGTTTCCGTGCCAACACCTCCTGGTTCCCTGTCATGTCTTGGATCTCTCTGGCCACCAATTCCCCCTTTTGCACATCTCGGCAAGCTAAATATACACGGGCTCCTATCAAACGACATATGAAAGAAACTGTCAGTTCTATTTTTTTGACTGGGTGTTATAGATTAATACTGATATTAATGTTGTGATATTAATGTTGTTTTCTCCTTTTTTTTTTAAACAGGAATTTTCATCCCTACTTCACAATAGCGGTATTCAAATCAAATCAAGAAAGAAAAACAGATCAATAATATCTGTTAAATGCTCATTATAAGAAGAACATCACACTAGGTTCAGATTAGCAAATCAGTGGGTGCCTGGAGTGTTCATGAATTCTAGGGCCATGAAGAAATAAGGAGAATGACCCACTGGGAGAGAGAAAACTGCAGTAGCAGTAGGAATTGAGAGCAGATGAACTTGCCTCTTTGAGCCAGCTCTCTGGCTGTCTCCTTCCCAATGCCTGTGTTCGCTCCAGTGACTACAGCTACCTTCCCAGGAAGCTGGACAGTAGATGTGCACACCCCACTAGACAGCATTTTCCTGTAGACAGGAGGAGAGTTTATCAGTCCTTCATTATCTCATCTCTGCAGAGGATTCCTCAACTCCCAATGTCTTCAAATCCCAAGGCTGAGGTTTGCTTTAGGTTCTTCCACTTACAACCTTTTACAAGTTTAAGGAAAAATGGTGGAAAGAAAGCAATCTGCTCTTGCACAAGGAAAAAAAGCTGCTCCCTGCAGCACAAGAACTGGATGAATGTTTGATTAGCCAAGCACCTGACTACAGTTTGAGCTCCCCAGGAGGTACTTTTGGCTTAGAAAATCACAAGACCCAGTCAAGAAAAGGAAAGAATTTGTCTTTGCCTGCATATCACTCTGCCCACAACTGACATTTTATAGTCTTGAGAAATGATTGATCAATTTGAAGAGTTAAAATTATGAAAGCTTGGGCTGGGGTTGTGGCTCAGCAGCAGAGCGCCTGCCTCGCACGTGCGTGGCCCGGGTTCAATCCTCAGCACCACGTAAACGTAAACATAAATGCATTGCATTGTGTACAACTAAAGTAAATAAATAAATATTTTTTAAAAATTATGAAAGCTTGTGAATATAGAACAAAACAAGAGAAAAGTCACACTCATATACATTTACACACATGAAAATAAGACAGGGGCTGGGGATGTAGCTCAGTGAAATGTACTTAGCAGGAGTGAAGCCATGGATTCAAACCCCATGAACACTAACGAACACACACACACACACACACACACACACACACACACAGAGTTAAATAAATACAAAGGAGAGTGGGGTTTCAAGTCTCGGTTTGTCTAATTACAGTCCTTGCTCCTAAGTACTACACTATACCACCTTTCCAAAGGAACAAATGCACAAATTAATTTTGGCAGTCCTCAGATTCTTCTTTTCTCTCTTTTATTCTTTTTTCTCCTTTATTGGGGCTACAATAATCAGGTGACTAGGAGGTGCATTTTTAAAGAGTATTTTAGCCTTTTTCATTGAACTTGGAAGTGCAAAGTACTCCTAGCCACCAAAGCTACCTGCTTAGTGCAAATAGGCTGAAAAGGGGGTGAACTAAGTCATGGTGCTCACCAACTGATGCCTCCCTCCTCAAAGAACATGCCCCCAGCTCTGTTTCCCACACTCCTTTAGCTTGAGCTCCAGAAGTGACAAATTATTGGGGGCTGTACTTAGCTCCTTCCCCTCCTTAAACAGCAGAAATTAAAAAAGAAAATCAACTATATAATTCCAGCTCTTGCCTGGCTCCCATGACCTAGCTAGGTTGGAGATGAAGCCTGAAGTATATTCTTTCTCAGAAAAATATCACCTCAGTTAGATATAAGCTATTCCCAGTGAAAAATATCATTAGGAACTATTTTCCAGTTATGGTTCAACTTTTCATTGAGATTCTATGTGCACAAGAAGATGTGGTAAAGACATAAAAAATCATGTTTTCGTTTGAGTATGATAACCCATGCATGTGCTTAGAGATAGGAGCAGTGAGTGTTCAGGGCGTAGAAAAAAATACAACCGGAAGAGGGTCACCAAGGAGGGAAAGTCAGAGACGAAGAAAGGGAGGCAGGGAGGCAGGCAGGTGATCCTTGACAGACCGATCTTACTCTGGTAAGAAATGACTGAGTAGAATCTGGCACAGCTTCAGTTCGTACTGCAACTAAGATCACGCCTCTTCAGGCGTGTCTCTTCAGTCACCGGACCACCGTCACTACTGGTGACTAAACTCAGAACCAATCAGCAGGCTGCCTGCTGAGCAGCCGGCTGCTGATTCTCTGGGGAACCGCGCCAGCCTAGGGCTGATCTGTCACCTGGTCAAAAGACCGTCTCCCGCACTTTTCTGGTCCTCCCCCTCGCCGCCCCTCACCGTCTAACGCGGGTCCCCCATGCTCTTGCTTGGAAGGCAGGGTAGGGTGTATAATCACTCTTTCCATTTCTCTCCTTCACATCCGCCTCAAGAAAGCGCGAATCTAATAGTAACGAGAGCGCATGCAACGGGGCCAAAAAGCAAAAGGTGGAATCGTTCTTTGTTCCTTAAAGGCTGGAAGCAAGAAGATAGATGTCGCTGGGGCAAGCCGTGGGAGTTAAGGAGGAAATAGTTGGGGGCCACATTCCATTCTAGTGTCCGAAATCTGCCAAGCTGCAAACTCGAGCGTTTAAGGCAGCCTTACCTCGGGGATTCCTGAAGCCGGAGGCAGGGGGGTGCTAGACGAAAAGGGGGGACAGGAAAAGCAAAGCAAGATGCTCAGAATGGTTCACGATCGCCTGTGGAGTAGGATCTTACTCTTCCTACATCCAACACACCTGGACCTGGCCGGCAATCCACTGAACTCGGGCTCTAGGCCATCTTGGGGACCCCCCCAGGGGAGTTTTCCTAATCCTTCTTTTTGAAGAAAAGAGCTTCAGTGAGAATTAGTGTCCCCCCGTGAAGACTCTGCAAGAGAAGGCAATACATAATTGCACAAACCTGATTTGGGGCGCAGTCAGGTACAGGAGAAAGGGGAGAAGGGTGAGCAGGAGCAGAAGTACAACCATCTCTGCCGGCGCAGCTGCAGCGGAGGAAGATGCCCCTTCGCTGCAGAAGTACTATGGCTTCTCTTCCTAGACACGCCCTATTTCAATTGCCACCAGCCTTGAAGCAAGCCCTCTGGGAAATGTAGTCCAGGGCTTGTGAGCTGGTGGCGGTGTACTGTAAGGAAGCTGCTCCCAGCCTCAGGAATCTGAACCACCTGACAGATGCAAGACAGATCTCCAACTGTCTAGGGACTCTGAGACCATCCAACCAGCTCTCCCACAGCCCTCTGACCACCAGCGATTATTGTGGAATTTCCCCAGTTCCCTAATCTCCTGGGGCCCAAGTCCAGTCCCTGCCCCCACCCCATAGTGGTTGGCAGTTACCTCATTGTTTTAGCTGGAGAACAAGCATCCGAGTCCCGCAGGTATTTTAAGGCCCGTTACGCAGGAGAAGAGCCGTTAGAGTCTGACAGTTGGTGAGGTGGGAGCAGTGCGAACCCTTTCAGGGATTCCTTCTTCCAGTGGATGGGGAAGCAACTATTGGTCCTTTAAGACATTCCCTAGAGGGCCTGGGGTTGTAGCTTAGTGGTTGAGCCTTGTCTTGCATGCCTGAGGCACTGGATTCGATCCTCAGCACCACATAAAAATAAATAAATACCCATTAAAAAAAAGATATCCCCTAGAGAATCGCTTTATTGTGTCTATTTTGAATTATGATGGTAACTATTATAATTTTCCTAGTGTTCGAGTGTTAATAATAAAATGTAGTTTTCCTGATAACATGCCACTTATATATTAACTCCCAAAGTAGCAGTAAATTTCTCAGATTGACACAGTTGATTTTTATCATTTTATGAAAGTATTTAATCCTGTCTTAAATTAAGGGCATGCATATGTTCTCTGGGAACAGGCAAGCTCCCAGCTTAATTATTTCTTTTTTTTGTCGGGGAGAACTACTGGGGATCCACTGGGACACTTTAACATTGATCTACATCCCCAGCCTTTAGGGTCTCCCTAAATTGCTAATTTGCTGAGGATGGCTTTGAACTCTAGATCCTCCGACCTCAGTCTCCAGAGCTGCTGGGATTACAGGTGTGTGGCACCAGCCAGCTACATGGTTTTTTTTGTTTTGTTTTGTTTTGTTTTCTTATTCATTCACTAAGTCGTTTGACAGATATTGATGGTATTCCTACAGCATATTAGGCACTGCGCTGAAGTCTACAGGGAGCCAGGCAGACATGACCTTTGTCCTTTTCAGAGCTTAGAAACTGTAAGGGAAAAACCTTAAAAGAGATCCCACTAAATTATAGTGCAGGTTATGAGGAAAAATTGAGCTGAGAGCTGATAGGAGGGAGGCCTCTCAAAGTCTAGAGATCAGCAAGGGCTTCTTTGAGAAAGTATTTGAGCTGAGGCCAGAGGCAAGGTCATGAGTTAAAGGGCAAGCAAAACTTTGGCAAGCATGCTCTGAGCAGAGAAAAAGCCTGAGGGATTAGAGTCCAGAGAGCAAGGTGCACTAGAGCAACAGAAAACATTGGTCTAGCTGGGTCCTTACCGGCAAGGGGAAAGACAGAAATGGCAATAATAGCCAATGCTGATATAGCGTTTATCATATGCCAGGTCATGTCAATCCCCAGTACAAAAAAAAAATCAATACCATCAGTCATTAGAAATGTTCAAATTAAAAACACATTAAAGGGGCTGGGGGGCTGGGGATGTGGCTTAGCGGTAGAGGGCTTGCCTAGCACGTGCGCGGCCCAGGTTCGATCCTCAGCACCACATAAAAATAAAAGCATGTGTACAACTAAAAGAAAATAAATAAATATTTAAAAGGGGGGGGCTGGGGCTATGGCTCAACAATAGAGCGTGTGTCTCGCATGTGTGAGGCCCTGGATTCGATCCTCAGCACCACATGAATAAAATAAAGGTATTGTGTCCAGCTACAACTAAAAAAAAATTTAAAAATCTTGAAAACACATTAAAATACTTCTATATGCCCACTAGGATGGCTAAAATTTCTAAAAGACTAACCATACCAAATACTGATGAGATGTGGAGCAACTGGAACTCTCAAAGACTGCTTTTGAGAATGTAAAATGGTACAACCAGTTTGGAAAGCAGTTTGGCAGTTTCTTAAAAGGTTAAATAGCCAGGTGCAGTGGTGCATGCCTGTAATCCCAGCAGCTAGGGAGGCTGAGGCAGGAAGATTGCCAGTTGAAAGCCAGCCTCAGCAATGACAAGGCACTAAGCAATTCAGTGAGACCCTATCTCTAAATAAAATACAAAATTGGGCTGGGGATGTGGCTCAGTGGCCCAGTGACCTGAATTCAATCCCCAGTACCAAAAAAAAAAAAGTTAAACATAAGATCAGGATACACCTATCAAAAGACTCCCAGATAATTTTCCAAGAGAAGTAAAAGTTTGTTCATGCAAAAACTTGTAGATGGGGGGTTGGGGCTGTAGCTCAGTGGTAGAGCACTTGCCTAGCATGTTTGAGGTACTAGGTTTGATCCTTAGCACCATGTAAAAATTAATAAATAAGGGTGTTGTATCCATCTACAACTAAAAAAAAAAAAAATTTAAAAAAACTTGTGGGTGAATAATCCCAGAAGCTTTATTTATAACAATCAAAACCTAGAAATAGGCTAAGTGTGTAGCTCAGTGGTAAATTGCTTGCCTAGAATGTGCAAGGACCTGGCTTCAGTCCCCAAAAGAGACAAAAAGAAAAACTAGAAACAATACTAATAATTATCAACAGGTGAGTGGACAAATTGTGATATATCCATCTAACAAAATACTACCTATCAATAAAAAGAAATAGACTTTTGATACATATAAAACAGCTTAAATGAATCCTCAAATATTGTAATTATACTAAATGAATGCAGTCAGACAAAGGAATGCAGACAATATGGTTCTATTTACATAAAATTTTTTAAAATGCAAACTATACAATATGGATTGTGGTGACAGAAAGATCAGTGACTTTCTGGGGATGGAAGGAAGTAGCAAGGGACGAGATGGTGGGGACAACCAAGGACAATGAGGAAACTTTTGGGGTTGATGGACATGTTCATTATCTTAATTGTGGTGATAGTTTCATGAATGTATATTGTTAGATTCCAGGCAGGGAGGCCACACTTCCCAGGTAGCCTAGGGAGGCCACACCTCCCAGGTGTCTCAATGCTGACCAGCTCTGCTGGCCAGCCCTCAGGTGCCCCCCCTTTGACCTCCGGCAGCCTATGGGGACACGAACTCGCTCCAGGGGTCCGGCTGGTAATGAGTGTCCTATTTAAGCCTGCTCCAGACTGAAACCGGCCCTTGTCCTGCCTTTTCCCTTGTTCTTCCTTCCCCTGGTCCCTTCCCTGCCCTTCCACACCTTCCCTACCCCACTTCCCTTCCACATGGCCCCTAATAAACCCCCCTTTTCTACAAGGCGTTCCTGGCGTGGCTTTTTCCAATATATATAATGACAAAAGTTATAAAATTGTATTATTTAAATATGCGCAGATTATTGCATGCCAATTACACCTCAAAAAAGCTCTTAAAAATGGGGCTGTAGCTCAGTGGCAGAATGCTTGCCTAGCATGTGTGAGGCACTGGGTTCGATCTTCAGCACCACATAAAAATAAACAAATAAAATAAAGGTATGCTGTCCATCTACAACTATAAAAATTTTTTTTAAAAAGCTCTTAAAATGAGAGAATTGGGTATTTATCATGTGTGCCATGGTACTGAGAAGTCAAGCAATCTCAGGATTGAAGTGTGTCTATCAGATTAAACATCATACAAGTGATTAGTGATATCTCTGAGAACAGCTTCAGAGATGTGGTGAGGTGAAAGCCAGATGGGAGTAAATTGAGGAGTGACTAGAAAGTGAAGACGTGTAAACAACTTTTTCCAGCAGGGAAGGAGAGAAGGGAAAGTTAGTGTAATGTGGGTACTAGGGTCAGTGACCAGACAAACTTTACCTTAATGCCCCTGCACTACTAAAGAAATTTCCTTTCTGAAATACATTGAGAAACCTATGGCCATAAATCCTAACTTTACAATAATCTCAGTAAAGCTGGAGTTAGCTCCGTTGCTTTTTCTTTCTTAATGTATTTCTTAATTGGCTCCCTTTGTTTTTTTCTGTTTATTCTCAGGGTTAGTAGACCTTTTTTTTTTACAAGTTACTTGATTGTTCATTAAGGCAATTCAAAGAAGCTTTGTAACACTGATGTGCGATTGTTTTACGTTTCACTGCTCATTACTAATTACTTCCAAACCCTTCCCCCTCGAGGATTGGAGACCCTAAATCATATAAAGGATTAGAGTCAAAGAAATCAAATCATTAACTATTTCCTTTTGATTAGGGGCACAGGCCTATAAAATAGGTACCTCCAAACCTGACTGACTGTCAGTGAATGCTTTATGTGCAAGGTCTATCTAAGCGGCCAAAGTAAATATCTAATTCAGTAGAAATAGATTGTAAAGCCATCTGGGAGGTGGGTGCCCTATGAGGAAAACAAAAATATAGAAATATTGGAATAAGATTGATGTGACAATAAGCACAGCAACACCCAAATACACCAATTTGAATGATAATGATTATGGATACCAGCAATTTCTTCTATCAGGAAGTACCAGGAAACCATGAACTAGAAAGTTGTTTCCATGATAAGGCTGGTGAAAACATAGCGTCCATTTGGGAGTACAAATCTTTGAGGACTTGATTTATATTGTCAGAACTATCAGGAATGGCAGTGAAACATTTAATCTGAATGAAGGCACAAGTGCCACCCTGAGCTGCTGTGAGAATATCCATGGCCACTCGGTTTTGTAAAACAACTTTTCTCATGAGCACCACCTCTGTGTTAAGGAGAGAAATGTCTTTCTCAGTGTCACCATCAAGAACTTTCTAAATATAATTGGTCAAGATTTCCTCATGCCAGATTAGTTCTTCTAGACCAATTTGTGGGATAAACTGTGAAGCTAAATGATCATGCCAACAAAAATCAAATTGTTTCTATCTATGCTTAAGATTGGGGAGGTATGCAGGTTGTCTTATTCTTTTGTGTCCACCTCCTTGCACCCATGGGTACCCAAAAGCACATCCTACCAAACAGCCTGGAGGAAGCCAGGGTCATAAATTGGTCCCACATATTCATTATGGCCCATTAGATTCTGGCCATCTAATTTCAGGCCTGAAGAACCTATTAGTCCCAAACCAATCATCAGTCTGTGAAAACACAATATGCTGACATTGAGTTCTGGAGTCCATCCTAACTCCTGAGTGGCTACTGTTGATCCAAGACACAAAGAAAAGACCACCAACTCCAATTTTAAATTAAAGCAAGCTTAATATTGTATATACACAAAGAGAGCTGGCCAGGGTTGCCCCTCCCAAACACTGGGCTTGGGGTCAGCCCCGCTCTCAGGGAAGACAAGGTTTTTATAGTTCAAAGAGTTACAAAAAAATCTTGGGAACTTACAGCTAACAAGGTCAGACATGTGTAATTTAAAGCAAGTAGCAAACTAATCACCTACATGGCATTGCATTCCAAGGAAAAGGGGAGTGTATTCAAACCCCATATCAAAAGTTTATGAGGCACCGTTAGTTTGAGAGAGAGAGAGTCGTTATCTGGTCAAGGAAAGCCAGGCCTGAGTGAGCTCAAGGCCTGGGCATGAATGCTAGACAATAAGCTCAAGCCAAATAAGAATCCTAGCATTTCATAGAAAACTGAAGTGGGCTTTTCATAACTTTTTGACAGGATGGCTCCCAGTCTTAAGATGGAATTAGGCTGGTTTATCAACTACATTGTTTGCAAGATTGGGGCTCTCTGATCTAAATGTCCTGAGGTGGGTGGAAGTTTATCCCAAATTTGATAGTAACCATCTTTATATCTTTGGCATTTTGGCATTAACTGTGAGAAATGATGAGTAGATGGTCTCAAATGTGGCTTAATGGCTATGAAAGTTTGGGAAGTTAGTTTTTTCCATGGCCTGGGTTTAACAAAGTCTCATTTATAGGCCATAATGTAACATCTATGTGAGTAGTGGTTTGTAATGAGTACATCTCTTCCTTTTGTTATAGCATTAAGGATTGTAATTTTATCCAGTTATTCCCTTATAGGGAGATACCCAACAAGGTATCATCAATCAATTGTTCTGATTGTTCAGCTACTGACAACATCAAAAGAAAAGGATTGGCTGCCTTGAGTTGAAAACTTAGACAAGTTCCTAACTTCGCCAAGATATCATGACTCAATAATGGAATTGGACTTTTTTGTTTGTTTGTTTTGGTACCAGGGATTGAACTCAGGGGCACTTGACCAGTGGGCCACATCCCCAGCCCTTTTTTGTATTTTATTAGAGAAAGGGTCTCACTGAGTTGCTAAGTGCCTTGCCATTGCTCAGGCTGGCTTTGAACTCGCGATCCTCCTGACTCAGCTTCCTAAGTGCTGGAATTACAGGCGTGCGCCACCGTGCCCAGCTGGAATTGGACATTTAACTATTACCAAAGAAAGAATGAGAGAATATTCTTTCTATCTTCCCAACTGCAACATAGAATAAGGCTAAAGTCTTCACTTCAGTACTCTATCAACTCTCACTACCAAGCAGGAATTAGCAAAGAGGTGTCCAGGGAACAGTTAAAACACTACAGGTAGCACTACACGTGGCACTACACACAAAAAGGATTGAACAGTCCTGTTTCCTATCTACAGAGTTACCCTCCACCCAGCCCCACTGATGATGACTATTTGGGGTGCTGGCTGATTCCAAAGGCATCTCATTCTTGGGTCATCATTTGGCGAGTGTCTGATGTGAGGTTCCTGTTTCCCTTGGGTCAGTCAATTCTCCTGTGGAATAATCTCCTGCTGAGAGACCATAAAGGACAAGGAGTCTTTGGAAGCCTGAACTTAGTTGGGCAATCTTTTTACCAATGTACTGGTTTTCTGCAATGATGACAGACATATTCAGGGGCTCAAGGGTCCCATGGAGGAAAAAAGGGGTGGTCCCTAAGAGTCAAGGCCAATAACTGTGCTTGCCTCTTGTCCCTATTCTTCTCTTTTTGCTAGTCCCTTAAAGTTTCCTCCCAGTCTCAGTTATAAAAGACCTGGGAAGTTACCAAGAGTAGGCCATCAAGAGAAGTACCAGGGCTGATTTTTATATTTTTTTCTAATATCTGGAGCAGATTGTACAATGAATTTTATTTATTTATTTATTTATTGGTACCAGGGATTGAACTTAGGGGCACTTGACCACTGGGCCACATCCCCAGCCTTTTTTTGAATTTTATTAGAAACAGGGTCTCACTGAGTTGCTAAGTGCCTTGCCATGGCTGAGGCTGGCTTTGAACTCAAGATCCTTCTGCATCAGCCTCCCAAGTGCTGGGATTATAGGCATGAGCCACTGCATCTGGCTTGTGAATTTATTTTTTAAAGTAAGTTGCTCTTCAAAAGATTAGGATGGAAGGGGACATATTTTATTAAGTCTTCTTTGAATCTTTCTAGAAAAGTTGCAGAATTTTCCTCTGGCCCCTGATCAATAGTTAGTTGCCAATTTCACAGTGTTCATCAGTTTCATTCTGCTGTTTTTAAGTCCTGCCATGAGACAAATGATCTTGTGATCTTTATGCCACCTGCCTGTTGAACCATCATAATTCCACTGAGGATTTCAGTTGGGACAGCTGAAGGACCCACAGGATATAAAGTGTTAGTAATATGCAAATCATTCCCAAAAGCCCTAGCAGCTTCTATTACCCAATGTTGCTCTGTGTCTATTAGCATTTGACTCAAAATTACCATTATCTCTCTCCAGGTTAGATCAAAAGCCAGGGTTAAATGTTGGAATCCCTCTGGGTCATCAGAAAATTGTTGCAAATCCTGTTTGATTTGTTTTAGATATTGCGGAGAAAAACACATCTGTATTTTGGTTGGCCCAAATTCTCCCTTTGTTTCTTGAAATGGGAATAATTTGGTGTTAGCCGCCGGAAAAGGGATTGCAGCCTGGAACGGCAGCGCCGCGGGGAAGGAGTCCGGAGACAGGATGGAGACGAAAAAATTCTTTAATCTTTCTGTCTCTGTCTCTTGTAATTTCTAACACTACATACACACTCTCACAAGAAACCAAGCACGTACTCTTACAAGAAACTACAATGTATCTATACAATAGCGATAACCCTGTCCTTTCTCTCTCACAAGAAACCAAGCCACGTACTCTTACAAGAAACTACAATGTATCTATACAATAGCGATAACCCTGTCCTTTCTCTCTCTGGTCTCATCCCATGCGCCCGAGCAGGAATGGTGCTTGCTCGATCTGCCGAGTCACTCCTCAAATCTCTCGAGATCTTGGGCCAAGTCCCGTGAGACTACGGAAGGCGACAATGCCCAAAAAATGTCAATCTGCTGAGTCATTGCTCAAATCTCTCGAGATCCTGGGCCAAGTCCCGTGAGACTACAGAAGGCGACAATGCCCAAAAATGTCTATGGCTCATAGTCAACCGCAATCTTAGCTATCTCCCCAAACAGGGCTCCTGCAATTTGGTATTGGATCTGTAGAGACAGGTTTAGATGAGGCAAATCAGGATGGGAGAATGGAAGCAATAGGTAATGGTATAAAGGGATATGGTAGAAGTGGGAGAAGTAGTATTTGATAGATCTGAGTGTGAAGTACATTGTTGAGAGGGAGGAGAATGCAGGTTAGGGGGATCCATTAGGCCAGCAATTTCTTGACTCATCATTACTAGAAAGGCATCATTGATGCCACATTAGCACACAAATATTTTTTGATCTCTTAACAGAAAAAAAGCCTGGACATATAGGGGATCTCTGACCATTTTCTCTCCTTTTCACAAAATGAGTTTTTTGGAAAATAGTATTATAGATTATACTCCCATTGATGGGCCATTTTTTATTCTTTCTAACTTATATTGAGGTTATATAACAATGAAAAACAAAACAAACAAACAAGCCGGGCATGGTGGCGCACGCCTGTAATCCCAGCACTTGGGAGGCTGAGGCAGGACAATCGCAAGTTCAAAGCCAGCTTCAGCAATAATGAGGCACTTAGCAACTCAGTGAGACCCTGTCTCTAATAAAATACAAACAAGGGCTGGGGATGTGGCCCAGTGGTCGAGTGCCCTGAGTTCAATCCCCAGTACCAAAAAGCAAACAAACAAAAAAAAATTTCTTCTTAAGGGTCTCTGGGTTAAAATGGTCCCAGTTTCTCAGGATGCATCCCAGTTGAGTGTTAGTCAATACCAATATTGATGGTTGGTTTCCCATCTGTAAGACAAACAAAGCCAGCATCCATCAATACTCCAGGTGTCCCTCAGTTGTACTGACATCCAAGAGAAATGAATGCTTGACCGTGTCCCTCTCATACATTCCTTTTTCTACAAGTTCCCAAACGTGTGGTTTATTTGTGGGATTCTTTGTTACTCAAGCTTATAATCTCATTTTAAAAACCTTCAGTAACTTTATGCTATCAATTGATAGAACTTGGAGAAGTGACTCTTAATCCTTTTGCATAAAAATTTTTTTGGGGGTACTGGAGATTGAATCCAGGTGTTCTTATTGAGTCATATCCCCAGCCCTTTCTAAAATTTTTAATTTATGACAGAATTTCACTAAGTTCCTAAGGGCTTCCCTCAGTTGCTTAGGCTGGCTTTAAATTTGCAGTCTTTCTGCCTCAGCCTCCCAAGTCACTGGGATCACAGACATGTACCACTATGCCTGCCTGGCCTTTTGCATAGAATTTTAAGAGTAGCATAGGTCTGATGTTGAAAACTGGAGGGGAGCAGAGGTTTCTGTGTCTCTATGTTGGAAACATAGCAAGTCTGATAATAATAAGATAAATGTCATTAAAAAAGATCAAGGATCATAGTAGACAAAGATAATGACTTAAATACCCTCCAGATTCTGGATAGAGCCTCTAAAAGAAGATGGTACATGCCCATTCCTAAAGTGAGTCAAGTGCATTATGTAAAACAATGACCACAACAATGGAGATGGTCTCATTGCCACTGTAGTGAACGTGATTAAAAACATGCCACAAAAACAAACATACAACAACAACAAAAAATAAACAAGAGATTATAAGTTTGCCAGCCAGAAAAGACAAGGTGCCTGTTGGGGTTTTTAGCTCCTTGGGCCGGGATCAGCCCTCGCCCACCAGCGGAGAAGGCTGGGGGAGCACGCCCCAGCGGTGAGGCTGAGTTGGGAGGAGGCAGAAGTCCGGTGGTGGCCCACACTCAGCCCTCATGCAGGAGGACAATCTGAGACACCAGGGAGACCAGTCAAGCAGAAACTGTTTATTGAGGAAGTCACACAGCATATATAGGGTGATTCAGCCAATCAGCTTTAAGATCAGCAAGCCATGGGAGGGGACATGAGCCGATCATGTTCGAGGGACTGGCGTGAGCCAATCAGGGTGCTACATTCTCAGCCCCGCCTAGTTCCCTCAACAGGAAGTGAGCCATTGTGCTGAGGTGTCCTTTTTTCCCCCACATAGAGAGATTTTCCTTCTGATGCCTCTGTTTGAGTGCATGCGTGGGTTAAGAGGCCAGGATTCCTGCTGAAATGGAAGGAAAGTTTAAGAAGGATAGTGAATCTTTGCAATAACTGTTGTGGAGATTAAGTTAGTGGTGCTTAGGAGAAGAAAATGAGAGTTTTATCGGAGCCCAGGGGAGGTTGGTGACCCTGCACTTCTAAATGGCATCACATGCCATCTACATGGGAGGTGGTGTGATTTTTTTTTTTTTTTTTTTTCTCTTTAGCAGCTCTTGTTAGCCAGCTTCAGGCACAAGGGAGACATATGGGTTCATTAGAGTCAGGATTAATCAATCTCTTGAGGCAGAAGGACAAGAGTGCCAGAAAGCAGAGGTTATTGGCAAGAGAATGACAAGTGATGGACATAAAATCTCAGTTGGGCCGGGCGCGGTGGCGCACGCCTATAATCCCAGCACTTTGGGAGGCTGAGGCAGGAGGATCACGAGTTCAAAGCCAGCCTCAGCAATGGCGAGGCACTTAGCAACTCAGTGAGACCCTGTCTCTAAATAAAATACAAAAAAGGGCTGGGGATGTGACCCAGTGGTCGAGTGACCCTGAGTTCAATCCCCAGTAGCACACACAAAAAAAAAAAAAAAAAAAAAAAAAAAAAAAAAAACTCAGTTGGATAGAAAAAGAATTGATGCAATAGCTAAAATGTGGCAGCGATCCAATTGTCCATTGTTGAATGAACAGATAAGCAAAATGTGATATATATGTACATATATATATTTATGTATATGTATATATATATATATATATAGAGAGAGAGAGAGAGAGAGAGAGAAAGAGAACACATTATTCAGCCTTAATAAAGGATGGAAATTCTAACATGTGCTACAACATAGATAAATGTCACAAGCCATCCGTGGGTTGTGCGTGGACTATGTTGGCATTGTAGCCTAATGAGAGGATGTCTGGCATTGGGACCCTTCTGTGGCACCCCCACAGGAATTGACCGCCTGATGCAGGTGAACTTCCCCCTCAAGCTCTGCCAAAGACCCCACACAGCACCTGAGATGGGTGTGCCCTGAGAAGATGCCGATCAACCTGCCGCCCTTGAAACCTTATCCCTGCCTTTGATGTACCCCCTTAAATAAACCGCCAGAGCTATCTTTTCTTTGTCTAGTTCCAGCACCCATGTGGACTAGATCTATCAGGGGCTTCACTTTTGTAAATATATTTCTGGCTATTTGTGTTATGTTATTCACTAATTATTTAAGACTTTAAATTTTAGTGTGGTTTACATCCTCCTGGGCAGGAAGAAGAACCCCCCAATGAGAAGCAGGCCATCACCTCTCCCCCACTAGATGAGCTTCGAGGACATTATGCTAAGCAAAATAAGCCAGTTACTAAAAAACAAATACTGGATGATTCCACTTATATGAGGTACTTAGAGGAGTCAAATTATAGGGACAGAAAGTAGAATGAATGGTGGTTGTCAAGAGCTGGGAATAGGAGGGAAAGGGGAATTATTTAATGGGCACAGCTTTTTGATTTCACAAAATGAAAAGAATTCCAGAAATGGATGCTGGTGATGGTTGTATATTATGAACATATTTAATACCACTCTCACTTAAAATGGTGAAGATAGAGCTGGGCACAGTGGTGAATGCCTATAATCCCAGCAGCTCCCGAGGCTGAGGCAAGAGGATTGTACATTGGAGGCCAGCCTCAGTAATTTAGTAACACCCTAAGCAACTTAGTGAGACCCTCTCTCAATATAAAACACACATAAAAGTGCTGGGGCCTGCTCAGTGGCGCAGGCCTGTAATCCCAGAGGCTCAGGAGGCTGAGACGTGAGGATCAAGAGTTCAAAGCCAGCCTCAGCAAAAGCAACGTGCTAAACAACTCAGTGAGAGCCTGTTTCTAAATAAAAAACAAAACAGGGCTGGAGATGTGGCTCAGTGGATGAGTGTTCCTGAGTTCAATCCCTGGTACCCGCCCCCACCAAAAAAAAGAAGAGTTGGGGATGTAGCTCAGCACCCATTGGATTCAATCCCCAGTACCAAATCAATAAGTAAATAAATAAGGTTAAATTAGAAAATTTTATGTCAAGTGCATTTTAACACAATAAAAAAATTAGAAGAAAAAAAAACAGTGAGCTAAGTTTATGAATATCTACAAAAAACAAGTAAATTTGTCACCTTTTGGACCCTTTAAGTGTTCATTTTTCCCATGGAAAAATATATTGACAAAAGTGATGATTACAAGCCAGGAGCAGTGGCGCACACCTGTAATCCCAGCACTTGGGAGGCTGAGGCAGGAGGATTGTGAGTTCAAAGCCAGCTTCAGCAATGGCGAGGCACTTAGCAACTCAGTGAGACCCTGTCTCTAATAAAATACAAAAAAGGGCTGGGGATGTGGCCCAGTGGTCAAGTGCCCCTGAGTTTAATCCCCAGTACCAAAAAAAAAAAAAAAAAAAAAAAAGTGATGATTACAAAAATAATTAAAAAAAAAAAAAAAAAAGAAAGTAATGGTACAAGGAGCTTATAGTAGTCTGCGGGTCCCCCTGCAATTAAATAACTGCCACATTGGGCTGGGGTTGTGGCTCAGTGGTATAGTGCTTGCCTAGCATGTGTGAGACACTGGGTTCAATTCTCAGCACTGCATCTAAATAAATAAATTAAATAAAGGTCCATCAACAACTAAAAAATATACATATTAAAAAAATAACTGCCACATTGGGATTCATGTCAGCAGAGAAGAGCAAGAAGTCTTGTTGTGGGACCTCAGCAGTGGATGATTCCAGGTTCTGACAGATGGTGGACAGGGAAAAAAGCAAAAGGTAGAGGAGAAGGTTCCTGGACTTGAGGAGGCCGTGGGCCTGAGGGTCCAGGGAGTTGCTGGCTCATTTGTAAAGATAATGGAGCCACCTAGATGACGGAAGAGGTGAGATGAGAGAAGACTGAGAAGCAGGGTCCAAAATCTTCAGTGAAAGGAGACATGAGATGAGACAAGAGGGAAGTGACTGCAGGACAGGGGCAAGGAAAAGCAAGCTCATGACTGTCGAAATATTAAGGGGTTGAGGTCTTTAGCCCCCCGTACCCGGGATGGACCTCTCTTGCCTAGCAAAAGAGAGGCCTACCCCAACGATGAGACTAGATTGGGAAAGTAAAGGCCGCCGGCATTCCATCCCCCGCCTTTAGAAGACCCAGGAACATACTGGGGAGCCCCATTACTGGCCAGTGCAGGAACTCGGTTTATTGAGGAAGTTGGACGGTCTTATAGAGGACATGGCCAATCAACAGAAAGATCATAGGGACACATAAGGAGCATGGGCGGATGCCATTGGCGGAGCCATTGGCCTATCCTTGGGGTGGTTTCAGTTCTCACAGCCACACCCCCTGCTTAGCCTAGGTCCTGTAACAGGGTGTGGTAATGTGGCAAGCAGCCAGAAAGCCAGAGCTTTTCCATCCCCTTGGCAGACAGTGTAAGGTCCCGACAAATGACTTGAGCCTCAAGAGAGCAGGGACTGCCTGTGGGATGGTGGAAGAGTCTAGAAGCAAAAACTGGGTTATGGAGAGAACATCAAACTCATACCCTGGAGGCTGAGGCATGTAGGGTGCAGCAGAACAAAAGTCCCACCTTCAGAAACAACAAGCAAGCAGGTGTTCTGGGGACAAAGCCAGGTTTCAGTGGAGGGAACATCAGATACAAAGGCTGAAGATGTTAGGGAGTTTATTATTTGTGAAAAGGAATTCCAGTGAGAAGTTTGGGATTAGTTGGGGAGAAGGCAAATAGGTTTGTGTTTGGGGATGTTCGTACATCAACCCTCTGTGCAGGTGGTATGTTTGTTCCTTCAACAATAAAGAAAAGTGATAGTGTAGATGCAACGCAGTGGGGACTGCTGAGTACGGGGTATTGGGGAGAGCAGAAATGGTGCATTCCCAGGTGGGGCAGGAAACTTCAACAGAAGAAGGAAAGGGATGATCAAGAGGCTGGGAGGAGGGACAGCTGAATCAAGGCAGCTGGTAAGGTTGAAGGGAGAGACCCAAGCATTACCTGGCAGCGGTGCAAAGGCACAGTGATGTGACTGAGCTCAGAGTGCTCCAGTATGAGGATGAGGTTGATTGAAGGGTGAGTATGGGAAACAGATGGTAGATAAGGTCAGAGTCACAGGCAACATTCACAGTTTGAACATTCAGGCCTTGCGGGCTGAGATAAGAGTTAGAACTTTATCTCAAAATTAAGGCAGTGAAAAGCTTTAGGCAAAATAATGTGATACGTGGACTTATACCCTGCTTTGTCGCCCAAAGAAACTGTGATGCCCAATAAACCAACTTCTTGCCCAGACTTCTCTGAGCTCCAGGCCTGTATTTCCAACTACCTGCCCAGCCTCTATTTGGATTTCCTGGCCTCTTCCATCTATTCCTTAAATTTAGTGAGTGGCAGCTGGGCGCAGTGGCACACACCTGTAATCCCAGCACTTTGGGAGGCTGAGGCAGGAGGATCACGAGTTCAAAGCCAGCCTCAGCAATGGCGAGGCACTTAACAACTCAGTGAGACCCTGTCTATAATAAAATACAACAAAGGGCTGGGGATGTGACCCAGGGGTCGAGTGCCCCTGAGTTCAATCCCCGGTACCACAAAAAAAAAATTTAGTGAGTGGCATCATCCTTCTTTATACCTATACCCAACCTAATGGGAGCTGTTAGAGAAAATCACGCCCCTGTGTAGATTGGTATCTGGCAAATTAACCATTAATGACAGTTATCTAAATGCACTTTTATTAATTCATACCATTAACATGCTCAGTAAATGTTTGGAGATTAATGAGTGTGCACACGGATTCACTCAATATTTTGGGTTCAGGATAGTACTGATCTATGGCTTAATCATTTCTATATCTTCCAAACTTTCATCTATAAGAAAAATCCATAGGCAATAAAATTTCGTAGATAAAGCAATCATGTGCTAGGGATCAAACCCAGGGTGGCACATAGCCTAAGCAGGTTCTCTATTGAGTTCTATCTGCAGCCCGCGGCGATCTTTGTTCTATTGCTTAAGGAATGTATTTTGCAAATACGAGGTTAGCAAGAGTTCTCTAGTGTAGTTCTTTTAAATAATTGCTCCAGTTACCTACAGTTGTATAACAATCCACCCACATTTAGGGATCAAATAGCATTTATAGAGGTCACCATCTGTGGGTTAGGAAATCAGGAGGGCTGGACTAGATGATTCTTCTGTTCCAAGTGGAGTGGACTTGGGCAGGCAGAGTTGCACGCTGAGCTGAGCCTGGGCCACTCTCCTTCTCTATGTAGTTTCAGAGCCTCTCAGTGGTCTTTTCAAGCAGGCTTGTTGGACTTCTTGCATGGTACTTAGGGTTCTAGGAGTGATTATTTTTATTTTTTTTATTATTATTATTATTATTATTATTGGTACTGGGAATTGACTTCAGGAACACTGGGCCACATCCCCAGACCTTTTTTGTATTTTATTAGAGACAGGGTCTCACTGAGTTGCTAAGTGCCTCGCCATTGCTGAGGCTGGCTTTGAATTTGAGATACTCCTGCCTCAGCCTCCCAAGTGCTGGAATTACAGGCGTATGCCACCGTGCCCAGCTAGGAGTGATATTTAACAAAAAGGAAGTCTCTTCAGCTCTGGACATGAAAACTAATACAGTGTCACTTCAGTGTAGTCTATTGGTCAAGAAAATCACACAGAAGTTACACAGAGCTCATTGAGTTTCAAGGCAGGGGGACACACAGATTATTTGGTGAATAATGCTGCTATAAGCATTTATATACAAATTTCTTGATGGATATGTTTTTGTTTATCTTAAGTACATATCTAGGAATGAAATTGTTGAATCATATGTTATTTCTATGTTAAATTATTTAAGAAATTAATAGATTATTTTCCAAAGGGGCTGTACTATCATGTAGCCTCACTAGCAGCGTATGAGAGTTCCATTGTCTTTATATCTTTGCAAATACTTGTAATTGTCCATTTATTTGATTTAGCCATTCTAATAAGTATGAAGTGGTATCTGATTTGTGGCTTATTTCCCTGATGACTAATGATGCTGAGCATCTTTTTATGTACTTATTGGCAATCTTACTTTTGGAGACATTTTCATGGAGAAGCCTCTGTTCAGAGAAACCTCTGTTCAGGTGGACACAATACCTTTATCTTATTTTTATGTGGTGCTGAGAATCAAACCTAGTGCCTCCTATGTGCTAGGCAAGCATTTTACCACTGAGCCACAACCCCAGCCTCCTTTGTTCATTTTTAATTGGGTTATTTATCTTTTTTTTTTTTTTTTTTTTTTTTTTGGTGCCGGGGATTGAACTCAGGGACACTCGACCACTGGGCCACATCCCCAGCCCTGTTTTGTATTTTATTAGAGACAGGGTCTCATTGTGTTGCTAACTGCCTCACCATTGCTGAGGCTGGCTTTGAACTCGCGATCCTCCTGCCTCAGCCTCCCAAGTGCTGGAATTACAGGCATGCGCCACCGCGCCCAGCAATTTATCTTTAATTATTGACTCAAGCCATGATTTTTGAGGGCTTTAGAAAGTATGGCCTTCAAACCAGTGGGATTAATTCTCATATTTTACTATTTCTATGCATCATGTTTCCAATGTAGTACAAATTTCTTTTTGTTACTATTTACTCTATGTAAAATTTGGATGAAAATTAGAAAATAGTTAGAAAATTAAAAATAGTTAAAAGCTAATCAGTGGGAAAGTCTTCTAACCTTCAGACGTGTAAAAGGTAAGTGGAATGTCTGGGTTTTTTTGGGGGGGTTCTTTTTAATTTTTTTTATTCTAATTTGTTATATATGACAGCAGAATGCATTACAATTCATATTATACATATACAGCACAAGTTTTCATATCTGTGGTTGTATACAAAGTATATTCACACCATTTGTGTCTTCATACATGTACTTAGGATAATGATGTCCATCTCATTCCACCATCTTTTTTACCCCCATACCTCCTCCCTTCCCCTCCCTCCCCTTTGCCCTATCTAGAGTTCATCTAATCTTCCTGTGCTCCCTGTCCCAACCCCATTATGAATCAGCCTCTTTATATCAGAGAATACATTCAGCATTTGGTTTTTTGGTATTGGCTAACTTCACTTAGCATTATATTCTCCAACTTCATCCATTTACCTGCAAATGCCATGATTTTATTCTCTTTTATTGATGAGTAATATTCCATTATGTGTATATACCACATTCTCTTTATCCATTCATCAACTGAACGGCATCTGGATTGATTCCACAGTTTAGCTATTGTGAATTGTGCTGCTATTAACATTGATGTGGCTGTGTCCCTGTAGTATGTTGTTTTTAAGTCCTTTGGATATAGACTGAGGAGTTGAATAGCTGGGTCCAAAGGTGGTTCCATTCCCAGTTTTCCATATTGGCTACACCATTTTGCAGTCCTACCAGCAATGTATGAGTGTGCCTTTTCCCCTACATCCTTGCCAACACTTATTGTTGTTTGTATTTTTTTTTTTTTTTTTTTTTTTTTTTGGTACCAGGGATTGAACTCAGGGGAACTCAACCACTGGGCCACATCCCCAGCCCTTTTTTTGTATTTTATTAGAGACAAGGTCTCACTGAGTTGCTAAGTGCCTTGCCATTGCTGAGGCTGGCTTTGAACTTGCGATCCTCCTGTCTTAGCCTCCCAAGTGCTGGGATTACAGGCGTCCACCACTGCGCCTGGCTTGTTGTTTGTATTCTTAATAGCTGCCATTCTGAATGGAGTGAGATGAAATCTTAGAGTAGTTTTGATTTGCATTTCTCTAATTGCTAGAGATGTTGAACATTTTTTCATTTATTTGTTGATTGATTGTATATTATCTTCTGAGTGGTGTCTTTCAGTTCCTTGGCCCATTTATTGATTGGGCTATTTTTTTTTTTTTTTGGTGTTTAGCTTTTTGAGTTCTTTATATACCCTAGAGATTAGTGCTCTATCTGACGTGTGAATGGCAAAAATTTGCTCCCAAGACATAGGCTGTCTATTCACCTCACTGATTGTTTCTTTTGCTGAGAAGAAACTTTTTAGTTTGAATCCATCCCATTTATTGATTCTTGATTTTAATTCTTGCACTATAGGAGTCTAAAGCAATCCTTAGCAAGAAGAGTGAAGCAGGTGTCATCACTATACCAGACCTTAAACTATAATGCAGAGCAATAGTAACAAAAACATCATGGTATTGGCACCAAAATAGACTGGTAGACCAATGGTACAGAATAGAGAACATTGAGGCTAACCCACATAATTACAGTTATTTTATATTAGACAAAGGCGCCAAAAACATACATTGAAGAAAAGAGAGCCTCTTCAATAAATGGTGCTGAGAAAACTGGAAATCTATATGCAACAAAATGAAATTAAACCCCTATCTCTCACCATGCGCAAAACTCAACTCAAAGTGGATCAAGGGCCTAGGAATTATACCAGAGACACTGCACCTATTAGAAGAAAAAGTAGGCCCAAATCTACATCATGTCAGATTAGGAAGGTTTGGTTTTTATCCATTCCAGAAATGAAATACCAGAAACAGAAATTCTTCAGGAATGTAGCATGTACAATCACAAATGTACCATGGTGGTTTTTTCCCCCCAAGTGGAAAGTACACAAAAAGTGGGAGTACATGAAAAATAATTGATAACAATTCCTGCATTTCTATGGTAAAAATACTGAAAACCTCAAGTGTATATAACAGTGTATGAGGTTACATAATTTGTGAGATTAACAATAATTAAAACCAGATTTTAATATAGCCTTAATCTCACCATGAGAAAACATCAGAAAAGGATTAAAGAAATTCCACAAAATAGGGCTGGGGTTGTGGCTCAGAGGTAGAGCGCTCACCTAGCACATGAGCGGCCTGGGTTCGATCCTCAGCACCACGTAAAAATAAAACTCATTGTGTACAACTAAAGCAAATAAATAAATATATAAAAAAGAAATTCCACAAAATAACTATTCAAAAATGTCCTTGTATATGATAACTAACTCTAATGTGAGGTCTTTAATTAGATCCTGAACCAGAAGTAGGATATTAATGAGAAAACTGATGAAATTAAAATGAGACTTTTAGTATAGTTCATAGCATTGTACTAATGTTAATTTCTTGGTTTTGATAATTGTTCTAAGGTTATTTAAGGTGGTAAGATTAGGGTAAGATTAATGAAGGGCAGGTAGGAATTTTATGTATTTTTTTACAACTTTTCTGTAATATTTCAAAATAAGATATATATTTTTAAATAGTTGGACACAATACCTTTATTGTATTTATTTATTTTTATGTGGGGCTGAGGATCAAAACCAGGGTCTCGCATGTGGTAGGTGAGAGCTTTAACACTGAGCCACAACCCCAGCCCTCATAATAAGATATTTTAATAAACAAGTTTGATCAGCCATAATACTTAATTCTTTTTTTATTCTCTACACAGATTTTACTTATAAAATAATTATTATAGGAAGAAGCCATCAAAATCTTCTCACCAAAAGTATTTTAAAAGATATGATTAAGTGCACCCAGCAATTAGTTAATAAAAATAGAACATGTTCTGGTATGTGTGGCAATTGTTAGATCTTTTAAATTTATTATGTGCTATTGCTGTTTCTTTGGTAATTGACTTCTTTTGTTGTTTTACCTGTATAGAGCTAATATTGAATGGACTTCAGATACCACATCTAGATTTTTTTTTTGGTACCAGGGATTGAACTCAGGGGCACTCGACCACTGGGCCACATCCCCAGCCCTTTTCTATATTTTATTAGAGACAGGGCCTCACTGGGTTGCTTAGGGCCTTGCTACATTGCTGAGGCTGGCTTTGAACTCACAATCCTCCTGCCTCAGCTTCTTGAACCACTGGTGCACCACCACACTTTTCTTTTGTTCTTTTACATATATATATATATATATATATATATATATATACATATATATATATATATGTATATATATGTATTTTACATATATATTAATTTTATTTATTAATTATATATTAATTATAAATTAATATATTTATTAATTATAATTTCATATATATATATATGAGAGAGAGATATGCTGGGGATTGAACCCAGGGCCTTGTGCATGCTAGGCTAACACTCTACCAACTGAGCTATAGCCCAAGCCCCCCTCATCCTGATTTTTGATTCCTATGACTTCACTTATTGTTGTGAGCTTTTGAATTAGCAGAAGTTGAGAATTTCCTAGCATCTCACCACGGTGTAGGTCTAAGGCCTGGACTTATTGGCCCACTTTTACTTAAAAAAAAAAAATTCCCCCAATATTTAATTGCAAAAGTGCCTTGTCTTTTTTGCCACTTTACTTCCTCTTTCAGTCCCTAGTACCCAGATTGTTCTTATTCTAATTATCCTCTGCAGCATGACTCATTATTCACTTATATTTGAACCGAAATCTTGCAGTATTTACAAAATTGTGTCAACATAAGTAGAAATCAGAGAGATTCTCCAAAGATTAATTATGTTCATTTGGGAATAAAATATCATTGCAATAGGAATATGCATGCTGTAATAAACTGTGAGCATATTCAAAGAGATTGAAGCAGCTTGGTGTGGTGCACACCTGTAATCCTAGCAACTCAGGAGGCTGAAGCAGGAGGATCCCAAGTTCAGAGCCAGGCTCAGCAACTTAGTGAGGTCCTAAGCAACTTAGTGAGACCCTGTCTCAAAATAAACATAAAAAGAACTGGGGATGTGGCTTAGAGGTAAAGTGCCCCTTGATTCAATCCCTGCTACAAAACAAACAAAGAGATAGAGGAAAGAGGAAGTTTCCAAAGGTGAAATGAGCTGAATTACATAAGATGTTTTGAAGCAGTAATCCTCGACTATAAATTTTTTTTTTGCTTTTAGTTGTACACAATGAGTTTTATTCAATGTGTTTTTTTATTTGTGCGTGGTGCTGAGGATCGAACCAGGGTCGCCCACGTGCTAGGCAAGTGCTCTACCACTGAGCCACAATCCCAGCCCTCGACTATAAATTTTAATGATAAGGGTAGTGCCAGTCTGAGGTTGAAAAATAGCTGCTGGGCAGAAGTCCTTGCAGAATTATTTCTTGTGTAAGGTTGTGAATCCTACAGTTTTGTGGGAATAGTTCTTATTATCAGGCATATATGCAAGAGGGCCCGTCCTTTGTAACTCCCAGACGTATGTATGTATATATTTTGGTTTGAATGGACACAATCAATTCCATTTTGATTCTGAATGACTTTAATGACTGCAAAGAATTAAATTAGAATATTTTGAAGTTTCATAAGGGGGAATCACTGTAAACTCAATTATATTTATCACTATTCATTGCATGTATACTTTATGCCAGTCTTGGTTCTATATAGTGAGAGAACACAAAATCCAGCCCTATTTATATTCCTGAATGGTGAGATAAGGATTGATCGAAGGCACAAGTCAAAATACTATGATTTCCTTGATGGAAGTGGTAAACATAGTATATGGTAGTGTTGTGGTTTAGATGTGAGGTGTCCCCCAAAAACTCATGTGTGAGACAATGGAAGAAGGTTTAGAGGTGAAATGGTTGAGTTACCAGAGGTTTTTTTTTTTTTGGTACTGGGGATTGAACTCCACCACTGGGCCACATCCCCAGCCTGTTTGTTGTATTTTATTAGAGATGGGGTCTCACTGAGTTGCTAAGTGCCTCTCCATTGCTGAGGCTGGCTTTGAACTCGTGATCTTACTGCCTCAGCCTCCCAAGTGCTGGGATTATAGGCGTGCCCGGCTAGGTTACCAGAGTTTTAACCTAATCAGTGAACTAATCCCCTGATAGGGATTAACTGGGTGGTATCTGTAGATAGCTAGGGTGTGGCCGGAGGAAGTGGTCTCTGGAAGTGTGCCTTTGAGGCATATATTTTATCCTTGTTGAGCTGAGCTCTTTCTGCTTCCTGGTGCAATGTCCTGAGCCACTTTCTTCTACCACACTATTCTGCCATGATGTGCTGCCTCACCTCAGGCCCAAAGCAATGGAGTCTGCTGTCTATAGACTAAGGCTTCTGAAACTGTGAGCCCCCAAATACACTTTTCTCCTCTAACTGTTCTTGTCAGGTACTTTGGTCACAGCAATGAGAAAACCGACTAAAACAGGGAGCAAGAAAACAATTGGCTTGGGTGGGTGAAAGCTTCAGTGAAGATATATATTAAGTTGGATCTAAAAGATGATCAAAGATATTTTCAGTTGAAGAAAATTTCTATAATGTTAGAAAATTTTAAAAAATTAATATGGCAATATATTCCAACTTATTGTTCTGAAATGTTAAGTTTTTTTTTCTCCCCAGTACCCAGGAATTGTACCCAGGGCCTTACACATGCTATGCAAGTGCTCTACCACTGACTTACATCTCCAGCCCTCTTAAATTTTATTTATTATTATTATTATTATTATTATTATTGTTATTGGTACTGGGGATTAAGCCCAGGATGCTTTACCACTGAGCTACATTCTCAGCCCTTTTTGAGACAGGAACTCACTAAATTGCTTAAGGCTTTGCTAAATTGCTGAGGCTGGCCTAGAATTTGAGATCCTCCTGCCTTGGCTTCCCTAGTAGCTGGGATTACATAGGTGTAGGCTACCAGGCCCAGACAAAATGTTAAGCTTCTTAATTTTCTGTGACAGAGGGTGTACACATTTGTGTGTACTTACAGTATTTCAGTTGGAAAGATTTTTCAAATACTCATAACAGTTTAAAGAATTTTATAGGAAATGTCCATATATGTATCACCTAGATTCTACATTAACAGTTTACTTGCTTTATTACATATACATTTATTTTGTTACACACTTAAAATGTTCATTTTACTTCCCTCTATCCATCAATCCATTTTATTTCATTAGTGTACTTCAAAGTAAATTGTAGATATTCACACATTGGATCCACTAAAAACCTTAGCATGTGTGTCATTAACCAGAGTTCAATATTTATTTGTAGTTTTTTCTTTTGATGTAAAACTTACAATGAAATGTACAAGATTTGAATATACAGTTGCTGTTTTGAAAAGTACATAGATCCATGTTACCCAAACCCCAAACAAGATAGAACATTCCTAGCACCCCAGAAAGTCACTCATAGAAGTACATTTTTGAGGTGTAGTATTCATAGATCCCAGCAATTGCAGGCTAAAGAGTGATGAGAGGTAGAAAGAATTAAGCTGGGAGAAGATAAAATTTTGAAGGTCAAAAGGATTAGTAGGTGGCCAGCATCCCAGACTCTGAACAGGCACTAATAACTTGCTATGGACAGTAAGCAGATTATCTTGGCTGGAACTGAGCCAAAGGCATGAGATACTAAATGAAATATCACTTTGCTCCAGTTATTTTCAATACAGTGGCAGAGCACATGCTTAGCTTACGTGAGACTCTGGTTTTAATCGTGCAGCAAAAAGCAAAACAACAACAACGATACACAAAGCTCCCTCAAACAAACACAAATCAGGGTTCTTCTGTAGGCCCTATATCTTGAAGGGCAGTGGTTCCCAAATAGAGGCAATTTTGCCCCACAGAGGACACTTGGTAATGGTTAAGGATATTTTGGGTTGTCACAAGGGATTGTGATGTTACAAACATCTTCATAAAAGTTTAAAGGATTTTACAGTAAAATTTACACTTTAATGGGCAGGGGCTAGGGATGCTGCTAAATACCCCCTTGCAAGAAAGAATTATTTGGTCCTGAATATTAAGAGTACTTGTGGTAGGCTAAAGGTAAGTTACACACTGGCAGAAAAAGAAAATAAATTTTAAAGAAAAATTATGTGTTTGTTTCACCTTTTTTTCTCTTGGTACTGGGGATTGAACTCAGGGTCTCAACCACAGAGCTATATCATTTTTATTTTATTTTTAGTTATTTATTTATTTTTAAAAATTATTTATTTGCTTTAGTTGCACACAATGCAATGCATTTATGTTTATGTGGTACTCAGGATTGAACCCGGGCCACGCACATGCTAGGCAAGCGCTTTACCGCTGAGCCACAACCCCAACCCCAATATCATTTTTATTTTTAATTTTTTTTATTTTGAGAGAGGGCCTCACTAAATTGCTGAGGCAATTGAATCCTCTTGCCTCATGCTCCTGAGCCTCTGGGATTACAGGCATGTGCCACAGGACCCAGTTTATTTCACTTTTTAAAATCAAGAAAAAGGAATAATAAATCATTATTGTTGGGTAAAACAAATACAAAAAATGTGCTTCCATTTTGGTGCCATTTGGGGTAGGGATGTGGGAAGAGGCAGCCAGTTCCTCATTACTGGAAGTGGAAATACTGATGTGGTGCTATATAAGGCCTTTTAGGGAAACAGGGCAGAGTCTATAGTGGGAAGATTGGATTTGTGATCTTCCACTTGCCTTTTCTGGCTTCCGAATCCGTGGTTTGAAGACTAGGGGAGGATAAAAGCAGGATGGGAGGAAGAGAAAGAGATGTTTACAGTTTCCACCTGCTGCAATTCTGAAGACTGTTCTAAATAGGGTAGCCAGGACAGAGGTGACCAGTGGCCATTGCAGCAGGACTTCATTGACAAATGCCGACCAAAGTTCAAATCAGAGAGCTCTGCGTCTTAGCACATGATTTCCAGGTACTCCCACCTCAGTGTCAGCCCTGGGAGGATGGCTGGCCTGTAAACTTGACCTGTGATTCACTGAAGGTGAGGTGGCCAGAGGGCCCTGCTCAGAGGTGTTGCAAGTCATGCGTGCTCTTTGTTATGGCTGAATTTCATGTCCATTCTTGCATGGGTTCCTCTGGTGTTTTCTCCCTTTCTGTCTGCGACTTATATCTGCATCTGTCTCAGTTCGAAAGTCCCTAAGAACCAGTGTCGGATTGGTCCATAGTCTTCACTATGGGGCAAAGGATGTTAGTCTCAATACTGGTTTGAGAGATAGCTTTATTTTGCAATATTGCAATGATTAATCTAACAAAAATAAACAAGTAAGTTCTTTCAAAGTGATATGGATCTTTTTGGTGAAACATTTAATTTTAATAGGTGATAGGTATAGTAAGCTCAAAGGAACAAAAGGGGGAAAAATCAGTGAAAAGCCTCCAAAACTCCTGTCCTGTAGAAGCAACCATTTCTCCAAACATGGTGGCACACTCCTGCAATCCCAGCATCTTGGGAAGCTGAGGCAGGAGTATGGCAAGTTCAAGGCCACCTTCAGCAATTTAGTGAGGCCCTAAGCAACTTAGTGAGACTCTATCTCAAAATTTAAAAAGTGGGCTGGGATTGTGGCTCAGCGGTAGAGCGCTCGCCTAGCACGTGCGCGGCCCGGGTTCGATCCTCAGCACCACGTACAAATAAAACTCATTGTGTACAACTAAAGCAAATAAATAAATATTAAAAAAAATTTAAAAAGTGCTGGGAACCTGACTCAGTAGTAAAGTGTCCCTGGGTTCAGTCCCTGGTACCAAAAAAAAAAAAAAAAAAGTAATAATAATAAAATAAAATGAAAAAAGAAGCAATCATTTCTTGTCACTTTTTTTCTGAGATATTCTATGCATATACAAATAGGTCCACATAGTCCCTCCATTTTAAACAAATATTAGCATATTATAAACACAATTCTGCTCCCTGCTTTTCACCCAGTGTTTCCTAGATTATTCTTTATCAGTATGTTAAAAAAATCAGTGTAGTACCTATTGTACTGCTGTGTTTTGGGTGGATATTTAGAAGGCTTCCAAGCTTTTGCTATTATATACAATGTTGCAATGATAACCTTGTAAATATATGGAATTCAAGTATCTAGGTCAAGGGGAGCAAGTGCGGCTGGATCAGATGTAGCTGCACTCTCTATGGAGGCTGAAAGGATCCACTGCCCACTCCAGTGCATCAGCATTATTTTTTCAAACCCTCCCCGGTGGAGGATATTATCTTCTTTTTGATCCTTGCCAATCTGGTAAGTGAAAAGTGGTTCCCAGTGTAATTTTAATTTACATCTCTCATTTTGAGTGAGGTGGAAGAGACATTTGCATTTCCTTTCCTGTTAACTTGTATTTCAACTCACTTATTATTCTTTTTCTTATTGATCTGTAAGAGTTCTTTGGTTTTAGCTGGGTGCGGTGGTGCACACCTGTAATCCCAGCACTTGGGAGGCTGAGGCAGGAGGATTGCGAGTTCAAAGACAGCCTCAGCAATAGCAAGGCACTTAGCAACTCAGTGAGACCCTGTCTCTCATAAAAATACAAAAAAAGGGCTGGGGATGTGGCCCAGTGGTGGAGTGCTCCTGAGCTCAATCTCCCAGTACAAAAAAAAAAAAAAAAAAAAAAAAGAGTTCTTTGGTTTCTAAGTAAATTAGTAATGTGTTGTAAATATGGTAGCCAGGACAGAGGTGACCAGTAGCTACTGCAGCATGACCTTCATTGACAAATGCCAACCAAAGGTCAAATCAGAGAACCACTTCCCAGCTCTGCTTCATAGCACATGGTTTCCAGGTACTCCCACCTCAGTTTCTCCCATGTCTTTCCTTGTGTGTGGTGGCTCATATCCTGAAGATTTTCTTAAGCTTACATCTGCCTTTTTAGTTTTAGTTTTAGTTACTATAAATCTGTTACCACTTGAATTATTTAAATATTTATCCAATGGTATTTCTTAATACTTTAATGATTTCATTTTTCATACTTATGTCTTTAATGTATTGGAATTTTGGTATAAAATAATGAAGGTACTTATTTACTAAGTGTATACCTAGATGTTATAATATTGTATTAAATAATCCACTCCCCTACCCCCACTGATCTGAGATGACATTTTAATCATATCTAAATGCTCATATGAAGTTGGGTCTATTTTTTCCCATTCCGTTGTTTTGATTTTGTTTTTGTCTGTTCACCTATCTGTACCACACTAAATGTTAGTGTTATCATTATAACAGATTATTATTATAGCTTTATTATATAATTTAACATTTTGGTACAACTAATGCCAATCTGACGATGGTCTTTGGATTATAATATTTAACACCTGTTTTTAGCAAACTGTTGTCGCCTGAAGCGATGGCCGCTTGGAGCAACGAAGCCGCGGGAAGAAGTTCAGATGCAAACTGGAAATAAACAGCTTTTTATTCTGATAACTTTTCTCTCTGGCTCTAACAACAACTAACACGTGCCACACACACCACCAAAATGGCGCTGACCCGATCAACAATCTCGGCCAAGTCACTCGAGATCCTGGGCCAAGTCCCGTGAGACTACGGAAGGCGACAATGCCCAAATCCTTATGGCCCATAGTCAACCGCAATTTAAGCCATCTCCCCAAACAGGGCTCCAGCAGCAAACCAATTGTGTATTTCCATAATTCTAGATGCCTTGTATTCCTTCTAAAGTATCTCTCCTCCAGAGTTCTACATACTTGAAAGGTGAAAAATGCAAACACTTGTGTAAACATAAGTCTTTCCCAAAACTGTCCTCAGTTTTTTGAAAAAACTACCCTTCCCCTAGCGGTCAGACTGACCCCAAACTTATTCTTGTTCCTTATTTTGTCTAGCTTGCAAAACCGGCTGGCTGATCACCCTTCCCCTAGTGGTCAGGCTAACCCAGAACTCAGAAATAATGCTTTGTACGTGACTTTATATGTTAACCAATCAAAAGAGCACTGTGAAGCCCCCCTTAACTTGCATGTATTTCATTATAAAAACCTTGCTAAATCTGGACTCGGGGCCTCTTAGCGTCACAGGTTACCGGTTACCGAGTGCACGGAGGACCAAGCTCGAGCTTGCTAATAAATGACTCTTTGTTATTTACATTGATCAAGGACTCTGGTGGTCTTCTTGGGGGTCCCAAGCCGCGGGGCACAACATACTCTTTTCTATGGCTGTCTACCTCCCAGATACACTCAAGATCAATAGACTTACCATCTTCCTAAGCACAGGGGATCTTGGATTAGAGTCAGGAGATGTCCCCCTGGGAACCCTCTGATCAGCCTTTCTGTTGGTCAGGTCCGTGAGTTTCCTGAAGGGCAGGAACTGTGTCTTCCCCACACTGAGCGCAGGCCTGGCACTGAGAAGCGCTCAGTAAGTGTATGTTGGGTGGATGGATGAACTGATGAACACGGGAGTGAACACGTGTCCGCCAAGGAGTCTTCTTTCCTGTACAAGTTGTCCTCTGGCTTTGAAGGATGACTAGAACTGGGGCATGATTCCTGGGGTTGCATCCCAGCTCCTTGTCTATTTTCCCACCCAGGAGAGGAAAGCTGAGTGAACAAGGGTGATGAACACCACATCCCCTCCCCTCCCCCTCACACATCCAGAGCCTGAGAGTTGAAACTAGCTTTTTCATTGTGTTTGCCCTCATCTTTTTTTGTTTTGTTTTGTTTTCATTTTTGTTTTTGAGATATTGCCTGGGCTGGCCTCCAACTCCTGCACTCAAGCGGTCCTCCCACCTCAGGCTCCTGAGAAGTTGGGACTACAGGTGTGTACTACAGTGCCCTGCTTTTGCATTAAGTAAAAATGTCACCTTCATCAGATATGGTGGCACACGCCTGTAATCTTGGGAAGTTGAGGCAGAAACATGGCAAGTTTGAGGGCAGCCTCAACAACTTAGTAAGACTCCGTCTCAAAAAAAAAAAAAAAAAAAAAAAAAGAAGGTCAGGGAATGTGGTTCAGTGGTAAAGCACCATGGGTTTAAAAAAAAAAAAAATGGAACCTTCTTTCATCACCTCTCCCTTTCTACACCAAATCCTCAGTAAAGCAAGTAGAATAGCTAGGAAGACAGGAACCAATACAACTAAACATAACAGCTGAGTCTTCTACAGTGTTTAGTATGTGCTGGTTTCTGTCTTAATTTTTCTACCTATTTCATAATTGAATATTTAAAACAAGTGGATATATATATGTGTGTATGCATATATACACACATATACATATATATCCAAATATACGTGTGTATATATGTATATATATATGTATGTGTATATAAAAATTATGCCCGTTGTGCAAGTGAGTTAACTGAGTTAACAGAGAGGTTTGGTAACTTTCCCAGAGCCACAGAGCTTGTATGTAGATGTGGATGGGTGTGTTAACTCCATCAAAGTATAATATAAGGCACAGAGAAATTCACAAATCAAAAGTGTATGACTAAACAAAATTTCACAGTGAATGCACCTGTGTACCTGTACTCAGATCAAAGTCGAGAACACTCCCAATCCCCCAGGCACTCCAACCAATCCCTCCCAGTCATTGCCCCTTCCCCCCAAGGGTAACCACTCTCCTGATCTCTCTTACCATTCCTCTGAGAGTTTCTTCTTCATCTTTCTATTTTCATCACTCATGTATTTCAAGCATCATAAAATCTGGTGTTTTGTTTCACTTTTCAAGGTAGGTACTTTACTATGTTGCCCAGAGCTGGCCTCAAACTGCTGGGCTAAAGCAATCCTACCACCTCCCGCTCCGGATAGCTGGGACTCCAGGCATGTGCCACCATGCCCAGCTTTTACAAGGTCTGTTGCTAAAGTTTACAATATTTTCTCTTACAACAGTAGAGGTGGGTTGTTTGGGAGAACACATTTCTAGAAAGGAGACATAATTGGGGGTGGCAGAGTTAGGGGGCAATTACTCCAGTTTCCTCCAAATTCTCTTTGCAAGTATGTATAAGGCTCCGATCTTTCCTCTAGTCTCTCTGCTCCAGGACTACATCTCCCAGGAGGCTGTGCTCTGACAGCTCTCGGATTTAAATAGGATTCTGGGTTCTGCTTAGAGGGAAGCTGTTGCTGGGCGCCTAGGCGTGAGAGGAGCAAGAAGCAGCCGAAGCAGCCAAGAGTTGGAGCCTGATCCTGAGCCCGAGCCAGATCCTGAGCCCGAGCCAGAGTTGTAGTTGAAGCTGGAGCAGCAGCAACTAAAGACGTCAAAAAGATGCTGGTTATCTTAGGACTGCTCACCTCCTTCTTTTCGCTCTTGTATGTGACAGCTCCATCCATCAGGTTTGTCTTAATTCAACAACTTGTAACACTAGCTTACAAAACCCTTCATTGGGAGAGGGGGGTGGAAAAGAGACAGGGAAGGAGGTGAGGGAGAGAAAGTTAGGGCAGAAGAGGCAGGAAAGAAAGAGAGGTTATGGATACCATGGTGGAAAATGAGAAGGGAGGACTGGGGCTGTGGAGGTGGGGCAGATTTGAGTTCTGATGCTAGAAGAAGGCTGTGAGGATGACTCTGTAAATAACTCAAGAGTCACCTTAGGTGGAGTCTTGGCTCTTTCACATGATTCCCTTGAGTTTCTCCAAAGCTCTCCCTTTCTTCTCTGTCCCTAATCAAGGTGGCCTTGCTAGGTTGTGTGTATGGCAGGGGACATTGCTGAGGGACTCATCGTTAAGTACCAGGCACCCTGGGAAGGGAACCAAGTCTTCCCTTTGATAACTGCCCTTAATAAATGTTTTGGGATGACTCTATAGCCTGGGACTTCTGGACATGTCAAAGAAATGTGTACATTGAACAGAGAATTTTTAACTTACTGATGATAAAGAAGGTTAAGTGGACATATCAGGGACACAAAGTGTCATTTTAGGTCCTAACATAGAGACCTGGGTTCAAATTCCAGTTCTGCCACCATAAGAGGTGGCTTTAACTTCTTTGGCCCTTAGTTTTCTCCACTGTCATGTCGAGATAATACTGGAGTGGCTGAGAGGATTAAGATAAATTATGTACGGAAAGTGCCTAGCCTGGTGCCTGGTGGTGGTCAAAAGATGCTCAGGAACTGTTAGCTGTGCCCCTTTCTCTCTAAGTTGAAAAGGGCTAGAATGAAATCTGTAATATGACGGCAGAAAGTCTCTGAGGATCCCCCACTCTCTAGAAAGAGGAGAGATAGCCGTGTACTGCCCTCCGGGATGTTGTTCATTAGCTAATCACAGAGATGCTTAATGGAGACCTAGGGCTCAGGATCATCCATTCCACTAATTCTCATCACTCATGTCTTTTGAATGTGGGTCACAGGAAGAAGCTGACCCTGGGAACCTGTAGAGATAAGTGTTAGTTGTCTTTGTGATCTGACAAGGAAAGTCCTCATTGGCTCTGTCTCAGGAGCACTTATTCTGTTTGCCCAGGTGATCATTTGTAGCCTCTGGGCACACGACCTTCCAATTTGCGCTTATGAACTGGACACTACCTTGCTCAGGAGGAGAAACATCTCATGTAGAATATCTTTTTCTGGCCTCCTGACTCCAAAGTAAAAGATATCCTTCTTAGAGGCTGGATGGCTTTATTTCATGCAACTCCGTGTGGATTGGGAAGGATGGCGCGTGATGCTTTTGTTTCCCTTGCTGGCAGGAAGTTTTTTGCTGGTGGAGTATGTAAAACGAACACGCAGCTTCCGGGAAAGGTAGTGGTGATCACAGGTGCCAACACAGGCATCGGCAAGGAGACGGCCAGAGAGCTGGCTCGCAGAGGTGAGTCCTTTCTTTTCTGCCTCTGCACAGCCTCGCCTCCTACCCTCCTCCTCACTCAGGGCCCTCTCTGCCCTTCCTCCTGGGCTTGGAAGCTCCCATAGGGATTTAAGAAACCTGGGATTCAAGTTCAACATGACACTAACTTACTCTGGCTTTCAACACCTCCCTTCCTCCTTGTTCCTTCCCTATTATATAAAGTGAGGAAAACAATGATGTCCATGTAGAACATTTGTCAAGTCAGTTATTCTAATAGGATATGCTAAGCAGCATTAAATACAGGATTGTAAAACCAGGGTTCCCAGCCTGGGGTTAAGCCAACAGCAAGAAGACTGACCAGTGCTCCCAGGAGCATCTGGAAGTGGCAATGTGAATCCCCTACGATTTTAGGGGTGGCTGGGAGAACACTCTGCCCATCAGTCCCAAGCTCACTTACTATTCCTCTTTTTCAGCCTAGGATCTGAACACATTGCCTTTTTTTTTTTTTCAAATTTATTTATTTTTTATTCTAAATTTTTAGAAATGATAGCAGAATGCGTTACGATTCATATTACACATATAGAGCACATTTTTACATATCTCTGGTTGTATGCAAAGTATATTCACACCATTTGTGACTTCATACGTGCACTTAGGGTAATGATATCCATCTCATTTTACCATCTTTTTTTTTTTTTTCTTCATCCTTTTGCCCCCTTCCTTCCCCTCCTCCCCATTGGCCTATTCTAGTGTTCCTCTAATCCTCCTATGCCCTTTTTGTCTTGGCCCCAGGAGCCCGAGTATACATTGCCTGCCGAGATGTACTGAAAGGGGAATCTGCTGCCAGTGATATCCGGCAGATACAAAGAACTCCCAGGTGCTGGTGCGGAAACTGGACCTATCCGACACCAAATCCATCCGAGCCTTTGCTGAGGGCTTTCTGGCAGGTGAGGCCCCAGAGGGTGGTGAAGAAATCAGGAAACTGAATGGGAATGACTGTTCTACCCTGGCCCATCTGTGGCCCTTGCATCAGAACCATCATGATCCCACTGGGCAGGTTCTGCTACAGGAACCAGCAGGACAGGGAATTGGCAAGAGGATGGTGGGTGGACAAGCTGGGCAGGATCCTTATCGACTTTTTGCTCTGCAGTGGAAATGTTGGAGGTGTTGGCTCCAGTCTGGGCTTGTACCTTGGCATCAAGGTGTGGCCCTGATGCCACTTTCTTCTTTCATCCAGAAAATCAACCTTCTGTGGCCTCAGGCACTAGACGAATTTGTGCCACTGCCAAAATTCTTCTGGGTCTTGGAAAATGACCAGCCTCTACCAAGAACTATAGAATCCACGAGGGACAGGGACCAGGTCTGCTTTGCTTTACCAGTGGATTCTTAGGACCCAGCAGAGTAGGCTTGGCCCAGAGTCAGTAGTTAGTACATGCTGGCTGAATAAATGAATGAACAGTGTCCAGGAAGATATAAGCAACTAAAACTAGAAACTCAATGATAATGGTTATTAAATACCACTGAAATAGGTCCAAGTGAGGGATAGTTGTTGACTTGTAGGCAATACCTTGTCTTAGAAGAAAGGAGCAGAATGAGCAGTGTTTCTGGACAAAGACAAGGGGCAAATACTCAGGGCTGTGACAGGTAGCTAGTGGTCTCCTCACTAACACAGGCTCTCCTTGGTTGTGCTTGGCAGAAGAAAAACAACTCCATATTCTGATCAATAATGCGGGAGTGATGTTGTGTCCATATTCCAAGACAGCAGATGGCTTTGAAACTCACCTGGGGGTCAACCATTTGGGTAAGTATACTTACTCCAAAATAAAGCATATCACCCTTGTTCTCTATAGGAAGATGGTCCTATACCAGTGCTGAGAATCTCCAGTGGTCCCCTTAGATTCCAGTGTTCCAATATATTAGACACATTGTTGTTTTCATTGTCCTTCTCCTAACTGGTCTAAAAAAAGCAAGATCCTCCTGTTCATACCATTAAGAAGCCCTGAATCTCAGCTGAGAGTTGTGTGGCACAGTCCTGTGATCCCAGCTACTGGGGAGACTGAGGCAGGAGGATCACAAGTTCAAGACTAACCTGGGCAACTTAGACCCTGTCTCAAAATAAAAAGTAAAAAAGAGTTGGGGGGTGTAGTTCAGTGGTAGAATGCTTGTCTAGCATGTGCAAGGCTCTGGGTTCAATACCCAGTACAGAAAAAAGAAAGAAAGAAACCCCAAATCTCAGAAGAGAACATCATTCATGTATGGGCTAGTGACAGTGCAGGGTTTGCCAGGCAGGGCCAGGCCTGGGGTATGTAGGAATCTGGGTGTGACGGGAGAAGTCAAATCCATACAAGATGCAAGCAAGTCAAGGGCTGGTCCATGGGGGTAGGGCAAACCTCAAGAACTTGAGTACAAGACATACATATGGGGATTCAGAGTTCAAGGTAATAGTTTTAGAGAGGAGTGCATGGAACTTGTTTTATGAATGCAGGCAAATGTCATTTTCCCTGACTATTCTATCCTTCTTCTGTACACGAGTATACCTGGGTCCACAGTTAAGCAATCATGGTTGGAGAGCAGGTGGGTTTTTTTCCCTGACTTGGGCAAAGATAGATGTACAAACAAATAAAGATTAATATAGCCTTACCATAGTCTAGCTCTGGCCCTTGCTTTGGGGAATCCGCTAACTTGAAGCAAATGACCATTAGCACTGAATTATTCATGGCATCAGAATTTGTTCACACCCAGAAGACAGTGAGCTAATGCTGAAGTCCTGTCATCAGCTCCAACACCCTGAGCCTAGGCTACCATCAATCTCTCTGCTGGCTCTCTTTGTAGGCCACTTCCTTCTCACCTACCTGCTCCTGGAGCGGCTGAAGGAGTCTGCTCCTGCACGGGTGGTGAACCTGTCATCAGTGGTCCATCATATTGGCAAGATTCGCTTCCATGATCTGCAAGGCGAGAAGCGCTACTGCAGTGGTCTTGCCTACTGTCACAGCAAGCTGGCCAATGTGCTTTTTACTCGAGAGCTGGCCAAAAGGCTCCAAGGTAAGTTTGGAGAAAGGGCTGGGTTTAAAATGACAAAAACAGTGTCTCCTGTCCAGTCGAGAGGTTCACAGGAACTTCTGAATTTAATCTGTCAAACATGTACATTTCAGTGGTAGCTCTGTGTGCTGAGGAGAATGAGGTTATAAACGGTAAACGGAATAGTTTTGTCTCCAGTGAGCTTAACATTGAATGGGATTTAGAAATTTTATGAAGTTACATGTTTGTCAAATTTTATCTTGTATCTGTTATCTCATTTTGATTTTCACCACTACCTTTTATAACAGGCAGAGTGGGTATTATTATTCCTATTTCATAGGTTAGAACTGAGTTCCAAGAAAATGGCTGACTCAAGATTATATGGCAAATGAAGGAGTCAGAAATGGAATGTGGGGGCTGGGGTTGTGGCTCAGCGGTAGAGCGCGCTTGCCTAGCATGTGCACGGCCCAGGTTCGATCCTCAGCACCACGTAAAAACAAAGGCATTGTGTACAACTCAAACAAATAAATAAACATTTAGCCGGGTGTGGTGGCGCAAGCCTGTAATCCCAGCACTTTGGGAGGCTGAGACAGGAGGATCACGAGTTCAAAGCCAGCCTCACCAATGGCGAGGCACTTAGCAACTCAGTGAGACCCTGTCTCTATTTAAAATACAAAAAAGGGCTGGGGATGTGGCCCAGTGGTCGAGTGCCCCTGAGTTCAATCCCGGTACCTACACAAAAAAAAAAAAAAAAAAAAAAAAAAAAAATGGAATGTGGGTGCTTGCTTTAAATCAAAGGTGCTTCCTCTTTTGTGCCGTTTGTTGAAGTCACCCAGGGAGCTAAGCTACAGGGCTGCCGCTGCCTGGAGTTAGGCAGGTAGGGCTGGAGTTCAGGCCCCAGGGACTGAGTTCTTGTTCTACCTCATACTAGCCCTGTGTGTATGTGGACATGTTCTATTAACCTCCCTGACTGTGTCTCCTCAACTGTAGAATAGGTGAGTCTGGCTTTTAATACTTAATGATTCCGTGCTCCCAGGGAGTTTTGCATGAGCTGTTGGCTCTGACATCTGAGAATCAGGGGGGCCATTTACTATAGTGAATAAATCGGGGTTTGAGAACAACAGTGTTTATTATCAGAATACCAACGGCAGAAGAACAGGGTAATCCTAAAAATAAATAACAATTATAACAGCAATTGGGAGTTTGTTGTGCCATACTCTGTGTTAACTAATTTAATCCTCAACATTCCTATGTGGTGGGTGCTGTTATTCCCCCTTTTCCTACAAATGAAAAATCAGGTATAGAAAAGAAATTTGCCCAAGCAAGTTTCCTAGTTGAGCCAAAACTCCATCTAGAAAGTTCAGGTCTAGAGCCCCTTCTCTTTTCCCTACCTCTGGGTTCAGACCTTGGTCCTGTAACCTGCTAGGTATGACCTTGAGCAATTTATTTCCTCTCTCTGTGACTGTTTCCTCAGCTATAAAATGTAAATGGAAAGCCGGGTGCAGCGGTACACGCGTGTAATCCCAGCACTTGGGAGGCTGAGGCAGGAGGATCATGAGTTCAAAGCCAGCCTCAGCAATGGCGAGGCACTTAGCAATTCAGTGAGACCCTGTCTCTAATAAAAAAAAAAAAGGGTGGGGGCTGGGGATGTGGCCCGTGGTGGAGTGCCCCGAGTTCAATCCCTTGTAAAAAAAAAAAAAAAAAAAAAAAAAAGTAAATGAACATCTTAATATTACCTACTTAACAAACCTCTTTAAGAATTAAATGAGGGCTGGGGTTGTGGCTTAGCGGCAGACCACTCACCTCACACGTGCGTGACCCAGGTTCGATCCTCAGCACCACATCAACATAAATGCATTGCATTGTGTACAACTAAAGTAAATAAATATTAAAAAAAAGAATTAAATGAGACAATGAAGGTTGCATAGTAAGTACTGAAAATAGTGGTTGCACCAGGGGTGCCTGGGGAACAGGTTAACTTTCCATAATCTCCATCAACACCCTCAATCTGCATAAAATATGCTTGCTGGGCAAATGCACCTCAAAATTAGGCCCTGCTCCTCTACCTTCCTATTAGATCACTACTCCTGAGCCCCTCCTACAGAAATGGTAAAGATACCACTGTTAATAATTGATATTTCTACTTACTATGTGTTTTTTTTATTAGTAGTAATCTAGCCCTGGTATAAAGGTGACATTGAAATAGAAGGGCATTGAACCAGGCACAGAAGGCTGAGAAAGCTATAAATCATTCTGGAAGAGATCACTTCATTATTGGGTACATTCTGCCTGGCTAGCAGTGGTGAATGCTGGACCCTGGGGTTGGGTTTCCTGAGTTCTCTCTTCCTATTTATGTGTTTTGCTGCAGAGATGAGCTGCTTTCCTGAGCTCAGAGCATGTGCCTAGTCTCACTGTGCCTCTTCTCACTAGGCACGGGAGTCACCACCTACGCAGTTCACCCAGGCATCGTCAGCTCTGAGCTGGTTCGGCACTCGTTCCTGCTGTGTCTGTTTTGGAGGCTCTTTTCCCCATTCGTCAAGACTACACGGGAGGGGGCGCAGACCAGCCTACACTGTGCCCTGGCTGAGGGCCTGGAGCCCCTGAGTGGCAAGTATTTCAGGTGTGTGGCAGCAGTGTGAGTTCCCTCCTCCACCCTCCTCTACCGTGTATGTGTGAGACACAGGACTCCCTGGGCTTTGCACTGAGTCCCCGTACTTGTGTCTGATGATGGAAGCCAGGTTTGTGTTGAACCTGCAAACCAACTCCATTTTCTTTTCCAGGGAAACTTATGTTAGAAATAATTGCTTTTTTTTTTTTTTTTTTTTTTTTTTTGGTACCAGGGATTGAACTCAGGGGCACTCGACCACTGGGCCACACCCCCAGCCCTTTTTTGTATTTTATTAGAGACAGGGTCTCACTGAGTTGCTGAGTGCCTCGCCATTGCTGAGGCTGGCTTTGAACTCGCGATCCTCCTGCCTCAGCCTCCCTAGTGCTGGGATTACAGGCATGCGCCACCCGCGCCCGGCAGGAAGAATTGCTTTTATAGCTCTATTTTATACCTAGGTGCAGCTTTTCCATGTAAATTTTGTAGTTTTCTGAAAGCTGTTAAAGACTTTCCCTGGTGTTTATGCTATGGGAAGAATATTGTTAGCAGGCTCTCTGGATACTTTTTCTCCTCTTTCAAACTTTTGGCTGATTTGATTCATGAATTCTTTGATACCACTTAGCACATCATTGTTGGAGGAAGATCATCTCTTTCTCCAGTGTCAACTCTGTCCTGATGCTGTTGAGATTGGTATTATCTGTTGTAATATACAAATAGAAATTTCAGTACTGTATTTTATCACAAGCTCAGTGTGCAACCTGAGTTTGGGAATAAAGGAAAGAGCAGGATTAAATCTCCATCCCATTCCATGACTTAAGTCTGCTCCACTATCCCACTTTTGTTGAAGGCTGTTCATCAGTGCATTTAAGTGAAACACTAGAAATAAACTCAGTGTCCAACAATAGGGAAATGGATAAATGCTAATAACTAATGTTGCTTGAGCTCTTATAATGTGTTTGGCACTTTTCTAAGTGTTTGTATTAGTTCATACAATCATCACAACTCTGAGAGGTTGGTTATATTATCCCCACTTTACAGATGAAACTGAAGCACAGGATAATTAAGGAATTACTCAAGTGCATAGAGCTCATAGGTGGTAGAGCTGGAGTTTATACCCAGGCAGTCTGACTCCAGTGTGGTGCTGTTCAGTGCTATTGCTACTAGCCATGTGTGGCCATTGAACACTTGAAATATGGCTAGTCCAAATGGAGATGTTCTGTAAGTGTCAATTGCACACCAAATTTTGAAGACATAGTATGGAAAAATAAATGAAAATATGACATTCATAATTTTTATATTGGTTACATACTGTAATGGTTTGGCTATAATGGGTTAACTAAGATGTATTACTAAAATAAATTTTCACCCATTTTTTTTTTTTTTTTTTTTTACTTTTTGAATGTGGCTACTAGACAAAATTTTAAATTGCATGTGTGGCTTACATGGTTTGCATCATATTTCTATTGGACAAATCTAATCTAGAGTCTCAGTGCTTAAGTTACTGCCATAAAGATGTGATAAAATATTATGCCATTATTAAATGTAACATTTTCAAATAGTATTTAATTAATGGTAAAATGTTGGTTATATAATGTTGTGAGAAAAAATGACTATAATACAAAACTATACAAGCATTTATTGTAAATACATACCCAGCCACAGAGTAGTAGTGGTTACTTCAAAGAAGTTTGGGGTAGAGTCGGGTGGCATGTAAAGGAGAAGTTTAACTTTTTATCTTAGGCTTTTCTTTATTATTTAAAAATTTTTCGATCATATATTTATTTGCTATTTTATAATTAAATATGTTTTTTAACAAGAGAAAGTTATCTTCCTCAAATTAAATACAGTAGGATTTCAATTTTATATAAAAGATTGTATCTATTTATACATGAACAAAGCAAACAAAGTTGTGAAGAAAAGCAGTTAAATAATAGGCTTTTCTTCTTTTATCAGTACTACATTTTCCAAAAATTATACAGAACTTTCATAATTAGAAAAAAATTCTATTAAAAAGTCAGGTGTTAGCAGGTGTGGTGATGCATGTCTGTAATCCCAGTGACTTGGGAGACTAAGGCAGAAGGATTTCAAGTTCAAGGTCAGTCTGGGCAACTTAGTGAGATCCCTGTCTCAAAAAAAAAAAAAAAAAAAAAAAAAAGACCAAAAAGGGCTGGGCAAAAAAAAGGTGGGGATGCTGGGGAGGTAGCTCAGTGGTAGACCACTTGCCTAGCTGAAAGAAGAAGAAGAAGGAGAAGGAGAAGGAGAAGGAGAAGGAGAAGAGGAGGAAGAGGAAGGAGGGGAAGGGGGAGGGGGAGGGGGAGGAGGAGGAGGAGGAAGAGGAAGAGGAAGAGGAAGAAGAAGAAGAAGAAGGAGAAGAAGAAGAAAGAAACAAATAAAAACAAACAAACAATCCCTTCCCACACACAGAGCAACAAAACAACAACAAAATTAAAAAACCACTCTGAGAACTGTGTTCTCCCCACCCTCAACCCATTATCCTTTGAGTCCTTTAGCCCTCTAGCACAAATATTTTCATATAATATTGCAGTTGTTATAGATATATCATAATGCCACTTCTGCTCACCATACTTTGAAATCCATGGTTATTCATCCTGATGCTACATCTTGTGATAGAATACATTAATAAAAAAGCTGATGTATTACCATATCCCAAATTTGTTTTGTAATATTTTAAAAATGCGTTTTAATATGGTTTCTTTGAATCCAGTACATTATGTTTAATGTATTTAGAACATTAGAGGAAGAGATCACAAGCATTCCCAGACTTCCAATTCTCACTTCTAATATTCATCTCCCATCTCTGCCTTCCAGTGACTGCAAGAGGACTTGGGTGTCTTCAAGAGCCCGAAATAACAAAACAGCTGAGCGCTTGTGGAAGGTCAGCTGTGAGCTTCTAGGAATCCAGTGGGAGTAGCTAGCTGGTTGAAAAGCCATGGCTTTATCAGGCCAAATCCATGCCATACTGAAAGGGGACCAAAGAGAAGGCCAACTTGAAAGGATTGTCCTCCTGGCTGACTGCTGCTGCTGCAAATGCTGCCTGCTCTGATCTGCCTGACCTTTCTGGAAACCTTGATATGCCCAGCCCTCATGGGATCCTGGCTCATGGCACAAGATGTTCACACCTAGAGAACATTCTTGAAGACGCGGAGAATCAATAAACCTATGGGGAAAAAGGATTGAGCAAATTCTAGGCTGGGAATGGGGGTGCAAGAAGAGCCTGGGAAGTTGGGTCAATTTTCTCACCAACACCAGAAACACCAGCGTGCACACTCAGCTGAGGTGACAGGAGCAGCAGCACTACCTATTTCCAGGGGGATTTAGGCTCAAACTCTTAATTGACCTCTTTCCTCTTTGGAATGCTAGTCACAACCCTGGAGTGTGATCAACTCAAGAAGATCATGGCTAATCTTGGCCAAAGCTGACTTCTTCTTCTTCAGAGCATCCTGGAGCCAGAAGTGAAGCTGGGCCTTCCCATTTTCCACTGTGCAGATGGTTTCTTTATTTTATAGAGTTACCTTTACCTCAAGTTTTAGATAAAATAAATATTTACATTCGTCTTATTGCCTTTCTATTTCCTCAGGGAGATGGGGCAAAGAGGGGAAGCCTGCCCACCAGTTTAGTTAGCCGTATTTCACTCTACCCACCCATCACTTTCTTAGCATATTGCATCTAGTAGCAAAATAAGATGACACAGTTGGATATTTTCTCAAGTTTCCTCTAAAACTAACATTTTATTAACTGAGAAATGAAAGGAGTGGATTAAAATACAACTGCTAAGTTCCATCACAGAGTAAGACCAGAGGTAGGACTTCATTTAATTTGATATGTAGATGCAAAAAAATCAAGTCCCAATAACCCCTCTCCCTACATTCATAGCTCTTCTTCCTTCTGGCCTCCCTCTTCTGTACTTTTGACCTGTATCTTGACTGACGTGCTGAAGGTCATCAAGAAGAGGAAGTGAGATGTAACTAATCTTTCAGCTGGTTGATCCTAGAAACCATGTTTTTAGGCTCTAGCTCTAAAGCCTCCAAATGGCATCTGGTGACAAAAACTCTTTTTTTTTTCCTTCAACATCAAGTAGGCTCTTTATTTATTTTTTTAAGTTTTTTTTTTTTTTTTTTTTTTGTATCAGGAATTGAACCCAGGGGTACTTAATCACTGAGCCACATCCCCAGTCCTTTTTATTTATTTATTTTTTAATTTTTAAGACAGGGTCTTGCTAAGTTTTTTTAGGGCTCTGCTAGGGCTTTGAACTCATGATCCTCCTGCCTCAGTTTCCAGAATTTCTGGGATTACAGGTGTGTGCCACTGCGCCCAGCTCAACTAACCTTTTTTAAAAAAATTATTATTAAATCTCTCTCTGTTTCTGTTTCTCTCTGTCTCCATCTCTGTCTCTCTTTGTGATGCTGGGGATCAAACCCAGGACCTCACCCATGCTAGATAAGTCTCCTACCACTGAGCTACACCCCCCAACCCTATTAAAAATTTTAAATACACAAAAATAGAACAAATAGTAGTATCATAAATCCCTATGTACCCATCATCCAGCTTCTACATTATTAACATGTTGTCAATCTCATCTATTTCCCCTATGACATTTTCTAGGAGGTGAGCGTGGGATATTGTAAAATACCTTGGGGGTATCATACCATTCACATGCAAATACTCTAGTGGTTACAGGCAGAAGCAACACAACTTTGCATGGGCTGCAAGAAGCTGGCTCTGGCTGGGCATGGTGGGCACACCTGTAATCCCACCATCTCTAGAGGCTGAGGTAGGGTCAGATGACCTTATTCCATAGGGAGTGCTGGAGCTAAGTTGTCCTAAATTGAAGAAAGATTTATACCTCCACAGTGATCTGTCGCCAGATGTGGACAGCTTCCAGAAGGGAACATGACCTGGGTGAAACTTCTTTTTGGCGAGGACAAGTTCAAGAGAAAGACTTAAGTGAGAGCTGTTAGCTACTTATGCTTCTAGCATACGGAGGAATGAGTGCTTCTTTCCTGAAGAGGGGAAACTGAGTGGTGTGCTGCTGCATGCATATCTATATGTATATCATCTATATCTACCTATGTGACAAAGGAATAGTACTGGAATAGTACCTATATTACATAAAGAATTTCTACTTCTCAGTAAGAGAAGGCATAAAATCCAAAAAAAGAACTTCTCTAAAGATATAAAGAGGACCCACGGTGCATGGTGGGAGACATTTATAATCCCAGCTCCTTAGAAAGATGAGGCAGGAGGATTGCAAGTTCAAGGCCAGCCTGGGCAACTTAGACCCTGCCTCAAAATAACAAATAAAAAGGGATGGGGGTGTAGCTCCAAGGTAGACTGCCTCTGGTTTCAATCCCCAATACCTAAAAAAGTGAAAGAAAAAAAAAAGATATAAAAAGGAAATTTACAGAAGGAATGCAAATGAATCTATACCCAAATAAAGATGTTTAACCTCACTTGTGATTAGGGAAAGGCAAATTAAAACAAGATGTTACAATGTCATCTCTGACCGCCAGATTATCAAAATCTGAAAGCTTGGACAGGTGTGATGGGTACATGCCTATAATTCTAGTGATTTGGGAGTCTGAAGCAGAAGGATCACAAGTTCACAGCCAGCCTTTGAAACTCAGTGAGGCCTTAAGCAATTTAGTGAGAAAAAGGCTTGGGATGTAGCTTAGAAGTAAAGTGTCCCTGAATTTGATATCCACTACAAAAAAAACAAAACAAAAACAAATCAGAAAGCTTACAAAATATTAGAAAAATGTAGAAAAATAGATATTTTTAAATACTGCTGGTATGAGTGGAAGCAATCATGAGGCCAATTCTACCCAGCAATCAATTCCACTCCTTTTTATATTAAATCTCAGGGTGGTCTTGACCCTCTCAGGCCTCTGTGGGGACAGGAGCAATGTCCAGCACACTGTCCTCTGGGTCAAGCCCTTTCTTTTCTTATGGGGGTGGAGGGAGATCATTTCTCACTTGTTAAGGGTTAGATCAGTTTTTACCTAGGGTGTATCATTGGTATCTTCAAATCTAGTTGGAGCAGAGGGATAGTGATGTAGTTTGAAGGACTGGCCTGAATTTGTAGATGTTTCTATCCCTCTTTTATGGTGCCAAATGCATGCTCTGAGGAAGAGATCAAGGAGTCTCAATCAGGAATCTGGGAAGTCAAAAGTTTCATGATTCTGCATCCCGGAAGACTGTGGTGCCTGTCTACTTACAGGGCAGAGCTTACCTTGGACAAGGCCTTGGGGCGGCTTCCTCTGGAGAGGACCCACTCCCCAGCGTCAGGTCCCCTCACCCACTCTGAAAAGGTATCTCTTCTCTAACCCTTGTCAACCTTCTACCTACCCAGCACCCCAGGTGTGGCCTGAACCCCAACTCTGCAGTCTACTCTGCAGCCCTCAGTTGTGTAGGAGATCAGGCTTCTGTCCCAGATCCCTACTCTCTGGATGGAGCTTACCCCTTTGTGAGAAAGCCAGGGGGTGCTACATAATCGCTTCGGCCAGGACCGAGTGGGACCAGCTTGAGAGGCCACAGGGTCTCTCTGCTGAAAAATTCTCTACCATTCCTTTCCCACCTGCACCTGTGTCATCTTCCTAAGAAAATAAAATAACTCTTCCTATTTCAGTGTTAGAGCTTCACAAAAACACTGCAGAATATTTTGGGGTGACTTGATTTTTGTCCAGAGCACTTACTGTTTCTGGTTTCTCTCCTTCCACTTGCTTTGGGTATGTCCCATCTCCTTTGTCTTTCACACTCTATCCTTCTATTGCTCACTCTCCTCATCTTCTCCTTCTCTTGCTCATCCCTCACTTTCTGGTATTTTCCCAAACTCCTTTTCCTGGCTGTCTCCTCTCTCCCAAGTAATTCTCTCCCTTCTCTTCCAACTAATTCTGATGTGCTACTGGGAGTGTAAACTGTCAAGGAAATTATAATCACATTTCCCTTGCAAGTGATTGGTTTTGGAAAAGGCACATGACTCACTCGTGGCCAATGGGATGTGAAAGGAGTTTGGTAGTTTCTAGGAAGGGTTTCTTCATTGATTAAAAAATGAAGCATGATTTTCCTTGATTAGACTTGTTTGATTTTTATCAACTATTAGCTGTATTATTTTTTCTCTATTTCATATATTTCTGTTCCTACTCTTATTTTTTCCTTCCTACTACCTAATTTGAAAATAATCTGATTACTACTCTAGTTTCTTTCTGATACAAGTACTTTAAGTTACAAATTTTCATCTGAGTACTGTTTCAATGCAGAGATTCTGATATTTTAAGCTTTTTTTGGCAATTGTGTGCACTCAGCTTTATTGTTTTTTTAATTTGTACTAATTAGTTATACATGACACTAGAATGCACTTCAATTTACTGTACACAAATGGAGCATAATTTTTCACTTGTCTGATTGTATATGATGTAGAGTCTCACCAAATGTGCAGGGTAATGATGTTCATCTCATTCCACCATCTTTCCTACCCCCGTGTCCCCCTCGCTCCCCTCCTTGTCCCATCTAAAGTTCCTCCCCCACCCCATTGTGGATCAGGCTCCACATATCAGAGAAAACATTTGGCCTTTGGTTTTGGGGGATTGGCTTACTTCGCTTAGCATGATATTCTCCAACTCCATTCATCTAACTGCAAATGCCATAATTTTATTCTGTTTCAATGCTGAGTAGTGGAGATAACCCAAAATGGTGGCAGAGGTGTCCTGCTTTCAGAGATGGGGCTAAGAGGACGGGCAGTGCAATGGTGTTGAGTGGCCTGTTCAGCAACACAGTCGTGCTGTGCTACAGCTGGCAGCTGCCTCCAGGCCCTGTCTGCCGTCCCTGGGTGGAGGCTACCACATGGGGAGGGCTATGGTGGTGGTGCAGTGTCCCAAGATGGAGGCAGTCTGGGGGAGGCCACAGGTTGGTAGTTGGGGAGCTGCGGAGCAGTCCTCTCTGCGGGGGTGCAGTTCCTCTCAGCCAGGAGGTGTGCCTATTTCAAGCTTTTATTAGCACTTAGTTCAAAGCACTTTTTATTTACTTTTATTATGCTTTCTTTCTAGACCTGTGAGATATTTGTAAGTATACCATTTAATTTTGAAGTAGTTGGCATGTGGGAGTGGGGTTCTATATTTCTTAAGGTGGTTGATTTTCTTCTTTTTTTTAATTAAAACAATTTTTTTTTTAGTTTTAGATGGACACAATATCTTTATTTTATTTATTTCTTTTTATTTGGTGCTGAGGATCAAACCCAGTGCCTCACACATGCTAGGCAAGTGCTCTACCACTGAGCCACAACCCCAGCCCAAGGTGGTTGATTTCTTTTTTTTTTTTTTTGGTACCAGGGATTGCACTCAGGGGCACTTGACCACTAAGCCGCATCCCCTGCCCTTTTTTTGTATTTTATTAGAGACAGGGTCTCACTGAGTTGCTAAGTGCCTTACCATTGCTGAGGCTGGCTTTGAACTCGTGATCCTCCTGCCTCAGCCTCCCAAGTGCTGGGATTACAGGCGTGCGCCACCTTGCCTGGCTAAGGTGGTTGATTTTTAATGTAATAAATCATGCAGGAAACACAGTCTGCATGATTTCAAATTTAAAAAGATGTAATGGATATGTTTTTTTTATATTGATTATCTTGGTTACATATGTGTCAGAATATGTCAAAGCTGATCAAATTGCATACTTCAAATATGTGCATTTTATTATACTTCAATTTTATCTCAATAAAGGTATGAAAAAAAAAAAGAAAAAAAAATGAAGCATGGTATACCTGAAAGACTTAAAATCAGCATACTATAATGACACAGCCACATCAATGTTTATAGCAGCTCAATTCACAATAGCTAAGCTATGGAACCAACCTAGGTGCCCTTCAAAGATGAATGGATAAAGAAAATGTGGTACATATATACAATGGAATATTAGCCATAAAGAAGAATGAAATTATGGCATTTGCCAGTAAACAGATAGAACTGGAGACTATCTGCTAAGTGAAATATGCCAATCCCAAAAAACCAAAGGCCAAATGGTCTCTCTGATATGTGGATACTGACTCACAATAGGTGGGGGCAGGGAGTGGGGAGGAGAAGGGGAGGTTCACCAGATTGGACAGGGGGGAATGGGGGAAGGAAGGGGGATGGGAATGGGAAAGATAGTAGAATGAATTGGACATAACTTTCCTATGTTCATATATGAATACACGACCAGCGTAACTCCATATCATGTATGACAACAAAAATGGACGTTATACTCCACATATATAAGTATATATGATATGTCAAAATACATTCTACTGTCATGAATAAGTAAAAAGAACAAAAAACTTCAGCAATTTACAGAGACCCATTCTCGAAAAAAAAAAAAAGAAAATAGAAAGGACTGGGGATGTAACTCAACAATAACCCTCACCCTTTGTTCAATCCTAAGTATTAATGCTGGCATGGCTAAATGTGACACCTAATTCTGCCACAATCATATTGAGGCCACCAGTGGAGCTGAACTTGTCCAAAGATTAGGCTCACATGCTGAAGACAGTGGAGCAAAAGATGGAAAGATCTTCAGTTGCTGATGATGTAGTAGTGAGTCACTTGAGCCAAGGCTGGAGCTGCCCTCTGTGGAAACTTCTTGTTATGTGACATAATAAATTGTCTTTATTAAATTTGTGTCCTCATACAGAGGTATGATTTTGAGCCATATACAACTGCTAATATTCAGCAATTTTTACCTATTTTCTTCAGCAATATTGCTGGTCTAAACCAGATATCTTCCTGGTCTACTTTTATTACTCTCAATTTCCTCATCTTCCAAGTGAAATTTTGACATCTTTCATTATGTTTTTTATTCACCCCCAATACCTGTCATCTTTAGTTGATTTCAGTATCCATGAGGATTACTGACCTAACATCCCAGTACAGAGAATCTTAATAGTCTTGGTATATCATCACAGGGCTTCATCCAAATTTTAATCAATGTGTACAATCTGTGTTTTCTGCCTATGGATTGATGATGTCTATTAGCCAAAACAATCAGCTGAGAAGACCAAAGAAAAAGAACAGTTTGTTCTAATGGAAGGAAGAAATTAACTGCTGAAAGAAAGTTAAATTTTAGTGGCTTAATATATTAAAATTTTATTTCTTGCTCATGTCACAGTCCAGAGCAGGGATGAGTTAGTTGAGAGGGTGGATTCACATGGCCATTAAAAATTCAGTGGGTCCATCATCTCTCATTTCCTTAGAGTTTTTCACTGGATGGTCTGTATCCAGCTGGCAGATGATGAGAGAAGACATATGGACCAGTAGTATTCAGATGAATAATAAAACAAAGACATATTCATTAAATATTATATACTTATTCCATAAAACTTAATTTTCCTGCATCTCAATAAAATTACAAATTGTGTTGTAATCATCCAATAAGTTTGTACACAAGAGAACAGTTTAAAGGATTAAAAAAAGTAATTACATTCAACATATATACAATTTGAATGTTTTGATAAAAACGGAGTTCAAAGAAACACAAAAACAAAAATTATTTTTAAATGTTTGTCATTTTTCTTCTAAAATATTTAACTTACCTATTAAAATTAAAAGGCAACATGCTTAGTTATGAATATTAATGTTTTGAATAACAATTGTTTAATTAAAGCTCAAGTTTTATTTTTAAAAATGATTAATTTTTTTTTTGTTGTTGTTGTACTGGGGATGGAACCCAGAGTCTTGCACATGCTAGGCAATCACTCTACCACTGAGCTTTATTTGTTTTTAGACAGGGATTTGATAAATTGCCCAGGCTGACCTCAAACCTATAATCCTTCTGCTTCAGTCTCCCAAGTAGCTGAGGTTACAGGCATGTGCCACCGTATCCAGTTAAAAAACATAATGAAAAAAATTATTTTTTGGTACCAGGGATTGAACTCAGGGGCACTTGACCACTGGGCCACATCCCCAGCCCCCCCCCCCCCTTTTTTTGTATTTTTATTAGAGACAGGGTCTCATTGAATTGCTAAGTGCTTCGCCATTGCTGAGGCTGGCTTTGAACTTGCGATCCTCCTGCCTCAGCCTCCCAAGTGCTGGGATTATAGGCATGCGCCACCATGCCCGGCTTCTATGAATTTTTACTAAAATAAAATTATTCACATTTCTAATATTCAATGTGCTTGTTGCCAAGGTAAAAAATGGGTATCATACTTCATGCACATTTCTTTTATACTACTATGTCTACAAATGTAAAAGTAATATGAATTGTTTATTATCACAAAATGCTTTCTAACCTCCACATACAAGTGTTGC